>CM052885.1:45528798-45559673 GCA_028534135.1 Potos flavus | reverse complement strand
CCGGCTCCTAGTACTTAAGTACTGAATACAGGCAATTCCTATTTCTATCTTATTTCTTTCCATTTGATTTCCTTTATATATATATTTTAAGATTTCATTTATTTGGGGCGCCTGGGTGGCTGAGTGGGTTAAAGCCTCTGCCTTCGGCTCAGGTCATGATCTCGGGGTCCTGGGATCGAGCCCCGCATCGGGCTCTCTGCTCAGCGGGGAGCCTGCTTCCCCCTCTCTCTCTGCCTGCATCTCTGCCTACTTGTGGTCTCTCTTTCTCTGTGTCAAATAAATAGATAAAATTAAAAAAAAAAAATTATTTATTTATTTATTTATTTGATCTCTCTCTGTGTCAAATAAAGGTAAAATTAAAAAATGTCAAATAAAATGTCCAATAAATAGATAAAATTAAAAAAAAAAAGATTTTATTTATTATTTATTTATTTGACAGAGAGAGAGAGATCACAGTAGGCAGAGAGGCAGGCAGAGGGAGAGGGGGAAGCAGGCTCTCCGCTGAGCAGAGGGCCCGATGCGGGGCTCGATGCGGGGCTCGATCCCAGGACCCGGAGATCATGACCTGACCCGAAGGCAGAGGCTTTAACCCACTAAGCCACCCAGGCGCCCCTCCTTTATAGTTCTGATGTAGTTGAATCACATTGTATTTTTCACTCTTGTATCCTGTTCTCTTCCCCTGACATTCCTTTTTTTTTTTTTTTTAAGATTTTATTTATTTATTTGTCAGAGAGAGAGCGAGAGCACAAGCAGGCAGAGTGGCAGGCAGAGGGAGAAACAGGCTCCCTGCCGAGCAAGGAGCCCGATGTGGAACTTGATCCCAGGACCCTGGGATCATGACCTGAGCCGAAGGCAGCCGCTTAACCAACTGAGCCACCCAGGCGTCCCCCCTGACATTATTTCTTAAACAGTTTTCTTATCATTTAAGCCAAGAACTCTGTAAACATAATTTTTAATGGCTGACTGACATTCTGTTTTGTAGGTAGTTATTGGATAATTTTTCAGAGGGAAAATTATGACCCTCTTATAAATGTAAAATGAGCATGTCAGAGGGTTTATTTCAATCGTGAATGAATGAGGGACCCAGAAAGACGCTGCAATTGGTTCAAAGGGGGAATTAGAAGAACGACACAGATACAGACAATGGGGAATGCTAGAATGAATTTACAAATAGCTACTAAGCAGTACTCTCCAGAGGGCAGTACTCAATTGCATTCCACTGGCTACAGCTTATTTGCATTTGTAAGGAAACAAGGAATTTGCATTTTTATCTGTTTCTACACCTTACTCAAAGACAATGAAAGACCAAAACCCAATGATTCTTTTTGGTCCGCTAAAAGTCTCTTACAGTTGTTCCTGGCAAGAGGTAAAATGATTTTACTTAGCTGTTAGGACAATGCGTGGTGTGCCTACAGGAACATGTGTGACAGGAGGACTGGCCTCTCGGAGCCCCCAGGTCCTCATCCATAGAGTGAGGACAGCTTGGATGGTTTCGGAAAGTCTTTCCTGAAGCTCTAATGTCCACAACTGCCCCAATTACTTTGAGGCAAAGGTCCACAGGGGATGCATAGTCGTTTCTTTGTCTATCTCTACTCTTATCATTCCTTTCAGCAAGATCTTACAGGCAGGATATTTGATTCTAAGTCCTCATAGATTTACCATCAAATTGCATGGATTCTGAAATTAAATTTCTTTTGATCAACTCTGAAATTCGGGGTGTTCTTGAGAGATGATGCCTTGCGATGGCTTTTGAGTAGGTAGGTGGAAATCATGATGTAGTGATCATGGTATGTGCATACACGCATGTTCACTTGCTTGTTAATCCCCGTGGCTTGACTGGATAGCTTCTACTCTGACTTTTCGGTCAGAGAACCATTTAAGGAAGGAATAAGAACCTTTGGGTATTGTCTGAAAACCTTCTGGTAACTTCTGGGAAGGTCAGCCTTGAACGTTGCAGGATGGGTGGCAGTGGCTTGGAGGATAGTGAAACTCTCTTTTAAAGAGTATTGCGTCACCAACAGTCTAGGGACCACAGAAGAGATTACGTACATGACAATATGGACATCGAGGACCCAGAGCTGAAAAGCGATTCTGAAGGGTTGGACTCTGAATGTGGAGAAAGTTTAGGAACATCTTAATTGATGGTTTTCACTTAATTTTCCTTTCAAATGTAAGCCCAAGGGTGACATGAGATAAAAATCCACGTTCAGTTAGTCTTCAAAAGAACCCCTCTTTCAATAAGTTCAGATACATTATCAGGGTAGCAAAGCATTGTGTCATAGATTAATTGCCATTCTTTTTGCTTTTTTCATAATACATAAAATAATGGTGCTTCTTACTGTTGATGGTGTCCTTGTTATTTATTTATTTTTAAAATATTATTTATTTATTTACTTATCTATCTATCTATCTGAGAGAGAGAGAGTGAGAGAGAGCATGAGTGGTGGGGGGCAGCAGGAAGGAGCAGAGGTAGAGGGAGAAGCAGACTCCCCACCGACAAGGGGCTCTATCCTGGGACTCCAGGATCATGACCTTGGGACTCTGGGATCATCAACACCCGAGCTGAAGGTGTTGCTCAACCGACTAGGCCACCCAGGTGCCCCTGAAGGTGTTTTTAAATTGAGGAAATAGAGTAATTGCTTTACAGACAGGAGAAAGAAACACCACTGTAAAAGTGAGTAGATTACAAGATGCATTCACATTTCAGAAACATTAAAAAAAAATTGAAACCAAGAAATAAAAACCACGAGCCTTAGAATTGAGAAAATATGTGCCTCTGGTCAGGGGCTGGAGAAAGAACTAGAACACGAACCTCCTCCTGCCTCATGTACAGAAGGGATTTGGTAACCCAAACAGAACAAAACAAACAATAATCCAAAACTGTGTAATTTTTTTTTCCTGATTGCAAAAGTCATACTTGTTAGAAGAAGCTCAACTGATGAACGAAGCAATAAAATGAGGTATACCCACGAAGAGGAATATTACTGAACCATAAAGAGGAATGAAGTACTGTTCCAGGCTACACCATGAACCTAGAAAACATGCCAAATGAGAGAAGCCAGACGCAAAAGGACAAATATTGTATGATTCCATTTATACAAAATTTAAATGCAGAATAGGCAAAATCACAGAGATAGAAAATAGATGAATGCCTGTCAGGGGCTGGTAGGTGGGGTGAATGACAAGTGACTGCTTAGTAAGTACGAGGTTTCCTTTCAGGGTGATGAAAATGTTTTGGAACTAGATAGTGGTGATGGTGGCCCAATACTAGGAACATACTGAATGCCACTGAGATGGATGATGTGAAATGGTTAAAATGGCAAAGTATATGTCATGTGTATTTTACCACAATAAAAATAGATAAATAGCCTCCCGCAAAGTAGTATTTGTTGAAAAATTTAGAACACTCTAAATTGCAAAAAAAAAAAAAAAAAAAAGAAAAAGAAAAAGTGAAGGCAATGTTATTGATGGAGACTTGAGTCCCTTTAGTGATCAGAGCTTGTTGCTTGCTGTCTGTCGCTTTTTGTCTCACTGAACCCAAGGGCTTAATAGTGAGGCTGACAGTAACCGGATACCCGAAGGTACTTTCTCCTTCCTTTACAGGGCCACGTCTGTCCTTGGAACGACTTCTCTGTATCCCTGAGAACCAATGGGATGGGCAGTCGGTTTCTCGGGGCCATTACCAGTGTTTCTGCTGCGTCCAGAAGGCTGTGAGGCGGTTCCCTCCATCTGCCCCAGCCTTTCCCCACCATCCTCCATGGCTCTCACGTGTACATTGAGTACATACGTATTCATAACTGAGAGGAAGACAAGAGCCTATGCAACTTCCCCCAGGAAACTCCAGGTGCAGTAGGAGGAGCTCCTTTCCTTGCACGAGGAGAAGTTGCTGGATGATACCTCAGAGAAGGTGCTCTGAGGGGTAAGGGAGAGAGGACAGAGAAAGTGTCTCAGTGACTGAGCCCTCAAAGATGTGTAGAAGTTAGACATGCAAAGTTCTGTTTTCTAAGAACCACTGCTGAAACTTTCTCTACATTTTACCACAGAAGTAGCAGTGGGTCTTTGCTTCTGGTCCATTTTGAACAAGTTGGGGGGGTGGTGGAGAGATGGTTCCAGGGACAGAGAAGAACTGATGAAGGCGGGGAGACAGGGGAGAGCTTGGCACGTGAGATGAGCTGAAGGATCTCTGCCTGGCTAGTATTGGAGTCTGTGAGGGACCCCGGGGTGAGGGGAGTTGCAGGGTCAAATCATGGAGGGGCTTTGAGGCTTTTAGTACTTTATCCTATGATCAAAGTGAACCTCATTTTCCTTTCCTTTCTTTCTTTCTTTTTTTTTTTTTTTTTAAGACTTTATTTATTTGACAGAGAGAGAAGCACAAGCAGGGGAAGCAGCAGGCAGAGGGAGAGGGAGAAACAGGCTCCCTGCTGAGCCGGGAGCCCGAAACGGGGCTAATCCCAGGACCCCGGGATCGTGACCTGAGCCGAAGGCAAACGCTTAACCGGCTGAGCCACCCAGGCATCCCTCATTTTCCTTTTTTGATACAGGAACATTTAAGAAGTCATTTTCTGGGGCCCAGATATGTTATGAAGGGCAATCTGCTTTACTCTATCTATCAATTTAAATGCGAATCTCATCAAAAAACATCCTCACAGAAACAACCAGAATGATGTTTGACCAAATATCTGGGCATCCTGTGCCCCAGTCAGGTTGACACATAAAACTAAACATCACACCAGCTAGGATTCGATTTTTTTCCATTTAGCTTTTTAATCATTCTGGAATTGATTTTGATATATGGTGTAAGGTATGGATCTAAATTGATTTATTTTATAAATAACCAACCAGCCATCCCAACACTCTATATTGGGTATTCCTTTCCATTTCCATTGAATTGGGTTTCAGTTCAGTTTGTTTTAGCTCAATAGATGTTCTTCCTTTTTCATGTCTTAAAAATCTTATATATTTGTTTCTTTTCTGTAAAAGTTTTCTGGGCTCCTTTACCTCCTGTCATGGCCAATGCCTTGAAGAAGCAGAGATGTCTCCCTTTATGAAAAAGAAAATGAAGAAACAAACAAATAATCCCCCCCCCCAATTTAATCTCTGGCAGGGCACCACTCTGCTAGGGCACTCCATCTTTACGAAAAAGACTAGAGAATGTGATACAATAGAACTATATAATTAGTGACTTCATTTTGCATGTTCCAGAAAGGCAAGGATCAGCATGGACTGGATTTTGGTGGGACATCACGGAAGAAGGCGGTTTGGCCTAGAAAAGCAAGTAGTGGGACTCTAGGAGGAACATTTGAAGACAGGCGGAAAACAGATTTGAGGGTGAAAGTTGTAGCCTAAGAATGTGTTTGGGGATCCATAAAGTTGTCAGGATACTTGCTGCCTTCATTTATGGATCTGTGAAATGGGTTTTATTTCTCCAGCTCCTTCCTTGATGAGGGGGTGGCATAGAGAGGACTGAGAGAGCATTTGTGATGTATTCAGAGTTCTTTAAAGAAAAGCCAAGTGGACTACAAGGCATTTATTCATTAAGTCTGAAAACCTTTCATCCCCCTACCCCGCCCCCCCACCTAGAGACCTTGGTTATAAAGAAATAATGCAATAATTGTGTTGCAACATGTTTTTCCTCTGGTCTGTTTCTTATTCCTCTGGAGTAAGAGGCATGGACATTTAGATCTCAACTGAAGGCATTGATTGGGAGGGTTTCTCCCACAGTTGGACCACTTGGAAACTAGGTAATCCAAGCTAGAGGAAAAAGGCAAAACCCCCCAGCTTGTTAGCTCACACAACACAAAGCTTTCAACTCAGATCAGAGAGTTCAGTTGGCCTTTATGTATGAGCCTGTGAGCTAGGGGCTGGAGGTGGTTGAGTTCGGTTGGAAAGGGGATGGCAGGAATGTTCTTGCTTTTCCTCAGTCAAGAGATTGTTGGGGTGGGAGAAGTGGAGAACGAGAGGGAAACGTGCCAAAATGGGGAAGGAGGAGCTAGAGAAGGGTGGAGTGAGCTAGGAACGTACTTGAGAGTTATCAGGAGCTGAGGCGTCCTTTCATGGAAACCTGGCTGTTGGGTTTGTTGATGTGTTTTTCCAAACTCCAGACTCCTGTGATTCAGGGCTGTGGCTTTAGTAATTATCCAAGCACTACTTTGCTCTTGTGCGTAAATAGCCAATTATCTCAAACTGTCAAAAGGGTTCAGAAGTCTCAAATAAGGATCAGTTTCCTAAAGTCAGGGAATGAGCTGACCCACTTTTAAAAAGTTCCAGGCACAGATCTGGAGACAGCATGGCTTTGTGTGGGTATGGAAGTGTGGGGCAGGAATAGAGTTTCATTTTTTTAAAAAAATAGCTTGAAAGAGATATAATTCCCATACCATACAATTTACCCATTTAAGGTGTACAATTCACCAGTCTTTAGTATACAGATTTGTGCAATCATCACCAAAGTCCATTTTAGAACATTTATCACTTCAAAAAGAAACTCTGTGCCCTTTAGCAACCCTCTCACCCCCAACTTCCCACCCCAACTCAGGCCTAAACAACCATGTACTTTCTGCTGCTATAGATTTCCCTATTCTGGACTTTCATATGAATGGAATCCTGTAATATATGGTCTTTTATGATTGGTTTTCACTTGGCGTAATGTTTTCAAGATTCGTCCATGTTGTAGTGTTTGTCAATATTTCATTCCTTTTTATGGTTGAATAATATTCCATTGTATGGCTATGCTGCTTTTTGTTTATACATTCATTGGTTTATGGACATTTGGGTTGTTTCTACACTTTTGCGATTATAAATACTGCTCTAAACATCCATGTCAAAGTTTCTATGTGGACATATGTTTTCAGTTCTCTTGAATATATATCCAGGAGTGGAATTGCTGGGTCATACGCTAATTCTAGGCTTATCTCTAGGTAGATTCTACCTAGTTCCTAGGTAGGAACTACCAAACTATTTTCCACAGTGGCTCTATCATTTTATATCCTCACCAGCAATGCAAAAGAATTCCAATTTCTCCACATCCTCACAAACACTTGTTATTATTATTTAAAAAAAATATTGTAGTAGCTATCTTTATGGTTATTAAGTGCTATCTCATTGTGATTTTGATTTGCATTTCCTTAATGATCAGTTTTGAGCTAATTTTTGCATATAGTATGGGATAAGGTTCCCACTCTGTTCTTTTGCAAGTGGCTGTCCAGCATCATTTGTTGAAAAGAATGTTTTTCCCCACTGAATGCTTTGGGCACCCTTGTTGTTCTTTTTGACTGTATATGTATGGGTTTATTTATGGACTCTTATTTATTTATTTTTTAAAAAGATTTTATCTATTTATTTGACAGAGAGAGAGATCACAAGTAGGCAGAGAGGCAGGCAGAGAGAGAGGGGGAAGCAGGCTCCCTGCTGAGCAGAGAGCCCGATGTGGGGCTCGATCCCAGGACCCCGAGATCATGATGTGAGCTGAAGGCAGAGGCTTTAACCCACTGAGCCACCCAGGCACCCCTGGACTCTTATTTTTACTCCATTGGTTTATATCTCTATTCTTGTGCCAGTAGCACACTGTCTTGCTTACTGTTGTTTTGTAGTAAATTTTGAAATTGGGAAATGTGAACCTTACTTTTTTCCTTTTCAGGATTGTTTTGGCTATTTTGGTCCTTGAAACTCCATATGAATTTTGCAATTATCTGATCCATTTCTCTACAGAAGTTAGCTGAATTCTGATAGATTTTTGTTTAATTTATAGATCAGTTTGGGGAGTTTTGCCATCTTACCAATGTTAAGTCTGCTGATCCATGAACATGGGATGTTTTTCCATTTATTTAGATTCTTTAATTTCTTTTAAGACCATTTTGTAGTTTTTAGAAGAGTATAAATTTTGCACTTCTTTTGTTAAGCTTATTCCTAAATATTTTATTCTTTCTGATACTATTGTGAATGGATTTTTCATTTCTTTTTCAATTTGTTTTCTTTTTTCTTTTCTTTTTTTTTTCTGTTAACCAAAACAGATGACAATTTTAGTTTCACATTTCACAATAGAAGTGAAAATTGCTTTTTTTTTTGGGGGGGGGTCCCACGACTCCCCTGCAAAAACTATTCTTTCTTTGATAAAAAGGGGGAGCAAGTCTTCCTGGTTGTCCTGTTAGAAAACACCCAGAGTCACAGCACCATGATCTCTTGGTGAAGTACAATAAGTAATATAAAATGGATACAAAGAGGTTCGCTCTCTCATCTGTCTGGCTGAGTCATTCCTGGCTGAGTGGGCACCATCATGGGACAGGTGGGAGGTCTCATCACTGGAGGTACAGGCATCATTGGCATGTGACCTTCCATAGGTGGCCTCATTCCAGGAGCAGATCCCACTGGCATCATCCCAGGAGGAGGAGGAGCCATCACTGGCATCATGGGAGGGCGCCCCCCGCCCCCCCCCATATGGGGTGCTGGCATCATACCAGGGCAATGAGGACCTGGGAGACTGGGGGGAGGTGGGATCAGTGCCTCTGCAGGAAGAGGAACGAAGAATGCAGTAGGAGGTATTTTTCCTTGTTGAAGTGCAGTGGTTGTTTTGTTGATCAGGCTCTGAGCCTGCTCTTCCATCCATTTCTGATAGCAGTCTTTCACATTCTTTTTGTGTTTCCTACCACTACAGTGTATCTTTCTCACAAATGGAGAGTCATGGGTGAAGTATGTGTCGCAGTAGCCACAATGAAACTTAGGCATGTTGCTGGGCAGGCCATTGGCCATTCTGTCCCTGATTTGTTTTCTTAATTTGACTTTTGGATTATTCATTGCAAGTGGGTAGAAATACAAGTGATTTTTTGCATTTTGATCTTGTATCCTGCAATCTTGCTGACCTAGTTTATTGGTTCTAATACTATTTTTTAGTGGATTTCTTAGCATTTTTTTATATACAAGATCACATCATCTGTGAATAGAGATAGTTTTACTTCTTCCTTTCAGTCTGGACACTTTTTATTTTTTATTTTTCTTACGCTTTGTCCTAAGAAATGGTCTTAAGAGTTCGGAAAGACTAAAACGTACTGGACCAATCTCTGGGGAGAAACTCGAAAGTGTGCTCACTGTATGCTCAGCATCCTACTCGGTAATCATGTTTGTATCCATTTATTGAAAACAAAATAAAACATATATGGAGCATTCATGGTGCCCTAAAAGTCTAATGGGAGTGTTCTTTTCATTCTTCTTGTCTTGGGCTAACATGTTTCCTTTTCAGTGGACACTTATTGAGAACTTCTTTTTGACATATTTTCTAGGTATCTAGGATATGGTGCTGAACAGGAGTGGCCAACACTGAGCTCAAAGTATCTATCTCAAAAATCAGGGAGAAAGATAGGCCAAACTGATAATTATACACTCAGGAGAACAACACAGTTTATGGGAGGGATGTAGAGTGATATGGGAGCATAGGAAAGGGGAAAGGGAAAAAGATTCTCAGTGGAAGCAGATTGGAACGGGACATCTTAAAAAGTAGGCAACGATCCAAGTGTGTTTCAGATACACAAAGCCCCAAATGGCCCTCCACCGGGACCAATTCTCCAGTGATTTCTCCTTCCCTATTTGATTAGTGTGCAAATAGGAGTGTGTAGACCCCCAGTGGGAGTCCCCTGAGGACCCTGGAGGACTGAGTAAGTCTAAGAAAGGAGAAATAGAAAGAATGGTTGAGGCCAACCAGGAAGCATAAATATGACTTCCTCTTGGCTTCTTGAGAGAAATTACTCATCCTGTTACCCTTCTCTTCCCAGCAACCCTCTTCCCTTGGTCTGTCATATGACTTTGTTCTCTGGCATTCTGCTCTACTCGGGGCTAAGGGCCTCAGTTCAAATCCTGCCTTAGATAGCCACAAATGTTTACTTTACTTTCTTCAGTTGAACGGGCCACAGAGGTACCATCAAAATGCCTGATGTAGGGTGACCAACCATGCTGGTTTGCTTGAGAGTATCCCAGTTTTATCATGGAAAGTCCTGCATCCTGGGAAGCCCCTCAGTCCCAGGCAAGCTGGGATGGTTAATCACTCTCTCGGTATGTCTAGACAGGAGCAACCTTCAAAGGAGTTTCATTCAGCATCAGAAACCAAAGGTTTTAATGCATCTGGGAGGTTACTAGTGTCTATTGATGATTAGTTAAGACTCTGAGGTTAAGACCTAGGATAGCCTTTCAACTCTGCCAGTTACAGTTTCCAGGCGTTGGGCCAGTTATCTGTCATTCTGAGCCTCACTTTTCACATCTGTGGAACTATGGGAATGACACTGATCTCATAGGACTGTTGAGAATTAATTAAGAGAATGCCTGCAAAGTGCTCGGCACAGGATGTGGAACATTGTAAGGGATCGATAATCAATACTCTTGTTCAGAGGTCAGCGAACTAAAGATAGTGGGCCAAATCTAACCAGTCTCCTGTTATTATAAATAAAGTTTTATTGGAGCCCCATCCATGTGTTCACACATTGTCTATGACTCCTTTCAAGCTATAAAGGCAAAGTTGAGTAGTTGCACTAGCTGCGAAGCTTAAAATAGTTTCTGGTCCTTTATAGAAAGAGTTTGCTGATTCCTGCTCCTGTTAATATTACCAAGTGCAGTTGAAGGAGTCCTGACTCAGAGCAGGAAGCCTGGGCTCCAGTCTGATAGGCATTAGCTCTGTGACTTTGGGTAGATCACTCGACTCCTCAGGATTTATGTCCTTGCCTGTGAAACAAGTCAATGATGTATGAGGCCCGACAATGTGGCCAAACTTCCGGGACCTACATTTTGAACCTCTGAGATGCTTACGGAAAGAAGTTCTGTGGAAGGTGGGTGAAGTGCGCAGTGAATTCTGGCTTTGATGCCTCATTCTTGAATTCCCCAGATTTGATAGGTGTTCCCTTCTTGAGTTGCACCCTTTACAGTAAGTCCCAGCAGCCTTGAGAAGAGGGCAGGATGAGCAAGCTCATCCAACCCACCTGAAAGTCTCTGTCAGTGGCTCTGGAGAAGTCAGGGGTTGTGTCCTACCCCACCAGGGAGCCTGGTTTCTGGTGTGAGGAAGAATGAATCACAACCCACTCCTACCTGATCTACCTGCCTACGGGGGGTTGTGGAGAGTCACCCTTATTTGTTGAGGGGATAATTTTTGAATGACTCTAAGCCACCTCAGAAGTCTGTCTCTACTCTCCTGAAAGTGCTGTTACAGAATGACGTCCTCTGGTTTCATAACTGGACCAAATGCACATTAACAGATAAGGAGAGAGAGGGAGAAAGGGATGGAGAGAGAGGGAGAAAGGTAGAGAGAGAGAGAGAGAGAGAGAGAGAGAGAGAAAGAGCAAGGTCCAGGGTCGCAGGAGTTTTCCATATTTAATTAGCCATTACATAGAAAACTCCCACCAACTCTTCAGATGTAACTCCATTTTATAAAGAAATCTCTTTCTCCCCCCCAACCCCCCGCATTCCAGATGCTTTCCCTCATTTGTTTCCCTAAGCATCAGTTTAAGTCCTTCTCCTTCGAGAACCTACTCTGGCTAACACAGGTCACCCATCCCTCCCTTTTCTGTGTGGCTGGAGCCTCTACCCAGCACTACCTCACACCTGGTCTGGATTGCTTTCCTGAGAGTTCTCTGGGCATGAATCTCCTCTTCCCAGAAAGACTGTCATTTCCACAAGGGTAGGGCAGGGCTGTGCTGTCTACCTCATCGGCATGCCCTGCGGGTTTGGGCTGGCATTGGGCACAGGAGCAGGTGGGGCCTGGCAGAAGGTTCTCCTCACCTGCCTCCAGCCAGTGACAGGGCTGGGACTTCCCATTTCATGCAGGCTCTGGAGGCCACATTTAAACCTCTCCTACACCCGGATCTCTTTTTTCTTTTTTTTTTACAGATTTTATTTTTTTATTTGACAGAGAGACACAGAGAGAGGGAACACAAGCAGGGGGAGAGGGAGAGGGAGAAGCAGGCTTCCTGCTGAGCAGGGAGCCAATGCGGGGTTCGATCCCAGCACCCTGGGATCATGACCTGAGCTGAAGGCAGCCGCTCAACTGACTGAGCCACCTAAGCGCCCCCAGATCTCTTTTTTGATTTGTTATCCTCGTAGGCAGGTTGATGCATCCCGCCCTGCTCTTTCCTTAAGGCTGTAGTATGTCAGGACTGGACTTTTTCCCGGATTAGGATAACAACGTCAGGGTTTGGCTGGTGGCAGCCTTTCCCTAGGGAATAAAGAAATGAACTATATTGTCACCACAAATGAGTGCTTATCTGCCTTGTCCTCTTTTTGCAGAATAATTAACATTCTGTTGCTAGGAAAGCCATGAGTGTCGTGGGGACGTCTAATTGCATTCACATACTGGAACTCTTTTGATTCTCTTTATTTTGGTGTCGACTTGTATTGTGATTATATGGGGGCGGGGGAACTAACCCTTTTTTATTTTATTGTTCTTATTTTTATTTTTAAGTTTTTGTGAGAGAAAGAGAGCGAGCGCGCGTGAATGCGGGGGAAGAACAGAGGGAGAGGGACAAGCAGACTCCCGATGTGCATGAAGCCCGATGCAGGGCTCGATCTCGCAACCCTGAGATCATGAGCTGAGCTGAAATCAGGAGTCAGATGCTCGACCGGCTGAGCCACCTTGGCACACAAAACCCTTTTCATTAAACTAATGTGGATATGAATTATTTCCAGCAGAAAAAACACACCTTCAAGATATAAGGTGTTCACTTCCTGCACTTTCCTGGGCAGCCTGTGGGGTGGCCACTGGGAACCCCGCTGCAGGGGAATGAAGGCCCCAGGGACATTTTTGCGAGGTGTGGGACAAACTAGTAAGGATCATTCATTCGTTCACTCACTTTTTCTTGTGCCTCTGCTAAGAACTAACAAATGAGAAGGCAACATTTTCCATCTCTATGATTTGTTTCCCACACACGGACTCTGGCTTTTCTAGTTTTTCAGTTCCTATAGAGCACACACCTGGTTAACCAGTCTTCCTGAGAATTCACGTGTAGTTGGACACTGACAGGAAAAATTCACTGTCTACAAAGCAAAACACATCTGAGGTGCCAGTTATGAGGAACAATTTGCTATTCCCTGAACATGGCGCGCTTTCCATGAAGGCAGTGCTTTGTGCCAGGCCCATAAAAAGCCCCAGGGACTGGCTAATGCTGAATCATCAATGGGAAGCGCAGGGGCCATCAAGCTCTGGGGTGGGAAGTCATCCTACCTAATTTGGGGGTATCTCCTGTGACTGGCCTGCCCACCGACCCTGTGAAGGAAAACACTGTAACTACCAGGGAGTGTGGATACAAAGGGTTTGGGTGGCCTTTGGCATTTTGCTTTGTGTCCAATGTCATCCACTCCTGACACATGTGGGCCAAAGGGCTATTTGATCTTAGGTAAACAAGAAACCAAAGTTTCATCTCACAGAGACCTGCACATTTGTAGGTAGACAGGCTCATTTGTAAATGGTCAAATGAGTCCGGGCAAGGTTAGAGAAGCATTTTGTGTGTTGCTTTGAACCTTCTTGTCCCAGTGCCCCAAATAGGGGGCATAATTCATAACATAGCTCCCACTGCCTGCATTTATTTTTTTTAAATCCCACACACTTTGGCCTGCATGATACAACTTCAGTGCTATCTTTATGACCAGTTTCTTGTAGAACTTAAGACGGACTCCTTTCAAGAGTTAAAACAGCATTTGCTACTAATTTGGGTGCTGTTTCGCTCTTTGACTTTGTGGTTTTCCAAGCATAGGCGGGCACCGGCAGATTCGTCTGCAGGAAGCTGCTGCAGATGTGGGAAGAAGAAGAATAAAGTGTGAGGCCAGAGGGGGAGGTGCTGGCCCAGCCCTGGCTCGCCTACTTGGTAGAGGCTGGCTGGGTTGGCAGTGGCCTGACCAACCTCAAGGCCTGAGGGCAATGCTCGTCGGGGCCCAGGCCAGGGCCCCAGCAGAACCTCCATCTTGTATTTGCCTCTTACTCTTCAACTCCGGAATTGTGTTCCACGTAGATGGACTAGAGGCAGGACCTCGTTTCCCTCAGAAAGTCTTCTGTTGATTCTGTACTTGCACATGGAGATCATGGAGATTGGTGACGAGAATCTGACAAGAGTGCGTGGAATGATGCAGAGAAATAGCTCCTGGAAGTGTGCCATGTGATTCTTCAGGGAGTCCTGTCGTCCTGCTCTGGTTGCTGGATGGAGGGACTCCAGCCGCACTGTAGCTTCTAGGCCAATGTCCCATTAGACCAACCCAAATTCCCTTTGCAGAATCTCGACAACTTCCCACAAGGATATTCAGGAAAAAGCATTACTGGGTGTTAAGGCCTGAATTGTGTGTCCCCTCCCCTCTCCTCCACCATTCATTTGTTCACCTTCTAACCCCTAGTACCTCAGAATGACTATATTTGGAGATAGGATCTTTAAAGAGGTAATTTAGTTTAAATGAGGCTATGTAGCAATATGACTGGTGTCCTTATAAGTAGAGGAGATGAAGACACAGACGGACACAGAGGGAAGATCAAGTGAAGACCCAGGGAGAAGGCAGCCATCTACAAGCCAGGGAGAGAGGCTTCAGAAGAAACCAACTCTGTTAATACCTCAATCTCAGACTTCTAGCTTCTAGAACTGTGAGGAATTAAATTTCTGTTCTTTAAGACACCTAGTCTGTGGTATTGGTTACAGCAGCCCTAGAAAACTAATACACTGGGTGTGGTGCTCCTTATTTTTCTAGCAACTATGAGCTTCTTAACCAATTTTAGGTGTTCTGTGGGACTTCTCGTTTGCAGTTCTTAGTGAGCTCTCAAAGGACACTGTCCTTTCTGCCCATCAGTTTTTCTTTTTTCCCCCTTAATTATTGAAGTATAATTGACATACAATGTTGTATTAGTTTTAGGTGTACAGCATAGTGATTCGACAATTCTATAAATTACTCAATGCTCACCAGGATTTATGTACTCACCATCTGTCACCAAACGATATTATTTCAATATTATTGACTATATTCCCTAAATGTTATTCTTTTCGGCTCTATGATTTATTTATTTTTTTAACTGGAAGTTTGTGCCTCCTTTATTTCACCCCCACCCACCTCCCCTCTGGGACCATCTGTTCTCGTATTTGTGTTCGTTTGCGGGGGGCGCCTGGGTGGCTCATTTGGTTAAGTGTCCGACTCTTGATTTGGGTTCAGATCATGGTCTCATGGTCATGAGGTCGAGCCCCATGTCGGGCTCTGAGCTGGGCATGGAGCCTAGCTCCATGGGTTTTTTTCTCTCCCTCTCTTTCTGCCCCTCATCTGCCTCTCATGCTGTCTCTCTCTAAAAAAAATTTTTTTTTTGTTATTGCTTGTTCATTTGTTTTGTTTTTTTTAGATTCCACATATAACTGAAATCTTGTCTCACCCATCAAAAACATTTTTTAAAAAAGATTTATTTATTTGAGAGAGAAAGACAGTGAGCAGGAGCAAGGAAAGGAACAGAGAGAGAGGGAGAGGGACAAGAAGATTCTGTGCTGAACAGAGTCCAACTAGGGGCTCAATCTTACGACCCAGGGATCATGACCTGAGCTGAAACCAAGAGTCTGACTGAATGAGTCACCCAGGCATCCCAATGCCAATAAAATTTTAACAAGTTTTACCTCACTTTTTTATTCTTTGCATTTTTTCCCTCCTGGTGTGCGGGGAAAACCTGGGACCGGAGGTTAAGAGACTGAAGCCAAGAACATTGTTATCAAGCTGTGTGACCTTGGGGAGGTCACAAAAGCTCCGGGGCCTGGGACTCCTGGCCTGTAAAACCAGTGGTGGGGCGGGGCTCCACGAAAGCCCCTCCCCAGCTCCGCCAGATACTCTGAGTCTGCAATTAACCTCTCACTGGACACTCTAGTGAGCTCTGTCTTTTCTCAGGTTGCTAAATTTCTCCCGTTCATAAAGTGGCTAGGCTATTCCTTCTTGCTAGTATCTGTAAGGGAGGCCAACGGAAAGAAAGAGGCCAACCTCTCAGAGCTTACAGGCACTAGTGAGAACACAAGGAAGCATAGTTCTAATTCCTGGGAGTAGACCTGAAATTCTAGAGCTGTCAGTTAAACTTCCAGTGCTGCCTCTGACTTCCTTTGATCAACGAGACAAGTTAATGAATTACTTTTTGTTTCAACACAGGCAGTGGTTGGGGTTAAATGTTCCTTGAAAACTGGGTGATCACGGAGATGTAAAATCGTGCAAAAATGAATTAATTGATGAGCAGCAGCCCGTCCCGTGACCTTGGCACCAATTCCAGGGAAGACTTGCTCAGCCTTGGCAGCGTGGCGCAGCCTGTGGCTGGGTGTTGAGTCTGGGTCCAGAGTATGGATCTTCCTCCTTTTCGCCATTCCATGTACAGCCACTCGATCCAGC
The DNA here is from genome assembly GCA_028534135.1 of Potos flavus. Lineage (NCBI taxonomy): Eukaryota > Metazoa > Chordata > Mammalia > Carnivora > Procyonidae > Potos > Potos flavus. The sequence continues at coordinate 45,543,329 of CM052885.1, read as the reverse complement.
CTTGAACCCTTTGTCAGCTTACCCACTGTAATGGGCACAGGCTCATGTGTCATTCTGGCACGCTCCTTGAGCCCATCCTAGGATTTGTTCACCTGAAATTGGAGGCCGCTAACCATTTTCCTAATGAGTGCCCAGTGGCTTCATGTTTTGTTGTGTGCCCCTCTTTAATTCTGTTTGGTTCAACGCCGCTTCATAAATTTAAGTACTTCCTGATGTATTCAGAACCATAAGGATACACAGTGTCACATATAAAAGGACTATGTGACCCAGTTCTAGATTCCAGAGAGCTTACAGTTTTCCCAGGAAGAAAAGATATGTACCTGAAACAATCTGAGAATAGTCGAGAGGAGAGAGCTATAGTCTCCATTGGGCTGAATAGAGGCTCGAGCGCTCAAATGGATAATGGAGTCAGTAAGTTCCAGGACTGGTGAGAAAGGAGAGAAACTGGAGATGGCTGCAATTTTAGAAAAGAGAATGCGGGCCTTGATCTGTTCTTGGCATTTTCGGAATGTGACAGGTGATACCAGTTTATATGGGCATTTCAGGCCCCAGAGGATGGGAAGAATCCCCTAGACTCTGATGGAAGTGAGATGTTGGGTTGAGGGAGAGGGCTCTTAGGAGAGGTAAGAATTAGTAAAGAGAAGGGCCAGCGATGGAAAGTGGATTTGAAAGAACAGTCTGTTTAATTTGGACTGCGCAAGATGGTTTCCAAGCAAACACCCCTCCCCTTTCTCCATCCCATACCTTTTTCACTTTCCAGACCCTGATGTCATGACTCAGCACAGCTGCAGTTATGTATCTTTTCCCTTCCGCTCGAACCCCCTCAGCTAAAGTACCACTTTCTTGGCACCCAAAATGGAGTGCACCGCCAATGGAGCAGATGAAAGATTGATTTTGGACTGTCAGCCCTGATGGAAAGCTAAGGGCTACTGCAAGTCTTTCTCGGAGGTGGCCACTAAAAAATGGGGTGGGCTGGGTCTTCCGAGAGGGTGGAATTTGCAAAAATCTTTTCTAAAAACTGGGCATTGGGAGACTTCCATCCTTTCTAAATCAGTCTGGACTCTGACCCCTTTTAGATGGAGTTCCAGGGTCCATTTCCGTCCAGTGGGACAGGGATGGCATGGTGGTGGGACTTAATGGGATGGTTTACCTGGGAAGGTCTGAGGGCTCCAGGGAAGAGAGGGATGCTGGATGAGGCAAGGGCCCCTACCAAGCTATTATAGGAAACCACAAAGCTATCAGGAGAGAACGGATTTTCTTTTTCACCCTGGGAGGTCAACTACTTCCTCGGAGCACGCCAGGAGCCATTGGTAACAGGTAACTTTGTTATTTAAAATATCATCAAGAAGAATCAGGGTGGGCCTTGGTCTTTCCTAGGTAGAGGAATGGATATATGACCTAATGTGGGTTTAAGGTGATTAGGATCATTGTTTCAGGGGCCTTGGAAATGGTACCTTCCTGGAGGGCTGGAACATTCCTATAAATTAATTCTCCTATGCCCATCTCCTCCCAAGGCAAGTGAGAGAGGGGGACGGCAGACCCACAGAGAGAAGACCACGAGTGGACAGAAAACACAATTTCCTTCTACTATGCTGCTTCCATCTGCATTATTCTTGGGCAGTTAAGGCTTGGCATGGCTGGTCACCACTTTAGCTCTGGTCTGACTGTGATAGCATACCACAGAGAGAAGACCTTTGTGACCCAGGCAACTCAGAAAGGTCATTTTGCTGCTTACAAGTAAATAACTGAACGATCTGGGTCTGATAGAATTTGGGCTACATGTTCTTTCTTGTGAAATTTTGATATACCAAAAAAGAGGGAAAAACAGGCAATTCACTGATTTTATTACCTTGTGAGAGGCAGTATATCGTGGTGGTTAAGAGCATGGGCTTTGAATTCGCTTGACTCATATCAAGCGAAGTGTCCCTTGCTTAAGAGCTGTATGCCGTAGACCAAGTTCCTTACCTTCTCCAAGCCTCAGTTTCTTCATCAGTAAAACAGGGACAATAATCTTATCTAAATAAATCCAGGTCTAAAAGTTGTTTAAGAATTCAATGAGATAATATATGCATGGCACACAGTGATACAACTGGTAAATGATGGCCAGTAGTAGTAATTATTACTTATAGAAGATTTGGATAAGGAAGCTATTTGGTGGATTCAGTGAGATGGGCCATTTGGCAAAGAAGTTCATTATAATACTCATTATTAAAAACAAACAAGTAGGGTCACCTGGGTGGCTCAGTCGGTTAAGTGTCTGACTCTTGATCTCAGCTCAGGTCTTGATCTCAGGGTCATGAGTTCAAGCCCACCTTGGGCTCCACACTGGGCATGAAGCCTGCTTAAAAAAAATTTAAAAACAAACAAATAAATGTCCAAAACACTGGGAAGAGATATAAATAGGACAGATGCTCTTGACCTCTTCTATGACCACATGGCAATAACCTTTGACCACTGGGCAGCTGACTGAGGCTGGCTACCTGGCTTTCCCTACCCCATGATCTATGAGAGTACAGTACTCTTTGTCTTACCGGTGGCTAACATAATAGGTCTGTGTTGGAAACTAAATATATCCACGCAAAAAATATTTACTGATCTCCTGCTGTATGCCAGACACTGTTGTAAGAGCTGGGGATCCAGCAGTGGCCAATGTCTTTGACCCCATGGCACATACATAGACGTACCTACATGTAAGCAATTAACAAGGTCATTTCTGATAGTGATAAGGGCTATGGGAATATGTTTTCCTCCAGACCCGTATGTTAGAGGCTTTGCCAGAACAAAGACTCCTGCTGATGTTGAATGTGGCTCTCAAGACCACCAGGGCTGATTCCACTGTGCCTACCTATGCACACATAGGACTCGAGGGCAAAGCTTCTGACTTGGGAGACATAAGGGCCCCCAGGTCCTCTGAAATACAGAGCTCCACTCAGTGTGGGAGAGCCTTGGAAAATCCTTCTTCCCTCCTCCTGGAATTATGTTAATAGGCCTCATATCCTAAAAGGCCCCTTTGCAATAAAATTCATGTTTTCAACCAACTCAGTACTTTCCTGTCTCTCCCATTTGCACAGATCTCTGTTATTTGGAAGTTTAAAAAATGTGTCAAGTCCTCGGGATTACAAGTTTCTGAGTCAAAGAGAAATATGTTCCCTTTTTTATCCTCCATACAGAAAAGTATCTCTGGAAACATACCAAGCAATGCCAAATGCCTGGGAGTCAGGAAGTGATACCTGCCAAACCTTTAAAGTTGGATTTTCATCCAAAGTGAAAATTAGGGAGCTGGCTCTCCTGCGCTTTGGATCTATGACACAGGAAGCTGAGCAGGCCCTGAACTAGAGGTCGGGGAGCCCAAGTTCCCTGGAAGTTATTAGTCATGTTACATTGGGCGAATTGCTGAATATCTTTGGAGCTGTTTCCTCGTCTGTCAAGTGGGATAATTCAAGAGTTGTTGTGGGGGTAAAAATAAGGTAACGCATCTATTTGCATGGTCCATCCAACACCCTAACTTCTTTGTTCCTTGACCTCACCTCCGAAAATCTCTTCCTGCAACCCAGCTCAGCCTTCCACTCTCTTGGTCACACCCTAGGTCACTGTTGCCCGCAACGGCTCTTATCTCTAAAATTTGGTTTCAAGGATTCCCTCCTCTGAGAATGATCTAGTCTTCTTCTGCTTCCTTGGCACCCACACTGAAGAATTCCCTGATCCCCTCGGGCCACCCATTCCTTGCCCCTACATCGCTGTCATTATTCCTCTCTCCCTTTGGCCTCACTCCCTTTCTTGTCTACTCTAGAATGAGTGCTTTACCGTAACCACTCCCTCTTTTCCCTGTTACGTTTTCTTGGCACAATCACAGCTGTAGTCAAACCCAACATTCATGTTGTTGCAGCTGAACGTAGCTGGGGAAAATCACACGATGGGGCTATTTTTTTTCCCATTTAAATGTCATGACCCCTTACCTTAAGTAAGCATTTGCCACAGCCTAGCTACCCCATTGTGTTTCCCTAGTTAGATTTCTTTGCGATTTAACCAAGAGGCTATTTTATACTCTCTTCTCCTTTCTTAAAACTCCTCTGTCTTCCCCTGCCTGCTGCTGCTGCTGAACCTTACCCCATAATTCAAAGAGAATTGAAGGATTTGGACAGAAACCCCAACATCTTTCTGCCATCCAATCTACCAGCCTCTCCACACCTGTATTCACATTCTCCATCTTCCTCTCACCACAGAGGGAAATCTGCCCATTTTTGCCCAGAATTCCTCCCCTTCTCGGCAACTTCACTCCTGTGGGTAACTCACCTTCTTTCATGCGTCCGTCTTCTCTCTCCTGGATCCACTGCCCCACGTATAAACGTGCTGTAATATCTCCCCCTTAACACAAAACAAAATATGTTCACTTTTGACCCTGCATCCTCCTGCCATCCCAGTTCTTTGCTCCCTGTCAGCGAAAACCTTCTAGAGAGTTGTCTACACTCCCCGCCTTCACCTGGTCACCTCACATTCGCTCTTCAGCCCCCCTCTGTCTGGATTCTGCTTCTCAGTGTTCCACTGAAGCAGCTCTGGCTGGGCCACCGGTAACCTCCATGCTCTTCTGTCGTCCTCTTACTGGACTGTTGATCAGCATCCAACAGCAGTACCTCCCTCCTCTTGCTGGAAACGGCCACCCCGTTTAGGTTCCCTGAGGTGCCCTCTTCTGGTTTACTTTTAAACCTTCTGGCAATCCCTTCCCTGTCCCCTTGGTCTCATCCTCCTCTTACCCAGTGTCACCAATATGCCGATGACTCCCTAATTAGTATCTTCAGCTTTGACTTCTTCACTGAACTCGACTCGAATATACAAACACACACGAGACATCTTCACCAGGATATCCATAAGCCATCTCAAATGTTAACCTTCTAGAACAGAACTGAGGACTCCTCCCCAAACTGGTTCTTCTCCAGCATTTCCAACTTTGGGTTAATCTGGGGGTCTCTTCCCCTCATCTGTGAGCTCCTTTGGGGCGCTTATTCATCGTTGTATTTTAAAAATCCTCAGTGTGTGATAAGCGTTGGTGCTCAGTAAATATCTGCTGAGTGAGGGAATGAAAGAAAGAAGGCATGCGGTTCAGCTTCAACTCCATGCCAAAGAGAGGGTTAAGTCTCCGGTGTCACGGAGAAAGATAGTCATCCATACTGTCCCTGGATGAGGCAGAGAGCAGGCTCTCGTTTGTCTCCTCTGAGGTGAAGGAAAGTAAGCGAGTGAGTGGCAGTTAGGGTGAGACGCTGTGCTTTCTCTGTTACATGAGGGGATCTCTGGTGGCAAGGGCTCCTCAGCCTGGGAAACCCGTGGGACACACCTGAACACAGGTAAAGTCATTTGACTGGGTGCCTGTAAAAATGGGGTTAACCCCAGCTTGCTTCGCCATGTCTTCCTGCCTGGCTTCGCCCTCTTGTGGAGCTCCTGTGCTGTCCCCCAAACCCCTGCCTACGGGTGGTGATGGGCCGTGCTTAGAAAAAGCTCCAGAGACCAGGCCTGATTGGCAAACAACCCTCTAGCGGTGGTTCTCAAGCTTGACCGTACTTTGCGATCACCTGGGAGCTTTTGAAAGACATGGATGGATACCTGGGCCCATCCTGGAGATTTTGCTTTAGTTGGTCTGGGTGGGGACTGTGACTGGTATTTTTAAAAAGCTCTGAGGTAATTCCGATGTGTAGCCAGTCTGAGAACCCTGTTCTAAATGGATTAGATGGAATGTTCCTTTCTTGCTCAGATGGGAAGGAAGAGCTTTGTCTGCAAAGGGGCAGAGGGCTGGCTGCTCTGGAGGTTTTAGGCATGGTGCCCCAATCCTCTCCCCTCCGTGCACCTCTAGTGCCTGGAGGCCCCATCAAGACTTTTCCTCCAAGACAGGGGTCGGGACACTTTTCATGCAAAGGGCCAGGAAGGGCCAGACGGTAAATATGTTAGGTTTCAGGGGCCATTTGGTCTGAGTCATAGCTACTTAATTTTGCTATTGTAGTGGGAAAACAGCCATAGGCAATATGTAAATGCATGAGCAAAGCGGTGTTCCATAAAACTTCATTTATGGACACTGAAATTTGCATTTCATACAATTTTCACATGTCATGAAATAGTCTTCTTTTGGTTTTTTTCAGCCATTAAAAAAATGTAAAAACCATTCTTAGTTTGTGCACCATATGCAAAAAAATGGTGGCCTGGATTTAGCCTTCCAGTTCCCTGCTCCGAGAGATGAGAGGCAGCCCCTCTTCACAGCTTGATAAATGGCAAATGCCTTCCCACCATCCCCTCTCTGGGCTTTCCCATTTCTCCACTGGAAATGGTCAGCAAACCAGCTCTTCCTATCAGGAGTGTCAGTCAAGAGAGGAATCCTACTTCACCTACCTATGCACTTCATCCTGAACAATTGCTTGAGTGTATCCAAGCAGGTGATCTTTAGAAAAGATAAGCCTTAGATTTTTAGCTCTTTGAGTCATGCATTTTCTCCAAGGAGCTGAGGACATTGTAGCAAGAACTTTGAACAGACAGTCTTCCTCTTGGAATCCTCACTGGTAGGAAGGAGGAAGCAACAAGAGAGAAATTTTAAGTGCTGTGAGAGAGAGAGAGAATAACTAGAGTCTAGTTGTCTCATTTGTTAATCCTATTTTCCCTAACCAGATCTAGTGTTTGGAGCAGACACCGTTAGATGATATCTATGTCCTACTTCTTGCTGTCCCCATTCCATGTCTTCAGAGGGGCCCCATGTCCAGCCCCACAGGATAAACCAGAAGTAGTCTAAGTCAAGAAATAGATACCAAAGAAATAGTCCCTTTTCTCCTTCTGGTCGTTGTCTTGGATGCCTGTTGATACCTGCATGTTGATGCCCGGAACTCCGGCAGCTATGTTGGAACCATGAGGGGGTTAGTCTGAGTAGGACCCACCAAGGAGGATAGAGCAGAAAGGTGGAAGCGACCTGAGTCTCTGATGACACTGTTGTGCCACTGAATGAGTCAGCCCTGGAGCTTCCCTGTGCTGGACTTCTTGTTGTGTAAGCTAAATTTCCCTATTGTTTAAATTCTTTTTAATAGGGTTTTCTATTTCTTATAGCTAAAAACCTTAAAACTCATAGAGAGTCTGGAATGATACATCCTCCTCAGCATCCAATACTGGGCGCATAATGGATCCCTAGCTGATTGATTAAGGGAACCATTTAAAAGTCATGCAGCCAATTATTATCTAGCAAAACAATTTTTTATATAGAAGTCCCTCTGTAAAAGGGTTGCCCGCTTCTAGCATCTCTGGCAGGATAGCCATCTGCAGTTTATTTTACTTGAAGTCTTAGTGACATACAATAATAATTAGCAGGCCCCAAGCCCATTTCGGCTGAAGAGCATAGAGACTCTGAACTGACCCAGGCTGGTAACCAAGGCTTTGCTGGTGAATGCAGCGTCTTCTGAGAATCCCATAACTCTCAGAGAAGGACTGATAAAATCAACACACAATGGACCAATTGGATATTTGCAGTCACCTTGGGAACAGTGGGTTCTACTTTACAGTTTGAGATATAGTTGAGTTCCCATTGCTTTGGCTGCCTAACAAATGACTCCAAAACTTAGTGAAGTAAACTACCATTTATTACGATCACAGACTTTGTGAGTCAGGAACTCAGGGCCCAGTGGGGCCGACTCACCTCAGTGGGGCAGCTTGAAGCCTGGGGCTAGAATCATTTGAAACATCACTCACTCGCCCACTCACAGGCCTGGCGGTTGCTGTTGGGAAGATTCAAGGATCCGAGGTTCCTCTAACTTCTCTCTCCTTATGGTCTCTCTATCTGCTCTCTCCAGTAGGGCGGCGTCAGGGTAATTGGACTTCTTACACGTCGGCTCAGGACTCCAAGGTGTAGGTCTGGAGAGAGAGAGAGCCAGATGGAAACTATGGTGACTTTTACGACCTAGCCTCCAAAGTCATGTAGCATCAATCCACCCCAGTCTATTGCTCAAGGAGTTCAAAGGTCTGCCCAAGTTCAAGGGGAGGGAACGCAGACCCCATTTCTTGATGGAGGAGTGTCAACATTATATTACGTTGTAAGGAGAATATGCGGGATGGGGTATGAACTGGTTCATGCTCCATCCTGGACATTCACCTTCTCCCTAGGGCCTGTGGGGATTCCAGGAGGTGAAGGCAAAGAAGTCTGATGAAGGCCTGCCCTACAGCTGATACCCCCGCCAGTCTGCCTCCCTATAACGAGACGCCCGCTCTCAAACTGGTTTGTCCCCAGTGGAGCTTGGATGAGTTCACAATAATTTACTGAGAAAGTTCCTTCAGGTTCTCGCCTCGGAGAAAGGGATGCAGATCTCTGTAGCTCAAGAGAGGAAGCCCTGGTGCTTGGTGCCTGGAATCTTCTATCTTTGAGCTGTTGCCACAGACTCGAGTGGTCGTTAAGACCCCAAAATATGGGTCAACAGCCTGATGTTGCCTGTGTGGGAATTTTTAGAGTTTATGAAGCTCTTCAAGGTAAATGTTTTATTGACAGATCATTGAAAATAAGCATTTGAAGTTCATTTCAGCTCACTAAGCGACCAGTGATGGAAACACACAGAGATGAGAGGAAGAGGAAACTGCCAGGTAGAGGAAGCTGAGTGGTGGAGTGGTGAGGGTGGGGCTGGAGACAGGGAGGGGTGAAGAGGGTGGCCCAGGCAGGGAGCTGTCCCAGTGTGCTTTTAGGAGGCTGGTGCAGAACCTGACCTTGCTTCCCGCAGGGAGCAGAGAGCAGAAATGCAAACAGATTACACCCAAGTCAAAACAATGATGTTAGAGAGAAAAAACTGTGTGTCTTGAATGAAGAGGAAAAGGAATATTTCTCTGTCTCTCTCTTTTTATTGTTTAGATTCAATTAGCCAACATATAGTCCATTGTTAGTAGAGTTTAGTAATTCATCAGTTGCATATAACACCCAGGGCTCATCACATCACGTGCCTTCCTAATGCCGGTCACCCAGTCACCCTATCCCCCAAACCCTCCCCTCCAGCAATTCTCAGCTTGTTTCCTAGAGTTAAGAGTGTCTCATGATTTGTTTCCCTCCCTGATTTCTTCCCAGTTTTCCCTCCTCTCCCCTATGATCCTCTGCGCTGTTCCTTATATTCCACATATGAGTGATACCATATGATAATTGTCTTTCTCTGACTGACTTATTTTGCTCAGCATAATACCCTCCAGTTCCATCCACGTTGATGTAAATGGTAAGATTTCATCTTGTTTGATTGGTGAGTAATATTCCATTACACACACACACACACACACACACACACACACACATACATACCACATCTTCTTTATCCATTCATCTGCCCATGGACATCTAGGCTCTTTCCATAGTTTGGCTATTGCGGACATTGCCGTTATAAACATTGGGGTGCAGGTGCTCCTTTGGATCAATACATTTGTATCTTTCGGGTAAATACCTAGTAATGCAATTGCTGGGCTGTAGGGCAGCACTATTTTTAACTTCTTGAGGAACCTCTATACTGTTTTCCAGAGCGGCTATACCAGCTTGCATTCCCACCAACAGTGTAAGAGAGTTCCCATTTCTCCACATCCTCGCCAACATTTGTTTCCTGACTTGTTAAATTTAGCCATTCTGACTGGTGTGAAGTGGTATCTCATAGTGGTTTTGATTTGTATTTCCCTGATGCTGAGTGACGTTGAGCATTTTTTCATTGTCTGTTGGCCATTTGGATGTCTTCTTTGGAGAAATATCTGTTCATGTCTTCTGCCCATTTCTTGACTGGATTATTTGTTTTTTTGGGTTTTGAATTTGATAAGTTCTTTACAGATCTTGGATATTAGCCCTTTATCTGATATGTCATTTGCAAATATCTTCTCCCATTTGGTAGTGTTGCCTTTTAATTTTATTGACTGTTTTCTTTTGTTGTGCAAAACCTTTTTATCTTGATGGCAGTCCCAATAGTTCATTTTTGCCTTTGTTTTCCTTGTCTTTGAAGACATGTCTAGCAAGAAGTTGCTGCAGCCAGGGTCGAAGAGGTTGCTGCCTGTGTTCTCCTCAAGGATTTTGATGGATCCCTGTCTCACGCTTAGGTCATTCATTTTGAGTTTATCTTTGTCTATGGTATAAGAAAATGGTCCAGTTTCATTCTTCTCATGTGACTGTCCAATTTTCCCAACACCATTTATGGAAGAGACTGTCTTTTTTTTCATTGGATATTCTTTCCTGCTTTGTTGAAGATTAGTTGACCATAGAGTTGAGGGTCCATTTCTGAGTTCTCTATTCTGTTCCATTGATCTATGTGTCTGTGTTTGTGCCAGAGGAATGTTGAAAAAGAAAGTCGGAGCTGGTGGCATCACAATTCCAGACTTCAAGCTATGTTACAAAGCCGTGATCATCAAGACAGTAAGGAATGTCTCTTTCATCAGCATTCCTTTAAACACGATAAACCCAACCCCTTTTCCTACAACTTAAGCATTGCTGCAGTGAAACCAATATCACCAAAAATCAGATACTAGTGATAAGGAAGTTTTCCATGTCACCTGTGTAACAATATTGAAAAAAAAGAAGCAAGCAGTATACAGAGAGAGTGAATTCCTAAAGGTAAAATGCTAAACAAATCTATTTGATCTGGCAGACCTAAGTAGTCTCAAGACAGATTGATGCTTGGGTTCAGCTAAACGGATGGTATGCCATGTCCAGGAGGTCCTAGAAACCAATATCTGGCCCCAAAGCAATGGACATTGTTTAGGATGTGTTGAATAGCAAGTCTTCCTAAATTAGGACCTAAGCTCAATATGCATAGAGAATTTGAAGGTAAGTATAATTTTAAGACTGGCAGAACTAGTCTACCATGAAGGCCTGAGGGATCTCATCTAAGGGGGAGAGTCAAAGGCTAGACCCCTGGGAATAAAGCCCTAAAATAGGAAGATCAAGTGAACCTAAGAGTGTTCTAGTTAGAATTGCCATAGATGAGAGTCCAAGGTCACCCAGAGTCTGACCTGGAGGACAAGAGAGTGCTTCCCTGGATTTTGGCACTTGAACACTCCAACAGGTTGGGGTACAGGCCCTCACACACTTGGGGATCATCAAAAAGTGACAACAATCATTTTCAGGCAGGATGGTTGATACCAAGGAACTCACAAGAACAGGAGTGATGCCCGCTTAGGGACAGTGAGAGACACTGGGGGATAGGTGACCACTGAGAGCACTGTAGAGGACAGGCTTGCCTCTAACCAGACAGGAAGCTAAGGAGGGGTAAGTGGTGGTCTAGGTAAGAGTGGTTCATCCCCTTATTGTGATCTCAAGCTGCGACGGCCTAAGATCCATAGACTACGTTATGTGATATGTATATATTATTTGTTGATTTGTGTAAATAAACATGCAGCTGATATACATAGTTCGTGTCATTTCTTTCTGAGTGCAGGGAAGGCCCTGGGCAACAATATGCTAGCAACACTCAGCTCTAGCTGCAGGGAGGGAGATGGTGGCGCAGTGTCGTGAGCTTATCGTCCCGCACACCCCATCGGAAAACTGCAGGGTTCTGATCTTGAAGGTCTGGCCTGAAAGAAGTCAGCATCAGTGTGAGAAATCCAAGGTTTCCAAGTGTCTCTCCCTCATCTTTGACTTTTAAGAACTAGATTATAAAAATTAAACACTCGTTTGTGTTGAACAAATCTCCTCCCTTAAATATTCTAATTTGCTTTATTTCATTTGAGTGTTCCCAACGGAATCTCTATTTAAACCATCCATAGTTGCCTTTTAATTTTTTTAGATTTTATTTATTTATTTGAGAGAGTGAGAGAGAGAGCGAGTGAGGTGGGAGGAGGAGCAGAGGGAGAGGGACAAGCAGACTCCATGCTGAACATGGAGCCCCACTCGGGGCTTGATCTCATGGCCCTGAGATCATGACCTGAGCCGAAATCAACTGACTGAGCCACCCAGGTGCTCCTAAACCATCCATATTTACTTTTTAAATATGAAATAGACTTTTGATGGCTGAGAAACTTCTAAGATCCTATTCCCATAGAATGCTCCAAGGAAGGCATTAGTGAGGAAAAAGAAATACCAGTCGGTAGGTTTTCATTTAGCTTGGATCCTGGGAAAAGTTAACTGTCCCCGGAAAGCAAGCCTGGGCTCTGAGCCAGGCAACAGGTACTGGACGAGAAGATGACCCATCCGCTGCAGTCAGCCAGTACCTGGCTCTGGACTGTCAAAGATGATTCTTACGAGGTTCCATTCTGAAGACTGAAAAATAAAGGTGGTCACCTTGGCACTGGGGAGAGTTTGGAGACAGGATATAGGGCTCAGGAATAAAGACAGGAGGGGCACCTGGGTGACTCTTGGTTTCCACTCAGTTCATGGTCTCAGTGGAGCCCCAAGTCCAGCTCTGAGCTCAGTGGAGAATCTACTTGAGATCCTCTCCCCCTGTCCCTCCCCCCACTTGCGCTCATGCTCTCCCTCTTCAATCAATCAATCAATCAATCAACCAATCTTAAAAGAAGTGGAACAGACAGGGGCGCCTGGGTGGCTCAGTCAGCATCTGACTTTGGCTCAGGTCATGGTCTCAGGGTCCTGGGATTGAGCCCCGTGTTGCGCTCCCCACTCTGTGAGGAGTCTGCTTGTCCCTTTACCCTTCCTCCTACTCATGTTCATTCTCACTCTGTCTCTCAAATAAATAAATAAAATCTTAAAAAAAAAAAAAAAAGGAATAAGCAAAGGAATTATAGGTAGGTTTCTGCATGGTCAAGTGTAGGGATGCTCTTCTTGTTAAAAAACATTTTCATAAATTCCCACAAAAAGGTAATACCAAGTTATATCTGTAGTATTTTGTTAAATAGGATTCCAATAATATTTATAAAATCATGGGGTACTTACTGTTCCAGTCATTCTTCTTAGTACCTCACATATGTTAGTTCTCCACCACTCGCAAGCTGTGTGACCCTGACCAAGGACTTCATCTCTTCATGCCTATGTTTCTGCATCTGAAAATGGGTGTAGTAATAATATCTCCCTTGCAGGGTGAATGTGAGGATTAAAAAATAATGGCTACCATTTGTTGAATTCATTGAATTCTTACCACAGGCCAGTTATTATTCTAAGTCCTTTACATGATGATCTCATTTAAAAAATCTGTATACGTATATTTATTTTATGAAAGTAAAATTGTACGGTACATATTACTTTGTAAGCTGTTTTTTCATTTAGTAAAACAATTGCCACATTTTATCTGTGTCATTAAGTATTCTTATCTCTCATAATTTTAGTGACTTCATAGAATGCCATAATATGCATATGTTATAACTTATTCAACCAATTCCCTTTCGATGTAGTTTTCAGCTTTCATTTATGAGAAACACTTTATTATCATTATTAGAAACACTTTGACGAACAACCTCATCCATGAAATTTCTGCCGTATTCATGATTTCCTCAGGATAACTTTCTAGAACAGGAATGGCTGAACATGCATTTAAAACAATGTCTTATGCTCTTCAGGCAACTTGTGTCCATTCCCATTTCTATTAGCAGCTCATGTAAGAGGCTCTGTGCTGCCCACTCTCGCACCATAGGTGGCCTTCTGCCTAAAATCAACAATTTGATGGTGGAAAATCCGTGTCTCTCGGTCATATTAACATATATTTCTTCAGTTTTTGGAGATTAATCTTCACTTGGGTCAGTCTTCACTCTGCAGTTATATTTTCATATACGCCCTCCACTATTTCCTCAGGAAAATTCTCAGAAGTGGAATTGCCGAGTCAAAGGAAATAGCTATTTTTATGACTTTTATTCTGATGCCAAATTGCCCTCCAAGAAGGTTGTGCCAAATTACATTTCCTCAGGTAGAGTAGGGGAGTACTCATTCCCCACACTCTAACCAACATCCAGTATTACTGCTGCTATTATTATTATATATTTACAAATGTCGTTATGCAATATGTCAGAAGCAGAGGGGGGATATCAGCGAGCAGAAGTCGGCCATGGCAGGGTGCAGGGACCTGGAGGTCACACATCTACCCTTTAGTTGCTTAATCATGGTGGTGTGAAGCAGGGTGTCAGGGCAGCTAGCGGGGTGGGGGAATGTGGTGGCTCTGGGCAGCACCTCCTTATTATCCAGTCTGGGGCTATTTTGCTGCGTCAATAGAGAGCATGGCTTTAGCAGCAACACCTGCTGCATATCCATCCTGCTTATGGCTCTAGAGTGCGTCTCTCTCATTATTTATGAAGTGGAAGGTTTGTCGTTTATTGACCATTTGCATGCTTTCCTTTTGCCGGTTACATTTTTTCTCCCCTTCTAGTTTTTTCTTATTGGTTGGTATAAACATTTTATAGAGGGACTGCCATATATATTGAAAATATAAAAAAAAAAAGAAAAGAAAAAAAGAAAAAATTTTCTCTGGTTTATTATGTAACTTTTAATTTTAGTAAGGGTTTTTTCCTCCCATGAAGAGATTTTTAAATATTTTATTTATTTTAATTTTATTTATTTATTTATTTAAACTATTTTATTTATTTATTCATGAGAGACAGAGAGAGATCAAGGCAGAAGCAGAGGGAGAAAC
>CM052885.1:45406961-45528298 GCA_028534135.1 Potos flavus | reverse complement strand
GGTCACACCCAGGGCTGTGCAAGCTGGTGGCTTTGGCTGCAGCGTCTCCATCTACTTTGTATTTAAGACAACACTTAGGAAAGAGGAGAGCTGCGTTTTTGAGTCAGGGACATTGTATTTTGCTGGGGGTCTGAGGGAGGCTCCTGTCTGTGGAGACCGACGGGACTCCTGTTAGGCAAAGACAGCTGTCGGGCAGGCCAGATTGCCTGGCTGGGCGCCTGGGCTCTCAGTCTTCCCTTCTTTTCTGGAGGGTCTGCATTCAACACCAGCTGGAGGAGCTGTTTCTGCTGATGGCCTTGGTGAGGACCCCAGGAGAGTGACTCAGTGACTCTCATCCCTTGCTGTCAGGGTCTGGCCTCACACAAGCCAGACTCAAGAGTCCTCAAGTGCCCCCCCCACCCTCACTTGGGCCCCTTTGCTGTTCTTCCCTGAGTCCCCTCCCTACAGACATAAAGTTCCAAGATTCACCAGAGAGGTGAGGACTGAATGACATCCCAAGTGTCTTTTTCCAAGCATGTTCCCCCCAGGGAAGAGAATTTGCATTAACTAAGCACCTACTATGTGTGAGGCACCCGTTATGTGTTTTACACTAATGCTCTCCAAAGTGGGGTGTGAGATCCCTAAGGATGACCCATTGGGGAGCAAGAAGAACATACTAGAACTTCCATTTGTATTTATTTTCTAATCTAAAAAGTAGGAAAGACATTAAGAACGTTTGTATTTAATGGAAACTTCTAGCCCCTTTATGCCCAGCATGTGAGGCATCTTGAGGGTGGAATGGGAGTTACAACCACTCCGAAGGCTGACGGTGGCATCCTCGGGTTTTCATTTGTTCATTTCTAGCATATTGAGACAAGCTGCAATGAACGTGACTGTATTCAGGGATTTCAAAATAACCCTCACAAGTGGCAGAGCTGGGGGTCGGACCATGTTGACCTGACCCTTACTCATTTTAGCAGGCGAGGAGATGTGTAAGGGAGTAATCAGCCTCGCGTTGGTACAGTCTGCCTTAGAGGGCGCCTGCGTGGAGAATGGAGAAGGCCAAGGTGGGTGCTGAGACCCGTTTTGCCTGGGACAGTCAGGGTTTCACAGAAAGGGAAATGTTTTAGACAGCTCTAAAACATGTTCTTAAATTTGGCTCCCTACCAGAAACATCCAGAGAAATTAAAAGAAAAAAAAAAAAAAAGGCTGATTCCTGGACTCCTCCCCAAACCTGTCAGGTCAGTGTCTCAATGGGGAAAACGGAGACTCCATCTGTGTTTGTCCCAACAGCTTCCCTGTAGCCAGAGACCCTGGAAGGGCTGGCGGGACAGGGCCGGGAGCTGGGGCCAGACGCAGGGCCCTTCAATTCCGTGCAGCTGCTAGCTGCCCTCTCCAACCCTCTTCCCTGGGGCTGGGAAGGCCAGGGTCCTGCCTGCTACTCTGAGCACCTAACTGGGTCCAGAGACCGAGGTCCCAATGCCAGGACAGGAGCCTCCCAACTCCATGATCTATGCTGCACGGACTCGCTAACTGCCACCTACCCTTGGACCGAGCTTCCAGAAAAGATTTCTTTGTCAAAACACACAACAGCGAGTCTGCTTTGGCCCCAGGCTTCTGTGTCATAACTTTTTTTTTTTTTTATTGGAGCAAAAAGAAGTAGTACATTATTGTTCTCCTGCTCCATGTTTTCTCATGCATCAAGAGAGCAAGAAGCACTTTGTGCGAACAGAAAAACCTGCTTTGTTGTCTGAGGACAGGCAGGTGAGAGAGCCGGGGAGGCCTTTCACAGGCCATAAAAGAGACACAACACAAAACAGGCTTGAGGCGCCTGGGCGGACGGCTTGGGAATGGGTGGGAAGAAATCATTTGTACCTCTTCCCTGGATCATCAGGGTTTCACATATTTCACTAGTAAAAGTGACCTCGGCAGGCCCGTGTCAAGGTTCTCTGGCAGAGCCTTGCTACTGGGAGGGTCATTCTGGGACAGCTGTATGCAGCGGTGATGTTTCTGAAAAACGGAATGGGTGGATCAAGTTGTCGAGAACACTTTCAGACGCCTCAGCGCTAAGGATATGACAATTAGTAGTGTGCTTTCCACGTGTCATCTTTTCCCCATGACCTGCGAGGGGACACGGTGGCTGTTGTCATCCGCAGTGACAGAGGAGGCCACCGAGGCTCAGAGAGCCTGAGCTCCCAGAACACAGCCAAGTTCAATATCCCATGCGTGTGTGTTACTTGACTCCAGTGATGTCAGAAACCATTCGGTATTGGAAGAATTTCCCTATGTTATTGGCTTCAGTAATCTGAGTTTTTACACGCTGGATATTCTTCAAGAGAGTGTGAGGTCGATTCAACTTGATAAGTTAGCACAACCTCCTAAGATGTGTATGTGACTTTGAAAAGCATTCCTCATTAATGTGATTAAAATTCTCAACAGCACAGAAATGAAAAAACAAGTAGAAATTCCCCTGTCAGCCAGGTCTCTACTCTTTCTACCTCCAGATAAATGCTCTCACTGGAACAGCGATTCTCAGAGTTTAGGGAGCACGATCACCTGGAGGGCTTGTAAACCAGATTGCTGGGCCTCACCCCTAGAAATTCTCATTCGGCTGGTCTGGGTGGGGCCTGAGAATTTGTGTTTCTAATAAATTTTCTAATGATGCTGGTGCTGCTGGTACAGGGACCTCACTTTAAGAATCACTGTTTTATAGCGTTTTTATTTTTCCTATGTATATCCCTATAGCTCTGCAAGTGTATAAACACAGTTATTAAAAATTAACCCATTTACTTAGTTCTGAAATTTGTTTTCATTTAACAAAATGTCCTAGACATCATTCCAACTCTGTAGATTGGGATCTACATCATTCTTTTTATTTTATTTATTTTTAAAGATTTTATTTATTTATTTGACAGAGAGAGAGAGAGCATACAAGCAGGGGGAGCGGAAGGCAGAGGAAGAGGGAGAAGCAGGCTCTCCACTGAGCAGGGAGCCTGATGCGGGGCTCAATCCTAGGACCCAGGGATCATGACCTGAGTTGAAGGCAGATGCTTAACCGACGGAGTCACCCAGGCGTCCCTACATCATTCTTTTTAATGCAGATAGATTTCCATTCTATGTCTGTACCATTATTTATTTAACTAGTCTCTATTACTGAATTTTTTGATTGTTTCCATTTTTTTTCTTACTACGAACAATAAATAGTACAGCTCTTTTCATCTATCTTTACACATTTGTGCTAACAATGATGAAGGAGAAATTCCCAAAAGTGGAATAGTTGGGTGACAGTGATTACACGTCTTCAGATGTCATGTGACTGTTCTGAATTATATCCCTACCAATAGAATTTGAAGAATCCTTCATCAACATCAAATATTCAGTATAATTTTTATCTTTGCTTTAGTTAGGTGAAAAATGCTATATTGTTATTTTATTTTATTTTATTTTTAAGCTCTACACCCAGCGTGGAGCCCAAGCAGGGCTTGAACTGGACCCTGAGATCAAGACCTAAGCTGAGGGGCGCCTGATGGCTCAGTGGGTTAAAGCCTCTGCCTTCGGCTCAGGTCATGATCTCAGGGTCCTGGGATTGAGCCCTGCATCGGGCTCTCTGCTCAGCAGGGAGCCTGCTTCCCCCTCTCTCTCTGCCTGCCTCTCTGCCTACTTATTATCTCTCTCTCTCTGTCAAATAAATAAATAAAATCTTAAAAAAAAAAAAAAAAGACCTAAGCTGAAATCAAGTCAGATGCTTACTTAACTGAGCCACCCAGGCGCCCCTATATTGTTACTTTAATTTGCATGCCTCTATTAGTAAAGTTGGGAGTTATGTCATTGGCCAGTTGTTATTTCTTTTTCTGTAATATGCCTGCTTATACCCTTTGCCTGTTTTTCAGGGAAAGGGAGTTCAGAATGGCAGAAAAATGCATGGCAACTTCTTCACTGCATTGGGCATGGCTTGGGCTCCTGACACCTTGCTGAAGCATTTTGGAGGTGAAAGAAGAGAAACAGGAAACAAATACTCGACACCAAAAACTCCCCCAAATAATCCAACTAAAAGATGAGTGGAAGACCTGAACAGACATTTTGCCAAAGAAGACCTACAGAATGGCCAACAGACACATGAACAATGCTCACCATCCCTCATCATCAGGGAAATGCAAACCGAAACTACAGTGAGACACCACCTCACACCTGTCAGAATGGCTAAAGTCACAAAGACAAGAAGTAAGCATTGGTGAGGATGTGGAGAGAAAGGAATCCTCATTCACTGTTGGTGAGAATACAAATTGGAGCAGCCACAGTGCAAAACAGTATGGAGGTTCCTCAAAAAATTGAAAATAGAATTATCATATGGTCCAGCAATTCCACTACTAGGTATTTGCCTAAAGAGAATGAAAACACTAATTTGAGAAGATATCCACATCCCTATGTTCATCGCAGCATTATTACAATAGCCAAGATGTGGAAGCAACTCGTGTCCATACATAGATGAATGGATAAAGAAGTGGCATACACACACACACACACACACACACACACACACACACTGGAATATTACTCAGCCGTAAAAATAATGAGATATTGCTGCTTGTGTAAAAATAATGAGATATTGCTGCTTGTGACATCATGGATGGATCTAGAGGGTATAATGCCAAGTGAAATAAGTCAGTCAGAGAAAGACGAATACCGTATCATTTCACTCATACGTAGAATTTAAAAAACAA
Organism: Potos flavus; assembly: GCA_028534135.1. NCBI lineage: Eukaryota > Metazoa > Chordata > Mammalia > Carnivora > Procyonidae > Potos > Potos flavus. Next base: position 45,523,598 of record CM052885.1, on the reverse strand, counting down.
AACAAAAAGGAAAAAAAGAGACAAACAAAAAAACAGACTCTTAAACAAAGGGAACTGGTGATTGCCAGAGGGGAGCTGGGGGGGGGGGAGGAGGGTGAAATAGATAAAAGGGATTAAGAGGCACAAAATTCCAGTTACATAATAAATAAGTCACAGCGATGAAAAGTCCAGCATAGGGACCACAGTCGATAACACCATAATGCTATTGTTTGGTGACCCACGGTGACTGTCCTTACTGTGGTGAGTCCTAACCAACACACGGAATTGTCGAATCATGTTGTACACCTGAAACTAATCCACCACTGGACGTTCCTTGTACTTCAATAAAAATAAAATTCAATTAAAAAAAAGAGAAACAGGAAACAGGCCACAGAAATGAGCAAACCTGATTAGAGGGGTGAGTTTAGAAGAGCAAAATGAACAGAGATTGTTTAGGCCAGTGAAGAAGCTTGCAGGGGCAGTGAGAAGGGGAAAAGCCTTAAATTTCTGAGCGGTGAGTCTTTCCAGAAGGGTGGCTGATGTGTAACGTACTCTTTCTGTCAGAACGCAGGCCAACCTGAATTTCCACCGGTGGGCTTTCTTCAGTTTAAGGAAGTTCTTTCTCATTGTAAGTGCCAGTCCTTGTCTCCATTTCTACTCTCAGAGACATTCCAACTCAGTGGGAGATGATTTGGATGCTGTTCTCCCCTACGTTTCAAATCGTGGGGTGTGATCTTCCCAGTACCTCTGTGTTCCTTTTTTCTTTCTTTCTTTTTTTTTTTTAAGCTAGAGAAATGTAAAATACAGTGGTCAGGTCAGCCTGATTTCATGTAATGAAAAGTTCGGGGCTCTTTGTACTGTAGTGTTCGGAACTTCCTCCATCCTCGCCAGCAGCCTGTGGCGTCCGTACTTTTCAGGGCTCGTTTATGGAGCTATGTCCTCTGCCTGGATGTTGACTCTGGCATGAGAGTTAACACGACGGCCAACCAGCCTGGCAGCTGAGAGGTCCCCTCTCTCCACAGGACCTGAGCAAGTGTTTTGCATCCAGGGAGTTTCCAGTGATGCTATAACCCAAACATCAGCCCTCCTTGTGTGTGTCCTCTGTCTCTGCTTCACTGCCACAATCTTGACTCTGATCTCATTACTGGGCTCTTATCTTATTCCTCAGAAAGCATCCTCTTGTACCCAAAGCAGGACGGTGCAGTAAGAGGAGTGCTGTCAAGGCTGTAGGGGCCCCTGACTTTCCTCTCCTACAAACAGATTTCGAGTCCAAGGTAGAAAACCTAGGCACTGTCGGCTCCTTCCAACTCCTCACCCCCACGGTCCCCCAGTGGTGAGATCCTACCAAATCTCTAAGATCTATGATCTTCTTCTTCATCTTTATTATCCCTGGTTTAGTCCAAGTCCTCTCTTCCTTTCTTGAGTGAACGTATCGGTCTGCCGGCTTCCTCCAGTCACATCCCCTTCCCATCCATTTCATCATTCATTCATTCATTCATTCATATGATGTTCTGTGAGAACTGACTTGTCTGTGTCAAACACATTCAAGAAAAGCCACAAGGCTGTGAGTTATTAGTTCCAAAGAAGACATCCAGGCTGTCAGCCCTCTTGGTTCAAAGGAGTTGGGGGACTTTCCGGGGTGGGGTTTCACAAGCAGATGAACTTGAGGTGGGCCCTGGAGTGTGTGTAGGTAATGTGGAAAATTCCATGAGTCATCCACCTACCAGTTAGTCCCCATTCCTTCTTGCTTCGGTGGTGTGATTCGTTCACATCTATGCCCAGCGAGGTTGCTTCTGACTTCATTTAGGTCACTTGTAGCTGGGTCTTCATTTATCAGGAGCCCAAAGTATTGTGCAGGTGGGATGTAGCCCAGGGCAGGGGGGATGGCTCTTTCCTGGCTTGCAGCAATGGTGCCACACAAGAGGTGCCATTTGTTTTGCTGATTTCCCCCAGGTCATGCCTGCAGACTCGCTTGAGGGAGAAAAGGAGGGCCAGGGAGCTTCTCTTTCATTCTTAAGCCAGAGAGTGCCCGGCACATCCAGAAATCATGAGCACCCAAGCTGGAGGAAGGCATCTTGACCATCATCTAGGTCGGAGGTCAGGCAGGTGATGTAAATGAATGAAACAGACCCGTGTTTGCATAATAAACATGTAGGAATAGCCTTCATTTTATGAAGAAGGGTGCACTCTAGAATTTTTCCTGATGCAGATGGACCTCTTGGTTGACTGTTCTTTTTTCTTATGGGAATGCAAAAAGAAAAACAGTTCTATTGAAAAATAAACCATGTAATACTCAGCTTCCAGGCTGCAGGGACAATAGGCTGTACTAGGAACGTGAACTGGAAACGGAATGACCGTAGGTGGCACCAAGGGGTTGTTGCCAAATGGGAATCCTGGAGCAGCGTGATAGGTCTTCTGATCTCTCAAGAGAAGCCGAGAACATGATTTAAAAAAATTTTTTAAAAATCACATTGTTTCCTGCACGTGTGCACTATACGAACACACAGCGGGAAGCAGAGTCTGGAGATAGAGGTTGGGGTTAGGAGTGCAGGGGGGGTGGGGTGGGGTGAAGATGCAGGGAGATGGAGGCAGGAGCAGGGGCTTTGGAGGGACAGAAGCTGAATTCTGATCTAGGTGAGAAACAGGCAAATGAGATAAAAAAAGAACACTATAGAAAATGCAGAAAAGCATAAAGAAGAAAATGAAAGTCACAATCCTGCTATACAAAAATTAAGAAAGTGAAATTTAGAAAACTCAGGGGTGCCCAAGTGGCTTAGTTGGTTAAGTGTCTGCCTTCAGCTCAGGTCAAGATCCCAGGGTCCTGGGATCGAGCCCCGCACTGGGCTCCTTGTTCAGCAGGGAGCCTGCTTCTCCCTCTCCCTCTGCTGCTGCCCCTGCTTGTGCTCTCTCTTGCACTCAAATAAATAAATAAAATCTTTAAAAAAAAATGAATCAAGAGAAAAAAAGCATTAGACTCTTGATTTTGGCTCAGGTCATGATCTCAGGGTCATAGGATCAAGCCCCATATTGGGCTCTGCACTCAGCAGAGTCTGCCTGAGAGTCTCTCTCTCCCTCTGCCCCTAACTCCCCATCTCAATCCACGCATACTCTCTCTAAAAAACAAAACAAAATCCCATTTACAATTGTTGCACCAAAACCAATAAAATATCTAGGAATAAACTTAACTATAGAAAAAGCACTAATTTTAAACATCTTTCCTTATGGTCTTTTTCTCCCCCCTCTTACAGTCATCTTTCCTGATGTTAGATTATTATCATCTCCCCCTTATCATTACAATCTCTCTGCAAACTTACTTTTGAATGGTGGTATCAGTGCAGTGTGGAGGCAATGCCTCATGTAACTTTACATATTCAAATCCTGTCAGAATAAAACTCCTTCCCAAGTCTTGGCTGGTTGCTCCATTCACTCACCAAGATTTCACTTGTGCTATGACGGTAGAAGAAGGGCTGCATGCGGTGCTTGGGCAACGGTTGGCATGTGGGGAGGGCTAGAAACTGGTAGAGAGAGAAGTCTAGGCAGGCAGGGGAGCAGGGCTGAGCCAGTCATTGCAGATCTTTAAGTGGAACTAAAATCAAATTTAAATCATGCTCTGAGTGCAAATCCCTTGAGGGGCGGTTAATGACATAAACCGCGTGGGTATCAGCCACACGTGCTCCTGGGCTCCCCAGGGGCTCTAAGAGTGGGTGGGAAGCTTCTACACTTGCCTCCTGCTAATAGCACTCTCAGATGCAGAGCTAGGAGCGGAAGAAAGGATACAGGCAAATTCGTGTCCAGTCCTGGAAGGACGATTCCAAGTGCTGGCTGAGCAGCAATTTCTAACAGTTAGTCAGCGCTGCGAGGCGCCCCCTGCCCCAACTGTCCCCTCTGGGGCAGGTGCCCCTGGGGCCCGCTGGAGGGGAGGGGGCCGAGGGAGGAGGGCCTGCCAGAGTCCCTCAGGAACGCGGTTGTCACATGCCCTCTGAGTCTCGTCTTTGTGTCTGTCACCTCTCACTGCCCTCTGGTTTAGGGGTGGGGGGCCCCAGCAGACACACTATACCTGCTTTGTGACTATGTGTGTCTCCCTGAGGGTGTGTTCCCGGTGCCTTGTGCAATGACTGCTGAGGCGCGGGGCACATGTCTGAATGCATTTCCCAGGCAGCTGGCATGATGAAACCTGGCTGGCCCAGCTCCCCTGTGAACACTTGGCTCCCCTCCTCTCCACTGTGTTCCCTGAGCTCAGACGCTTGACATGGTAGTGGGCACTGGTCTCAGACGGCGTTCACAACACACCTGTGTTGAGTGAGATTTTGCTTTGTGTGTATGTGGCATGATTCCCAGGGATCAATGAGGGCGAAACCAACAAAACAAACATGTGGAATGTAGGTTGTTTGTATTGCTAATAATAATTAATACAATAGCTATTTATTGAGCATTTGCTATGTGCCGGCCTTTGGGCTAAGAGCTTTTATGCACTAACTTTTACATTTAAGCCTCACGAAACCTTCCTGAGTTAGGTACAATGAATACCCTCATTAAAAAAAATTGTTCTGGGGTGCCTGGGTGGCTCCGGGAGGTTAAGTGTCTGACTCTTGATTTCGGCTCAGGTCATGATCTCAGGGTAGTGAGATCGAGCCCTGCGTCGGGCTCTGTGCTCAGCAGGGAGTCTGCTTCTCTCCTCCTCCTCATCCCTCCCTACCCCCACATTTTCCCTCTCTCTCTCTCAAATAAATACTTCTTAAAAAATTGTTCTGAGTTTTTTAATTAAACTTTTTTAAATTAAAAAATTATTATTGAAGTATAGTTGACATACAATGTTATATTAGTTTCAGGAGCACGACATACTGACTGGACATTCTATACCTTACGCAATCCTCACTCACCAAGGTAAGCGTAGCTACCATCTGTCTCCCTACACCATTAGTACAATTTTTTTAACTGTATCCCCATTCTGTACTTTTCATCTCTGTCACTTATTTTATGACTGGAAGTTTGTGCAAAAATAGGTGAAGGGGATTAAGAGGTACAAGCTTCCATATAATACCCTTAGTGGGTATTATACCTAATAATGAGGAAACTGAGACCCAGGGAAGCCAAGTAATCTGCCCAAAGTCCACAGTGGTGGGTCCCGGACTTAATCACCTGTCTAGGAACCTGACCATGAAAACATGTTCATAGGAACTAACCGCAAAATAAAGAAAATATTTAACTTACATTGCCTATATTGCTTTATTTATCACTGTCTTATAATAAGTTTTGAGGCTGTAAGTTTAAAGGAAAAAAGGAAGACTTCCCTGAGCAAGACAGGAAACCCAGTGCACTGGCAGATGTGCAGATTCGAAGTCGTGTTTGCGACTCATTCAACATACACAAAAAACTAGCCGAAAAATTTTGCATGTAAGTGACTTAGATGATGCCCCTTTTCTGCGTGCAAAATTTAGAAGACGGCTTGTACTTGGCTGGAAAGTTTGTCCAAAATGTATACAGATAATCAGTGACGGTGTGGATGTTGATTCTAAGAACAGCAAAGAAGAAAACCTGATTCAGATGGAAGAACTGCTAAAGCTTTGTGGTCATTACAATTTGCAAATCCATGAAAGCAAACTGAATTTGCTCTAGAAACTGGAAAAAGAGAAAAAAGTAGGCTCACAAAAAAGGCAACAGCTGGTTCTGACCGGTAAGTGACACCAGCGAAGAGCAAGGCCTGTGATCGCCAGGGTCTCCTGATTTTCAGTGGAATGGACTCCGTGACTGGCTCGATGAAGACTGTTGAGGACATTTCTATGCTTGTCCTGCCTGGGGTCCCACCAAATGGGGAGCTCAATGCTGCTGAGAACTCAAGCAAAGTGAAATCGAAGGAGGAGAAATCATTCATAACAAACATGTTGGACAATGTGTGGTATCAGATTATGGGATCTTTAAAGATATCTCCTCTATTTCGTTTTTTAAAAGATTTATTTATTTTAGAGAGAGAGAGCGAGGGGAGGGGCAGAGGGAGAGAAAATCTCAAGCAGACTCCCCACTGACTGCAAGCCCAATGTGGGGCTCCATTCCACCACCTCAAGATCACAACCTGAGCTGAAACCAAGAGTCAAACGCCCAACTGACAGAGCCACCCGGGTGCCCCGAAGGTCCCTTCTGTATTTCTAAAACTGCCATTCTAAGATACATTTTAAAGCCGACTGCCAAAGGCTGAAAATTTGAAAACCACCTCAACATGCACTCAGTGTGCATTAATGTTGCATTTAGGGAGCTTTAAGATTCATTATTTGATGTAAATTTCAATGGGCTATTATTCAGCAGTCAGATTTAAGACTGTCTGGGTCATCATCAATAAAGGCGGTCCTCGATCAGCACAGTTCAAATGTCAGTTACCATGGTGTATACTGTGAGTAGTTACCCAAACTACAAATACTTCTGCTAGCTGTTGGGTCCACGGATCACTACGTAACAGATGTGCCTTGCGATCAGTGACTAATCACGGTACTTCTCTCAAATTCTGTTAATGATTCGTCACTGCACATCCGTCATTCAGTTTGTTCATAGACCGCAAAGCACGGGTGTGTTTTCTCCTTCTCACTCATGTGACATTTTACAAAAATGGATCATCCAAAGAACTGGCCAACAAAGATGAATGTCCAGTGAAGAAATGAAAATTGTTAACGCTGGAAGTAAGATTTGAATTGAACATAAATGGAGTTGTAGAAGAAATCACCGATGGGAAGGTTGACACTGCTGCTGTTCCAGAGTCGAAATATGCCGCTAGAGGAACCTCATGAAGGCACCCCTAATGTAAATGGGGAAATGGGTGTGATGAAAAGGATTGAATATGGCCCAAAGGAAGTGATGGTAAAAAAAAATTCACAGTAAAGGAAATTGCAGAGTGATTTTACAATATTGAAAGCACAGCTGATAAAATGGCAGAAGTGGATCCAAACTTAAAAGAGTACGACAATTTGCAGTGGTGTAGAAAAGATGCTTACTCAGTCTCATAGGTAACAGAAAAGGCAAACACTGTTCCAACTACTCTCGATTAGTTGTTTGCAACGAAATAACACCAATTCTCAATGTTTCTAGTGTTTTAAATTACAGTGTACTAATGTTTTTTACAATTTTTCATTTCGTTTTACACTTATAAATGACGGTAAGTTTTTAATATTTTGACAGATTTTTAAAGGTCACACAACAATCGTTTCCCCCGTCAATTATTAAGATTGCTTTGAATGACCATTTTTATGGTCTGGCATTACTGTACAAGGCAAGGACTGTCTGTAGCTGGGGACAGTACCTACTTCAGGGAAAATTAATTTTACTAAAACTAGGTGGTTGAGTGTTAAACTATTTTGGAAATAATCTACATATCTCAGTGCTAAAATATTTCCTCTCCCTACTTTCCCTCGAAAAAAAAAAGAAGTTTTAATATTGTATTTGTTCATTATGCCTATTTAGGAGACCAGATTTTCATGAGCATGCAAAATGTTAACAGAGAAAAGTATATCTAATTTGGAGTACTTTGTAAAAAGCTGAGTTTTGAGAATATTAAAAAAAAAGACAGGAAATCCAGAACCAATTAAGAAAAAAGTAGACAAAATCAACTACATATATAACAGTTTTTTAAACATGGCAGAAGACACCATAAATAAATTCAAGACAATAAATATTTTGGGAAAATATTTGTAATACAAATGACAGAAAAACAGTTAATAGCACACAAAAAGAGATTGTACAGGTCATAAGTAAAAGAAAAGCCAGTTAAAAATGAATTAAAAATTTGAATAATAATCCAGAGAAGAGGAAATCCAAATGACCAATTATCATATAACAAGATGCTCAATCTTATTGTCAGGAAAATGCAAATTAAAACATCATTGGTATCCTTTTTCATATATCAGACCAGTAAAAGTGAAAAAAGTTTTCATATATGGGGTTGATAAAGATGCAGAAAATGAATACTTACTCTATGAAAGAAGTGTGAATTATTACAATTTATTTGGAAACTGTCCTGGCAATATCTATTAAAATAAAATATACACTATGAGAGACACTGTTAGTTGCCTACCCAATATCCACAGCTTTTTTCCTCCTTTCCAATAGAATCATAATTTTGTTTATGGAAGCAAGGTGATAAATTACAATTGCTTTAAACCATCAGGACAATACTGTTTTTTTTTCCAGTTACTTAATTTCCCGTTTAGCAGTTGTCATGTAACCCACTTCTGGTCAAGAAAATGGAAAGGAAAGACTGCTGACAAATCTCTGGGAAGGCCTTTGCTTTGCTTATATAAGATACAAATGTGAATGTTGCTAACTTTCCACCTTTACCTTGAATATAAACATGCCTGTTGCCTGGAGTTTGGCAGCCATTTTGTAACCACAAGGAAGCAAGTGTGAGGACAAAATGCTTACATGCTTAGGATAGCAGAACAGAAAAACATATGAGAGCCTGGGTTCTTCAACCAATACCCATTACTACTTACCTCTAGACGTTTGTTATGTGAGTAAAACAAACACTTGTTTGTTTAAGCTTCTGTTAGTCGGTTTCCATTACTGATCGCCACATATAACTCTAATTGGACACATACATTCCTTTTGACTCAGCCATTTCTGTATGTGACTCCATCCTAGAGAAATGAAAGTACCAGTATGTAGAGATTTATGTAGAATTTATGTATAACATTGTTTTTGGAAGCAAAGAACTGAGAACAAATGGGATGTCTATCAGTAGCCAGATGGCTAAATAAAATGTAGTATATCCATATAAAAAATTGTTATATAACCATTAGAATGATTTAAAAGGGAGTCTATGGAACTTCAGGCATGTTCATGATGAATTATTATGTAAAAACAGCAAATTGAATAGTTAATATTTATAGTACAATCCATTATTTGTGGAAAAGATCTCCATATGTATGTAAATGTTTGCATATTTCTACACAAGCATAGGAAAAAGGGATTAAAAATGCCTGCAGGAATGAGGGGAGAAACACATTTGAATGAAACAAGCCTGGTAGAAGAAAATAATCTGTCTTAAATATTTTTTAAAAAGGTCTTATTTATTTATTTATTTTAGAGAGCGCGAGAGAGCGCACACACACCTGCTTCCATTCGCATGAGCCTGAGCAGGGTTGGGGCAGAGGGAGAGGGAGATTGAGAGAGAGAGAGAGAGGAATCTCAAGCAGATTCTGTGTCGAGCACAGAGCCCAGCCCCGAGGCTTGACTTCACGACGCTGAGATCATGACCTGAGCCAAAATTCAGAGTTGGTCACCCAACCAACTAAGCCACCCAGGTGCCCTGATCTGCCTTAAATATTATCAAACTTCATTCATTTTTATTGAGCCATGAAGAGAAGCATCTAATGTAGTATAAATATACATAGTACTGGCAATTATGTTTTAAACACGGAGTTGAATAGAAGAAAAAAAATTTTAGACACACAAAACAAATTTTATTATATAATAATTTTTATAAATAGACTTTTTTTTTTACACTTTTTCAAAGTTTTTTTTTTTTTAATTCCAGTTTGGTTAACATACAGTGTTATATTAATTTCGAGTGTACAACATAGTGATTCAACAATCCCATACATTACTCAGTGCTCATCAAGTACACTCCTTAATCCTCACCATCTCTTTCCCCCATCCCCTCACCCACCTCCCCTCTGACAACCAGCAGTTTGTTCTCTAGAGTTAAGAGTCTGTTTTTTGGTTTGCCTCTTTTTCTTTATTCATTTGTTTTGTTTCTTAAATTCCACATATAAGTGAAATCATATGCTATTTGTCTTTCTCTGACTGATTTATTTTGCTTAGCATAATACTCTCTAGCTCCATCCATGTTGTTGCAAATGGCAAGATTTCATTCCTTTTTATGGCTAATACTCCATCTTACATGTATACCACCTCTTCTTTATCCATTCATCAGCTGAGGGACACTTGGGTTGCTGCCGTAATTTGGCTACTGTAAATGTTGTTGCAATAAACACAGGGGCGTGTATATCTTTTCAAATTAGAATTTTCGTATTCTTTGGGTAAATACCCTGTGGTAGAATTACTGGATCACGTGGTAGTTCTATTTTCAACTTTTTGAGGAACCTCCATATTGTTTTCCAGAGTGGCTGCATCAGTTTGCATTCCCACCAACAGTGAGTGAGCGTTCCTTTCCCTCCCCACCCTTACCAACACTGTTGTTGCTTGTATTTTTTATTTTAGCCATTCTGACAGGTGTGAAGTGATATCTCACTGTGGTTTTGATTTGCATTTCCCTGATAATGAGTGATGTTGAGTATCTTTCATGCGTCTTTTAGCTATCTGTATGTCTTCTTTGGAGAAATCTCTGTTCTTCTTGTCTTCTGCCCATTTTTTAATTGGGTTATATGTTTTCTGGGTTTTGAGCTGTATAAACTGAATAGAAGAAAATTTTAAAATTATACATTCTTACTTTCTCATAGTGCCTCACTCCCTTTTTTGTAGAACATGAATTCCAATTTTATTTCCTTCTGTACCAAGAATTCAAAGATAGGTCTTATTTTTCTTCTAATGATGTGATGGCAGAATTTAGTTTTGTATCTTTTACCTGGTGGTGATACTTAGTTTTCAGAATGAAAAATATCTGTTAACAACTGTGGTCCTCTGAAGCATAGACATAGTTAAAAAAAATAATGAGGGCGACTATCACAGGAAGACTTGTAGAGCTTTGGTGCCCCGATGTCTTAGTTTTCAGTGCCAGATCTTAAAAACTCTTCATAGTTCTTTATCTACACCATCAGTGTTAATTAAGAAAGACAACTGAGTAATGCTAATTCATTCTCGCAACTTCCATGACGAGGGCTCATTTACAGAATTCAATCTTCACCTCCTCAAATCAGAGTGAACTTCAGATCGTCACTTTCATTACTAGAAAACTGACTTTTGTGTAGGCAAATGAGCCCGGTTATTTCTTATTAGGTAAGTTTCCCAAAGACATTTGAGACAAAGTGGATAGGCCTTGGGAGAATTACGCTAAGTGAAATAAGTCAGAGAGAAAGATAAATACCATACAATTTCACTTCTATATGAAATCTAAAAAGGCTGAACTCAGAGCAACAGAAAGTGGAGTGGTGGTTTCAAGGAGCTGGGGGTGGGGGAGATGGGGAGATGTCGGTCAAGGGGTACAAACATCCAATTATAAGAGGAATAAGTCCTAGGGATCCGATGTACAACATGGTGACTATAGTTAACAATAGAGTATCATATACTTGCAAGTTACTGATAGATGAGATCTTCAATGTTCTTACTACACACACACACGAAATGGTCGTTATGTGAGGGGATGGAGGTATTAACTGACTTTATTGTGGTAATCATTTTGCAATAAATACATGTATCAAATTATCACACCGTACTCCTTAAACTTACATAATGCTATATGTCAATTATACCCTAATAAAGCTGTGGAAGGAAAAAAGAGGAAAACAAAACATTCCTGTCAAATCTACCGGGGCCGTGACAAAGTTCTTGGTAAACCGCTAGTCGGAACGTGTAATGCATTTTTGCCGAGAACAAAGCTTCGCAGGGTAGAGAGGGAAGCAGGAAGGGTCTCAAGGACCTTTTGACCTGTGAAGTGTCTGAGTGTAGCAGTCAATGCCAAGTGCCTTCATCTAATCGCCCGGCCCGGCAGGACCCAGTGGTCCCATATGACATCGCTCCTCGGCCTCAGGAAGCATACCTGGGTCCATCAATATAGCCAACGATTTTGTTACCCAAAATGTTACTGCATTACCTTCCATGTCTCAGGCATCAGGCTAAATGCTTGGCTATAAAGACAGAGAGGACAGAGGTTCTTGACCTTGAGAAGCTCACGACCCGGGGCACGGGACAACTAGGGGAGGACTTGTCAACAGAGGCAGTGGTAGGCTAAGGGACAGAAGTGCGCGTAACGTGAGGGCTCTGTATGGGGGCTCTGGGCAGGCCTCAGAGAGAAAGTGAGGTGTGAGCCTTCTGTTCTAGAAGGAACAGAAGTGTGCTCCAACAGAGAAGAAGACAGGCATTTCCAGCAAGGAGAACCTCGCCAACAGAGAGGTGGGAAAAGGCCTGGCAGAGGCCAAGACAAGCAGGCAGCTTGAGAGGGGAGGCTGTGGACGGATGGTGACCCGCAGACCGATTTTGGTGGGGCCACAGCATGGTTTAGACATTTGAGCCACATTTAGAAATGCAGATATTTTATGAAAAAGTCCAGATTTCCTGCTTCTTTTGAAAAAAAAAAAAAAAAAAAAAAAAAATCGAAAATCTGGCCACTGTGCTGGATATCCAGCAGGAGCTGGAGGGGAGGCATGGCGCCCCCTTTGGAAGAGGTCTGGGTCCTCCAGCTCGTCACAAGGGCCGCCTCCCACCCCAGACTCAGGGCATTCACGCTTCCACCAAGCAGTCCCAGCTTCGCTCCTAGAAGCATTTGAATTTCTTGCCTCTGGTTAAGCATTCTTGGAAATTAAAGAGCAAGTGGGGGAAAGACTGGCAGAGCGTCTGTGGGGAGCCATCATCAGCCCCTGGGCAGAAGGGACGAGGGCAGGAAGTGGTGTAAATGAAGGGTGTGCCAAAGGCCCAGCCCCGGGGTGTGAATCCTGTGCAACTTGGACGGAGTGGGGATGAAACACCTCAGCTCTCCCCTGGGGCCACCCAGTGGCCAGACTGGAAACCATGGGGGGAGAGGGCCCTGGGCGGGCTGTCCACAGGGGCACGGGGTGGACCGTGGATCTGAGAGGGCGAGAGGGCATTTAGAGATGGAGAGAGCCAGGAAAGACCCTCTCCTGAGACTCATTTGGGCTGTGGTCCCTCTATGGGGCCCCTCCTAAGGATGGTGAAGCCATAGGCTCAGATGCCAGCGGGTGGGAGGGAAGGGGTTGGACAGGGCCTCAGATGGCCCCTCCATTGCCAGGAAGCCCTGGGAGGCCACAGGACCCACAGCAGGACAAGGGCAGGATGGAGGCTCAAGTCTGGGCTCATAGACTCTTCCAGAAGAGGACTATGGGAATGGAGCATTGGAGTGCTGGTAGCCACGGACCCTTGGACAGGAGGCAGTGGTTAGAGTGCTGGAGGTGGGCCGGACCCCAGAGGTTTTCCAGCACAAGGTCTAGTCCACCAAGGCACCCGCTGTGCCTTGGTGGTAACCCAGTCTCTGCTCAATGGCTTTGGTTGTTAGGGAGTCCCTTAGCCCAGGAGGCGGCTCTGGAAAAAGACCCTCTATTTAGGAGAAACCAACGCTTTTGCCTCTGGCTCTGCTCCTTGAGGCCACACTGCACAACATTCTATGTCCAAGGGCAGGTCCCTCACTCCTCTGGGTCCCTCATCACTTCTAAAGGTCGCAAACTGGGAGCATGACCCTGTGGTTGGGGCCCTATTTGCCAGTGGCTCTCTGGAAATATTTCTCATGACGCGTCCCTCTCCCCATGCCTTCTTCTACCTTGAACTGAAGGTCCGCAGAGGATCAGAGAGCGGACCCCCGCCCTTGAACTGGGCAATATATTAGTGGCATTTAGGATCACACTAGATTTTTTTTATTCCAAAAATCAGGCTGAGCAACTGAGAATCTGTAAACTTCATCCCAACAGCTCCCTCAGCTAGAGAGGCGGGAGCTAGACAGACGGGCACCGGGGACTCAGGAACACCCCGGGGTCGCACAGCCAGCAAGAAGCAGGCCTCCAACCAAGCTGGGTCTCCGCCCCCAGGGCCTCCTTCCTCCACAGGGGCCCGGGACCCTTGCACTCTGGTTCACTCTGCTGCGGGGTCTCAAAGGCACGTGGGAGAGTCACGCCGCTTCCTCTGTTCTCATGGGACAGGGTTAAAGGACGCTGGCTCCTCCCAGCACAGCCCTTAGGGGAGGTCACATTTCCAGACCTGAGGATTCCGTTTCTGGAACATGCAGGGCAGCCTAGCTCCAGGTAAGGGAGCTGTTCCTTGGTCCTGCTCTCAACTCCACTCCCCTGACCTCCGGGGAGGGGCTCCCGTGCAGGACTGAGACTTGCCCTGGAGGACTTCGCGGCACAGGGCAGCCTCTGGTCCTGAGGCACCCGTGCAGCTGCACACCAGGGCCTGAAGCTTCCTTTGGAGTCAATGTCCCGGGAGAGAGCTTCCTTTTTTCTTTTTTCTTTTTGCTTTTTCTTTCTCTATCTCCTGTTTCCCTTTCGGCATAAATGTTACCATGTTTTTATTCCCTGTTGCTTCCTGAAGAGCCATCGCCCACTTGGGCATGACCTTAAGTGCTAGTCACATGGTGCTCCTTATAGGCTCCCTTTCCCATAGGAGTTTCCTCACTTCTCTGCCCTAGATGATCCCAGCTGAAAGGAGGTCCAAGACACCATGCTTCCCAGGGACTCCCACCTTCTGGATATATGGGATACGGAAGCATGGCCGGCAGGGGTTGGGGGGGAGCATGGCCGGTGGGGGCGGAAGCATGGCCGGTGGGGGGGAAGCATGGCCGGCGTGGGGGGCGGGGGGCGATGCCCTGGGTGGGGACCAGGCGCTCTCAGCTCCAGATACCTCGCCTGTGCCATCTGCTCCCTGGGGCGTGGTGCGTTTAGAAGGCAGTAGGGATTGGATCGGAATCTCCGGGAGAGATTTTAAACAGATGCCAAAGCGCCACCCTGACAGGTTCTACAGTTTGACTGATCTGGGGTGGGAGACACTGGCTTGGTGGAAAAGACATTGCTAGCCCCAGGTTGTGTGTCCATGAACACATCACGGTCTATTTTTGAAGGTGAAAGGCTGGGATGGAAACCTCAGGGCCTGCCCAAGTAGCAAGTGCAGAGAGTGAAAGTGGAAGAGGGAATTTTAGAAGACGGAGGAGGGAATGCAGGTGCTGGAATTCCCGGGGGCTGCACGGCAAAGAGCTCGGAGTTGGCAGGAGGCAAGGTGAGGTCACACACACCCCAAAATGGGGTAAGGCAGGAGGCAGGGCAACGTGGGGACCAGGCAGAACAGGGGTCCGAAGTTTGGGCTAACAGCATCCACAAGACGAGCCCCATCTGTCCAGATCATGGATTCAAGCTGGCAACCGCAAGTCGCCTGGATAAACGAGGGAAGATTGATCTGGCTTGACTCAAAGTTCATCGGCGCTTTTTCCTGGGGAGAGTCCTGCCCTCAACAGCCCGGACAGCTGAGGGCACCTGGCTAGATCCAGACACGGCCACCCGATACCAGCTCTGGCAGAGGGGGGCCTGGCAGGAGCGCTTGGAAATCAGGGAGGAGAAGGAACGGGACAAGAAGAAAATCCCATGGTTTAGAAACGAGGCCTGGAGAGGGCCCTGGAGATGGAATATGGGCAAGGGGCGCGAGGGAACACCAAGTACGGGGAGCGGGTCTCTCCCTCCTTCTCCCGAGAGGCGGGTAAAGGCTCTGTTGGGGGACAGCTATCAGGCCAGCGCACTTGGGACAAGGAATTGCCTCGGTTTTCATCTTCCTGCAGGTCAGGCAGATCCTAAGGCCCCTGGAGCTTGGACAACAGGCTCTACGGGTTTGCCCTTGCTCCCGAAGCTGAGCATCCCTTGGGACCAAAAGCTCAAGCCGTTCGGCCACTATCTTGCTCTCTGCTGCGTCTGCATGAGCTCCTCCTAGGTCCCACGTGTGAGGTCTGCACATGGGTTAGAAGGGCAGGGGGCTTAACCATGGGGATTCGAGGGCAGCAAGGCTTGTAAGAACTGAGCTGACAGTTGTAGAAAGGTCCTTACAGTGAGAAACTGGGCAGCGGGGAGAGGGGTAGGTGACTGAGGGTGGGCTGGGGTGGGGAGTGGACATGCCTGTTTTTTCCCCTTCAACTAGGCAAAGCAGAGAAATTCCAAATAAATGCAGGCCTTAAGTCATGACCGTACATTCTGACGTCCATTAACTCTGAACACCTAAGGGGCAAACTGTGGTGTTTCACTTCCTCCACGAAGCGTATATAAAGCTTTTCCTGAAAGCTGCGGCCCCACACTAATGGTGCCCTTCGCTGAGGCCTAGAGTACAGTGGTTCTCCAAGTCGAGCATGTATCGGAAGCACCTAGAAGGTGGCGGGGGCAGGGGACACCTCTGGAGCTTAACAGGTCTGGGGGAGGGGCCTGAGCCAGTCCCAGGTGGTGCCAGTGCTGCTGGTCAGGGGAGCGCACCCAGAGAAGCACAGCTGTGCACACATGCTCTCTACCCTACAATTCAGGCTTCCTTTGCGTGTCGTCTGCAGCTGGTCCAGAATTAGTTTCCGCATGTCAGTCTCTCAGCCGGATCTCAGTTTCTTCTGCGGGCAGGGACTGTGGGTTTTATATTTTCCTCTGCATCACTTAGCATATTGTCAGACACCCGGTGGATGAAAGACTCATATATTGGGAACTTTGTGGAGGATTCGGTTTCTTCAAGCAGGCAGGGATCAACTCTGGTGAATTATAGGATTCCCGCATTTTGCAAAAGAGCATCTAATTTTTCCTCGTCATTCACATGCGTGGGGGAAATTCTTAATTTGCTTTTCAGCAACACGCCACCCTCATGAAAGAAAAGCTCCAGTCTTGATTTAGGCGGAAAAAAAAAAAAAGAGTTCATTCCTTCATCCTTCCAAACAGGGTACAGTACAACTGGGCAATGATGCACATGACTGAAAAAACAGAACCGCATTTTATATTGCTCACTACTCTTTAAATAAGTATAATTCAGACATTAAGGAAAAGAACCGCTAATCACATTAACACATTACAGAAGTCAAAATTAACTTATCACACAAAATAAATTAAAACATTAAATATTAACCTTTTCAGTGCAACATATACAGAAGTCAGAGTAACAAGTTCTAAAAAAAAAAAAAAAAAGCCTCAGGTTTGTTATAATAAAGATAATGAAAAGTTGAATACTTCAATAAGTTACTACCCTAGGAAGAGGGGCTGCTTTTCAGTACTGTGTGTATGTTCACCACTAGATCCTTCTGAGAGCCTGGTAAAATCAGCGGCCGGAGAGGACCGGTCTTACGTCCCGACATTGAGAACAAACGTATGTGCTCGTCTTGCTTCTGTGATGTCCCCTTGGGTGCCGGGCTTTTGAATCCTCCCCCTTCCTTGGCCAAGCAGGTTGTGAGAAACCAGAGCCCAGACCCCACGGGGCACCAGGCAGGGTCTCCCGAGTAGTGCTGGAACCTTGTCAATCCGTTTCTGCCAATATTGCCTGGAGAAGCGACTCGTGGCCCAGGCACGGTGAGACAACCCGGCCCTGGAAGATGTGGCTGAAGAGGCACCTTCTTCTCCACCTGCGGAGCACCGATCCCCAGGAAGCGCCAGAACCACACCTCCTCCCATGTCACTGATGCATTGGTGGCCGAGTGTCAATCCCACCTCCTCCTTTCTTAGGAAAACAGACTCTGGGACACTGTGCCCGCCTCCTCTGCTGGAACACAGCGGCCAAGCTCGGATCTCGCTTGATTTCAGGTGTGTGGGAAGCATCCTCCAGATCAGGGTTGGTTGCTGTCTATCTTTTCATCTAGAAGGAAAGCTTTCTGGCCAGTATGCTTAGAGATGTCACAGTCTGCAGAGCAGTGGGAGAATCGAGGCTCCATAAAATATTTGCAAGCACCGCCCTCCTTTTTTTTTTTTAATGGGGGCTTTTCGTTTCTCCTGAGATAGATACTGGAAGCTGCTCTGCTCCCCGCTCCCAGGGGTGGGGCTGTGGACCAGGAAAGGGCTCAGGACCGAATCCCTAGTCATAACCCTCAGCTTTCTTGAGGCCAAGGAAACACAGGGAACCCATTAAGATGGATTCGAAGATGCATTTTTAACCTCAAAAGGGGGCATTTTTACAGCTAACTCAAAACATACCAACACCACGAAATGGCCCAGGAATCCAATGCATGCTGGCCATCTGATTTTTAAAGAGACATCACAAAGAAGCAAGGTTCACCTATCCTGGGCACGGACAAAGGTCCATCCAGGCCTGCCTTCTCCCAGCCTCTGCTTCCAGTTCTTCTCAGACCTGCTGGTTTGCCGAGACCTGCCTCGGGAGCCACTCACAGGGAGGCACACTGCTCGTTCACCGCACGGTTCGCGGAATGATTGCACAGGCGCGAGGAAAGGGGCGCTGGCGACTGTAACATGAGGACCAGAGCATTCACAGACGCCAAGGTGAAGTCCCTGCAGGGAACCGAGAAGGTTCTCATCCCCCTCTTCTCACACCTCCGCCAAGGTTCTCGGACGCCTGGAGACCGAACACGGGTCTTGCCCTCCCTCAGGTGAAGAAAGTCCCACAAAACATTTCGCATCCGTTCCTATTCTCTAAAGGCAATCAGACCTCAAAGAGTCTCTAGAAGACTGAGGAAAGATCGTCCTAAAGTCAAAATGGGACCTGAAGTTAAAGACATACTACGCCACAGGTCTCTCTCTCTGGGCTCTAAGACTTTTTGGAGGGTCTGATGAGAGAGAGGAGTGAAAATGGGGGGTTCTGCAAACCTGTGTCAGTGGGACCGGTCTCAGAGCAAAACGCTACAGGTGAGCCTCCGCCCGCCTCCCCGCTGCTGTAGGGCGGGCGGGAGAAATGGAGCTTAAGCCTGGGAGCTGTGTCGATCACACTGTTAGC
Organism: Potos flavus; assembly: GCA_028534135.1. NCBI lineage: Eukaryota > Metazoa > Chordata > Mammalia > Carnivora > Procyonidae > Potos > Potos flavus. Next base: position 45,505,073 of record CM052885.1, on the reverse strand, counting down.
CGGCCAGGAGGCGGGCCGAGCCCGTCTCTGCCCTCACTGCTTCATTCCGTCATTCCATCCGAGTGCCAAAGCTAAGACACGGGTCACCTAATTTTCTCAACTGTCAAATAAATTCACTGAATGGACAGATCGAGGAAGAAGAATTAGGGGAGGGCAAAATAACCTGATAGAAATTTTAAGCCAACTTGACATATTTTAAAGGTCCCTTTCGGAACGGGTGGGGTTGACGCACTAATAGGTAGAAATCTTTCATTTTTCAAATATTAGTGAATAAAGCATTCCCTTACATAAGGATGTCACATATTATTTCACTGTTATTCTGTTTACAATTTTTAATGAAAATTCCTGGGGATGAGCTCTCTGCTGTCTAGCTGGAGGGAACCAGTGTTCCCCACGGGCAGGCCCAGTGGGTCAGCACACACCCTGGGGCCCATGAAAACATTTCTCCTTCTCTCAGGCGAAAGCAAGACCCACCCTGGTGGAGGTGACTTGTTAGAGTTTTTGTTAATAAAACCAGCATCCTGAATGGAAAAGGGAAAAAAAAAATCGTTGGGACATTTCTCCTAATGCTAGAAAATAAATAGGAAAGTTCAATCTCTCCTTTTAAAAACAAAGACACAAATCAACCAAGCAACAACCTGGAAAGTAAATGACCAGCCTGCCTTTCGTGGATGTGGCCCCGAAGGCCTGTGGCTCTCCGCTTGTGCTCTATTTCTAAACACACGCGCTCGGGGCGAGGGGGGGGGGGGGGCGGACACTAGGAAGTAAATCCGTTTAATCGTGGAGCTGTGTAGTCCCGTGTTCGTCCCGAGGAGATGCACACACAGGCACTCTCCTCCTCTCTCCCCAACAAAGCTACAGATCTCTGCTGCTGGACTGGCTACCTTTTCTACTGGAATGTATCTGGGGACATTTCCTTGCTTCGTGTCTTAAATGACAAGACCTGTGAGCCCCAGTCTTCGCTCTCATCAGCAACTCTTCCTCTGTTTCCATCTCTGCATCCCTGGGTGGCTCTTCCCAAGCCTTAGCTGTCCCAAAGAGGCCAGACGGTTGTAATCAGCTAGCTAACTTTTCAGCCAGCATTACATACATCATTCATGTCGAAGTCTGAAAAAGTTTTATGCTTTTTACATTGACTTAAGAGATTAAAAATGAAACCATCATCCATCTCATAAATAAGAAATTATCTCCGAGGCTGCCGACAGCTTGGGAAGGTCCTCGGCATCGTGCGTCTGTGGAAGACGTCGGGCTGGTTGAGGGGTTCGTGGACAGAGGACATACGCGGCTCCTCTCACACTTGGCATCTTCACGTAACCGATAGTTACCCCTTTTTCCACCTTCTTCTCCAATAAATGGATGAGAAAAAACTCAACGACAGCAATCTCCGGGGTTGGGCAGGATGGATACCATTGTGGGGAGATGGGCCCATGGAAAACAAACACAGGCTGGCCTCGGTGACTGGCAGACGCCGACGACACTCGCCCCCGGGCTCCGAGGCCGGCAGGCGCACACACCTTAGCTAGGTCAACAGGAGGTCTAACCCTCTGCAATTCTTTTTTGACCAGTCTTGAAACCGTGATGCACTGATTTCTTTTCTAGGTCACACCAAATAACCCCAAGCAGACAGAGTTCTTGACAGAGTTGTGAAGGAAGGCCCACAAAAGACAAAAAGGCTGCACAGGTGATTGCTGGCAGAGTAGGAAGCCAGCTGGTCCTGAAGAAGTCCTTTCTCCCTCAGGCTGCCACAGTCTACCTGGCCAAACTCCCTCTGGGCTCTTCAGACCACTGGAAGGAAGGAGAAACAAGTTAAGTGCTGCGGGCCAGCCCCCCAGCCGTGCTAGGAAAACAAGCTCGGGACAGAAACTTGGAGATGCGTCAGCCAAGGTCACCAGGTACTCTTGGGCAGTCAGGCCCAAGTCCAAATTCCTCTGGTTCAACCTCAGGGGCAGCAGCTTCAGAAACTGTGATGCTGGGGCCAAAGGCAAGGCTGACTGAATGTGAAGTGAGTCACGGCAGCAGAGAATGGGGATACAGCGTGCTGTGAGGAGGGTCCGCCCAGCCTGGGGCCAGCTCCCCGGGAAGGGGTGGCTTGGCGGGCAGCTCGTGAGCTGGTCCAGGACTCTGGTGGCAGAATGGCTTCCCCTCAGGCCGTCTAAGACTGGACCCATTTGTTTCTCAGTGGGTGGGGCTCTGAGGCATCCTCTGTGGCTCATGGGAGGCAGCTCTAGAGTCCAGCTTGGCCTGGACATCCTCCTGCCCTTGTCCCTCCCGTGGCTCCTCTGGAGGTGGAGAGGGACGTGTCATCTCGGGGAGCGGCCTTCAGCCTCAGTGGCCGTCTCTGGAAGGCTAGACCCATCTGAGGCTCAAAGCTAATGTCCTCCCAAATGTGGGCAGAGAAGGAACGTTAATAAGAAACTTCCTCTACCTTAAATGGCTCTCCTGAGGGGCACGCGAATGGCACAAAATCTACTATAAATCTTCTGAAAAGATTTAAGCTATTTTTCTATTGGTGCCAGACAACAATCTAAAAACTTCATTAGTTCAGTGGATGGTCCTCTGAGGCAGTGGAAGAGAGGGGTGAGGGGGGCCTTCAGAGGCCCTGGTTCTCATCCTAGCTCCCTGTGGACTGATGATCGGACCCAAGCAGACCTTTGGCAGAATCAGTTTACCCAAATCACTCACAAATCTTTTTTTTTTTTTTTTTTTTAAATCCTCCTCCTCTTAAGGCCATTATAAGGATGAATGGATTAGCATCCTCAAGAGTTGCGGGCCTCCTAGCTGACAAGAACTGCTCATGCACAATTACTGTGGCTCCTGAAGAACAAATAAAGTGCTCCCGGGCCTTCGGCACCTTCCAGGGCAGATCGCCGAGAGGTTTAATGGACACATCGGTGCTCCAGCTTCCCAGTTGCCCTTCTTCATGCAACCGTGAGCTTCTGGAATGCCAGCTGCTAACTAGAGAAGGTCACCCTTGGGATTAGCCTGCGGTGACTGTCTCTTGTCCCACTACTTCCTGAAAAGGAACTTCAAATTTTTGATGGGCTCTACTGGTCACAAGAGCATTTCAGAAAAACTTGTTGACGTGTGACTTTCCAGGGCCTGCCTGGATAAAGGAGCCATTTGCCTCCATGAGCCCCAAGCTGGTCACGCTCAGGTGAGGACTCCTGAGATGCAGGTTCGGTCCCACTTCCAGATGCCCAGTATTCCTCGTGGACGTCAGTGAAAATATTCACGAAGCAACGGTAAGCTTAAACATCACAGAAGCCAAGAGCTAAACAGTGCTGCCAGAGCTGTGGGCCAAATCCCTCGTTTCACCGAGGGGGAAGGGGAGGGGACTTGCTCAAGGGAAAGAGAACGAACATCGGTTGTGTCTACAGTTTGTGATACACTCTGCTCGGTCCTTTATATCAGCACTCATTCAATTTGCACAACTTTTAAATAAGAAAACGGAGGCTCAGAGAGGCCAAACAACTTGTCAGAGGCCACGCAGACCAATGAAGATAAAAGAGCTTCCTTCGGAGTGAAACGTACCTTAGGATAAACTCAACCTGACTTGAGTGGATAAACATCCTCTTCCTTTTCTCCCTCTAAGAACGTCTGCCCTGCCCTGGAGAAGGTGGTGGTTTTCTCTCCACCCACTCGTGTCTCCCAAGGGAAAGAGGCCCCTCGTCGCCCCAGCCCCTTACCTGTTTCGGAGTGGCAGCAAGCGGTCCTTCCCTTCAGCAGGGCACTGGGCTTCTCGTGCCGGCAGATGAGAGCCTGGCACCACTCACAGTGTTTCCGGACCTGGCAGCAGCTGTGGACAGAGGACACGGGCTGGGCAGGAGCCTGGGGCAGGCAGGCCCGGCTGGTGCAGCGGTCGCCGGAAGAGCCGGCTAGGCAGCTCCGGGCTCTGCAGCAGCCTTCCGGCCCGGGGCCTCCGGAGGGTCATCCGCACACAGCAGGGGGCCGAGCGCCCTGCAGGGTCGTGGCTTTTGGGGCAGGTGCTGGCTGCTCAAGGACTGGCTCTGCGAGCACAGCTCTGGTCCTGGCTCGAGGGGCAACGAAGCAGGAGGGGAAGCCCTCGGAAGGACGGTCAGAGCTGGGACAAAGCAGCCACTGCGGGCTGGCGGGGCTGTGAGGGCGTGGGGAGGGGAAGCATCCCTCAGGTCCTTGCCAGCAGCAGAGCAAGGAACGTGGATGGGCTGAACGGACGCATGGGAAGAATGAAAGAACGAGTCGCGAATCACCACAGCTTTGACTCCTTCTGTGGACTACCATTCTCTAGCTATGGCAAACCCAACCTCTTGGTGAACGCGTGTTACCTAGAGCCCCGGAGCACCAGGGTTCCCAGTGCTCCTGCCTCCCTCTGTGGGCGGGAATGAACAGCGTGTGGAGTTCGCATGAAGAACCGGGGAACCCAAAAGAAGGGCAGGGAAGAAAGCACTGAGGAAGACACTGATGTCGCAGAGACACTTAGGGCTGTTTCCCATGGGATACTACGGAGGACTCTGCTTCTCCTCATTCTAACCTTGACCCGTGCCTAATCCGTGCATCTTCACCGGGGCTGGGCAGGGTCTCCTGGTGGACAGGGGCCCAGAAACAAATGAGAAAACAAACCCGTTGCTGTGTTGCCCCCTTGGGGCCTGGTGGCATTTCATGATCCCCGACCCCGACCCCGACCCCTCTCTCAGCACCATCCTGGGAAGCCTGCCAGGGCCCCCAAATCTTTGGGCAGCAGAGCCAAGAAGGAGCCCGAGACTTTCCTGCCGAACATACTTCTGTCCCGGGTGGCCAGAGCAGTCTGTCTCTGCATGGCGCCCTGCGGAGTTGCAGAGTCCCAGATCTGGAGAGATCTAGAGAACCTGATTCCCGATGCATCCATCATTAGAGATTGATCTTTTGCAGTTGGCTAGCAGTGGGCTTATCCCAGCCACCTCCTAGCAAGGAGCAGTCCAGCGCAGTGAGACCAAGGCCTCCAGGTCCCTCCGGCATGGGATAAGCTGGTTCCAACTAACTCTGCGACTCAGGAGGACCCCAGGTGCAGGAAACCAGCGGCCTGGTTGGGGTAAGGGCTTAGTGTCTGGCTCAGGGATTCTGGACTTGGTCTCTAGCAAGACCAAGAAAAGACAGGGGGGAGGTGGGACTGGCTGCCTCCCTGGGAATGAGAAAGGCCGTCCAGGCATCAAGATTAGCTTTTAAATCCCTCTGGAGAAGCTCACAGGGGCACCCGATTCTTGTTCTTGAGGGACCCTGGGACCTTCCTGGTTACAGAAATAGAGGACTGTGGTCATGATGGGTGAACACACACAGCCTGACGACCACGAGAACTGCCCTCGTGCGCGGCAGAGGCGGGGCTATGTTCCAGCCCGAACCAGGGCTGCTTGTCCACTACCTTTTCCAAGACAGGTGGGCAGGGAGCACGTACTGCTTGAAGAGGAAGGAAAGGCCGGCTCAGTTCGACCTCATCCCTCACCACTTAATGCTGGCTTGGGCCAGAAGGGGTGAAACTATGGCTACTGTCAACGGGGCGGGGGTGGGGGGAGTGGGGAGAGGGGAGCTCTGCAGGACATCCATTCGTCGCCAGAACCAGAGGTGTGTATGTTGCCCCAACAGTGACAAACCAATGAACAAACAGGACAGAGACTCCTAATTATCTGTCCAAACTGCAGACAACCTCGGAGGGCTGCCATCTGGCTTCCTTCATTAACGCACGGCGGCTTCCTCCAGCCCTTGCCAGAATGGCCCATCCACCACCGTCTCCATCATGAGTGAATCTATACCAAGCTGACTGGGAGCCTTTAGCTCTTCTGAGAAGGCCTTATGCATAACTGATTCTGTATAAATTCTCAGAGGGCCTGCTCTGTGAATTAGAGGTCTCAAGACATTTCCAGGGACTACATCTGGCCACATGTCGTGACTACGGCACTAGGGAATCTCCGTCTGTGGAGCAGTGCAGCTGGGACATACGGGCAAGCAAGTAAGTCCAAGAAAAGGGTCTCCACTGGGCTAGGGCTCAGGAAAGCTTTCTGGAAGATGCAAGATGAGTTTTGGAAGATGAGAAAGAGCAGAGGAGTGGAGAAAGGGGAAGGGCTGCCATTAGCCTGTCCAAAGAGCAACTGAGACCTCCCACGTGGCTTTGGGATTTGCAAAGTGCCCTTGGCAGAGAGGAAACACCTCTGCCACTTGCCAGAGGAAGCTGGGAGCCACTTCTAGTTCATTCTGGAATGCCCGCACGTCCCCGTCATAACTCTGGAGGCTCCAAACCCAACAGCAGGCAGAGAGCACATGCACCTTTGCTTCTCCACTGGCTTCCAACAGCATACAGACCCACCACTGGGGACCCTCCCAGGATGGGCGCCCTTGACCCCGGGTGGCCATGACCCAAGTTCCTCTCGGCTTTGCTGACACTGATCAGACACCACAGCAATAAACCACGCCGAGGTGGCTGTGTCGTCTGCACATGCGGCTGATGGCCTGGGGTGGGGGGGGGACTGGATGTTAGGGGTGGCAAACACTTACTGTATCAGCACACATGCGATGATGAGGACAGCCAGGGCCACGATGGAGACCACCACCAAGGCGGTGATGGCCTGCTTCTTCTGGCTGGCGGCCACCACGGCCAGGAGGTCAGCATGCTCACAGCGCGCGCCCACGTACCCCGAATGGCAGCTGCGGAAGAAAGGAACGTCAGCATGCTCTTCTGACAGTGCTCTCGTTCCCCCACCTCCCCCATGGAAGGCTGGGCCAGAGGGGCCCAAAGCCCTAGGAAAAGCCCCAAGGGACCCCTCCAGCCTCTGCGACTCGAGGCAAAGGTGTCTGCAAACTTGCTCCTCCTTCCCCACATGGGGAGACCTCTTGCTTGGAGGATGAGGGGCCATGGATCAGCTTGCTCATGTGAGGAAGCACTTCAGTGTTACTCTGTCAGATGCTGGGGACAAAGAAGGCAGCACATGTGTTTAGGACACCACGTTCATTTTGGCAGTTCATAAAAACCTAGGTTATTTTTAAACCAAGTGTACGTATTCAGAATTTGATGATAAGAGAAAGAAAACACACTAAACCAGACATGGGCTGTGGTTTGCTCTTTGATCGTCTTCATCAAATTTAATTAGCCCTGCGAGCATTTACTGGGGTGGGGGGCAGCACACAGGGTTCGTACTGAGGTAGCGGCCAGAGCCACCATCTGGTAAATACAGGACCTCAGAAGCCACCAGTCAGCTTCTCGTTTCCAACAACACCTGGCCTCATTCCATTGGAGACTCAGTAAGGGCACAAAAGAGGTCACGCCCTTGAACGTGCCCTGTGGCCTGCGAAGGTCACTACCTATACCAAGGTGATATTACTGGTATTACTAATATCCAAAGGCTCTTTTCACTTGACAGCCTCCTCCCATGGAAGCTGATGGTGCTCACCTCCACCCACCCGCCCCCATTACTGGGGCCGCCACAAGTGGTTCTGGTAGGATATTCCCCAGGACCGGTTCTAGCCGTAAGGGAGGGACGGTCATTTTCTGATGCAGACATCTTCCCCCTCCAAGCATACGAGTCTGCTCAACAGAAGACATTTTGCTTTTGCACAGGTCCCGCTGTCCAGATGACTTTGTTATTGTAAAGAAAACGTTTGATCACCACTGTCTCTTCTCAGGTGGGGAAGCTTTCTTCCCACAGGGACTTCCCCAAGAGCAGCCTTGCCCCAAACATCACACAGTGGATTTAAAGTTTTTCTTTTTTTTCCCCAAGACATGGCAATGATAGCTAACTTTTTTTTTTTTTTAGGAATCTACCTTTTGATGAAATAGCCAGTCTGTCACTTTCACGTTTAGATTAAAAGGCTTTTGAAGACCAAGGAGAAAAAAAAAGGGGATTAAGGGTCCTGGTTGCCAGCTCCTGTGCCAGGTGCATTACATTTGTGGTTCCCCTAAACCTGTGCTCCTGGGCCGCCAGACCCCAGATGCCAGAGGGCTACCTTGGGCCACGGGATACACAGTGTATTTTTCTGTAGCATAGGTTTTGCTCAATGTTAACAAAAATTTAATCACTTTAATGTGAAAGGAACAGGTACAGTATGGTTTAAGATTTAGGACAAACAGGAGATGTGGCAAAAATTGTTGCTTAAGGCTTCACCCTGGGATACCAGAGCATACAAGCTTATCTTTAGCACCACTTAGCGGAAGTCTTTCACTGGGGCTCTTTATCCCACAGCCCGTTTGTTATATACTTTACTTAAAGGTATTTTTTAGTTTGAATTCAGGCCCTTGCTTTTCTGTTAAGGGTTACCATACACTTGACATACGTTCTGCCTTTTAATCCTTGCACAGAAAAGTCAAGTCATTGACCTGTGCCCCCCTGCGAGGGAAGAGAGAAATTCACACTTAGGTCTACTCAGCCCAGAGTCTGGGATCTTGCATAGCTCAGTGTCTGGGCTGCTTCCTCCCCGGGGAAGTGCAGTGAGGGTCTGTGTGCTTGTTTGTGAAAGGTGCAGGCTACAGAAGGGTAAGCACTCCCATTTCCAAAATGTTCCTACTCTGACCTGCAGGCCCTGGGAGAGGAGGGTTCTAACACCTCCCCAACCACTTGGGTCTGCGAATCTTATGGATCTAACCCATCAATACTGGGGATTCCAAGAAATCCCACTGAAACAAAAGAGTGGCATCCAAGTTCTAATTATAGCACATACCATTTATTGCCAAACTCCTATATGAATCAATCTCTTTTATTCCCAACAATCACAAATGCATGTGAAGTCAGGGCTGCTATTTAGCTTCTTTACAGATGAGGAAACGGGGGCCGGGGGGCTTCTGGATTTAAAACTAATCTCATCCAGGAAGGCTACCTTTCTAGGGTAATGCAGATTGGTGTGGAGGATACTCTGGGTAGTGATTTCATGACAAGCTCACAAACCTCACTGCAAGAAGAAAGACGGATTGCTCACTGCGCTGTAAAGAGGTGTCCCTGCTGTGGGTGTGGCAAGTTGCCAAGGTTCCCCCAAACAGTGCCATCTCAACTCACTAAGAAAGATAACCCTCTGGGCTGGGTCACCACTTTCCGCTGACTTTCCATATTTTTCCTTCCAGAGGAACATTCCCTGTTTGTGTGCTGGGCCCTTCACAACCAGCCTGCCTCAAAACTGCCCGTGGCAGGTGTCCTAGCCCGGTGGGACAGTCTTCAACAAGAATGTCTCTGTCACCCAGTGTCACAGCTGTAAATACTTACATCTCAGTCTTCCTGAATTAGGGAGCCCAACGTGCTCGTGAATAAAAACTTGCCCAGCGAGGCACATGGTTGTGTCTAATAGACGAGACCCCAGGTCATGGCCTTGGTGAGCTCTGAGAACAGTGGATCTTTGCCCCAAGCAGCCCAACCGCAGCTGGGAGGCAGAACCACCCACGGTCCAGATCCTTGGGCCTCACCCAAGATGAGAATCTCTTGGCAAATGGGTGTTTTGAAGAAAAGGCCAAAAGGAATGCTGATGAAGCCAGAGTAAGAGCCACCATGAAGGTTTCCCTAGTGACATCTACTTTGGCTGGCCACTGGAACTGCCCGGGGAGCTTGAAAAAGTCCTGAGGTCCAGGCCACACCCTAGACCAACTACATTACTATCTCTAGGAGTAAGACCTGTCATGAGTGTTTTTAAAGCTCCCAGATGATTCCACTGGGCAGCCAAAGTTAAAAGCCACAATTTAGAGTTTTTGGCCTTGAGTAGAGTGGGGCCCTTTCTCCTCCCCAATCATCTGTAATAGTGGGGAGGCTTCCCAGTTGCTTTTTTATGAGGTGGGGAAAAAGAAAAGGTTTGGTGACATAACTTTTCTTGAAACAAACAAACAAACAAACAAAACCTTCCCAAGCTTCTACTGATATTAGATTTCATTATGCCGATTATCTTAGGTACAAGTCACATAAGGAGGGGAAGAGTCACCTTGCCTGGTTGCAAATGAATCAGGCTTGACTCAGCTGCTGTCCTCTCCTTTACCTCAGGTCGGCCCTGGTTCCCACCTGACTGCATCGTGGAATCACCCAGGAAGATGTGGAAAATGCCAGGACCCAGGTCCCACCCCAGAGATGCTCGTCCAGTTGGACTGGGCACTCAGGTGATTCTAATGTGCATCCAGGCCTGAGAAGCACTGAGGTAGAACCATGGTTTAAGTATACAGACTCAAGAACCAACGATTCGAAACCTCCACTTCCCCTTCTCCTTCCCTCGCTCCCTCCCTCTGGGCATTTCCTCAGGCCGGTGGCTATAAAATGGTCCCCCTCATGTCAGGTGCAGGTGCAATGGGAGATGCTACACCCCTGTTTCAGAAAGGAATCTGAACAAAATCTGAGTTGTTTTATCACAAGGGGGTATAGAAAATGGTTAAGACTGAACATTTTCTTACAGCATTTGACCAACTTCATCTGTCTGCAGCGGGTTTTACCAAACACAAAGATCCTGGAATGCTGTTTTGTCTTCACAATTCTGAAATGAGGCTCTGGAATCCCATTCAGGACATTTCTCCCAAATAAGAACCAGAAAGAAAGAAGCGTACAAGGAAGAGCAAGCGTAGCACAGAAGGGAAAAGGAGGCCGGCCGAGTGGCGACACGAGCCATCGTGGCTGGAGAGGAAGGCCGCGCTCCAGCCAGGTGGGTCCCCGAGGCCTTTCCATTTTTGTCACTCAGTTAAGATTGCTCTGGGGCTTTTCATAGGAGCAGACTGTGGCTGTAGGCCTCTCCTTTTGAACAGAAATTACCCACAATGTGCCTTTCTCTCCCCTCTGCCGAGGGCTTGTGAGCCTTCCAGTCCCACAGACTTGCTCTGTCTTCCCTCCTAAGTCCCTGTTTCACCTGGTTCACAGGGCCCTTTTCCAATTTTCAAGAAATATGATCATGTATATAGGGTTATGCTCTTAAACATTTTTTTTTCTTAAAGAACTTCTCTAACTGGAAAAGGAATGTTTCTAAGCAAATTGGAAAGTACATAAATTATAATAAAGCAGAAAGGAAAAAAAACCTCACACTGTTGCCAATCCCACCTCCCCAAATGGCAGACTGACATGTTTCTCTTTAAACTATTTCTATCTAGTTTCTAACACACACACACACATATATATATATACACACACACACACACACATTTTTTTTTTTAACGATTTTGCATCAATATCTCATTTCACATCTCCTCCCCATGTTACTATGTCATTAGAAAACTGCCAGGTCATTTAAAATGTTGTACAGTAATACATGCACACAGTTTGCCTTCACCAAACCCTTACTATTTAGGCTGTATCCAATTTTGATATCATAACTACTGTCAGGTGGTTACCTTACTGTACCCGGCTTTGTTTGCTTTTGAGATTATTTCCTCAGGACAGGGTCCCACAAGAGGGCACAGCATAGTACAGACTTCAGAGCCAAATTGTAATGGGTACAAATCTCATTCCTGGATTCATGCCTGTGTGACCCTCAGCAAATTACTTAACCTCTCGGTGCCACTGATTCTGCATCTTTAAAATGACAGTAAAACTTCCTTCACAGAGTTGTTATGAGAACTGAGTTAATATCTTGTGAAGTGTCTGACTCAAGTGCAGTTTTAAGGCTCTCGAGAGATGTTGTCTTTATAAACAATGATGTATTCTCTGGCAGGAGGCTAGTCGTCTTTTAGCCAAGTCTTTTGGCACAGGTCCCAAGACATGGTCTTCAACATGAGGGCCAAGGACTGAATTGATTAAGGACTCAGGACCATGGTTTTTGAAATATATTTACACGAACCTGCCTTGAACGTGGAGAAATTCCACAGTGCTATGGTGGGAGTGGGGAAACTGAGCCCGAGGACACCTGTACTGGGCTGACTCACTGTTGGCCTCCTAAGAAGTGGATTTGCCAAGTCCTATAAGCTCTCCACTTCCAGGGCTGGGGAGAATGGGGTACAGGCTTCCGCTCTGCAGCTCTGATCCTGGGGTCTCAAGGACAGCCATGGGTGTGGGGGTCTTCCCGACTTCCACTATTCCTTTCGGCAGGACCTTACGATATCCTCTGGCCATGGCGATGGTCACAGCATCTAAGCCCTCCTGCTCTGGGGGAACTGGGCTTGAATGTTCGCCACTGCTATCTAATATAATTATTGTGGTGATGGAAACAGTCTATAGTCATGCTGTCCCGCTCCATAGCCACTAGCCCCCGGGAGCGGCCGAGTATTTGAACTATGGCAAGTGAGGCCTGAAAACTAAATTTTAATGAAGTGAATTACTTTTAATAGCCCTGTGTGTCCAGTGGCTCTCATCTTGGACAGCAAAATCTTTGCATGCGAAGGCCACTGGGTCCTCACAACCATCCTGTGAAATATTAATATCCCCATTTATGGGCCTAAGCCACTTGCATGAGAGGCTCAGGTCTGGCCTCCAAATCCATTCAGTGCTGTGTTATCCTGCCCAGGGCGCGAGCCTCAGCGTCTGCTTCTGGTGTGGGGAGAGAGGGAATGAGGCTGTGCACTTTCTCCAGACATACGCATAGAAGATTGTCATAACTTTTTTTTTTTTTTTAAGTAAGCTCTAGGGACGCCTGGGTGGCTCAGTTGATTAAGCATCTGCCTGCGGCTCAGGTCATGATCCCAGGGTCCTGGGATCGAGTCCCGCGTCAGACTCCCTGCCCAGCGGGGAGTCTGCTTCTCCCTCTGCCTGCTGCTCCCCCTGCTTGTGTTCTCTGACAAATAAAGTAAGTTCTATGCCCAACGTGAGGCTTGAACTCATGACCCCGAGATCAAGAGTTGCGTGCTCTACCAACTGGGCCAGCCCAGCGCCCCAATGTCATAATTTAACCCCTACACCCCACCATCTGCCAGCTGTTGGGATGACAGATCTACAGAAAGTGGCTCGAGCCCCAAACTGCTCCCTATCTCAAGCTCTTGAGGGTACACCCTCAGTCACATCGTGGCCTGCTGGTAGACTGATGACAGTCTCTTCTCTTCGGATGTCTGACTCTGCTCAGATCCCACTAGAAGGTACTGTGGCCAGGGCCATGCGAAGTGTTTTCCTTGGCTCAGCAATTTGTTTTCACACTTTGCTGTGGGAAAGTCAAGTCAGGGAGTTTAGTCACTGAAGAGCATTTTGGACAGGTGAGAAACTTCAAACTGGTTGCCACTGGCTGGGGACACTGGAACTCTTAAAATATGTCACCTGGGAGTCTTCCTTCAACTGTTTTCCTTTGTTTGAAGGCTTCTGCCGGCAGCAGACCAACAGTGCTGAATCTGCCTGAGGGGAAAATGGTGTGCAAGTCCTAACCTTGCCTTTCTATGGCTTTACTGTCTCTGGAAATTTTTTTCCTATTTGCTTCCTGAGGTAGTTGGGTTCTAGTGGGGATTTATTAAAGGAAGACACAAAATACCATCTGGGGTTCAACTGAAACATAAACGTTTAAGGATTTTGTTCACTACCTCTGGCTATTTCTGACTAGTTATTTAACTTTTTTTCTTTACCTCATATTTTAGTGTGAGATGTCATTTTAGGTTCTCTGGAAACCTCAAGACTATTGTTCTTATAAAAAACAAAGCTTAAGCGAAACCGTGTTTTAGAAAGAGCTCCCTCTTTTTAGACTATCAGCTTGGGTCACTGTGGGTTTGCTTTAAAGGCCATGACATATATGGCCTTACCTCAAGGTATGTTGGTTTTATTGACCAGAATGTGTGTGTCAGCAAACCCAAAGCTGTGCCGGTTCATACGAGTGGGAACAGAATGTTCTGCTTTCTCTGCATGGACTCAGAGTTTCTGGTCTAGTGGGAATTAATTAATTATCCCATTCTTCTAGGTACTGTAATTACAAAGGGTATAAGGTGTGGTCCTGTCCTCACCGGGCCTACGAGCTCACACGGCAGGAGTGAGCAAAGCGGGCTGGCGTGAGTGAGGCGAGCAGAAGCAGCAACGGGATGGTCAGGGGGCGACATCTGCTTCAGTGCTGGGGAGCAGTGGGGAGAGGGGAAATGAGGACCAGAGAGGGCAAGCCCTGTCAGGGGGTGGTGGGGCTGGTGCACCTGTATTCCGGACGAATGGCCTGGTCTGATGCTGCCATTACTCTGTTTATTCCAGGGCTGGGCATCCACATGCAGAGTGGATCCATCCACACCATCCACATGGAGAGCTTCGAAAATGCTGACAACTAATTAAAACTACCAAAGAACAACGCAAATCATAATCCACTGTCACGTAAAACACGTCTGTAGGCTGAATACCACCCCCTGGGCTGCCAAGATCCGGTGGGGAAACCGAGGTAAAGAGGTGGTGATTTCTTGCATGGCTGTGTATCCCCACAAATGGTCAGCTTTTCCAAACCACAAGGATGGCCCAGCTGTTTCTGGGAGATCCCGCACTCGGCCCACAGAAAGGACTTTAAGAGTCTGTGGTCAGGGCAAAGAGCTTGGGGATGACCTTGATGTTTCTTTACATGGGGAAGATGCCAACACCTTTCGTGGAAACAAAAGGGCTTAGTGATTTGAGATGTTAAAAAGCTATATTCAACTAGGTAAATTTTAAGATCAAATTGGCTTTCTTCAGTGATTTATGTACCAGGCGACATCCCATCTAGCCAGTAGAAAGGAGTTCCAAGGAGCTGCATAAGATGGGAGACTTGTGTAAGCAGAAGGGGGCAGGGAGAGGAAAAGAGTGGATGACCTCATCTTTCTTTGGGGGACAGAAGGGGTCTATCAATCACTAGAGCTGACCAGGGAAATTCCAGACGGATGGGCTAAGTACATTTCTGGGGCAGGCTGAAACTGCAATTGGGTTAGGTATTCCATTTTGGTTTGGTGATATGGGCTTAGCACAAGTGACTCCATTTTGGACCTGTTGTCTCTTTTTTAACAGAGGTTAACTTTTTAGGGCTGAGACAGAATGCCCTCTGGGGCCGTAGTTGAGAACACAGGTTTGGCGGTTTGGATCGATCAGACTGAATCCTAAACTCTGCCACTTACTAGCTCTGGGCAAATTGCTTCTATGAGCCGGCTCGGTTTTCTCATTTATACAACAAGAACAAGAATTCCCACTCACGAAGGGAGTTGTGAGGACTCCATGAGTCACTACAGCTTTTATCGAAAGCTCACTATTAATAGCAACATTTATAATGTGAATGGGGGGAAAGACAGTCAGTCACCCCGACTATCCAAATGCGATGGTGTGTAAGTGTGATGGAAAATTAGCTCCCTGAGCCAAGGGCACGGCTTGGGATTCCAAGTGAAGAGGACAAGAAAGCACCTGCCCCCCCTACCGCTTTCAGAAGGCTTCGGGCTTTACGGAGTAGGGAGGGCTCAAGTTCTGCAGACAGGACCTGGGGCCTCATGCAGTCCTCCTGAGAGGAGGAAGGGAGCCAGCTTGCCTCACCAGGTGAGTCCTGAGGCCACCTCAGGGGCCTACCCACGCTCGCACAGCTGCACCTCAGGAAGAGGAAAGCCCCGCCCACCGCTTTTTCTGCACAGGCTCCCCAGAGCCACAGTGGCTCGTGGGCTAATGCATCGGACACCCTTAGCACCACGGTTAAGCACTCAGCTTCAGGAGCCAGACTGTCGACGTTTGACGGTAAGCTCCGCTCTGCGACCTGGGCACGAGCTCTCCGTGCCTAACTCGTGCGGTCGTCAGGAGGATTACACGAGCTAGCACACAGATCGTGCCCGGGACAGTGTCTGGCGTGAAGTGAACAAAGTTCAATAAATGCTGGCTTTTGTTAACATTTTAGTATCACTTACTGGTATCATTAAGTTGGACCATATGGAATTGCTACCTTTCCACCAGTCGTGACCTATGGAAATGGCAACTTCATATAGGTGGGTGGTTTCAGTTGGGGGTGGAGGGTGGATTTCGTTTCCTCCCACCCCCCCAAGGGGGCATTTGGCAATCTGGAGACATTCTGATGGTCACCACTGAAAAGCGCTGGTGCTCCTGGCACCTGGTGGGTGGAGGCCAGGGCTGCCGCTAACATCCCTCAATGCCAGCAAACGACTACCCAATCCTGAATGTCAATAGCACCAAGGTTGAGTATGGGGCCACCTAAGAGTATTCTACTATGGACAGATTCCTTTTCTTAAAACATCCCT
The DNA here is from genome assembly GCA_028534135.1 of Potos flavus. NCBI lineage: Eukaryota > Metazoa > Chordata > Mammalia > Carnivora > Procyonidae > Potos > Potos flavus. Next base: position 45,489,040 of record CM052885.1, on the reverse strand, counting down.
TCCCCAAACCAACACGGCTCCCACTGCTTAGAGAAAAAAGGCTCACTTCCAAAAGGCTCTGGCCTCCAATTTGTCTCCAATCTTGCCTCCTCCTGCTGTAGACACAACAGGTAGCTCGTCTCAGCAGGTCTCCCGATGCCCCAGGCCTGGAATAACCTCTCTGTTCTCCCCCACTAGGCATACCCTACCATCTGCTCTGGGGAGCTTTCCTCAAGTGCCTTTCTTCCCCAGGCTGGCTGACCATGGCACTCCCTGGTGGCTCTTAGGTAATGTGACTCCTGGGTCCCATTCCTGGAGATGATTCAGTGGGTTGGAGTGGGGCTTGGCTATACTTTAAGCAGCAGCCCCAGGGGGCTCGCGCTCTGTCTGGCGTGCAAACCACTACGCACTGGTGCGCATCTTGATTTCCAAGCTGTTCTTTGTTCTATTATGGCTTATGTACACTAACTGTCTGCATGCACTTCCAGCTTATTTTATTAGCTGTGCTGCAAAGATGCTGGAGGGCAGGGACCTCTTTTTGGAGATGCAACCTACTCAGAGGGATCCAACCCAACACCTTGCCCTCCAGGAATTCTAACGAGTGAATTAAACTTGGATCCAGGACTTTTCAGACTTTGCAACAACCCAGGAGTGACCCAAGCTGCTTGTGAATGCAGACCCCCAGGCTCCAACCCTCAGTGGCTTTGGGCGGGGGGGCCCTGGAACCTGGAGTTTTCACCAGCTGGGTGTGAAGCAGGTGTCCCTCAGTCCGCTACTCTGATCCTCCACATCCAGCTTCTGGGGTCTCAGGTGTGTCTCGTGGAGGTAAATGTTCTTGTATTTGGGTGCTGGGACGCCCCCCCCCCCCCCAGCCCCAGAATCTCAGGACACCAGGAAACACTTACACGCATGCTGGCTTGTCTTCCTGCACCAAAAACCTGCAGGTTCCATGGAAGCAGAATTGACTGTGGGAATCTGGGCACTCATTAAAATGGGATACCACAGCTGCGGCCACCGGCGGCTCTGCGGGAGAGAGAGAAGACGTTTGGCTCAGACCCACGGCTTAGCAAGACACTCCCGCAGGCTCTCACCGATCAAGGAGCAGAAGTGCCCTCCTGACTGGATTTCTGGTCCCTCCCTGCCTGTCGTCCTCCGCGCGCCCTCACTTTCTAATGGCCAGTCCAGGACTGGAGACACCTGCATCACGTGCTTCCCAGCAGGACTGTGTTACGTACTTATCTCGGTCGAAAACAAAACAATCTCTCCAAAAGATTCAGTATAATTCAGAGATACCAGGGCATTTACACCCTATTCCCCATGGGACCTGGTTTTACTTTAGCAAAGCGACAGTGATCATTCTTTTAAGAGAGCCCAAACAAAACTCTGTTTTAAAGCCAAGAAACCAGAAGGTACTTATAGAGGAGTACTAAATCACCATTAAGTTGATGCTGAGGAAGAACAGTTAATGACACAGAGAGATGCTCATGACACGTTATTGTCAGTGAAACTGGTACATCTCCTATTTGGTCTGTAATGTATAATTCTACTGAAATAAACGAAAATTTAGATACAAAGAAGTCTGGGAAAGCTATACATAAAAATGGTAGCAAGCAGCTCTCTGGGGCAAAGGGATGAGGAGTGATCCTGCCATACAGACGACTTAAAGCCCAGAAGTCCATCTGGGAGCGGCACACACAGTGTCCGGAATGCCGGGAGCGGGCGGGAAGGGCAGCAGGGAAAGGGGCGGGCCCCACTCACAGCCCTGGCCCCTGCCACTCATAAGAGCCTGGGGTGTCACCAAACCTCTCTGGGTTTTCCTTCCTTGGCTTTCAGACAGGAATAAAAACAGCCACCAGGAGCACCGTATGGGACAACACATGAACGGACCCGCTGACCAGCCCACAGGGCATCTCTTTGAATATATTATAATGGACTCCAACAGCCTTGTTTTGTCCAAATAACACTTGAGTAGGTATTTCTAGCTACTCAAGTAGGTAGCTATTTCAAGATGGCATGATAGATGTAGTTTCCATACTTGTTCAAAAGGTCCTCTGATGCTTGTGTTTTGGGGAGTGGGTCTTTCCCACTTATTTTTTTGGAAAAAAAGTATGTTCTTAGAGCTCTTGCTCTTTGAGAAAAGGCAGACTATTTCTTATGGGGGGGTTTTAGACTCCCACTAAATATTAAACTCACACTGCCATCTCTCCATTCATGAATTGCTTCTAGAAGTGTCATATTTAGCAAGTTCATAATTCTGGTGGAAAAAGTGGAGGCTGAACATTCAACAGATGGCCTGATGCAGAAGGTGAGAGACTGCTTCGTGGCCATGAGCACGGGCCGAAGACGCCAAGAGACAGAGGTCAGTCTGAATTCGGCCTCTGCCTTTCTAAGATGGGAGGCCGCCTGCCTCCCGGCTGGCTCTGAGGGCTGAACGAGGCCAAAGTCGTTGTACCGGGCAGTACAGACCACACAGCTGTTAGTTCTGCCATCATGGACAATCCCAAGGGGCTAATGAATCTCCACATGTGCGAAGACCACTATAGTATACAATCTCTCCCTCCCACCATGAATTCAGTGTGGTGTAACTAAACATCCAAGGGTCCTTAGATACACTCCTATGTGAGGACAGGCAGAGATGCCCAAAGCCAGGTGGAGATGCCGACCCGGAGCGGCCGGCCAGCCTTGTCCCTGCTGGGGCAGCTGCCTGTCCAGCAGCAGCCTACGGGACATGCGGTCCCACTGCCCCAGCGGGGAACAGCGAGCCTGCGAGTCCCAGGCCTGGGTGGCTGAGGAATGGGCGTGGTCGCTTGCTGACCGTGGATACTGGGATGTCAGGGCTGGCAGGCTCTACTGTAGCTCACCTAACTGGCTTCTCTGTGTTCATTCACCTTGTTGAGGAGCAAATGCAGAGAGATGAGGGGCTGGAGACTAGTGGACCTCATTTGATTTAGACCTGAAAAAGGCTTTTGATAAACTCCACAAAAGGCCACTTACACGACTACCTCCAAGCGGCTAGTGCGAGTCCCTTGTCAGCGTTCAGAGTTGGGCTCCTCAAATGTCTGTGGGCCAGCAACTCTACGCCCCTGGAGCTCATCAGAAAGCCAAGTTCACAGGTCCCGCCCTTGGACCTACTGAATTAGGATCTTTGGGATGGTGCCCAAGAATCTGTGTGACAAGCTCTCCAGGTGATTTCTTAAAAGAAGTTCGGTTTATTGAGACAGAATTGATGTGGCATACTGGGGCCGTCCAGGTGATTCTGAGGCGCACCGATGTGGAGACCCGGGCTTTATTACACACGAGACACACTGTTTAGAGACAAAAGACCTCTTAGAAAAGCCAAACAACAGGGGTCTTGAAAGGGACCCTTTTCGGAGCTGGTCCTCTGCCAGCTCTTCAAAACCCAAGTGACCCCAAGGCCTGCAATCTGCTGACATTCTTTGTGGTCAAGGGTCAGGTCACCAGATCCATACTAGAAGAACAGCTCTGGATGGGTCCTTTGGGACCACTACTCTCCAAGACGGATCGGTAAGGCATAGACTCAATGCCATGTTCTCAGTTAGCCTGTATTTATGGCTATTTTGCCTCGTCCCATAAGTGACTCAAGGAGTCTTTATAAAAATTGGTCTCATCCAAAGGGGATGCAAATGGGAAAGAAGTGTGAGGGAGACAGAGGCAGAGAAGGGGAGGGAGCGGGGAGAGAGGAAGACAGGCAGTGTGAAAGGGAAGGGGAGATCAGGGCAAAGACGAATAAGGAGGGGGGAAAAGAGCAAAGAGGTTGGGCGTCAGGCGGGGCAGGCTCAGGGCGGCCCAGGCCTATGGGCACAGAGCAACTCTTCTTCTGTGGCTGCTTCTGTTCCGGTGGACAATATCCTCCTCGATTTCCTGGTGCCGACGCAGAAGCATCCACCAATGTAAACCCTCTGTGTGTCACCCGGCTCACTAAGAAGCCAGAGAGCCCAGGCAACGAGGAGGGTCCCTGCCACGGTCACGGTGACGGCTCACACATCAGAGACCGGGATGAGCACGGGCGCCGGATGTAGAACTCGGGCTCCTTAATCCCCGCTGCCTGAGTCAGCCCGAGGCACCGAGGAGCCAAGGGAGCGAGTACCAGTCGACTATCATAAGCACGACAACACTGTTTATTTTTAAAACCTTTTTCCTGATCACAAAAGCGATACATCACTGTAGAAACCTTTTGTAAATGCCAATGTAAAATTAAACAAAAGCACCGTAGAGTATAAAAAATAAAAGCACCACGTAGAGAGACTTCTGTACATACGGCACACGTGCACTCGCGTGAACTTACTGCTTCCTCTTACTTGCATTTTCCCCCCTTGATATAATCACAAACATCTTAAAAGCAAGCATTTCATTTAAGAATCGGCGCAGGGTGACGTCCTGACCCCTGACCCCAGGAAGCTCCAGGTGTGCAATGTGCAGGTCAGGTCCTGGGGGACGTGATCTGCCCTTGTGAAGTGGAGGGGAAGGCAGGAACCAGACCGTGGTCCCAGGAGGGAGCCATCCCGTGGCCCTGTGCTCACCCTGTGCCACCTCAGGGCGAGCCAGTCACAGATGGAGGGGAGGCCGTGGGCACGCCGGCCCCTGGAGCTGCTGTTCTGGCCTCACGGGCTCGGGTGCCCAGAAGCCCCGCGCCAAATGCGAAGTGGCCCACAGGTGCGGGGCAGTGACCGTTCTGGTTCCAGGACTTTTAAAGATGTGTGCCTCAGACACCACCAGAATCAGCACAGAAAACTCCCGCGCTGCAGCATGGTCAGCCCAGATAGACAAGACAGTTCCTGCTGATGTTCCAGAAGCTTCCCCAAGGTTCTGGAGGAAAGGGAGTCTGGAAACGGTCTGAAGAGGGAGAGGAGGGGTTCCCACTTTCTGCGTGTCTGGTATGTCCCCAGTGCTGTTCGAGTATCATCTCTGATCCACGCAGACCAGGCAGTCACGCCAGGGGGGGGATTTGCTCAGTAACTTAAGTCAAAATGAGCCTTACAAGGCAACCCCCGAATTCCCAGCATTGTCCCAGAGGACGAGTCTCTCCTTTTCCCTTCCTCCTTCTCTCTCTCTTCCCACTCTTTCTCTACCTTTCTCTATTCTCTCGCTTTCTCCCCCTCCTAATTTTACTGTCTTTTCTTTCTGAAAACTCAAGGAAATATCGAGCGGAGGAAGGCAAGGCCAAGATACTTAAAATGGAAAAAATCTCTCATGTAGGAAAGGAAGGCAGTGAAGGTCAACAGGTAACTCCAAGGAGGGTCCCCCAGAAGTCCGGGCAGAGGGGACAGACCACTGGCTGCCCACCCCTGGGCTCTGGACCCTGCATTTGTCCCCTCCCGGCCCTGACCCAAGTCTGAGTAGTCTTCAGGCTGATTGGAAAACCAAATGCTCCCATTTTCGGAACAGACCTCATACTGAGCCCCTCCATAGCTGGAATTTCAAAGCCGCTTGGTTCCTGCTGCTCTGAAATTTACGAGAGGCCTCTCCGACATTGTTAGGCAAACGGACATCTTGCAGACACCAGGGTCTCCAGGGAAGCTGTGAGAGCTTTGCCCAGAGACCAGAGACCCACTAATAAGGCCCGGAGCCCAGCTCCACTTGTGGGAAGAGGGTCTGGAATCGCAATCACGGGGCATGAAAACCAGGGATTCCATTCACAGGAGGGTCTCTCCAGCTCAGGAGGGCCAGGGAGGCGGCCATCTGGACAGTTCCCCGAGGAGCAGCATCCACACCACCAAGGGCCATCACCCCTTTTCAGAGCGGCCCTAATTGGGCTTTCTGGGCGGGTCAGGGGGAGCCGGCTGCAGCGGCGGCCCCTCGCTCTCTCCTCCAGATGTCAGAAGTTGCGGACACGTTTGCCTGTTGCAAAGCTTACATCATTTACAGCCATTTTATCACTTCCTCAAATATCACGGCTAACTTTGTGACAATTTAATAATGACGCCTGGCTTTTCAGTCGGAGCTTTTAGCCAAGGTTTCTGACCCGGGACTAAATAGTTTCTCTTCAGACACTACAATGGCAAAACCAACTAATGCTTCTGGAATGTCTAGGAGAAAAAGCAGTAGATGACTTTAATGAAGATGGGAGCGAGCGAGCGGCCCCTGGTGAAGCCCCGGGAGGGGATGCAGCGGAGGAGACCCGCACTCTGATGCTCCCGGGGGCCTCCATCCTGCCCCAGCGCCAGGCTCAGCTCTGAGATGGAGGCGGCTTGCTGCGGGCCACCCTCAGGCCCATCCGACAGGGTTGGCAGCCCAAGCTCACGGGAGGCAACGCGTGAACTGATGGAGTTAGCCCGCGTGGGAAGGAAAGGCCGGCCCAAAGGTGGGAGCGCAGGGGGGCAGAAATGCTAAGCCAGGGCTTCGAGAAGTCAGGGGTGTAGGACGCAGCTGCGTCTCCACATACAGATGGCGAGCAGAGACTCTGGCCCCGGGGCGCTTAAGGGGTGAGAATAAGAACTCTTAGAAGATTTGTGAGTGATCCTGAGGACAAAGAGCACTGTCCGCATTGAGCGGTGCAACGCTGCTGACCTCTACCACAGAGAGGAATGGCCCATGAAGAAAGATAACGAGCGTGGGCCTTCGCTGAGGCTGTGTGAGTGGGCAGAACAGGGGGGCAACTTTGAAATGAGCAGAGGAAATCAGCAGAGCACTGGAAAGTAGTCCCCGCCACGTTTCCAGGAGGAGGGGAACACACCTTACTCCCTGGGGCTCCTGACCAGGGAGGGGATCAGTTTTGCTCTTCTGGAGATGGGTGTGTGAGATGAGATCAGTGTAATCATCCAACCCGTTCACTAGTAAAACCAAGAACAGTGAATACTTGAAAAATAACAGACAAAGCAATTTGGAAAGAGTTTGGCTTCTGAGTACCAGCACTTGAGAGAGAAGGGACATTCCTTTTAGTTAAGCAATGAAAGGAAAAAGGCACTTTCGCTAGTGCTGGGGTTCCACAGCTCCAATTGAAGAGGGGGGTGTGGGGGGGAGGGAAGGCAGGGCCATTCTTGTGACTATCATCCCCACCCCCAAGATTCTCAACCTCCTAAGAGTAACTCCTATATGTAAAACATACATATTTTCCTATAATACAATCCCTGAACACAGATTTACTAATTCTTCAGCAAGCTTTTCTAACATTGTCTCATTTTGACCCTACTGGGCCTTCTTACACTGGCTTTTAAACCCTACCCACCCCTCCACCTCCACTTAAGGGCATGGGTACCGCATCATCTCGTTAAATCTCCAGCCACCCTATGGGGTAAGCATTCGTAGTCCCTGTTTAGTTTACATAACCCTGCCAATGGACACACAGTTAGGAAGTGTTAGAAAGTACTAGAATTGTAATTTTATCTCCCTTCTTTCTGATTTTAAGAGAATGCAGAGCTGTAGAAAACGAGGATACTATTCGAGTCCAGGAAGGACGCCGGGAAGGTGCACAACCTAAGTCTACAAATCACGTGGCAGGGAGCAAGAATGCTTCGCTTGTTAGGCCGCTTCGAGTAGTCAGGAAGGGGCACTTTGAGGAGAAACAAGAGGAAGCATTACTTTATTTCAGGGAGAAGTGGGAAACGGCACATATGGAACTTATTATTTCCACAAGGGAGCAGCGGCTGGAAGGCATGGATGCAGAAGAGATTTCTATACGTCCACGGACGACGGTTAACTGAGGAGTAGCTGGGGGCTGACTCACAGGATGGTACTGAGCCCCTTCACAAAGTACACCCCCCACCACAGTCCCAACCTCTGGGCCATGTGGTTCCCATGCCCCCAAAGACCAGGAGCTTCCGGCTCAGAGCCGAGTTGAAACGGACTCTTGAATTGCTTTTGCAGCTTTAAACAAGATGGGGGGGGGGGGGGGGGCGTCGAATCCCTAAGGGAATGTTTAAGCTAATTCAATTCCCTCTGATCATGGCTCTCTTTGGGTAAAACCCAAGGGGAGTATCAGATGGGATGGAACTTCTGAATTCACAGAAAGGTACGAATAAAGAAGCAGATGACATATTTTCTACTTTTCTGCAAAGATGCTAGGTTTTAACAACACAACGTGTGTGGGGGTGGGGGTGGGTTGGAAAACAGATACACACTCAGAGCCAAGGTCACGGGTGGCATGTGACCCCAGTGGGGTTTATCCTGTTTTTGCTTATTCCAAAGGCCTCACCTTTTCCTAGTCCAACAGGGAGAAGAGAATAGACAACATGAACACAGAAATACTTTGCTAGGTCTCATATCCTACCTAAAGTACCTGGGCTTAGAGCTTCTAACCCAGTGGGGATTTTCTGAGGTTAGACTATGATGATGCTAATGATGGTGATGACTTATTATTAATAGTAGCTACTATTAATAAATTGTCTATTAACTGCAAGGACTATTGCCCAGCATTGTATCCAGAGAGTTCCATTTAATCCTCACAAAAATCCTGGGAGGTAAGTCATTTCTATCCCAGTCTTATCGATGAGGAAAATGAAGCCGAGGGATTTGAGTCTTGCTCAAAGCTGCTAGGTTAGTGAATGGCGGAGCTGAATCCAGAACTCAGGCTTGGCTGTCTCTAAAGCTCCTGCTCTTTCTAATACACACCACATTGTCACTTTAGAGGGTGTGTGTGTGTGTGTGTGTGAGAGAGAGAGAGAGAGGGAGAGAGAGAGAAAGAAAGGGAGAGAGAGAGAGAGAAACTATGAATAAGTTGAGGATTAAGAAATCCTTAAGGGCACCTTCTGTAGTTAAGACAACTCTTCCATTTGAAGAATAAACAGATCAGGAATTACCATGAAACATGCAATCCTCAGGACCATTTTAGAAGTAAAAGAGCTAAGAGTCCCAAGACAAAATGGTTTTAATTAGCAAAGAGGCTTTAGGAATCTAAAATACAATCTCAGCGTAGTCATGTGAATTACAGGCTAAAACCCGAGTCTGCATACTCATCTAACGATGTCCAGCATACATATTTCAACCTCTGACTTGAATTCAGCTCCACCAGTAACACTACCCCCTCCCCCAAAGGGCATGAGGAAGGAAGAGGCATATGTGAGATGCCCAAGTGGTCCCCACATTGCATTCTAGATCCATTATGGATTAAAAAAAGATGAGACTAAAAGGGGATACAACTGACCCAAAAGATTACCCCTCCTATGGAGCTCCTCTTCTGCCTTACGACCCCGTTTCTCCAGCCCCCAGCTTGCTCCTTCTCTCCCTACCTTGGCCTTAGTAATTTTAAGCAAAAAACCAATGAAGAAAATTGCAGGTCATGATTTTGCTTTGAAGACTGAAAACTAAACCTCCCCTCTCTCTTATTATTTAATAATTTGATTTCAAAAAGATCATTTCTTTTTTTCGTATCTTCAAACCAGAAAGCCCCTTATTCTAATTACATCCTCTTGGGTGTCAACCAGCATTTGAAACTTCATTTCAAATTTCCATTTACAAAGTAAACAAGGATATCTATGTTTGGCTCTCATCAGCTGGCTTTGAACCAAAACGTGAACGGCTCTGGGAACTAGAGCTGAGTCCTGCTGGATGGGGAATTCTGTTTTGGCTTTGTTGAGGGAACAGCCCCGTTGGAGCCCAAGGCTACCTGGCTTTACAGTCTGTGTGTGTGTCTCTGTTCTCCTCTTTATTAATATCAAAATTGTTAGGTAAAGTGGTTGGCAGGAAACCCTCAACCCACCCTTAGGAAAAAAATGCTTCCTCTTGTTGAGTCTTTGAACCATAATCCCTTCAAACCTTCCACACTGAGTACATGTAAGCACTACTGGGATGAATTGTTTTTCTAGAACATTCTATTCCCTCAGAATTTTTGACAGATGCCTTTTTCATTTACAGTCTACACATGCAGTGTAGACGAAGGATACTCTTCATTTTAAGTGAGGAAATTGAGGCATCCAGAGGTAAATTTAAGGCAAAGCTCAACAGCCTTAAAAACACAGATGTGAACTTATGGCTGGGAATTTGTCCCATGACAAAAATGTGACTCTTCTTTTTTTATCCGGGTGTTATAGCAATGATTTGTGATTGCCCTTAGATAAAAGCCTTTTTTTCTTTTTTTTTTTTTTTTTAGATAAAAGTCTTTCAAGATTATATTCCAGAGTGAAGACACCTAGATTTTAAGAGAGGGGTGGGATTTATGGCAATCATTTTTTCTTTTATAATTTTCCAAATTTTATAAAATAAACATTTGAGTTTGAAAATAAACATTATTTAAAATCAAAGCCCTATGGGGCATCTGGGTGGCTCAGTCAGTTAAGCATCTGCCTTTGGCTCAGGTCATGATCCCAGAGTCCTGGGATGGAGCCCTGCATTGGGCTCTCTGTTCAGCAGAGAAGACTGCTTCTCCCTCTCCCTCTGCTGCTCCCCCTGCTTGTGCTTTCTTACTCTGTCAAATAAACAAAATCTTTTAAAAAAATTAAAATGAAAACCCTACATATGACACTATAAAGATAATTAAAATATAAACAACTTTTATTTTTTACTGCTTTGCTCTCAGTTTTTTTTTTTTTTTTTTTAAGATTTTATTTATTTGAGAGTGAGAGAGAGAGAGAGCGTACAAGCAGGGGAGAAGTAGTGGGAGAGGGAGAAGCAGATTCACCACTGAGCAAGGAGCCCAAGGTGGGGCTCGATCCCAGGACTCCAGGATCATGACCTAAGCCGAAGGCAGATGCCCAGCCAACTGGTGTTGGTCCAGGTGCCCCCAGGAGTGTTGTTCTATAGGGGATTGGCCTTAAGGAACCTAGATTTGAATCTGCTTAAGATAAATCATGTTACTGTCTCATGTACTATCGTTAAAAGGGGATAACGTGGAAGGAGACACAAATACTTAGAGAAGATGGGCATGCTCAGATGAAGGATGTTTAGGAAAGGTTGAGCGGCTCGGCCTCTAGGCATAGAAACCTTAAATGCCCCTACCAAAAACAACAAACCCCTGAAAGAACATGGCCCACGTGATCCATTCCATTTCCAACCCATACATCTCTATTTTTGTTGTTGTTTTTCACTTGAAAGCCAACAGCAGTGAAACCATTTTATGAAGGAGGGAGGGAATGGAAGAAAGAAAAATATTATGGAGCAGAGACTCCCATGAGTTTTCCCAAAACCATGTTCCTTTCCCTGCTGGGCACAGAGACTACATTTCCCCGACTTTCTTGTAGGCAGGAGTGACCATGCGACCAGATTGTGGCCAATGCACGTGAGCAGAAGTGATGTGTGCTCCTCCTGGGTTTGGTGAATAAAAACCTCGAAGATCCCTCTTTTTCTTTCCCTAGCTGATGGTGAAATGGAGAGAATTCTTCCTAGGGCATGGAGGAGGGAGGAACCACAAGATGGAAAGAGCCTGGGTTTTTGACTAACTGCATGGAAAGAAGTCTGCAAGGCCAGGAACACCTGCACAGACTTTGACGTAAGCAGGAAAGAAACAGCACTCAGGCTTATCTGTTATAGCAGGAGTAATACTCATGCCAAGCCTGAAGTCTGCAGAGTGTTTCTAGGAGGGGTTTCTGATGAGGGAGAAATCCTCACAATAAAACATATCCTTTTCTCCGTTTCTCCCGTTGTCCCTTTCTGGGAACCTCACTCAAATACCAACCTATCTTACACTCAGAATCTGAAGTCAATCTGGCCCTGATTGGAGGCCTCCACTTTGAATCCCTTGCTCTTTAGCTGAAAGTATGTCCTGTCTGTTCTCCAGCCTAGAGGGGTCAGGGCAACTCTCACAAACCTCCACAAGGGTGGTAATAGACTATCGGGGGCCAGGACTGACCCATCCTGGCTCTGGATGCTTATGAGATCGGCATTTTTGACTGAGCAAAGCATGGATGGAGCAAAGGTTGCTTCTTCAAGTCAAAGTCTGAGAACAAAACAACATATAAAGCAGGGCTGCCACAATCAACATCAGGCAGGACCCAGCTGTTTGGACTGAAATGACACAGCTGATGTCAATTTCCTGGGATATCAAAGCGCTTTAGATGAAAATCACCAAGGCAGGCTAGCACCCTAACTACTACAACTTTAGTTTTCATGAGACAGAAGGACAATGCCCTACAATTTCTCCAAATTGCCATACCATGCAAAATCTTAAATCAATACCACTGGAAAAAAATACATGACCACCTGACCCAGAATATCTTGATAATATCTCATCGTCACTGGGGGCTTTTTATCCACCCTTTAGTGTTACTGGTATTCTGTCCTACGTAAAACAATTTTTATAACAACCCCACCAAGAGTTTTTATAGGTTATTTAAAAGGTAATACAAGTTCATTGCAGACATTTTAGAAAACACAAAAATCCTAAGAAGATTACTTGCTGTCTTATCATGGAAGAATAACCACTGTTTTTATGTAACATTTTACAAGTGATTATTTCTAGTAATTTTCCTTGTTTTATCCTTTGCACATGGGACTATGTTTCTTTGACTTATCTTGTAGTGATTTAGAATAGATGTATTCTCTTCTCAATCTATTGATGATGGTCTTTACATTTAAAAAAAATTAACTTATTTACTCTAATAATGTTAAGGATGAAATCTGATGTTTCATTAGCTGAGACATTCAGTGTACTTTTCCTACCTTCTTCCTCTTGTTCCCAGTGACCAATTATTATAACTTGATTTCATGTCCCTGTATTCTTTTTATATGTAAATTCTACTTTAGTAATTAATTTTGCATTTGGTATAACTAACTTGACAAGTTACTTGGGCACACATTATCACTTGTTTTTCTGTCTTCCCCATTTTGGGGCTTTTTATCTTGATACAACTGTTTATCTAGCCAAAGAGGATCTTCAGAGATTTTTTTCCAGGAAAGGTGGCTAGCGAGGGGTATGTCTACATAATGAAATACGATGTGTCTAAGAACATCTTTCTGTGTTCTCATCCAGGCTTATCGCTTTGCAACTGAATGGCAACTTGAGTCACAAACTGTAGACTTCATAGGCCTCCTACCATTACATTGTTTTAATAATGAAAATTATTAAATTACATTGAACACTAATAGTTTTGACATTAAGAACAAGTCTTTTTTGGCTTGAGAACGTTCTCTTTAATTATTCCTTTGATGATTATGTAAACCCTGATTTGCTTTCTTTTCTTCTTTTGGAATTGTTATTCTGTATATTGGATCATCTAGTTCTATTTTACAGATTTCTTTTTTCATGTTATTTTTGTTTTTTGTTCTTCTGAGTTCTGGGAGATATTTACCAGGTCATTTTTTTTTTTTTTATTTCACTGATTTGATTTACTGTAATGTCCAGCCTATTGCTCATTGGTCCACTATGAATATTCAAAATTGGCTGTTATATTTTTTGTGTCCTTGTGGCTATTTTTTTATATCTACTTAACTAATAACCTGAATATATTTTAGACTTCTATACCAACCGTTCTTAGCTTTTAATACACTGTATAATTTGCCTAAGGGGAACACTTTTTGTTGAGGCATAACTGACACTATGTTAGTTTCAGGTGTATAACATAATGATTTGACATTATATATTGAAAAATGATCACTACAATAAGTCTAGTTAACATCCATCGCAATAAGTCTAGTTAACATCACGATACGGTTATAATTTTTTTTGAGATGAGAACTTCTAAGATCTACTCTCTTAGCAACTTTCAAATATGAAATACAGTATTAACTATAGTTGCCGTGCTGTACATTACATCCCCAGAACTTATTTTATAACTGGAAGCTTATAACTTTTGTTCCCCTTCATCCATTGTGCACATCCTCCAACTTTCACCTCTGGCAACCACCAATCTGTTCTCTGTATCTATGAGCTTTTTCTTTTTTTTTTCTTTCCATTTTTAGATCTCACATAAAAGTGAGATTATATGGTATTTCCCGGTCTGACTTATTTCACTTAGCATCATGCCCTCCAGGTCCATCCACACTGTTGCAAATGGCAATTTTCACTTTGTTGTATGGCTGAATAACATTCCATTCTGTGTGTGTGTGTGTGTGTGTGTGTGTGTGTGTGTGTGTGTGTGATCCACTCATGTATTGATGGCACTTAGGTTGTTTCCATATCTTAGCTATTGTAAATAATGCTGCAACGACTATGCACAGAGGTGCATACAGATGTTTCTTACTTACAGCTCTCTGGTCTGGTTTCATAGATGCAATGCCAATTTCAGTCTTAGAGACACAAATTTTAGAGATTACCCCACATCTTCTCCCATTTGTTAGGAGTACAGAAGTCACTGGAACTCCTCAAGAAGGTTCTTCTCATATAATGAATCTTTTCATGGGGCTGATAGTTTCTTTGATCGTCATCTCTACAGACACAAATCTACATTGTTGAGTATGATGGGGAGATAAGGTTGGTTGCATCAAAGACTGTGTGGTCCTGGTCAATGTTTTAAGTCCAAATAAAGGCGGAAAAGGGGAACTTTAAATGTATTGGCTTCAAAGCTCTGAGGAATCTGTTGGGTAGAAGCAGCAGACCAAGCAAGCACAGAAGGGGGTTTCATCTTTGGGCAAGAAGGATTTTTACTGTTTTCTCCCCTTATTTGCCAGGCATCCAAGCCAGATCAGAAATGAGAGCTGAGTTCATCACGCAGTGCGGCCCCGACTGGTGTCCTACCTGGAGGTATCAGTAAAATCCAGGCTGACCTCCCCACCCCCACTGCCACACAGCCTGCCCTTATCCCCAGGCCCTGGCCTTCCAAGGTTGGGCTGTTGTGTGATTTTGCTCAGGACAGTCCCCTCACCTCCTGGAAGAGTGGGTGCTGCATCGGGGCAGAACAGGGCCCATCCGTACATTCAGTGACAGAAATTCTTCAGAGCTTCTAGTACTGATAGTTTCATGTCCCAGTGATCACTCACTTCAATATAATAGTACCTCGCCATCCCTACTGAAAAAGTTAAAAAGTTTCTTAAAAAGTTTCTCCTGGAGGCTATTTAAAAAATGAGTGCATTGTCCATTCTCCCTATGGGAATCCCCAGCAAAGTGGCAGCAAGAACTGTTGCACGCTCAAAGAGGAGACCGGCTTCTCCTGCTGGAGGCCGGAGCCTTACCTGGCCAGTGTCCCTCAGAGCAGCATCCCCATCCCTCTCTTCGAGGTCTGCCAGATTCTCAGTGCCAATGTTCCTGCCCCTTCTATGATCTAAAGGCTTGGCCTCATAAAAAGTTGGGAATTCCTGGTTTAAACCCCACAGGCTAAGTATAAACCAACCATGTTGGAACTTTGTTCTTAAAAGAAGAAATGTTCGACGATTCCAGAAACACCAAGGTCTTTTTCTCTCTTAATAGTTTCTCCAAGCCATACTGGTTCAGGAACAAAGACCTTATATTTCAACAAAACGTTTCTCTTCCATCAAAAGTAAAAGAATATGAGTAAGCCCTAAAGATATCTCTGCCTGTTGGTTTGAATTCTGTCCTTGGAAACCATACTGAATACGTATCCCTCATCTAAACATCAGGCCTTTCATCTATCTGCAATCAGCCACCAAATCTGAGTCTTTGTGGTGATCGACTCTATGTGACGGCCAGCCCCCAAGATGGCTCCCAGGATCCCCAACTGCCAGGTTCCCCAACTCCCGGTATCCGTGGCCTTGTGATGTTCCCTCCCACACTGTCTTGGGGTGTGTGACTTCAGAGGCTAGGTCACAAAAGGCACTGAAATTCTGCCTCACACATGCTTACTCACTCACCGTCTCTCTCATCGCTCACTCTGCTAGGTCATTAGGATGCTCAAAGGAGGTCCCTGTGGCAAAAAACTGAGGCCTCATGCCAAAAGTTATGCGGATGAGCCATTATGTGGCTTTCAGTCAAGCTTCCAGATGACAGTGCAGCCCCAGTGTTAGGAGAGACCCCGAATCAGAACCTCCAGCTAAGCTGCTTCTGAATTTCTGATTCTCAGAATCTGCGTGTGATAAAGGTTTATCGATACAGGCTGCCAAATTTTGAAGTAATTTGTTATACGGCGATAAATAAATGTACACTCTAAGTCTCTAAATTCCTACAACTTGTCTTCAGGTGAAAAAACCTGTAAACATTTTACCTCAGAATGGATTCTGACTTTTTTTTAGTACCCATCTGAATATAGTCCACTACAGAGTAATCATGACAATAACAACACCAACAGCAAAAACATTTATCAAATGCTTTAGGGGTTGGCCTCTGTGCTAAGAGTTTTACATGTACCATCTAGATTCATTCTTAGAAGAGTCCTGTGACATCATAGTTCTGTCACTCTACCCTTTTTACAGATGGGGAATACAGGTATAGAGAAGTGTAGGGTCTTGCCCAAAGGCATGGAGCTCGAAGAGGCTGAGAGGAGATGTAAAAATAGGCAGTGTGACCCCAGAGCCCATTCTCTACAGCTCTGGGCTGTGGGGAACAGAGTACGGTAGGAATACCATCTCCCATGACCTTATTTCTATACTAATATAACTTAATTCTCCCATCAATTTTGCCAGCAGCCCTGGAATGCTCTTGGGTTATATAAACTTGTGGTCAACCAAGGTCTTTAGCTTTTCTCCACACAATCTGCTGTCAAACTTGGCCTCCTATCCCTCCTAATTAAATCATTCTTTTTACCCCTAATTAAATCATTCTTAACCTAAATAGTGTTAAACGTGTCACTGTTCAATTTCACCTGGTTGACTGGCTTTGATCCAACATTCTAGCAAAATACTTTTTCCTTCTCTCTGTTTTTTATTCTATCATCTGATGCGCCAGCTAAACTTGTGGGCTACCCGTCATGTCTAAAGGTGATAAATTTGCCTTACAGGTCTTTTCGTTATTTGCTCTTAAAATTCTCACCAGGGGTGGGAGAGAATCCTGCTGGCTCACCTGAGACATCCCAGATCATTACGAATACATCAGGGAACATTTTCTGGGGCTCTTCTGGCTCAAAACTTTCTACCCTTCCTAAAAGCTCCCAAGTGAACCCGGGTAGGATATGCCTGGGGGTCCACTCATTTAAGGAGGTCCCTGTCATTGTTCCACCTCTCTGAGCAGCCACCCTTCTGACTCACACTTCTCCATTCTGTCCTACTGAATACTTCAGTCTTGTCGTGTGTCTTGCTGAAATCAGATTGTATTTTCTCGACAGCATGCCCCTAGCAGCAGCATTTCTTTCTCTGGTCCTATGACGCTCGAAAAGAAAGTTAGTTAGTCTGCTCTAACTGCATTTTGGTGGGTTCATTCAGGGCCCAAGTATTCATTCTTTGTCTGCTGCAATAATTTGGTCTAGAGTTTTCTTCAGAGAATCATCAAGTTTTATCATCTATAGTCGAAAGACTCTTCAGGTGTTTTTCACTTAATGTCAGAAACCTATTTGCCTTTTTGTACGTTCTGAGCAGTTTTCACAGTTGCTACTGTCTATTAAAAATTACCAACAGGGATGGAATGATCTTTGCTACAACTTGCCTCAGTATACTGAGGTGTAATTCCTCTGTATCATTGAAAATTAATTCGTTTATAGCATTAGGTGGTCTTTTACTAAGATCCTTGCTCATTCTTCTTTTTCTTATCTTTTCTAGTTTGAAGATCCTTCTCCTTGACAGAAAAGATGAAAACAAATTATAGTTAGGAGTAGTCTTTTCCTGGTTCTGCACTAACCTTATTCCACCTGCCCCAAAGAACGAACTTATTCCTTCCTTTTTCACCTGTCTGTTCCCAAACATAGCTTTAAAATAGCCTTTATTTGTGTGTGGCCAACAGCCAGGCGTGCAATCCTCAGGTTCTTCTGTCTTTGGTTCTCCTGACATTCTTGTAAACACCTGCCAGCACCCACAGTCACACCTGCCACCCAGGAAGCACCAACATCCTCGTTCACTCAACAAAGTGTCATTCAGTCCCGTTCTTTGTCATACCTCTTGGGACATGTCTTTCTTTTGATCTTCTCTGCACAGCTTACTAAGTGGTGCACCAGAGAACTCATCAGAGAATCCCAGATGCACGTCGGTCTTTAAATGTGGACTCCTTGTCTTTCTCATGCGCTGACTATAAACTTGGAATCATTACAAACCTTCCCATCTCCCCAGGCCATATTCCTTTTTAGAATTCTCATCATGGGATCGCATCTGGCTTTTCTCTGAAGTTTTGTAGACTCTGCTATCCTGAAGTTGAACTATGCCCAGTGTTTCCTTCTCTCATGCGTATAAACTTTAACATGGCATGGACATCAACCTGCTATCCTTTCTGGCCAAGATGCATTCAAATTCAAAGCGGCAGGTGTCCCTGCTGTCTTCTCCGTATTTTGAGTAACACCACAACCAACAGGCATGTAAAGAATCTTTCAGGTGTTCAATTTGTGGCACACGGAAATTTCCAGAAAACGTACCAATCTGAAGTTTGCTGTCAAACCACATTCTCTCCTTATGACTATTCTGGAATCGGCATCCATCCAGTATTAATTACTTGGATAAATCATCCACAGAATTGATCCATGATGATATTACTTTTGATGTTCCCTCCTTTTTAATCTTGACTCGAACATACATGTCTCTGTTAAGTGTGCGCTCAATAGTTTGGGGCTGCCTGGCAAATATTTTCCTACTTCCTAACAGCACAGATTTTCTTGTGGGGAATTCTCTCTTCCATCATGGCTTTACACTGGTTTACGGCTACAATCAGAGCCCAGCCTCCCTTAAACGCTCTCTCTCTGGAATTTGAATCTTGAGGAGACAAAGAGATAATGCAAGAGGAGTTCGTGCATATAACTGTGGTGTGGTGAGCCCCGTCTTTGTTTGGAATGGGTACTGTAGTGCCCGGTTCCCGGCTCCCGGGAGCTGCCTTGGCTACTGTCCATTTCCAATTATGATTCTCCAGCTTTTTTGCTGATTTTTGCAGGTTTCCAAAAGCCCTCCAACAAGGTTGTTTTTCTTCAAGTTAGAACTGATTGCGGCAACCGAAGAACCCCAGTTGGTGTGCCCCGGAACGAGGCACGGTCTTCCAAATGATTGATTCCAATCCTGTTCCTTTCCACCAAGTCTCTGACCCACAGGATCTTGGAATCACCTACTCAACTCACTGGAGTCATCCGCTGATTTTCATTTTCAAAAAACATTTCCCCAACAAGCCCACAAGACACAGGGGAATTAAAATTTCAAGTTTAATCTATCAGCTGCCTCCAAAGTGAGCTCGAAGTCCATAGTTACTTGAAGTTTTAAGTATTGTTTACGGTAATCCTGTGTTCTACATCATTACTGTTCTTTCTTAACTCAGGCTCTCCCGAAGCTGTTAAACATAACTTCATGGGCTCCTTTAATGTCTTGTGAAATTTAAAAGTAGATTCCATATTGTGTCTGAAAATTGACAATCAATTCAAAGGGCTGAGTGTTACTTAGTTTTCAAACTACACCTGCTACCCTCTCCATAGCATCTGGTTTTACAGTTTTGAGTCTTTCTCTCTCCTCCGATTTTCTGTTTAGGGACATACCGATCAGGTGGGGTGGCTCTTTGGCCAAACATGTACTTTTTTCCTGTCCTTACAGGCTATAGTCCATCTCCTGATGGAATCTTTATAGGCCATGGTCATAGTTCTATACAATGTTTATATAGGCAGCAAGACCACTTTGGTGGCTGTGTTGGCCATTCCACATCATGTGTCAGATGGATGGTCAAGAAAAACCAGATACCTGCTAATTAGCTGCATCAGGGCCAACACCACACCCTTCAAAAATAGGAAATCACAATTCCCAACCATATTGTCTCCTTCTGGAATTGAGGAATCTTTGGATTTTCTACTCTCCCACGTATTGAAGTGATGGTATTTGAAAGCCAGAAGCTCACAGAGCAAGTCTCTTAATTCATGTGTCCTGAATATATTTTTCCTAGCCTGCCAAGTCAGTAAGCCATTGTTTTCTACTGCCCACCGAAGTGGATCTTTTCTGCATGTGCCCACCTATATTTCATCAAAATGGGGAAGGTCTACATTTTGCCTCCAGACAACATAGCAAAAATGCCCTCTGTAGACCTAGATGGTAAAACAATGAACATGCACATCTACTCCACACCGATCCTTATGGGAAGGACCCAGGGAACAAGGGCAGGATATGTCACCTCCTTTGATCTTTGTTTGGGTACCTCCCAGTGCATTCCTCCCTTACCAGACCCCAATCACAAGCACCTCAGTGGTCTCTCAAAAACATCTGTAAATCCCACCTAGATTCTTTTTTTTTTTTTTTCCCACCTAGATTCTTATTGCAGCTCCTTTCCCTCAACTTGTTTTAGTGACTTTTGAAATTGACAAAGCCACATGTTCAAGGCAGAAAACTTGAGATAGCTGCAAAGCACAAGAAAGATAAAACCTAAGTCACCTGTAAGCCCATCTCACATAGATACTATTAGCACTTTGAAGGATAACCTTAGTCTTTTCTTTATTCTGTGTCCCACTTTGTCCCCAAGAGGGAATAAAATGATGCTACCATTAACATTTCCCTAACTCAGTATTCTGATGCCCACTGCCAGGTAACCTTCAATGGCTGAAGTTTTCCACTGACACATTTTCTTCAGCCAGTCTCTTCTTATTGGACGCTGCAATAGCTTCCCAATGTCTCAGTTTTGTAAATAATGCAGAACTGAATGTCCTTCTACATAGATCTTTGTTCATGCACATCTGTGATGATTTTCCTGGGTACAGAATTAGCGTGACAAAGGAATGCTTATTTCTGAGACTTCTGAGAATGTCAAGCTGCATTCCAGGACATTTGTAACAATTTACACTCCCCTAAGGGGGGAGACGAATGGTTCTTTGCACTCTTCCCAACACTAGATACTATCTTCCATTTCTCTCTTGACCAAGGTCATGCAGGTAGATGGGAGTCTCATACTGCATTTTCTTGATTACCTATGTGCCCACTGATTTTTCATATGATTATTAGCATTTGTATTTCAACTCCAGTTAATTAGTTGTTTATACCTTTTGCTCATTTTCCTACTGATATGTCCTTCCCTGTTTATTTGTAAGAGGTCTTGAAAATAATAAGAACTTGGTGTCCTGTTATTATAGATATTGCAAATAACTTGTGGTTGTATCTTCATCTTATTTATGCAGAAGTCACCTTGCGTTATGATTAGAGGCCTTCCCTTAAGATTACAGAGAAATTTACCTACTTTTCCTTCTACTATTTTATTGTTTACATTTAATTCTAAACCATCTATAATTTTAGTGTATAGTGTATTTTATTATTTTCTGAATAGCCAACCAATTTCCCCAATACCACTTATCCATTCATCACTTCCCTACTGATCTGAAATATTACCTTCATCATACACTAAGTACTCCTTTTGTGGTCTATTTGGTTCCAGTGAGATTCTGGCTATTTCTGCATGAGTACCAAACCATTTTATTTATCGTGATCTTGTAACACGGTTTACTATCTGGCAGCCAAATTTCTCATTCTCCTCTGCCCCCAGCCCTCATTTTTTAAAAACAGATATTCCCGGGTTTACTTTTTTCCTGATGAACTTTGGATCATTTACAAGTCCCTTCCCCTACAGCCAAATCTTTCAGAGACTGACATTTTAAATTGGCTTAGAGATAACTGGCTCATATAAAGAGGCATATTTCCTAATCACAAATGCTAGGTTTGTCCGTTTATTCAAGTCTTCTTTGTACAACCTGCAGGAAAGTTCCATGGAGCTCCTGCACACAACCACCATGGCTGGATTTATTTTTTCTATGTAATACTCTCAGCTTAGCGCTAACTGTCCCTTTTAGGATCTGCAAAGGCCTCCAGCCACTCTGCCTACTGCCATCGTGTGCACTGGCTGCTGCAAGGCAGCCAATACAAAACACTCCAGGTCGGCAGCCTGAGCCCTAGGGGTGGCTAGGACACCCACTCTTGAGGGCTCTGGCCAAATCGTTCCCTTCCCTGAGTCTCAGTTTCCTCCTCTGTGAAATGGGTTTCCCTGTATAGGCAAGGTTCCCTTCATGTTAATGTTATGATTCTACCAAAAGTGAGATAGTGGGTGGGAGAACCCTTGGAGGAGGATGGAGTCTCCTAGAAATTAAAATAGGATGTCTGTTATTAGCGGTATGCTTAGAGGCATAGTAAGAATAGAGGGGTATTTGTTTGCAGCTAGTTTAATCCGAGAAAGCTTGTCGGAGGAGGTGAGCTTGGATGGGGGCGCTTTCGAGGCGCAGCAGATACGGGAACCCGGAGCCCTGACGCGGAGCGCATGCGCACAGGTCCCGGACGCAGGCAGTAGGGGTCGGGGGCTGGGGTGAGGCAGATTAGAGCGAATGCACTGGAGAGAGGGAGCACGGCAGACGCGGGACCTGAGAGGAACAAAGGAGGGGTACAGAGTTCAAGCCAGTGTTCATCTGTCTGTTTCTCTGAGCTCGGCCTTGGACGCCAGCTCCACAGAACCTACCCACTCTCCCCACAGAAAGCTCCCAGTGCAGACAGTGCAGCCCAGTCCTGACATTTCCTTGGTCCAGAGATGGTCACAGAATCCAGGTACATTAACTTAGGGGTCTTGGCCTTGAATCTGACCTTTCCAGGAGTTGAGAGGGCCTGGGGAGACAGAGCAAGATGCGCTTTCCTGGCGCAGGAGACAGGACGGGCACGGAGACCTGTGGTGGGGTGCCCGGAGAGGGAGGCTCGTGCAGGAGCTGCCCCTTCATCCTCCCTCGCCAAGGCCCCAGAGTGAGGCTCGGACAGGCCGTGCGCCCAGAGCTACCGCCTGGGGCACATGCGTCCCGGTGCTCCATGCTGCCCACCTCCCTCGGCAGGTGAGCGCCTTCTCCCACCAGCTGCCGGAGAGGTGGGCGTTGGAATGCTGCTCCCCGGCACCCTGGCCTCACTCAACCTGGTGTTTCACACACCCATTCCTTAACCTCATTCTCTGCCATTTCATTCCTCTTCCCACGCAGTGTTTACTAAAATCTGTCCTCCCCACCAGACGAAGCACGGGACCAGGACTCCCTGGGCTGCCCGGGAATGTTCCCACAACTGGGCGAGCCTCCAGAGCAGAGATCACAGGTTGCCACCCTGGAGACTGCAGGGCCTGGCCACCCACTCCAGGGTGAAGGACCCCACTCACCACCTCGGGGGTGGCTGACATCCTCAAGCACAAGAAAAGCATCAGGCCATGTCTGAGGAAGAGGGGCTTCTCCTTTGGGGTTTGCAAATAACCAAAAAGGGGAAAAAACCCCAAAAAACCTTGTAGGAAAAGGAAGAGAAAGAACTTGGGTGGCTTTGCTGTTTGTTTTCAAAGCAGGAGCCAACAGTCAAGGGACAAGTGAGAACCCGTGCAGCATTTTATAATCACTGTGTCTACAATCTGGTGTCTAGCTGCAAGTTCTACAGTGTGGGACCTTGCCACTCAAAGCATGGCCCATGCACCAGCAGCGTTGGCCCTGCGCGGGAACTTGTTAGAAATGCAGAATCTCAGGCCCCACCCCAGAACTGCTGAATCCGAATCTGCATTTTAACCAGACCCCCACCCCCAGACTCCCCCTTTCTCAATCTTGGCTGCACGTGGGAACCACCTTGGAAAAGTACCCATGTTTAGATCCACCCCCAGAGAACACAATTTAATTATTCTGGGGTGCAGCTGAGACAATGGGATTTTTACAAGACCCCTCAGGTGATTCCAATATGCAGCAAAATTTGAGAACCGCTGGTCTAGTACACATTTAAACAGATTCAAAGGAAAAATTAAGAAATTCCTCCTTGGACTATGAGATGGAAATCCACAGAAAGCTTTGCAAACAACTAAGCAAATTCGTTGAGAAAAAACTGAACACGTCACCACTGATTTGATGTGTCTCTACCATACAGCATCGATAAATGATGTCTTTAAGAAGAGAAGAATTAAAACAAGATTGAATCATACTCTTCAGTGAAGTTGAAAGATAGCACTTCCTCTCTCTTATCTTCTTCCCATCTTGTGACTAATAAAACAAAACAAAACAAAACAAAACAAAACAAAACAAAAAACAGCAACTCCTCATATGACACATTCAAACTACCGCAAGCGGGGATATTTCTGTGCTTTAGTCTTACTGGAATGATTTGATTTTTACTTTGCACATTTCGGGTCTGATAATGCGCTTTGCTTTACGGTTACTTAAGTACAGTGGAAGTTCTTGTGTTCTCTTGCAGAATACAGAGTTTCCTTTTACTCACATACTCCTTTAATGTAGTTGGACATCAATCTTTCTAGCCTAAAAAGGAGGTTTTATTTCACTGCCAGGGGACAGAACTTCCAAAAAACACAAATGTCTTTCAGCATCATGTTGAGTAAATAATCAAGGGGGTATGAATCGGTCTCTCTCTGACTTCCTGCCTTATTTTGCTTTAAACTCATAGGTGAGCTATGAAAAGACATCTGCCCTAACGTTTCAGCCACGAGGCAGGACGTCGGCCTGGAAGCCAAGCGGAGGCTTCCGGGGCTCCCTGCACGTCGCGATGATCTGGTGACGGAGCCAGCCAACGCAACCACGCACAGACGCCTCCGCATACCAGTCACTGCCTTTCTTTCAATTGAGTTGTTCGTTAAAGTCACTCAGGAAAATATCAAGGGACTCTTGGCTTGGGTCTCTCCGGTCATGTCAGGTTTTACATGTGACCCGACTATATGCAGTGGGACCTGGCATCGGAAAATATGGTCAATATTCAGTACTCCCAGGCCAGGAGCAGCGCCGAGTTCACACACCCACCCACCCAGCTTTCACTGAACTCCTACAGGAGGCGCCCTTCGCTCCCGCGGCCCCGCCACAGACGCAGGAGGTTCTCTGAGAGTGGGGCTGAGGACAAGGACCTGGGCTGTGGCACGGTGCTTCCCGTGGGCTACTGGGCCCCCAGGGGTGTGGCGTCAGGAATGGCGTTGGCATGGAGTCGCCCAGGACAGGGCCACGTTGAGGGAGGCGATGGTGAGGTGTCAGGAGATGGGCCAGGACCAGTGCCTTTCAGTTCCGTAGGCTGCAGGGGACCAACAATCCTCCAGACTCAAACCAAACCTTCCAGCTTGTCGTGATCCAGAAGGCACTCCACCACGCATGTGCGAAGGTGAGCAGCTCCACTCCAGAGCCCTCCCCCGAAGCCCACCTACGCTCCCATGAGTCTCCCTAGGTTCTGAACCTATGTGCACATGTGGCTTTTAAAAACATTAATTCTCTTTATCTCCATGAACATTCAAGAGGAACACAAGTGTATGCTGTGAAACGTCTCCCTCTCACCCTGTCCCCCACCAGCCAGGCCCCCTTTCTGGAAACAGCGGCATAACAAGGTCTTGTGCGCAAGACTGTTGGCACCACCTTCCTTCTCAGAAGGGCTCTGCTCTGATGACTGAACGTCTCTCTCTGCTGTCCTCTGACCCCCTACGGAAAGGTCACATACAGCGTCCTTGCCATGTGGCAAATACCATGACTCTGTCGGGTTCCCACCCTCATCCCTTGGGAACTCCCGGGGCACCAGTCCACATGGCATGGGTTAAGAGTTCGCAAAGCCGGCGGCATGAGTTGCACAAAGGTACATCTCCCATGACTTCCAAGTGAGACCTGCCGCTCTACACTTTTCTTTTCACTAAATGTTAACTGAGTGGGTTCTATCACCTGTGCAGGAAAACTTACTGTAAAAGAGAAAAACTGTGATATGGAATATGGAGAAAAATAGAGATATTAAGAAGGACTAAAGGAGGGAAGACTGTAGACAGAACCTTGGCCTCAACACGGTAAAGGATTGAGAAGGGGAAGAAGAGCCACAGAGCGTGTCTCATACTGACTGGGGCCTTCCACAGCCTCCCATGGGCCTTGACAGGTACTCAGATGAGCCCGTCCTTCTCCACACCTGGCCAAGGTGGGGCCCAGGGGAGAGGATTCTGGAGCAGGAGTTAATGAGTTCTGTCTTTGGTCCTGGTCAGTGGAGCATGGCCCCGGGATCTTCTCATCTGGCTTGTGCATCCCTTGGGGTCAGGCACGGACAAGCCGCGGGTGACAGCCATCAACCCCTACCTCTCACCACCACCGACAAGCAGATATTACCCTTCCTGTTTAACGGACGAGGAGATAGACTCAAGAGGTTAAGTGACTAGCCCGAGGTCAGTCTGCTGGTTGGTCACAGAGCCATGGACCCGAGCCTGTCTGGTTAATCAAGCCTGGGATTCCCCCTCACCCTTTTTCACAGTGCTAGGCTGCTTTGTTCACCTTGATGTTCCTTGATATCCCTTTTGATTATTGAACTGCATTTGTGTGAAGGAGGGGTTTTCCATATTCCCATGTTCACTTCAAAACCCCAGTTCCATTTCACAACCTTGCACACGTTGGGATAACAAGTTATAACTACGACCCCCCTCCTGCGTGTTTCTCAATCACCAACCGCGCTTCAGATGTGCTCCGCAGCACAATGGTGCCTTTCATGTCATTCCCCAATAGAAACAGCTTTGCTATTGGCGTGAATGCTAAATTCTACAGTTTGTTCCCAACAGTGATAAGATTAATTTGTTCTTATTTTCAAATGTAGTCCTGATCCCTCGTAGGCACAAACACCAGTCTGAAAAGTGCATGTAGAGATTTACCTTTCATATATTCCAACTCAAACAGTAACGGGTGCTGATTATGGTTCCTGTGCTAATGAGGAAAGAATGTACGTGAGAAAACCCCCAAATGCCCACATACCAAATAATTAAACGAACATACACTCTGTGGTATCAAGCGATAATTCTCACTGCTAATGTTTCCAAGTTTTCTTCGGCAGCGCTAACTGGGCGCCTTCCGTGGGCCAGAGGGCAGACCGCATGCAAGCAGAGAAGAGTGAACCAGGCCCACTCCTTCTCCTGGGCGGCTCCTGTGGGTCTGCTGGGGAAGGGATGGACACCTGGCTCATTCCAGTGCAGGGCCCTGCTGTGCCACTATCCCCTCAAACTTCTCATTCTGCGTGTGCAAAACTTTGCAGCCATTTAGAGGGGTCTGAATAGGAGGGATCTTCCAGAAGATCCTTCAGGAGGGTCTTGGATCATCGTGGGAGACCCTGTGAGGCTCGTGTGCCCAATATCAGGTTCACTTTGTGATCCTTTTGTCGTGGATCTAATGGCTTCTAACCTGTGTGTGTGTCCTCCACAGCGCTCACTGCAATATTCCAGGATCCTCCATAAGAGAACATGCCACACACCCAGGCGCACACCCCAAAAAGGAAAATGCTAACAACAGTGTAGCCAGCTTCCAAAACAAATAAACCAAAATCTACTCACCAGCCTCACCCATACTTATCAGTGTCGTAATAGCCACGTAGCTAATGGTGGTAAACAAATGCTTAAGGAGGAACAGAACTTTGGAGCAAGAAGCAAACCTCTGGGATGAAGAAAATGAGATCAAGAGAGGTTGTGACCCAAATCCAGGTCTTGGAACTTCTCACCCGGGACCAACCGATGTATAACTCTAGCTCAAGTATAAATTTGATCTTTCCATCTTTTCCAAATGTATTAGTTTTCACTTGCTGCTGTAACAAATTACCACAAATTTAGCAACTTAAAATAATACAAACATATCATTTTACAGTTTTGGAGGGCAGGAATCTAAATGGGCTGAAATCAAGGCATCATTAAGGGCTGATTCTTTCTACAGATTTCTGGGGAGAATGCGTTTCCTTGCCTTTTCCTGCTTCTAGGGTTAGCCAGAATTCTTTGATTCCAATGTCCGTTTCTCTGTCTTCCTTCCCACTCTGATTCTGACTTTCCTGCTTCTCTCTTTTAAGGGCCTTTTGATTACAATATATTTACCCGGATAATCTGGGATAATCTCTCCATTTCAAAGTCTTTTTCCCTATTCGATCTGCAAAGCACCTTTTGTCATGTAAAGTAATGGTCACAAATTCTGGGGTTCAGGATGTGGACATCCTTGGGGAATTGTTATTCATTCTACCACACCTAACAAAAAGAATACTTTTGCGTTTGCCCAGTCATCTGCTGTCCATAGAAGAATATTTGCAAATTTGACGGCCCTTCTAAAATGCAAAACTGGGTAGAGCAGTAGGAAGAAGAAATTGGTGTTCTGTTTGTACAGTTATATTCGGAGAGTCAACACAAGTTAGAAACTGAGGAAATGACCACGTCTACTAGTACTATGCAAACCTAAGCAGATGTTCAATAGTAAAACTGTAAATCTGGCCCCAAATTCACAGTAACTTGAAAGATACAAACTTGAAAAACATCCATAAAAATGGAAAAAAAAAAAAACAACAAACCAAAACCTCCACACAATAGACTATCAAATGCATCATTGCTGTTTATTTACATGTGTGGCTCATTTGACCCCCGGCTAGTGACCTGAGTATTGAATGTTTGGTGTGGTCCAGTAATATGGACACAGGCCCTGCCCATTCACTTCAAAGCAATTCTAAACCTTCCCCAGTTCCTCTTACCATCTCAATGCTTGGAGTTTTCCTGCTCAATATCTTGCTGCAATGAACATCATCGTAGCTAAGACATAACCCAAATCTACCCATGCTTATTTCCTTAGGATAAATTCTTAGAAGTGGTATTTCTGGGTCAACAAGTAAGCAGGGCATTATAAAGCCTTATGATGAGTACTACCAAATGGCTCTCATACAAGTTGTAACAATTTACACACCCAACAATACAAGTCTCCAACCTTATCTACTTTGTTCACCGCCACTTATTTTTATCTTTGCTAATTTGATTAATGAAAATAGTATATCACATTAATTTGCATTTCTTTGATAACTAAGGAGGCCAGACATGTTTTTCAATGTCTGTTGGTCACGGTTGTGACTTAACTATTCAGATAATTTGCTTGTTCTCCTATTGGTGTGTTAAAAGCTTTGTTATTGGTTTGTAAGAGTACTTTGTTATGAAAGAAAGGACTCCTCTTTAGGATTCAAATATTGGCAAATATTGCCTATGGGTTTTCTGTATAGTGGTTTTTTGGAGGGGGGGGCGATGGCCAGAAAATTGTAATTTTTATATACCTATTTTCTTTTATGGTTTCGGTTTTCAATGTTCTGATTAGTTCCCTTTTTAAAAAATAAGTTATATATTTACCTATATTTTCCTAGAGAAATTTTACACTTCCATTAAAAGATATGTCAACTAGAACTTGTTTTAGGATGTCATTAGGGTTCCCTATTTAACTTTATTTCTTTTTCAATGTTTAGCCTCTGACCCCAGAATCATTTGTGAGGCCTTCCTCTCTTTTCCCTAGGGATAGGGAATGCTACTTTGTAGCATATCAAACTGTTTTTGTGTAATTGGCTCTCTTCAGGAGCTTTCCACGCTAGCTTGACTCAATCTGTTCTTGTGCTGGTGTCGCAAAGTTTTAATTAGAGCAGTTTTATAGTATTTATTTAATATTTGATAGTACAAATCCTTCTACTTTTCAAAGCAACATTTTCTTGTGCCTTATTTATTAAGGTAAACTTTAGAAACCTTTAGTCAAATTCCCTCTTACCTATTCCGAAAGACTAGAACTCACTTAAGTTTCTAAAGTAATAATGGGAAGAACTGACAATTTTATAATATTACACTTTCCTATTGAGGCACAGATCTTTATTTAGTCAAATTATCAAAAAAGGAAAGTTTATGGCATTCTTCAAATAGATTCTGACCATCTTTTTAAGTCTATTCCTACACAGTCCCTATCTCACAATTTTCAAAGGATATATTTATTTTAGAGAGAGAGTGAGAGCCTGCAGTGAGAGTGCAGGCCTGAGTGGGGGAGGGGCAGAGGGAGAGGAAGAGAGAATCTCAAGCAGACTCCTTGCTGAGCTTGGAGCCCGATGGCGTGGGGCTCAATCCCAGGACCCTGAGATCATGACCTGAGCCGAAATCAAGAGTTGGATGCTCAACTGACTGAGCTGCCCAGGTGCCCCTGTATTTTACCACTATTTTGAAGGCGATCTTCCCTGTATATTTTTAATTGGTTATTGATGGTTTATAGGAAAACCACTGATTGTTTATTTTCTTAGTTGCACCCTGCTTAATACTCTGAATATTTCTAATAGACATTATGGTAGTTTGCATTTCCAGGTATATAATTATTATATAGTTATATATACATATATATAATATACGTATATATATAACATATGTATATATACACATACATATAATTATAAACATAGTTTGTAAAGGCAGCGACGTATTTCCTTTCCAACCAGAGTTTGCCTAGTACCCTTTGTCAGTCCTCTAGTCTAAAAAGTCTGACGGCTGCACAGATCTTTTTTTTTTTTTTTTTTAAAGATTTTATATATTTGACAGAGAGAGATCACAAGTAGGCAGAGGCAGGCAGAGAGAGAGGGGGAAGCAGGCTCCCCGCCGAGCAAAGAGCCCGATGCGGGGCTCGATCCCAGGACCCTGAGATCATGACCTGAGCTGAAGGCAGAGGCCCAACCCACTGAGCCACCCAGGTGCCCCTGGCTGCACAGATCTTAGCAACACTGCCGAGCTGCCACCACACCCACGCGTGTGGACCTCCGAAGCTCCTGCTGCTGGGGACGTGTTGCTACCAGAGTGTCATCAGTGTTGTCTGGAGCTTGGTCCAGCTCTCCGTTTGCTGCCATAATTATTTTTATTGTTTTCCAAAAATTAGACTTGAAGACATGCAATACTTCTCCCATAAGGATCATCCAAAATCTCCACGCTCAAGCAGAGGTCTACAACTCTCTCCAAAACATGTTTCCATCACACTATTTCCTTGTTGCCACCAAGTTCTTTTACACAAAACGGTGGGAAATGACCCCTTTTCATAGGCTGTGGACAAAAAGTTTTGAGCCACAAGAATAAGCACAAAATACTTCTTACTAATAAATCTACCAAGGTCCAGAATAAGGCAAAAATTGACGACTGAACCGTAACCTCAGACCCGACTCTGGCACACACTCTTGTAGGCAGGTAGACGGAGATCAGATCACAGCTCTTTTTTTTTTTTTTTTTTTTTTTTTTTTTTTTTACTAATTCTGACCTTGGACAAGCCACTGACACGCTCTAGGCCATAGTTCCCTCGTGTATCAATAGTGAATGTTACAAAAACGTGGTGATGGAAAGCACTGGGCCGTGCTCGGTACTCATTCGCTCACTCACTCAAATATCAAGAGCCTCCTGCATGCCATATGCGGTGCTGGACACTGGGGATACATGAATGAACCAGACAGACAAGGTCACTGTCTTCAAGGAACTTAGGTCTACTGGGGGAGGCAGGCAAATGGTGAGTAAACAAATCACAAAATCATGACAGGCAGCAGTGAGCACTATGAAGGACATGGACAGAGGTGTGGTGGAGAGCTGCTGTGGGAGGTCACCATTCAGCAAAACCTCTCTGAGAAGGGGAAGCAGATCTGAGATCCGAAGGACACAAAGGAGTCCGGTACGGGGGAAAGGGCCAAAGAGCACCCCGGGCAGAAGGAAGAGCAAGGGCCGAAGCCTAGAGACAGAGGAGGAGAGGAGGCCGGAGAGTTGGAGCAGAGCGAGGAGGGACGGACCTGTGAGCTGCAGCCGGAAAGGGAGGCAGGGGCTGCGTGGGGCAGGGCCTCTCGGGGCAAGATGTGCCTGGGTCTTGCTCTGAAAACCCATTGCTTCTGCTGCTGTTGTTCTTATAACTGATGGTGACACGGGAGATACTGCATTGGCTTGCCATTTAAACCAGAAACTCAAAAACACGTTTACCTCTCAAACTGAGTACCGCTGAATCTGCCAGTCCCAGTGATCCTGCAGGAAAGGGCCTCCCCCAGGGCCGGGGTGCTCGCTATCTGTCCTGGCATGGGGACTGGGGCGTCAGTGGGGAAGGAGCTATAGGAAGAGGTTGGAAATAGGGCTGTAGCAGATTACAAGTCTCAGACCAAAAAGGGGAGCAAAGGGAAGAGGCCTGGGAAAGGCTATGGTGTAACAAAAGCCCTAACCTAAGGGCTAAAGCTTGCAACAGGCCAGGGAGAGGAAAACAGAGGCAAGGAAGGAGTTTTTTTTCCTTTGCTTTTCTCACCTTGGTCACTAAGATTGGCAGAAGGGAGGGAGAAGGGACCGGCCATTTACTGACTGTAGGAGGAGGCAGATGCAGAAATGTGGAGGACACTTTCCTTCTTCTCTTGGCTCTGTGTGTGTGTGTGTGTAGTAAATGGCATGTGTACAAATCCTGTTTATATAAATGTACACACCCCAGTGTATAATAATATCCAATATTTGTTCAATACTGTAGTTGACAAAGATTTTCACACTTGTGTGACTTTCAAGACTATTGACAGATATGCAAAGTGAGGCTCACTCAGTATCACAGTCAGGATTCAAAGGCCCTTATTCTTTTTCTTACACCTGGAGCTTTCCACCCTGGACGCATACTAGAATCCCGTAGGAAGACTGAAAAAATATTGATGCTTGGACTCTCCCCTGGCACCTGTGAATTAGGATCTCTGGGGGGTAAGGCCAGGTCATCAGTGCTTTTTAAAATTCTCCAAGTAATTCTAATGAGCAGCTACGGTTGAGGACTCCCACCCTTCTCAAAGGTCCACAAATTATAGTGTGAATAGAGATCACCAAGGGAGTTAAAAATGTAGATTCCTGGACCTCACCTTCAAGGTGCACATTAAACTTACGTAGCAATATACACATACCTCTAATTCTAGGCACACAGAAGGCTTTGTCTTCCTCACCCCCAGGAAGTTTAGAATGGCCATACAAGTGCTTCAGGCAATGAAATGTGAACACTGAAAAGTAACACATATCTGGGTAAGAGCGTCAACAACGGACACTAGACCTTATATCCCCCTCGCTGATATGAAGGTCTCATCTGAAACATCAGTTTCCCTGGAGAGTGACCCAGGGCCCTCAGTGGACTTTGAATGAGAATTAAACTTTTGCTATTAAGGTAATGACATTTGTTACTGCAGCACAACCTTACATTTCCTGATTGAGCCTGTCAGTCTGGAATAAAGTCTGGGGATATTAATTTTTATAAGCACCTAGGTGATTCTCATGCTGGCAGCCCGTGGCCTCCACCTTTAGAAGTAAGCCCAATGCTGTGTTAACTTTGTGTTTCATGTCTTTTTAATGATTTATTTTTAGAGAGAGAAAAAGAGAGAGAGTGGGGAGGAGCAGAGGAAGAGAGAATCTCAAACAGACTCCCTGCTGAGTGTGGAGCCCATCTTGGGGCTCCGTCTCATGACCCTGATCATGACCTGAGTTGAAATCAAGAGTCAGATGCTTAACCAACTGAGCCACTCAGGTGCCCCGTGTTTCATGTCTTGATACAGAAACTGGCGAGCTCAGAGAGAGAAGATTCATTTATTCATTTAACTTTTGCTGTGCACTCACCTGTGTTAGGCACTAGGTGTTTACCTTATAAACAGATGAAGAAGACAGAGCCTCCCTGTCCTCAAGGAGCTTACCGTAAAAGAGAAGGCAGCAGGGGGAAATACGAAAGATTTAAAAAACAAAGGGATGGAGACAGAAGAGGAATAAATTAATCTTGCCTAGGGAGAGGCAGAGCAGCTTTCTGAAAGGGGAGACCATGGCCTAGATCGTCAAGGACAGGTCGACAGGGCCCAGGCAGAGTGTTTTCACAGGTACGGCTCTACCAGAAAGCACCAGACAGCTGGGCTGCAGCAACACACCGGGACGGAGGGACGGCGGGCCCAGGGGGCTGGCATTCAGGGAAAGCTCCAGGATGGAGGGAAGTGAAGCCAGAGGGCACCAAGGTGCCACACGGTCCTAGAGCTGTGTTGTCCAGTAGAAATAAATTTGAGCCAGATAGGTGATTCTACACTTTTCTGGAAGCCACCTTTGGGGGGCGGGGGTGGTGGGAGGAAGTGAGATTGATTTGAACATTTAACCCAATAAAGTCAAGATAGTGTCATTTCAATAAACCACCAATATAAACATCAATAAGAGAGTTCTTAAAAAGAAGAATGAATAGGTGGTCTTCCAAGTCCGGTGTGCATTTGATATTTTTGACACCCCTCAATCTGGACTAGCTGTATGGCGAGGGCTCCACATGGCAAGGGCTCGTGGCTGCAGTACTGAATGGTGCCGCTCTAGGTAGCTGCCAGAGGCTTCGAAAGACCTACAGAATCTGGGGCGCCTGGCTGGCTCAGTCAGTGGAGCAAGCAATTCTTTGTCTCGGGTCGCGAGTTCAAGCCCCACGTTGGGTGTGGAGTTTACTTTAAAAAAAAAAAGAAAAAAAGACACACTTTTTTCAAGGAGGATACATTGAGCATTGGGCACTCATTCACCTAAAAAGAAAACATGAACTCAGTATCCTCCTTGAGCCAGATTTTTTTTTTTTTAACTATATAAGCCTTTGAACCCAACAAAAATACAGTGATATTTAAAAATACTGTCATCGTCCCAGCCCTCTCCCCAAACAACATCCTGGTTCAGGGGATTCTATTTACTCACAAATTGTACTACTTAAGCTAAGTTCAACAAAGTAAGTCAATCTGCGGTATGAAGGGCAAAAACACACCTCTGAAGACTTTTTACAAGAGGAAGTATTTAGACAGCTCTGCGGTCCCAGCACTCTTTACCAAGGTCGACAATTTTAACTAGAAGAGTGACCAGCAGGGAGCAAGATCTGCTCAGCAGAGCTCCTCCTGTCAAGCACGGGGGAGACCGGCTGCCTCTGCTCTGTCCTAACACAAGCGCCCTTCATCCTTTCAGGGGGGCCAACACCGAGGTGTGCGCGGCTAGTAGGAACGCTAGACGCTTCACCGCATTTCAGAATCCTTAACAAATATGACATTCGGGGCGCCTGGGTGCTCAGTCGGTTAAAAGTCTGCCTTCGGCTCAGGTCATGATCCCAGGGTCCTGGGTTCGAGCCCTGCGTCCGGCTCCCTGCTCAGCAGGGAGCCTGCTTCTCTCACTTTGCTCCTCCCCACCGCTTGTGCTCTCTCTCTCTCTCACTCTACTCTTTCTCTCAAAATAAAATCTTAAAAAAATATTAAGTCTAACTTATTGAAAAATGAATGGTCTGGAGGCCATACTCTTTTCCACGGTTCACAGACACGAGATCCTGGATTCTGAACCACTCAGGATCCTCTAAACACACATCCTCAAGCCCCTAGTCAGTGCTGAAATGGTTCCCAAACAGGAAGATCTTCCAAGCGGTAGAGCTCAGATGAGAGATGCCCTCCAGGGCACCTTCTTCAGTCCCCTCAGGCAGAGCACAGCCGGTGCTTGGCCCTTCCTGGACACTGCTCTATTTATAACTCTGGGGGGCAGTCATTTAATTCAAGTAACCCTTCGTAGGTCTATTGCTCACCCCCACACTTAAGGGCCCTGAGGGCAGGGACTGTCCCGTGTCCTGTCCCTGATGTCCAGCACAGCCCTCTGCAGTCAGCCCTCACATTCCATCACAAGGATATCAAAATATTCCTAATATAAGAATACCGACAGAAAGACAGACTCAACTCAAATTGGGCCAAAGATCCCTTTGGCTAATATCCCCTTTCTCAAGGGTACCAAAGAACTATTTTTTTCCTTTTTTTGAAAAGATACGATTTTCTTCCATGTTTTCACCCGGATAGTTAATCCTAAGAGCCACTGAATCCCAACAGCTCCGGCTCTTCAATTAGGAATACTCTCAGTTTAACTGTCTAATTATTTCCCTATCTTTATG
The DNA here is from genome assembly GCA_028534135.1 of Potos flavus. Classification (NCBI taxonomy): domain Eukaryota; kingdom Metazoa; phylum Chordata; class Mammalia; order Carnivora; family Procyonidae; genus Potos; species Potos flavus. The sequence goes on along the minus strand of CM052885.1, from coordinate 45,453,563 downwards.
CATCTTGAACCTGAGCTCCCACTTAAGATTTCTTAAATCATTTCAAGTAAAAGGGGAATTAAGAGCGCACTGTTCTCATATAAATCACTATAAATAGTCCCCACACGTGATCATCCGCTTCTCCCTGAACCCTGCCGGTGAAGTGAGAGCAGCCGGTTTGAACTTCAAACAGAGTCCAAGGGCTGCCAAGTAGTAAGTGAGGATGTGAATCCCGCAAGTGACCACACCGTTTTCACTTCCGGGGTCCTGTGACCTGGGCTGAGCCCTTCTCACAGGAAGCCAAGACCTTCTCGACCTTCCTTTTCTGACCTCGGGCACCCTGGCGAGCCTCCAGCCTTTCCGCATGGTGGCTCTCTCCCATTTCCACCTGTTCTTCCTCCATCTCCTTGCTCAGAGCAGAGCACGCCGCCCCACGCTCCCCTGTCACCGCAGGGGCAGACCGCTTCCTCTGCGTTGGGTGCTGCGGTTCTGAAAGCAAAGCTGCATTTTTGGGCATCTACTGGGGTGGCAGGTTTCATAACAACCCTTCCCAGCGGCAGGGTGCGGCTTCCTGACCCGGTCAGTGTCAAGAGCACGCCCCTGAGCACGGAGCTGGGAGGCTGACCCTGCCGTGGTCGCGATCCTGTCCCTCAACCTCTAATCACATCCCTGCCACCAACTGGCTCAGGCCCTCTTGGTACCACAGATACCATTTCTCACGTGACTGTTACTGCTTTCTCACTCTGTCAGTCTAAACAAAAAGATTTAGGTAACAGATCCTTCCACAGAACTTTGATACACCTGGCACAGTTCCAATGCTTTATGCAGGTCACTTCCTTGAATCCTCATCCCGACCCTATGAGGTAGGCTCAGTGGCTGTCTCCACCTTACGGTTGGGGGGAGGGGGGGATGGAGGCACAGAGTGGTTAAGGAACTTGCCCGAGCTCTCAGTTGCCAAGGGGCACAGCTCAGGCTTGAGCCCTGGCTGTCTGGCTCTAGCCCGTACTGCCACTGGCGTGTGATCAGAGTCATCTGATCTTCATTTTTAAAGATTCTATTTATTTATTTAAGAGAGAGAGAGAGACACAGCGTGCACACAAGCAGGGGGAACAGCAGGCAGAGCGAGAGGGAGAAGCAGACTCCCTGCTGAGCAGGGAGCCCAATGTGGGGCTTGATCCCAGGACCCTGACCTGAGCTGAAGGCATATGTGTAACCGACTGAGCCACCCAAGGGTCCCCTGACCTTCATTTTTAAGCACCTTTCTGTCAAGCCAAACTGAAGTAGATGAAAAAGGCATAATTCCCTCACCTACCAACAAGCAGCTGACATCAAGGGAAGCACATGCTCAGAGAATATGAGAATTTCTAACCTAGAAACCACCCCCATTGGATACACGCCCCAGGCAGCTAGCAAATGGGGAGCACTGCACATAAGATGGGGAGGGCTGAGTTTTCAGCACATGAACTTCATGACCTTGGGGTCCTACAGGTTTAATCCTCTGCATTTCATAAGCCTATTAACAGTCATTTCAGAGAAATCTCTGAAAAGATTCCTTTAGGAAGCACCTATGTGACTAAATAATCGTGTATACCGTGAAACGCTCACCACACAAGTCTAGTGTCCTATCGCCACACAAAGTCACAAAACATGAAATACAATGTTATGGACTCTATTCCCCATGCTGTACATTACATCCCTATGTAAGTCATAGTTTAGGGTTGGAAGTTTGTACTTTTTGAGCCCCTTCTCCAATTTTGCCTACTCCCTCCCCTCAGGCAACCACCAATCTGGTTCTCTGCATAAATGAGTTTTATTTTGTTCATTTGGTTTTTAGATTCCAGATGGAAGCAAAATCATACAGTACTGTCTTTCTCTGACTTCTTTCACTTAGCATAATGCCCTCAAGGTCCCTCCATGTGGTTGCAAATGGCAAGATTTCATTCTTTTTTATGGCTGAATAGTATTTCACTGTGTGTAGACACATACACACACCCCCCTTTATCCATTCTTCCATCAATGGACGCTTTGGTTGTTTCCATATTTTGGCTATTGTGAGTAACATTGCAATGAAGACAGAATTTCAAATTAGTGTTTACGTTTTCCTCGGGTAAATACGTAGAATTGGGATTGCTGGATCATAGAGTAGGTGCTGTATTTAATTGTTTGAAGAACCTTCCTACTGTTTTCCACAGTGGCTGCACCAGTCTGCATTCCCACCAGCAGTTTTTCTCCACATCCTCACCAACACGTCTTATTTGATAGTAGCCATTCTGACAGGTGTGAGATGATAGCTCTCTGTGGCATATCACGCCCTTTCGATGTTCAAATCAGGTCTCTTTTCTGGAAAAGGTTGGGAAGTACTGACCTAGAGTTAAATCCCTGGGAAATTGTCTGTAGTGACAAATGCAATATGGCTATCGTTTGGTTAGATGTGCATCTAAAGCCCTTCTAGAGCCTTTCACTGTGGTGGGCTGTGTTTCTCTAAGAGGAGGGCCTCCCATGGAGTGTTGCGTGATTCATGGTTATGTTTCCATTTGTCATGCCTCAGAACACCAGGAAGATTCATTTGTGGCAGATTTCATAGTCAGATCTAACACCTTCCACTTTCAAGACTCGGAGACCTACTGTGTAAGGCGAGGAGAGATGTTCATTGTATCCCGAGCCCCTCAAAGTCAGGATGGAGAAAGGCCCAGAAAAAGAGATTCCTAGCCAGGCTGCCAAGCGATAGCTGGGAGGAAAAATGTCCTCCTTCTGAACCCCAGATTACGTGGCACGAGCGTGTGAGCGGAACTGGGGCCTGGATTCTGTCTCATCTCACCCGGTTGTCCCGTTGTTTAGCACTAGCGTGCTTCGGTATTTAGGGAACATTTTAATCAATGCAGCCTGGTGGAAAAAAGTGTCCAGATCTGAGAAATCACCTCCCATCCCATGTTCTGATAGAGGAGTAGCGTCATAACGTTCAAGTCGGGAAGCTAAGAAGAGAGATTCAGAAGGGCCCGCAAATCAAACAGCCGTGGAGGCCGCTCAGGAGGACGTGTGAGCCGGGGTGGATTAGAAGAGCGAGAGGGCCCTTCCGTAGTAAATAACCGGACCCTCTGAGCAGTTTCCAAACTCCGAAGCTGGGCTTGGGCCCTCTGAAAACAAAGCTGACGCCTTACCCTAAGCTGCCATGGTCATGATTTCATGCCAGCAAAGCTAATGAGAACGAGGATCTTTTGAGGTGATGGGCTGAGTTCAAGGTTTTTTTTATTGTTTGCCAAGCTCTCCAGGGAATGATGGGCATTAAGGACGACACGTGACGTGATGAGCGCTGGGTGTTACACGCAACTGATGAATCACTGAACACTACCTCAAGGACTAATGATGCGCTATAGGTTGGTTAATTGAACTTAAATTAAAAAAAAACCAAAACCCAGAAAGTCAGTTCTGGAACAGGAACATGGCCCAGACCCCCAGAACCAGCACTGTCCAGCTGAGGAGGCGCAGGAGCTCCAGGAAAGGGAAGTATCCTTGCCCTCAGGGGAGGGCGCCCTAGCCCACAAGGTGTGCACAGTCGGCTTCTTCCCCCGGGCCTTGGCACAGCGTGGCCGAGAACTACAAGCACAGATTTCGGGGTCACGCTACCACGGGGCCCAGGAACTCGAGTGTCTGCAGTCCTCAGGATGGCTCTTCCACACACTGACACGGCCTCAGGACAGAACCGAGGTGACAGAGCAGCATGAAGACACGGGTCTTGCTTCAGTCTATGCGCGTCACCAATAACCTAGTAAGCGAGGCAGCAGCAGCAGTTCGCACTTGGAGCGCCTACCGTATATGCACGCAGCTCCAAGTACCCACGCAGCAGCTCTTTATCCTCGGAAGAACCCTACGAGCAGGTACTACTAGATTCCTGTTATAAGTCGGGAAGCCGAGGTACAGAGAGGTTAAGTAGTTTACTTAAGGTCTCATAGCTAGTAAGTGGCAGGGGTGGGATTTGAACTTAGCCTGTTTAGTTCCAAATACTCACATTCTAGAGACCGACCCCACAGCCCAGAAAGGCCCAGCTTCTCTGTGGAAACCTAGAGGCATTGGGCACTTTGGGTTTCGGCCAAGTAGATCCAGATCGAGAGCCAAAGGCCTATTAGAGAAGAGTCTGGAGAAGCATCCCCAGAGCTGGGAGGCGAACTGGGGATTGTCAGGTCGGGGTCCATCTACCTCTCCAGACAGCAAGGTCCCTGGGGGGCCTGCTGTGCAGGGGAGCGAGGCGTGGGCTCCGAGCTGCATGCACCAGACGGCCCTCAGGCAGGCCGGGAAGGCAGGTCCCGCGCTCCAGAAACAGCAGCCCCCTGAGGCTCGGTGACCGCCGCAGTCGCCGGACAAGACAGGAGTGCCTGTGCTCAACCCACACTGGCCAACAGACCTGCGGGCAGACAGCAGTGACTGTCTTTTCTTTCCTTTGAAAAATAGAACCCCACCCCTTTTTTCCTGAGTATTGTATTAAAATATGCTCATTGCTGATATGGCGGAGACAAAGGAAAGTACAAAGGAAATGAAAATCCCCCATATTCCCATTTGCCAGAGACAATCCCGCTCCCAACCTGGCCACGGCAGCGGGGTGACTGGTTGGCCGAGGAAGACAAACCGACCGGATTCTCTCTGGAGACTCTGAGCAAGAGGCACAGAGACGGAACAAGTTGCTACAGAACTGTCTTCGCGGTAGGTACAGGGTATGCAGACGGCCGCAGCTGACATCCCTGCCAGTCCCTCTGGCTCCTGCACGCCTCAGGGCCAGCCTGTGCAGCATTTCCAGGGATCCCGTGAGGCCCGATTCCTTAAAAATCAACCCCCTCTTCCCTACGCTGATGTGCAGTCGGGTTCTGTTCTTACAACATGGGGGCCTGGCAGAGTCAGAAGAATGACCAATCACATGGAAAACCAGCCCAGCGCCATGGGCCAAACTGAGCAAGATGCAACCCCCCCCCCCCCACCGCCTCAAATCAATATACGGCTTTTACTGCATCTTTAAAATATCCTAAGTCTGAGGAATCATCTGGCATCTTTCTGTTTCTGTAGCTGGACAACCGAGATCTTATTCATTGGTCTGCTGAATGGTTCCTTTTTCAGAAACACAGATACCATCCAAAATTTTTCTGCTATCTTTGTTTTTAATGGTTGTGGCTTGGTGAATCAAAACAGTGAATTTGATACAAGTTCCAATGTAGTTTCCTTCAAGAATGAACTCATCTTTCCAGGCTTGAGACACTAAATGAGCCACTCTTGGCCCCGTCTAAACCCTGTGGATGTATTTTTCACCCAAGAGATGTTGGATTCTACAAGAGAACCATTCTCCTGAATAATGACACTGCCGGGGAAGTAAGCATACACAGACCTCATCTTGCAATGGCCGCCCAGTGTAACGCCCTTGATCCTGTTCTGTACGTGACTATAGATTGTGTGAACGGAGTACTTAATAAATGTGTGCTAAATAAATATCCGAAACTAAAAAGTGGGAGAACAGTAAGGCTTCTATTGGCCTTGATTTGTTAAAAACCTGCAAGTTGCGTCACTGGCCTTGCTTCTTTCAAAGATGGCAGGTGGTCTCTTAACTGGGCTCGACCTAAACCAACCTCCTGATTTACTCAGTCCCATCCTCTCCTAGAAACATCAACACCAGTGCCCTCAGCATGCAAAAAGTTAGTTAGTTGGCTAGTGTGGTTTACCAGCCCATTTCTGTTTTTATCAGTTAAGCTATTTATCAGGAGGACATTTGTGTTTTGTTCCCAAACCTGTTTGTGTTGGTTATACTCATTTACATATTTACGTAACGTAATTACATATTACATAAACTAATGAAATATCTGTGTCTAAGCTGTTGTTTCTATTATAAGTTGAGTGCTTTAGAAAGGCTTGTTAAAGGTGAATAGATTAAAAGAACTGGTTTAAATTAAGAGCTGAACAAGACGACTATAAGAAATTAGATGTATGTGGAGGGGGGAATGTATAGGTCTAGAAAGATTTATGGCACTGTAACTGTCTAAGTTCTTACACTAAAGAAATCAGACCTGGAAATTATAGAGGGTTCAATACAGGTACAGTCTATGCAAGTAAATGATGCAGAATGCCAGTTGGCAGGAGTCTATTCATAACTAAAACAAGAATATCATGAATCATTCCCTGACCTTCCTTCATATAATGTATGCCGAAATTCTCTGTTCTAATCTATCCAATCTCATTTTTAAGAAATGTTGGCTCGGACCCACTAAAGTGATTTTGTGACTCACGGTTTGAAAAGAGGCTGCCTAATCCCACTCCTTAATTTTATTGATGGGGACCTGAGGTTCGGGAGGGTTGAAGAGCTCTACTAAGGTCAGACAGCTAAGTGAGTCAGAATTATAATCATAGATTCCACAGCCTATGGCCTCTCTGCTACCCTGAGCAGCCTGCCCTCTCATCCAGCATAGTTGCCTTTGCAAAAAGTAGAAGGTGAAGTGAAGAAGTGAATGACAAGGATAAATCCTAGAGAGGAAAGCGAAGAGTCCCTCATTCACTCCTGAGGCCCCACAGTCCTCCAAACGTCCTCGGGAACAAGCAAGTCCCGGCACACACAGGTGTATGCTCTTTGCTCCTGGACCAGGGCATTTTCACATCTCCTGTGCTACCGACACATACTGGGAACAGTGAACCGTGTACTTGGCTAGAACACGTGAGCCTTCTAATTTTAGAATGACTTCAGCTCCACGTGGGAAAACTCCAGACAATGGAACGGGGAAGCAGTTTGCAGTTCTGAAAAGCTTTTGTTAGGTGAGATGAGCAATAAACAGATCTCCTGCTTGCTGGCTGACCCACGTTCTACCTGTTTCCCAAACAAGTAACGCCTTCAAAGACTTTTCCCTAGCATCTGATTTCCCTCCCTCTGTGCACCCCCAGCCAGAGCTCACCCTCTCTATATAGCTAAGCCCAATGTCCTCACCCAAATCTGACCACCATCTCCCCAAGCCGGCAACCATGGTGACCTTCCTCACAAATACCATCACCGCATAACATCGTTGCCACGTTCCTTCACCACTGCCTCTGCAAAATCTCCCAGACCCTCACTGAAGCAAGCCTCCAAACAAGCCTCCCCGATTCCAGCTGGGTGGTGGTGGACACGGGCTAGAGGAAGGAGAAGTCCAGGGGTTTCAAGAGACATGCAGATCGGTCCAGGCAGATGGCAGGGGGAAGCCCAGAGCCCGCTGCCAGGTGTCTGAGCAAGGGCCTCACCACACCCCTCGGCCATTACAGTGAGTCTCAGGAAAACACGAGAACCAGATGGGTGGCCTGGGAAAAGCACAACATTTCGGAGGGTTAAGCAAGGAGCCACCCAACAACTGAACCGGCTGCGTTCTGTCCCTTTTAAGGGGCATTAAAAGGTGCCTTTTGAAGATAGGTCATAACTCCTTCCTTGGGAGGGTGTGAAAGATGTTCTAAGCTGTACATGCTGCTACCTCCTTCTGCCTCCAGCTAGGTTTCTCTCTCTGCATGCTTTACAAATTAACAACCAACCAGATAAAAATTTTCTGTATTAACCCCAGACTATTGACTTGACTCCCATAGCAATTATTTCCTAAATCATCCACCAAACAGTCGGCCGAGGCGGCCTTAGGTCATCATGAGGCTCACATTAGGAGTTCCCGTGCTACCTTTTCATCTGTGTGGTGGGCTTTCTGAGCACCAGGATGGAGAAGGACTGCTTCCTTGTATTGTCCCAGCAACAAGAATTTTTTTTTTTTATTGTGTTATGTTGGTCACCATACAGTACATCACTAGTTTTTGATCCATGGTTCATTGTTTGCATGTAACACCCAGTGCTCCATGCAATCCGTGCCCTCCTTAATACCCATCACCGGGCCAACCCATCCCCCCACTCCCCTCCCTTCTAAAACTCTCCATTTGTTTTCCGGAGTTCAGTCTCTCATGGTTCGTCTCCCACTCCGCTTTCTCCCCCTTCATTTTCCCTTCTCCTAATGTCCTCCGTGCTATTCCTTATGTTCCACAAATTAGTGAAACCATATGATAATTGACTTTCTATGTCTGACTTATTTCACTCAGCATAACTATGCTATGAACACTGGGGTGCGTATGGCCCTTCTTTTCCCTACATCTGTATCTTTGCGTAAATACCCAGTAGTGCAATTGCTGGGTCATAGGGTAGCTCTATTTTTAATTTTTTGAGGAACCTCCACATTGTTTTCCAAAGTGGCTGCATCAACTTGCATTCCCACCAACAGTGTAAGAGGGTTCCCCTTTCTCCACAACTTCTCCAACATTTGTTGCTTCTTGACTTGTCGATTTTTGCCATTCTAACCGGTGTAAGGTGGTATCTCAATGTGGTTTTGATTTGAATTTCCTTGATGGCTAATGATGATGAATACTCTTTCATGTGTCTGTTAGCCATTTGTATGCCTTCTTTGGAGAAGTGCATGCTCATGTCTTCTGCCCATTTTTTGACTTGATTATCTGGTTTATTTGGGTGTTGAGTTTGAGGAATTCTTAACAAATCTTGGATATCAGCACTTTGTCTATGGTGTCATTTGCAAAGATCTTCTCCCCTTCTGTGGGTTGCCTCTTTGCTTTGTTGACTGTTTCCTTTCCTATGCAGAAGCTTTTTATCTTGATGAAGTCCCAAAAGTTCATTTTGGTTTTGTTTCCCTTGCCTTTGGAGATGTGTCTTGAAAGAAGTCCAGCAACTAGAATTTTAGAACTTAAGTGTAAAAGAGCATCTGATTCCAAGAGAATGAAATACATGGCCATCACACTGTTGCTTCCCTACCTAGGGTCCATGGCAGGCATCACCCATGGGTCATGGCCATATTTCCTGAAAGCCTGAAAGGCAGCCTTATAATCCTTCTCAACAAAGCCTTCCAAGCAGTCTCTACCAATTTATCGGAGTGGTCATGTGAAAAACCTTATAGGCTCTTCCTGATTCCAGTCCAACAGATGAGGAAACTCAGATCCAAATAAGAGACAGATGGACAACTTGCCCAGGGGCTGGGCAAAAACAGACCATCTGGGCCCAGTCCCCAGATTCCTGACCTTCAGCCTAAGGCGTATATCTCTCCAGTGTCCCACTCAAAGTGGATGTCTGAAAAGCATTTATTGACAACAATAATGCCAGTTTCCTATGCCTCTGGCATAATTTACCCTTCACATTTGGGGCCCTAAGAAAGAGGAAGACTGGAAGAAAACAATGAAACCTCAACAAGAAAGGCCAAAGGCAACTTTCAAGTAATAGGATCATGGAACTTTTTGTTTTTCCAAAAGCACAAGAAAACCACACGGGATCAGTCCCATATTCCCTCAAGTTCATGTGCCACCCTTGACTGGCGCATGGAGTTTGCAATTTTCTCTCCATGCTGCTAGATCAAAACACTAGAGCTGAATCCTGAGTGTGCCTGTGCTCCAGTACTAGCTTTTAAGAATGTATCAAAACCTTCTTATATCCATTACTGTTTCTCATTCCTGTCAACCCTTAGAGTGAAGAGACTTGCATATTCATGTCATGGGTAAAGCCTTGGATAGTTTCTGTCCTACAACAACCCATCTTTTTTTTTTTTTTAAAGCTTTTATTTATTTGAGGGGGGGAGAGAGAGAGAGAGAGAGAGAGAGAGAGAGAGAGAACATGAGCAGAGGGAGAGGCAGAGGGAGAAGCAGGCTTTCTGCTGAGCAGGGAGCCAGATGTGGGACTCAATCCCAGGCCCTCAGGATCATGACCTGAGCCGAAGGTAGATGCTTAACCGACTGAGCCACCCAGGTGCCCCTATAACAACCCACTTTACACCTAAATGGATAGTTCTGGGATTTAGTAAGGGAGCCCACCCACATCCAGAGAATAAGGGGTTAGGAGGGACTCAGATGTGCAAGTCAGCCACCCCGTCTATAAAGGAGCACACCTAACAAAAACAGTGTTCACCCAAAAGGAAATACAAGTAGAAGGCAAAGATGAAAACAAAGGAAATGCAAATTATGTGAAGTACAATGAACCGCTGAATGCAGCAGCATCTACCCTCCAAATTTAAGACCTAACAAGAAAGGATTATTGTTGCTTCTGTTGGTGTGACTATGTTTTTGTTTTTTAAAGTCCTTACCTGTGAGCTATAAGTAACATTCAAGTGAAATGGACTTTGCTTTAAAATATCCCAGCAAAGGGAAAAAATCAAAATGGTTTGAGAATAGAGGAAAGAAAAATGGCAGATGATGCTAACTGCTGAAGCTGGGTGATGGGTGTATGGGGATTGATTTCACTATTATTTCTCTTCTGTGTATAAAGATTCCCATTAGTACCCAGTAACGAATAGTTTGACTTATTGAACACAGGCAGGAGTTCAATACACAATCCAATGTTGGGGGTGGTGAGTGTGGCTGGCGGGGTGGTCCCCAGTTTGTACTGCACTCACAACAGGATGTCAGTTACGTCTGGTAGGGATGGAGTGGGGGTGGTCAAGGCCTCCCAGAGCCCGAGGAGTCTTCGAGGAGAAAGAAGGTCACCCTAAAGGAAGAGGAAGTTAGGCAAACAAGCCTGATTCAGTCGCTAAGCCCAAACCCTTGGAGAGCAGGCTCTGACACCATCATTGCCATATGAGCTGGTCTCCTTGCTCAGCCCTCTCTGGACTCCTGTCTGGGTCCAATAGGGCAGGGTGAAGAGTACGTAAAAATGGGAAAGAGCTATTCCATCAACTTCTCTGGGGCCCACATCCCATAGCTAAGTGACCTATCAAACAGTAATGCAGAGGCCAGACAAGGCAGCCCACTTCCCTTCTCCACAGACCTCCAATTAGCTCTAGGATCTCGAGGCCCCCTGGACGCTAGAAGTCATGGCATTGCCCTAGCTCTCACCCGCCACACTGGGCCACAGAACAGCCCTCAGCCCGCTACAGGGTAATGTGCAATACAAGGGCGTGACGAGTTTCGGGAGGGTCTATCATAAAGAGGAAGAACAAACATCAGGTACTTGTCGATGTCAGAGACATTCTCGTAGAAGCAAGTCCAGAAAGATGGAACAGAAGCTGGTCACTAGTGCAGCAAGCACAGTCATTTTGGGATGAATATAGCAGGTCTTCCCGTGTTTGCTCAGGAGAGATTGGGAAACCCCAAAGGGTGCTGGCAGGAGCCACACCTGACGAAACAGGCTCAGGTAGGACACCCCCTAGGCCTCTCTTGTCTACATGAATGGCTGGAGGTTGGAAGGAGGGTAGAATGACCAGGAGCACCTGGCTGCATCAGCATCTGCCATCACTGGATGGTAGTGTCAGCATCTGCCCTCACTGCAACTTATCACCTGCAAGTGACTCAGTGGAGAACTTGGCTCTTCGTCTACTGGGTCCCCCAGTGAGGACCAGGAGGGGCTACGGATGCACCTGGGGATAAATGCATCCTAGGAAGGGAGATGCGACGATTCTGAGACCAGCGTGGTGGGGTCACAATCCAATGCCCCCACTTTACCCCCAATATATTCACATCTGAGCCCTTTGTGATGGGGAGGTAATTAACAAATGGAGGCTCTGGCAGACCCCGGACCCCAGATGCACTGCTCTGGGACAGACACACCCTTATGCCAAGCATAACACGGAGGAAGTGAGTTATTTCCTTCTGTGGCATCATGGGCCACCAAATGACTTGGACACCTTAAGGGTCCAACTGCATCAAGGATAACCGCTCCAAGGGGGAGAGCGTGGGGCCACAGAAGCGCTGGTAGGAGTGGCAGCATCACCTCCGGTGGGTTTGGAGGGAAAGGTGCAGAAGAAGAGAAGAGCAAAGTACCATGAACGCTGTGCGGCTGGTTAGAGGGTTTATGAACATGTGAGAACCACGCCCCTCCTCACCTTACACACCTTCCTGAAAGAACTAGAGGGATACAGCCAGGGTCCGCCGCAGAAACAGATGGGAACACACTCCCCGAATAACAAGGGAAGAGTGAAACTGGCAGACTCATGACCTGCTGACATGAAAGTTAGCTCACTGCACTTGGAGAGCTATTTGGCAATTTGTTACAAGGGTCATAAATATATTTATTCGTGCTCACAGAGACATACCCTGAGGAAAGAATCCAAAAGAAGGGAAAAGCTTCTAGGCATGAAGAGAGAGCATCATAATTTAAACTGGAGGCAACATAAATATCCAGTGGAGAATGCTTAATTGAATTATACGTGTCCATTTTAGTGGAACATCATGACCTTTTTAAAAAGATTTATTTATTTATTTGAGGGAGAGAGAGAGTGTGTGAGCAAGTGAGTACACCCAAGCGTGGGGGGGAAGGGCAGAGGGAAAGAAGGGGAGAGATTCTCGAGCAGACTCCCCATTGAGTGTGGAGCCCGAAGTGGGACTTGATCTCACAACCCTGAGATCGTGCCAAAACCGGAGCCAAAACCAAGAGTCGGATGCTTAACTGACTGTACCATCCAGTGCATGACATGACATTTTAAAAGGATAAATTTCAAGACTTTTCGGCAACATGGGGAAATGCACAACTTGAAAACTTGAGTTTTAAAAGCAGGAATCAAAATCGTTTCCTCACCACGACTGACTGTATAAAAACATGAGCGCACCCGGACAAAGGCTAAAAGCAACTCCAAAGTGGATGCTTCCGCAGTACTCTGACAAGAAGACATCTGCCTGCTGCATTTCCCAAACCTCCCAATATGTTGATCTAGGATCTTTGAAATAAGGGAAATATTACTCGAAATGTCAAAAGAGAACGCATAAAATAACGAAACAAAGATCACCAAGCGGAAGCAGACAAAGGCTTGAGGAATCTGGGCTCATCTTTAGATGCACAATTAAGTGAGCTTGAAGACTGGGGCTGGTCTCGAGCTCTCCAGCGCCCTTGCCCACAAGGACTGTCTGAACAGAGCTGGCAGACGGCAAGCCCCGCACCCTGGCTCCTGCAACGAAGACCCCTGAGGAGCGCAACCGGGCCCCTGGGGTGAAGGGCACCTGGGGGGCAGGGGACAGCCCTGCGGGAGCAGAAAGGGCAGGAGGCCGCAGGAAGCTTGGAGGGCAGGCTCCACCCACCACCCAAGGTCTGCTCCCATCCGCGCCATGCCCCACAGAGGGGACGGGACTCACCACTCAGGGCAGACGTGCTGTTCTCCAGGGCCTGGCACACAGCCAACAGGAGACCTGCATGGGGACAAGAGAAGAAAGGTAAGAAGAGGCTCTCAGGACTCGAGGGCAGGCCCCTTGAAAAGAAAAGACCAGGCAGTTTTACAAAGTGGCCAAAAGGCAGGCCTGGCCACATAACTTGGGGGGGCTCACTGCAAAAGGAAAATGGGGGACCCCTATTTAAAAAGCAGCAAGAAAACGTGCCATTAAAGGTACTCAATATATATATTTTTTCCTTTCTTCTATGGTCTCTCTCTACCTGTTCTGGTGTTTGTTTTTTGTTTTTAATACTGTGTAATTCTTTTTTATTGTAATGAAACACACATAAGATTTACTGTTGTCACCATTTTTAAGTGTACAGTTCAGTAGCATGAAGTACATTTGGGTTGCTGTGCAGATCATGAGGGTGGTTTCGCCGTGTATGCCATCTCTCTCTCTCTCTGAGGTGTGAGGATCCTGGCAGGCTGAGCTCCGTCCCTCACAGGTGCCCGGGGGGCCCCAGGGACGAGTGCGCACGAGCACAGGCGACCCCCCACGGCTGGCTTCCCTTCCCGCCAGCCGCTAGACTCTGTGCTGTGACCTGGCTAGGGCAGGGTCATCTGGACAAGTGTTTCTTCTTCCCAGGGACTCCAACCAAGGCAGACAGCTGACCCCCCAAGGGTATTACAACATGTCTGGATGCTTCGGGTACCTGGATCGGGGGCAGGGGAGAGCCTCGTCCTGTCTAGTCACCCACCGAACAGGCCATGGAGCTGCCAGCTCGGGACGGGGACAGCTGCCACCACGCCCTGCTCCAAGAGGCCGTGGGGTGCGCGCACCTGACACCAACTTTTCTTGTGTCCAGGCCCTGGCAGGGGCAGAGTGTGGCAGGGGTGAGAACCCGCTTAGGGGAGGCAGGGAGGTGACAGTCAGTAGGATCATGGGAGCCGAGGCTCCAAGTCCCCAGGACACTCTCCACTGTCCCACTGGACTTCACTTATGAAACACAAATTCAAGGGTAAAACTATTAAGAATTTCAAGACTGCAACTGCACAGCATTAAACCCCAACCTCGGGGCCCATATGAACATGGGGACTCGGTGAAAGGACACAGGTTGCACGCCCACGAAGATGCCCCTGCCAGCAGAGTACTTTCTGTGCCCTCCCTTTACAGTACTGGAGGTTTCTGGAAACAGCAGCAAAGTTCCAATAAAGAAGGAACCTCTGGTGGCTTATGCAATCAGCCTGCGCTAAATGAGAATGACTTCCTAAAACTGAAACGCAGAAAGATACACCGAGCACAGGCCGAGCCACCTATGGGTTAGCCCAGAAGACAGCTGAATCAGGTCAGCACAGAAAAGGGGCAGAGCTGGGTGCTGGTATCGCTCCACTGCACGGGACCCGCACCCACTCTTGCACACAGGCTGTGAGGGCTCCTTTGCCCTTTCCGCTCAGGGTGCAGACACAGGAGGCCTCGACTCTCAGGGGAGAGACGTATCAGGCACAGGTAAAACAATCATACTCAGGGCTTTCCTTTCGGCCTCTGAGATAAGAAACATCACAAAACAGTGGCCCGCTTTTCCTGGAGGTCTGGCATGGATTTCCCAAGGACCCCTACTCAGCCCAGGAACCAGATACTGGGGCTAGAGTAGGGGCAAGGGGCGAGGAGAGAACGCGGGTAAAATCAGACGCCTTCCTCCACGCAGTTCCTTCTTGCTGCTCATTTTGGAAGCGTGGCTCTTTGGTTCCTCTGGACATATTTAAACAGCCGCGTCTGGAATCCACACACCAAGCGTCCAAGTGAGGCGTTCCTGCCGGGGCCAGGTCCACACTGCCTGCTAGGGACCGGTCACGACCTGACTTTGCTGGGACTGCCACCGAGCACTCTGGGCCCAAGCCTGCCAGTGACCGGTAGTAACATAAAGAACACGGGGATTCTTTGCATAACTCTGAGGAAGCACCGCTGGCCTGTCACAAACTGTCCCCGAACCAATGATTTATCTTGCCCCCTCCCTCCCAGAGCCCGTACAGTTCCTGGTCGCCGTGTCAACCTGCTGCCTGAGCAAAGCCAGGACAAGAAAGCAAATACGGTCCAACCGCAGCCAGGACAGAGCAGAGACGGACGCCCACGCTCCGGCGCCCGTGGGCGCCCCCCCCCCCCCCCAGCTGTGGGGCAGGACACTTCGCCCGCTCTCTTCCTCCCCCATAAAGCTATCAGCTGCCGGGCTCACAAAGGCGTTCTGGGAACTCATCAGAGTTTGCAAAATCACCATGTTCCACAGATGAAAGTCACTGGGTTTTTTGAGCAATATGGAGAAGAAGAGTTCCTTTCTATACCCGCAAAATCCCACAGTAAACAACTTAATGCCCTGAGCTGCTCTCTGCAGTCTTGGTTCAGGCACAAATTCTGTTGATGAGAGGGGAGGCCTCTGCTTGCCTGAGGGTCCCAGGTCAAAAGATGGGGTTCAGACCTCTTTCACTGCCGGCCCCCCCCCACCAGGTGGGGTGCCCCTTACTAGACAAGTACCGGTTCCGAGGCCAGCACTCAGGTTTCGTGTGCTCGTTAGTCATGATTACCCATGATGTGACAGCACCTGTTTCCCTGCCTTCTGGTCCAGACTCTGGAAACACGTGGTTTCACAGGCAAGGAAATGGAGGCTTCCAGAGGTGAAGAATTTGCCTGAGCTCCTGCAGTCAAGTTCAAGCTCAAGGCTGTCCGAAGTCCATGCCCAGGACAGTTTGTTTCATCATCACACCGCTCACGGTCCTCTAACCACAGTCTGTCACGAAACATTGGCAGGTGTGTCTCACCAGCTACAACCTCCAATAAGCCTGAACAACAGACAGATTCAGCAAGCCTAGACCCGAAGCTTCATCTCTCTGGTCTGGAGGCGTGCGTTGCTTGTTGGGACTTCCTTGCTGCCTCCAATTCCCCTCACCAGGAGCCAGGGCTGCTGAGGGGCAAGGGTGTGAGCAACCCAGATCCCCAGCCACCTCGTCTGCGTACAGCTAGGGGCCCAGACTGCCAGCCCCACGGCTGTGCTTGGAAAAGCCAGGCTGTGTGAAGGCCTTCCAGAAACTCATGGCCCTGGTAGGCTCAGAGGCTCATCCAAAACAGGAAATCCTTCCCTGGGGCACCTGTGTGGGGACAGTCCGGCTGCCTGCCGCACGCAGTGGCCCCAGGAAGAGCACACACAGTTCAGATGGAGGTCTGGAGGCCGCAGCCACAGGCTCCCCTCACCTACTGCTCCACCCCCCCACCCCCCACCCCCGTCTCCCTCTGGGGCAGGAATCCCTTCTGCGCTGCCCTTGCCAGCACATTTCTGCTTAAATAGCTCCAAAGAGGGGAATCCCTGGATCGTGGACTTCAAAAAAGAAAAAAGGGTTAGTAGTGAGGGGGGAAAAAAAAAAGCTATGAAAGCTGATCCCCCACCCAGAGAAGAGTGGAAACCCAGGCCTGCCCTCGGGGCGAGGGGGGGGACAACAAGGGTTGCAATGCTTCTAATTCAGCTGTTTAGAACTTAAAGTTTCCAACAGAAAGAATGTCAAAAAAGAGGCTAACCTATTTATCTGGTGAGTTCACAGACCGAAGCCACCCTGATACCAGTCCACTGATGGGCCAGTGGTCACTGCTTTGAGAGGTGCTGGGCCCCTATCTCCTCAGAGCAGCAACCTCCCCCCACTCCCCTCCCACATACCCCAGTCCCTCAGTGCAGCCCCTCACTCATGCATGGGATTGGGCCACCCTCTATCCTCTCCTGGCCGTCAGCCTGGTGACCTCCTCCTCCGTGGACACACAGCTCTAGTGCCCAGATCTGGGGGAGGCATCCTCAGCCCCCTGGGAATCCCGGCAGAGTTGACCTTGCCCTGCTCCGGCGTCTATGATAGCTAGTATTTGCTTCCCGGCTCTGACCCACTCCACTGTTTGGATCAGCCGTTCCCCCTAGAAATCAAGAGTTGCACATCTCATCCAGGTTAAGATCCCATAAGCCAGGCTGCCTGAGTGAAAGGGGGAAGCAGAGGTTGTGGTATCAAGGAGAAGTGGAGGGATGGCAAGAGGGTGCTGTAGATCCTTCGGGATCAAGGATACCCTGGATTTAAAGGAGGTGCTGAAAAAAGGCCTATGGGTAAAGAAACAATGCAGGCAGAGGAGAGGGGCAGAGAAGGGCAAAAGAGGGTATGGGTGCCGGGAGGAGGGCAGCCAGGATCCCCCCACACCTTTCCTCTCCTGCTGTACTCAGGGCTGGAAGGTCATAAGGGACACAGCCAGGAGCTCAGGAAGTGGTAGGTGGGACTTAGAGAGGGAGAATCGAGGTCTATAGGGGACCCGCATGGGGCAATCGTGTGGGCACAAAAATGCGTGTGAATGGGTCACAAAGGACCCAGGGCCTGCTGGTATGGCTTCTAAGGCCTCTTCCCTTATGAACCACATCCCAACATTTAAGGTTTACCTGCAAGCACGGCAGGATTTTAAGTGCATAGCACAAACTGGAATATGTAGGGCTCTATCAGTATTTTTAAATGCAAGAGGTTTTGATCCACAGGACGATGCTGGCTGGTTTCAGGGTCAGAACTGGTTAGGAAGAAAGAAAAAGAGCACACACACACTGCAGGGACGGACAAGGAGGGAGTCTGGTGGGACCGGGAGACAAGGAGCTTGCTCCTGGAGAGAATACCCATAAATGTCGCAGCTGAAAGCAGCCACACGCAGCCCCCATCACCCCGGTGTAGGGAGGATGGCCTTCAGACAGCGATGGTTTCTCTCCAAGGAGCAGGTGACAATTCACATTGGCCCCTGCTTACGGAGGCACCAGGGACACTTGCTTCAGAGGGTGGCAGGCAGAGCTGCAGAGGAACTTGTGGAAGAACTGGCCAGACAGGATTAGGGACACTCTGGGGATGGCAGGGAGAGTTTAGAAATATGTGACGTGGGAATGAATCACCCTGGGCAGACGGGCTTATGGGACAGAGGGCTCTTTCCTCCATCATCCCAGCATTGGGAACACTGCATTTAAAACACAGCCGGACCCTGTTACCCAAGGAGAGAGCCTTCCAGAGAGATTATCTGAAAGCATTAGTATCGTGTGGCAGGTGGCAGGTCGTGATGCACAGCAAAGAGTCCGACTGTGGGGGGAGAGGGCAGCTTTTAGTTACAAACCCATATAGGTGAAGGCCCTGACCCCTTGGCCCCAACAGAGCTGTGACACGGGACAAGTTAAGCAGGAAGACATTTCTACGCCAGTGGCAGGGGGTGGCGGGAAAACCACCGGAGCCTGGCTGGTCTCGCGGGCCCCTCCCTCGCATGATTCTGTCCCCGGGTGACCCCCGCGGCTGACAGCGTTCCTACGAGTCAGAGCTGCAATGTTTGCTTGAGCACTTACTACGGGCCCTGCAGGCTCACTCGAGAGTCACAGCAAGTCCTGGGAAGTAGATATTGTTGTGCTCCCATTTTGGAGGGGGGAAATAGAGGTGCAGATTAAGTAACCCACCCAAGGTTCCCTAGCTTGTAAGTGACGGATATCGCAAGTCCAACTGGACTTCCATATGTCCAGTTGGCCTCACTTGGCTTCTGCTTCTGTGGAGCACAAAGAACACAGGCGTGCTGGAAAAGAGCGCCTCCTCCTCTCCCCTGCAGAGAGGCCAGGTATGCACTGCGGCGCGGGGAACACAGGCGAACAGGGAGCCCAGAGAGGAGGGTTGGCTGTGAACGGGGTCACCCTTAGCAAACTACTTCCCTTCTCTCAATCTTAGGCTCTTTAAAGGACAGAGTTGGGCCAGAATGTCTGCAGTCCATAAATTCCAGGCATCTATGAAGATACTGAGTTGTCCGTCTCCCTCAACCGTCCAGCCAGGGAAGGGGGACACAATGGCTTCATTCCGACACGCTGTAGGTGGATCCCTGCCTTGAAGACGGATCAGACAAAGTAAAGCCTTTGTGTGCTTGTCTCAGTGAGCTTGGTTTATGGTAATTTTGTCCTTCAATTTAGCATGGCATTTACATCAACTATCCTAAGATGAGTGAGACCCTAGATCTAATCCTCGTCGAGCACTTTCTATCTCTACGTTTTCAACACAGTGTTGAAAATATACTCCAAGCTCACAGTCCACAAGGGAATGCGCTTGGGTCAGTGAGCTTGGGACTCTCAGCTGTCCCTCCTAATGACCCTCGGGGCGGCCGTAAGTAGCAAAGTCTACCCTGACGGGTCTGAGGCAACACCTCATGATTATGACATCGTGGAAAATAAGCCAGTGTTACCTGAACTCTCACAGGGATTTTCCGTATCCACCTCAATATATCTGCAGATGGGAAAAAGCTGGAGTATTCAGGGTGAACCTTTAGGATTGGGGAGGAAGAAATGAGTGGATGGGTGTCTCGACTGCAAGATCTACTGTTTTCTAATTCTGACTCAGGGTCTGTTACGGCAGCGCAGAAGGGAGCCTTGCCCTCAGAACTGGATTCAAATTCGACCTCTGCCATCCTTACCTGCGAGACCTTGGTGTGTTAGCTAACCTTGCTGAGCCTCAGCATCCCCATTCACAAGTACGGATGACAACACTTCACGTGGCTTCCGCAAGGATTAAATAAAATAAAAAGAGTACACAGAGTCAGAGAAAAGTAGAATCTTCCGTATGCCAGCAAAGGCAGATGAGGATGGGCTGCTCAAGGCGTCATACCGATCGCATGTTTCCACAGAGGGTCCCCTGCTTCCTACGCCTCCAGCAACCTGACCACTCTCCAGAAGCCTGTACCTCAACCCACGTGTTGGATACACTCGTCTCATCCCTGACCTGTTTCACCTCCTCCGGGCTTCTAGGCGGGGCTGAGGACCTGACAGCCATCAGCTACCCCTCCCTCCCCTCTACCCCATATCAAGCCCAGGCCTCCTCCACAGTCTGCCTCCACGTCGTCTATCTCATCCATCCCCCTGCCCCCCGCATCCCTACTGCCAATGCCCCAGTTCAGGCCTCATCATCTCTCCTGGGCTATCACAATAGTTGCCTGACTGGTTTGCCTGCCAACAGTGTTTCTTACCTTTGCTCCTGCTGCCAGAGTGAGTTTCCTGAAACACTTGCTGGACCACAGCACTTTTTCCCTCTAAACTCCCCACAGGCTTCCCGCTCACAGAACCCAGTCTGAAGTCCTGAGCAGAGATGCAAGGTGCAGAACCTGGTCCCAAACCCCATTTCCAACTGCTACTCCCTCTGGACCCACAGACTCCAGCTGCCTGTCACGGTTCCCCCTTCCCCGCGCACAGCCTGCCCTCACTCGGCTCGGGGCTGTGGGCTCATGCTACCAGGGTCAGGACTCCGGTCCTTCCAGCTCTGTGATGCTTAATTGCCTGAACCTTAGTTTTCTTTGCTGTAAAAAGAGCTAAAAGATATCGCTCTCCTGCACAGGGTTGTGATGAAGATTAAGTGCGGGGAGGGCACCATGGAAAATGTGGGGTACACAGAGTGGCACGTAATAAACACGGAACACACGGAGGTACCACCTAGAGCTGCCAGGAATATTCTGCCAATCACTTAGGCTGGCACGCCCCTTCCTCTTCCTCTGCCCGCGGAGGTCAGATTTGCCTCTCAAAGCCCCACCCAAATGTCAGAAATAATGATTTCTTCTTCAGAGCAGGCCTTATCTGATTCTGCCTTGCAGTTTGGAAATTTTCCCACCTTCTCTGTCTCCCTTTCTGGCGCAGCCAGGAACCATGTGCTGTCATCTCTACCCCCTCACCGGGCACCATGCCTCACACCTAGTTAGGTCTTTGACCCACGTATGCTGAATTGAGTTCCTCTAAGAGGTCGCCAGCTTGAAAACAGTGGAGGGGTGAGTGTTGAGGGTGTGTGGATGGGGAATGGGAAAACCAGCTGATCCTCAGAATTCCTTCCTCCCTTCTATGGTAGACCCGCCAGACATAGCTCTAAGTCCTGGTTCTCATTCTGGTTTCATCGGAGATGAACAACCCTTGAAACCTGGCATGCATGCATGCATTCATTCAAGAACTACTTGCTGGGGGCTCCTGGGTGGCTCAGTTGGTTAAGCGTCTGCCTTCAGCTCAGGTCATGATCCCAGGGTCCTGGGATCGAGCCCCCGAGTCAGGCTCCCTGCTCTGCGGGAAGCCTGCTTCTCTCCCTTCCACTCCCCTGCTTGTGTTCCCTCTCTCGCTATCTCTCTGTCAAATAAATAAATAAATTCTTAAAAAAAAAAAGTACTTGCTAAGCACCACTACACAGCAGGCACTGTTCCAGGGGTTGCAGACCTAGAAAAGGACTAAAAATTCCTTGTCTTAAGGAGCCCACAACAGATCCTTTCTGTGAGAAGTCATCCTTCCCATTCTTGGCAACCATTCGCACTAAACTCCATGATAAATATCTGAGGCACCATCATTCCAGTGGGGAGGAAGTAGTTAAAGTGTGTCTTCTATTTCTTTTTTTCTTAAATTTTATTTATCCATTTGACACGGAGAGAGAGAGCACAAGCAGGGGAAGCAGCAAGCAGAGGGAGAGGGAGAAGCAGGTTCCCCACAGAGCAGGGAGCCCGATGCAGGACTCGATCCCAGGACCCTGGGATCACGACCTGAGCTGAAGGCAGA
Organism: Potos flavus; assembly: GCA_028534135.1. NCBI lineage: Eukaryota > Metazoa > Chordata > Mammalia > Carnivora > Procyonidae > Potos > Potos flavus. The sequence goes on along the minus strand of CM052885.1, from coordinate 45,431,902 downwards.
CACTTAATGACTGAGCCACGCAGGAGCCCCTATGTCTTCTATTTCAATAATGATGTGAACCGGCCTCCACAGAGGAGAGGAGTGGGCAGTGCCATCCTTCTCCGGAGCCTGGAGTGAGTCTCCCGAACCCGCAGGCCGAGATGACCCTGACTTGCTTGGGCACCTGCTGACGGACTCCAGAGAGGTTTATTTTCACAAGCTTAGCTCAAATTATAGGCTTTTCTCGAAAACCTTATGAGCAGACAAGAAGACCTGCACCTGGTGACCCTGAGGAGGAAGAGAGAGCCGAGGGAATGGCTTGGAGCGGCAGGAGGGCCAGCCCGAGGACTGCGCTGGGCGCTACAGGCCCAGGGGCTCTTCAGGCAAGGGCAGGACTTGCCGCAGGAGTTCAGAGTCTATAGGAGGAGACACGACGGAAGCAAACACTTACCTGCCTTCCGCAAGTATCTCTCGTGATCTCTGTTCAAGCCCTTTGTTCCACCCAAATGCGTCTACCTGGTTCAGGTGTCCTAAATTTCCTCATTCTTTCCTGCTGCCCTAGCCCCTTCTACCCAGCCTTCCGGGCCCACTAGACCCCTCACATCCTCCACAGCACCCTTCTGACCTCTCCAGCATGCATGCCTCTCCTTTCTGGACACGGTCAGTCCGTCAGCACGGGGGGGGGGGGGGGGCGGGGGGGGCGGGGGGGGCGGGGGGACGGTAGAAGGAGGGCGGTGTGGGGCCCACTGCACTCACTCACGCACATGGGCCAGCCCCCCTGCTCTCCCTCTCTCTGCCTGGACCTTGTTTCCCACCATCTCTGATTTAGAAGAACGGATTACGATCCTTCTTCCCCTACCTTTAAGGGGCGAATGAGAATATTTGCAAAATGCTTTGAGCTCTTTGCAGTCAAGATCTCTATTAATGCCCGGGACTGAAGCTGCCTGCACAGGCATCAGAGAAGGAATGCGGTGGCAAAGGGCGATGCATGCTCCGACTTCGGGAAAGGCATGCCAAAAAAATAAAGGACTAAATAAAAAAGCCAGAGACCCTCTCAGCAGGATGCGGAGGCTGCCTGTTGCGATACCCTTATTTCTGAGATCTGATAGGTGATGTCGCACCTCACGCTGCCAAGCAGACACCTTCCTCTTCGAACCCCCACCCCCTTCAGAGCCTGCTAGAACAAAGCTGTCACTGATTTGGTGGTTTAGAGGATCCGCTCCGCTGAAGCAAATTGCATTCAGGGACAACATATCTTTATCAAAAAATGGGCTAGCCAGGATGCAGCAAGCATCTCCTCTGGGCAAGGATGGCCCTGGGCCCACTCCCACCCCCACAGATCGATGCTACGCCCTTTTTTGTGGGGAGGAAGCAGTCATCTCTTGGACAGAGTTTAAGCCTTAGCAAAGACCTGGGCCAAGGGCTGGGTACTGAGTCAAATTTCCTTTTCCAGCAGGCCTGCTCCCGTGCTGGCTGGCAGAGGGCCCTGTGTGGGGACTGCGGGGCAGTGGGGGGAGGATCACAGAGCCCTCCCGAGCCTGCTGGACATCCCCGGCTGCTGAATCACCAACAGGCTCGACCAGGGCCGAGCTGTGAGATGGTGAGCCGCTGTGCCAGGCTGAGGCACCCCGAAACCTGATGCCAGCCGGCTAACACCCCGATCAGAGGCATCAGAGCATCCATGGAAAGGGCTATGCTGGATGTTCCCAGAGTCCCAGAGGAGAGGAGTGGGGGAATGGGCTAGAGACCAGGCCAGGATGAAGTGGTAGACACAGTGGTCCTCCCAGCAGGCTTCAGGTCCCTCAGTGCTGGGACCAGGTAAGCCGAGACCTGGCTGCCAGGAAATTCAGAAATCAGATGCAGCTCTGGAAGCGTCCCTGGGGACCTTATAATTCCCCCACCCCTTCCACGGAGGCCCATGGCCACTGCTCAGTTTCTCCTGGCCTTGCGGCCCCACAAGGGCCATCTGCCAGGCCCAGGGTCAGCAGTGGCTCAGCCTGGACCTTCGACCAGCAGAGTTAGCCTCTCAGCAGTTCCCACAAAGCCCGGGCAATCCCTCAGCTACGTCATGGGCATCGGTGCACACCACTCACAGCAAGTGGCTTGGAAGCAGGCTGGGCGCCGGGAGGAGATAAAAAATACACAATCCTTGAACTCTGTCCCATTTCCTCCATGCGAACTGCTTGGTGGTGACAAACTCATCCCTTCCCACTGCTTCACTTGGGACACCCCCAAAACCACCCTGCGAAAGGCACTGCAACGCTTGGGCCAAGATAAGTACCACCGTGAATGGGAAGAATTTCAGATCGATGCAGCATCAGCCTGGGAAGGGGACAGACAGCCTCGCACCAATGCTAATCACCACCGTCAGGCTTCCATCGTGTGCTGTGTTCTTAAGGCTGGCCACAGAACACCCCTTAGGAGAACTCACTTGATCAGATGAGGGCCACTGATTGATAAGCAGGGGCCAAACAGAAGAAACAGATTCCCAGAACCACAGAGTTTTAAGAGTTTTAAGGGGAAAACACACTGAAGTTCTTGTAACCCTACATTTCTCAACTCCCATCCCACTGCTGACTGGGAAAATGTCGAAGTGCTTTTCCTTGGGCCCTGGAGGTGAGGGCCAGGAGGAGAGGAAGAGGAGAGAGTGAATAAGGAAGGGCCTTGGGGACGACTGTGGGTGCCAGCTGCTGAAAAGGATCCAGACAAGGGGAGAGCAGGAGGCGCTGGATTGCCAACCTTGGATTGGGAGACCCCTACCCTGGGGCCCTCACTGCTGGCAGTGCCCCCTCGAGAGCCTCTGGAAACTGGTGGGGGTGGCTTCTGATGGTCACAATGACTGGGGGGCACTCCTGGTATTCAGGCAGTAAGAGCAGGGACGCTAAGTTGCTGTAACGCATAGGATTTTGTCCACGTAAGATGCTCATAGTGCCCCCTGTTGAGAAGTCCTGCACCCCACCAGGATAGTCCCTTCAAGCATGGGGCATTCAGTCTCCAACTGCACATGCGCAGAAGTACCCAAAACTTGGGGGAAATGGAACAAGCCAGAAGTCTCATGAGTGGACGGTGGCACTCACTGGAGCCTTGCGGTCTTTGGGAAGCTCATGGGGCGGGGGTCCTGCTGATTGCCTGCTCTCCTTTAACTGGGATGCTCCCTTCCCCCTTCGTGATTCCCTCTATTCCTCTGTCTCTCCGCATTAACCTGGAGTGCTTGGGTTGCACAATACGAAGCCTACCTATAAAGTAGCGAGACTGACAAAGCACAAACAGAGCCCACTCCCAGTGTTTTATAGTCGTGGGGTTCCAAAGAGACTCCCAGAAGCCCTAAGGGGGAGGAGAGATGTATTCTCGTCTCTTGGCCCGCTGCCTGATTTTAGGGCCCCCGACACGTTTCCCTCTGCCAGTGTGGGTTCTTCTGGCCACAGGGAGCACCACTGTTCAGTGAGTGCCCCCAAACACTCAATCGTGTGGGCAAAGTCTGCTCTGCTGCCAAGACAAACCAACAAGGAACAGGGCATGCCTGTCCCACAGTTTTGGGGTGGAGAGCATCACGTACCTTTTAGTGGCGTCAATTTAACGCAATTTAAAGGAAGACCAAAAACCCGGAAGACATAGTAGCTCTTCTCTCGGGAAATGGGAATGGGATCTCGCCCACCAACCTGCTCCTGATCCTTTCCCTATTCACTTTTTTGAACTTTTGGAAGGGGAAAAGGGTAGAGAGGAGAAGCAAAAGGGACGAGGGAGCAGGGAAAAGAGGACATTTTCTACTAGGGTGTTTAGCTTGGGCAAGAATAGGAGAATGTTAGAACGTGGGTGACAGCCTGCACGTTTCAATCCCAGATAGCAGTGCAGGGAGAAGGGCGTCCTGATCAATATTCAGTGTATTTCCGAAGCATTGCCTAGAAAAAAAAAAAATCAGACTTATCTAGATGAAGGTGGTCTAGGAACCAAGACCAGCTGGTGAGAGGGTACAGCTCCTTTGGTGGACAGTTCCGTGGTTTGTGGCAAAATAAAACATCATGTAACTGGAGGGTCCAGGAGCAGAACTTCCTGATGACTGAAAACTTAAGTCCACAGAAAAGCCTGCACACACATGTTTATAGTGGCTGTACTCATAACTGCCCAAACTTTGAAGTCACCAGAAGGTCCTTCAGTAGACGAATGGATAAACTGGGGTACACCCAGACAGTGGAATAGTAAATGCATAGTACCAAGTGAAATAAGCCAATCAAAAGAGACTCTAAACTGTGTGGGAGTCCAACTACAGGACATTCTAGAAAAGGTAAAACTATGGCGGCTGCCAGTGATTTAGGAGGAGGGAGGCAGAGAGAAGTAGGGGGAGACAGGGGGCTTCCAGGCAGTGCAACTTATCGTGTAGGCGGGGGGGCGGGGAATCCAGGTCACTGTACGTTTGTCAAAACTCCTAGAATGTACAACACAGGAATCAGCTCTAGTGTAAACTAGGCACTTTAGTTTAAATTTAGTTTAAAAAAGCATCATTTTTTGAGGGGGGGAAATATCGTTTTTATTAGCAGTTTGGGGTTTCTCCCTCTGAATATTTTCTTGTAGACTTAGCTCTTGATTTTTTCCCCCCTGCAAGTACTGTCCATGCCCCGGAACCCAAGGGTCCGCCCTGTGGTGGTACCATACTTTCTTAAGCATTTTCCCAACTGTTGGCCATCATATTTATGATTTTTAAATAACACTATAGTTGCTATCTCTGAGCTTACGGCTACTTTTCTATATATACTTTTTTAAAAGTACATATATACTTTTTTACTATATATATATATATATATATATATATATATATATTAAAGATTTTATTTATTTATTTGACACAGAGAGAGAGATCACAAGTAGGCAGAGAGGCAGGCAGAGAGAGAGGGGGAAGCAGGCTCCCCGCTGAGCAGAGAGCCCAATACGGACTCGATCCCAGGACCCTGAGATCATGACCTGAGCTGAAGGCAGAGGCTTTAACCCACTGAGCCACCCAGGCGCCCCTATATATATATTTTTAAATATAACAATAATTATTTTTTGAGTACAGTTGGCACACGATGTTGTGTGAGTCTCGGGTGTACAACACAGTGATTCAGCTTCTCTGTAGGTCCTGCTCTGCTCACCACGCGGCGCTATTACAATACCACTGACGGCATTCACCCTGTGCTGTGCCTTTCGTCCTGTGACTTACTCATTCCCTACCTGGAAGCGGGCACCTCCCACTCCCCTTCACCCATTTTGTCCATTCCTCTCCCCCGCCTCCCCCCCTCTGGCAACCATCGCTTTGTTCTCCATATTTATAGGTCTGATTCCACTATTTGCTTGTTCCTTTGTTTCAAAAAGAACAACAACAACAACACATTAACTTTAGTTAATAATAACGTACTAATATTGGCTCATCAATTGTAGCAAATGTACCACAGAGGCAAGATGTTAATAGTAGGGGAAATTATGCGGGGTGGGATAAGGAAGTCTATGGGAATTCTCAGTACTTTACACTCAACTTTCCTATTAAATCTGAAACTACTAAAAAAAAAAAGTCTATTAAAAAAACAGCTGTTGACAATTACAACACTAGGAAGCGGAATTATTTTACTCTATGTTTCAAACTCTATGTCCCGTCATTCTGCTTCCCTGAGTTCAAGTAAAATGTCCTCCTAGGAAGGTCATGGCATAAGCAGCTGGAATTGGACTCTTCCAGAAATGCGGAGCAGACACTGCTCAGCCTTCCATGGAGGCCCACGGATCGGAGCCTCCCTCCCTGTCCATCAGCGTGGCTGAGTGTAAATACAGAGGCCAAGGCCCGCGTCCTGGCCAGGCTCTGCCATCCCTCTGAATTCCAGCTGGCTGGAAGCTCCGAGGACGAGTAGTACCATTAGCTCTCTTACATGGCGAAGTGTGTCGTACGGGCGCGCTCGGGGAAACCTTCACTGACAGCGGCTCCCGGGGGGAAGCAATGAGCAGCTCTGGTCGGGGACTGGTCTGGGCTGCCGCACACCCCGAGTCTCACTCTCAAACTAAGAGCGTGAAGGATGAGAGAAAACAGAGGAGAATTACGTTCCTTATAGAAACAGGCCAGAGACGGAGGAGGGGCGCGAGGGGGAGAGCTCTTCCAGTGAGAGGCTGGTAGGTACAGTCAGGAATCGGAGGCCTTCGAAACAACCGCGGAAATCCAGTATCTTGGTTTTAGGGCAACTGGCCCTGCTTTGGCGATTTTTAGTATAAAATAGATAACACACTGTAGACATGCTCTCTCTCAGCGGAGCACAAGTTATGAATACAATTTTCAATCTGTTGTCAACTGGCTGTCAGCTCTGAGACCGAGGGAGCAGAATACAAGAGTTGTTAGAAGCGTGGTTTAATCCAATCCAATTTCTTGACCCTCTAGCTACATCTAAGAGTGGCTCCCAAGTGGGCGTCAAGCACAGCATTTCTCACACCAAAATGAAGCTACAGTTACAGAGAAGCCTTCCGTCCTCCTCTTCCTGTCCTTTTTTATAATTCGGGCAGGAAAGGAACAAGAGAGCGTAGGGGGCCTTTTAACTGTCCAACATCATCCTTCTGTGAAGATCTACAAGCAAGGTGATGAAGCAAGTGGCTTATTCCCCATCCCCAACATGGTCATGACCTGACATTTTATTGCATGATTATTTTCTGTCTCCTTGGGACCAAGTGGGGCGGGGGAGATGGAATTTTTCACTTCGCTATATTCTCAGTGCCAAGAACAGAGCCTGCCACATAGATCGCTCTCAACAATACTCGCTGAATGAATTCAGTCCCTTTTCAAGCCAAACCGGTCAGACAGTTCCAGAGATGGTCAGGGAGTGTGAACCACAAAAACCAATGCTTGAACTCCTACTTGAGCAGGAGCACTTCATAGGACTTTATAAAATCGAGGTTCTTTCATTCTGGTATAAGGCGACACCATTAGAACTGTTCTATGGTGACAGGTCTCCAAGAAATAATTCAGACACTGGAGCATTTTCTTCATCACGGAGGGGGGTGTGTGTGTAGATAAATAGAGTCATATGGCCTGAACCGGTGACATCTAATGGCGACTTGAGTAAGATGAGGGAACCAGTCCTGCAAATATCTACGGCGGAAAGAGCATCCGGAGCTGAAAAAACAGCAAGTGCAAAGGTACTGAGGTAGGAGTAAACTCAGTGTGTTCAAGGAAGAGCAAGAAGGCCGGAGTAGGGGACAGTGGAGGGAAACAAAGCTGGGGAGATGCCAGGACAGACGTCTCTCATGGAGAGAGCTAGGAGTCTGCATTTCCTTCCAAGCTGGACAGTCACTGGCAGGTTTTGAGCAGAGGAACAATGGCACCTGATGTAGGTGTTAGGAGAATCACTGGGGAGACTGAGAAGGGAAGAAGCCTTATAGAGGCAAGACTGGAAATTGGGGGAGCAGGATGAGACCCCTGCAGAAGTCCAAGTGAAAGGCGAGACGGGTGGCAGGTGAGGCCTCAAGAAGTGGTCAGGTATACAAAAGGACAGAAACAAGACTCACTGAACTTGGGAGGTGTGCTTTGGTCTCATTCCTGCAGGGCCCTCCACTCTTCACCCTGTCTCTGCCTCTACTATTCCTCTGCTTTCTCTTCACCTTCCTAGGCCTTGGTCAACCTTCAAGGCCCAGTTCAAACATCAATGTCTGCAAAAACCTTTCCTGTCCACCTCAGATGGACGACCCCATTTCCCTCAAAAAACTAAAAAACAAATGAATAAATAAATAAACGAGAACACAGGCTTAGAGAAACCCACTAGCAGGCTCAACAAGAGTCAATTTTCTCTTGATCCTGATGTTCTCAAACTTCTCTAAAGAGCTTTCACTGACAGTTCCCTTGCAGAGTCTGCCCAGAATCCCTGAGATCCCCCAGAATGCTACAAATTGGAATGAAGTTTCTACCCCTGCTTATGCCCAGGCAGGTCCCAGGAATCTCTGTCCAAGGTAACTGCAGGCTCATGTGTGAGACCCACATCCAACATCAGCAGAAGCTAGCTTCTGGGTGATGACAGCTGGGCTCAAGTATTCTGGAAGCTTGCACAGTATCTGACCCTGTTTACCACGTGTCCCTCCCACTCCTGCCTGCAGGCTGGACTAAAGCATCCCAGGCTCAAGAGAGAAGGGCTCACAAGGAGCAAAACCAGAGGGACCAGAGGACACACAAGCTGCAAATGTGCGGACCAAGAGATTATTCTCTGCTCTGGGTTTCTCTGCCCTAAATGTCCTGCCCTGTGCAAGCATAGCCCAACTCTCTGCTGTCCTTCATATCCCCCCCCCACTCCCACAGTGCCTGTAAGAGAGACACAGAGACAGTCATCCCCACTGATGCACGTGTAATGGCGGTGAGGTGGGTGTGGGGCTGAAGAGCTAGGACGGGCCGCATAACCTTGGGAAAGGAGTCCTTCCGTCTAAGGAAGGTACAAGTCAGCGTTCCTATCTGCTATGTCAATGCTATTTTGGGGGCAAGGAAGGAAAAGGAGAGAGAAGGAGAGAGAGACTCTGGGAGTAAATTATTCATCATCAATAAAAATGTATCTGTCAACCATTAAATGTCAGGTATCATGCAAGGCACTGCAGAAGTTGAGAATAAGGGAGAGAAGGAAGGGGAAAGAAGAAGTCAAGTAGTAGGAACAGAAATCTTTAGATGAACTCCCCCCACCCCCCCACAGGATTACGGTCAACAGAGCAAGAGATCACCCAGAGCCCCCTGGGGGTAGGACCACGAAATGAAAGTAGCTTCTTCTCCCCCAGCATAAGGGAGGCAGTACCGGAGAATATCAATAGCCCTTCAGACCAATTTATCTACACCCTAAAATGGAAGGTGTTTATGTAAACAAAGCCCTAGAGTTTCAGAAAATTTCTGCCCGGGGACCCTCTGAAAACAGCTCGCCAGGTGAGCAAAGCGCAGATACAAACAACAAAGCCCTTTCTGAAGGGGCTAAAGTGGGGGAAAACCAAGAACGGTGCATGGGTAGGTGGTTTAGAACAATCCAGACTTCTTTAATGCTTTCTAATGACCTCATTGGGCACCTAAGTGTGCTTTGACACAAAAGTTAATGACTTTATCTTTAAGGCCAAACAGTGAGGCCATTCGCCCACTTCTCCGCTTGCAGAGGAGTCAGATGACATCACGGCCCCCAGAGGGCATTCTTGGCGGAGCCAGGACCAGCCTCTGGCAGGAGGACCACAGGCCCAGGAAGGCCTTCCCTTTTGCTCCCCGACACTCTTCCCCATTTGCGAGGGCGGCTGGCACCGGCCTCATTTAATGAGGCATATTCCAGGGAAGACCCTTACCATCCCCCGTCTTGCGGGATAACCCCCGGCCTGTGGGTCACTTCTCCAGGCTGGGAGCTCGGCTCAGCTGTCCGGCCTCGGCCCTCCGACAGAGCGGCCCTGTCTGTGGCCTGGGAGCAGTTCCCCCGCCAGCAGAGCCCTCTCCCTCTCCCTGCTGCGGGCGGCGCCTCCCACAGGGGAGGAGAAAGCAGCTGCACAGGGGCATTCTCTGATAGTAGGTGAAGCACATCGACGAAGGATCAAGCACGTTTATTTCCTTTTCGCTGCTGGTCAACAGTGGGGTTATTCCGCCACCATCTTGTCCCTGTTATCACAAGCTCAGCAGCTCCTTGCAGTTGGGGTTCCTTGGGGTTTGAGGGTCCAGCTGAAAGGATGAGGGCATCTGGACTCAAAACGGACTGCTCTGTTCCGAAAGCTTAAACCTTTCTTGCTTCTTTTTCTCCTGCTGAATGTCCCAACTCAAGAGCATCAATCAGAGGAAGAAATGCTAGATAGTGGGTTGCTGGGGATGAGGTGACGCAAGTGAAGATGAAGGGAGCCTACAGGGCAGCGAGGAACAGGCCCGCGGAAAATACAAGCGGGCCTTCTGCTCGGAGAACAACAGAATTTTTATGAGGAGGTACTATCTGGGTGTTTAAATCGCAGGAGATAGTTGAGTTTCCTGGCTGCCTAAAATACCAACTTTCCCTCCCCCGTGGGCCAGCAGGATGGGCTCATACAGAAATGACCAACTGGTCAACTTTTCGAGAGGGGCTGGGGAAGCTACTGCAGGGGAGGCAATCTACTGTAAGCCAACTGGAGATGTGAATGCTTTGGAGTTACAAATTAGGGAGAGAGTGTTCTAGAAAAGGTTCATCAAGTAAGGTCCTTTAAATAAGACAGTGATTTTTAAAACCCACATTTTTTTTCCCAGAAAGAGGTCTGTCATTGCAAAAGTCGTCCAACCCACTGGCCGTTTTGTGTTAATAATACATACAGGTTTCCTCCACTACTAATGAAACGTCTGTAAGCTGCAGTGGTGAAGAGTGAAGAGGCAATCACCACTAATTTATATGGAAACATTTCTTTTTGAGAGAGAGAAAGAGAGAGAATCGCATGGATCCCGACCTGGGCTTGATCTTACGACCCTGAGATCATGACCTGAGCCAAAATCAAGAGTCAGACACTTAACTGACTGAGCCACCCAGGCGCCCTCATATATGGAAACATTTTTGAGCATTCCTAGACCCAAAGAATAATCTCCTGGGCTTTTTTGATACTATAAGACACCTCTTGCTAACAGATGCACAAAATAGAGATCAAGCACAGATGCTCACAGACACAGTTCAAAAATACAGTGCTGGATGCGGAGATGCTGAGTGTAGTTTGGGGGAACGAGCTTGGTGGGGCCATGCTGGCTGCCTGGGGTGAAAGCTGCCTCTATAAAGGCTCACTGCAACACAAATGCTGGAAGCTATTCTCACTTTTACGATTTCTCTTTACAGATTTCTTTTGGTTAGCAAAAAGAGGTACTGATGTAGGTCTTTTGTAAAATCGAGTGGCCTAACACGAACTTTCATTAAGGGGAGGGGGTACTTGTGGACTATGGGACAAAGGGTACAACTCCTTTACCAAACGGGAAAAACCTCCCACCTTTAAAAAACATTGGTAAAACGTCCACACTATGGCCCCGCTCACACCTGAGGATCCAGGTATTAAATTATCTATTCGAAGGTGCAAAGGCCATTTAAAAATGCTACTAGCCGAATGAAGTTCCTACATACAAGTGAAACAGTAAATGCTATTTCTGTTCTGATCTGCTGCTCTATCAAGTCAATGGAAATGTCTGTGTGCTTTGTGGGTCCATGTCATGGCTCAGGTTGAGGGTGAAGGGTGTTAAAGGAAGCCAGCTACTAGCAAACGTGCTAACACAGATTCTATCTTTAGTGGGGCTGTGAAGAACTAAAGGTGTTAAAGCAAGAGTGGTAAAGACGCTGCCATCTTAGCTATTATTTGGGGGACATGTCAACCAGAGGGGCATAGAAGGGAGGTGAAGAGAAGCCAGGACTCGAGCAGAGGCCTCAGGGGCCAGAGCTCACGTGCATGTGACTTACAGGCATGTCACTCACTGGAGGACAGGCTGCCCGCATTATTGGGAGAAGTCACCCTTTGAAACAAATACCTTTTAAAAAATGTATGGTAGGTGGCGGGGGTGGGGGGGTGGGGTGTGTGTGTGTGTGTGTGTGTGTGTGTGTGTGTGTGTGTGACCGGGTAAGGAGCATTAAGGAAGGCATGTGATGGAATGAGCACTGGGGGTTATAGGCCAGTGATGAATACTTGAATTCTACCCCTGAAACCAATGATACACTCCATGTTAATTAATTGAATTTAAATAAAATAAAATTTAAAAAAAGAAAAAAAATGCTTGGTATAAATGCGTACCACCCTCCATGAGTGAATTTATTACTAGAGGAACCTCGATCACAACAAAATAGGTCAAGTAGCAGGCCTCAGGTGATTATCTGTCTCCTGAACAGCTAACTCTTGACCTGAAGGAGAGGAAAAAAAGACCTGGACCACATTTGTTTCTATTTCCCAGCACGGGGAAGTGGCAACATTTCTTGTTGGCCAACATGACAACTACCTGCATGGCAATTACTCTCACTATGGTAAAAAACTTAAGGGAGTGGCTGTTAGAAAAGTCCGATTACATTTCGCTTACAGTCTGCTACAAAATGGCGCTTTCACACATGAACCTCAGCACCTCGGCACTCATAGGCTGCCGTGAATGACACGGAGTAGCAAGACCACTGGGTGAGCAGGCAAGGCACCTGGGTTCCAATCCTTGTTCTGCTACTCGCTGGCTGTGGGAGTGTGGACAAGTCAACATTTTTGTGCTTCAGTTTCTCCATCTATAAAATGGGGATAATCACCCTCACAGGGTTGCTAGATGGGCTAAAGGGATTTTGACACATAAAACTCTTAAAGAAATTACCACCTCCCAGGCGCTGTTTAAAGTGATGGCCATCATCTCCTCAGGTCACGTCCTGCCCAAAACCCTGCTCTTGAGTGCAAACTAACCCCCCCCAATACCTCATGTCATATTGTAAACAAAACAAAACAAAAACGGTGTCTGCTTCTGCCACAATCTGCCAAGAATTCAGGGCTTGAGGGCAAAGGCTAGGGCATGGCCCTCTTCGCATTAATATCACCAAACCCAGCAGAAGATCTGACCCACATGAAGTGTTTGCTGAAATGAACAATCCATGTAGAAAAGAAATCGCCTAAAACAAATGAATAAATAAATAGCATCCCTCATTTCAAGCTGATGGATCTTATTTTGGTAATTCATTCCATTGGCTCTACAGCACAGCCTTAAATGACTAAAGTAGCTAGTTTGGGTGAATTAAGAACCAAATGTTACACTAGGCATGGTTCACAAAAATCACAACTACTGTTTGATCACTTGGATATATTCTACCAAGGGATAGCAGCTGAGATATTCCAAATGCCTCTGTTACTACTGTTAAAAGAAAAATGGCCGGCCTTTTATCTGAAATCCAAAAAATCCAGTTTAGTTGAAAGGACCGTTTTGTTTATTTTTCCTTCTCTTCCGCAGTAGAGGAAAGAGGCACTTCACAAGAAAATAAGCTCACATTACAAAGTGAGTTGATGTTGTTTTCCTAAGTGTAAATCTCTAACTTTCAAGCAGTTCACTGGGGCATAATCGGTCCATCTGCCAAAAACTTCTACAACCTACAGAGGACTCAATATAAGAACGTACTTGAAATGATGACCTCTGTCAAAGAAGATCCCACTATCTTGATCCTAACAGAGCACTAGTCTGGGAACTTGGGAGTAATGACTTTTATATATTCTTTTCTCTCCATAAGGAAAGTTTAAATAGAGCAGAGTTCTGCTACCCCAGTTAGGAAGAAAACCCTACTCAGTTGACTCCTCATTCACAGGTAAAACGTGAAGTTTTGCATCACGTACCGTGTAGGGCTAAAGAGCTGACCCTTTGACCCAGTGATGATCTTCGGGCACTGAGAGACCCAGAAATAGCTTCCAAATCATTAAAGAATGGTAAAGGGACGGGCGCCTGGGTGGCTCAGTTGGTTAAGTGACTGCCTTCAGCTCAGGTCATGATTCTGGAGTCCCGGGATCGAGTCCCACATCAGGCTCCCAGCTCCGCGGGGAGTCTGCTTCTCCCTCTGACCTTCTCTCCTCTCATGCTCTCTCTCACTTTCTCTCTCTCTCAAATAAATAAATAAAATCTTAAAAAAAAAAAAGTTAAAAAAAAAAAAAAAGAATGGTAAAGGGACTTAACAACCCTAATGAGTATGTGCCTGACAACAGAACATCAGGATACAGGAGGAAAAAATTAATAGAACTACAAGAATAGATGAATCCAGTATTATAGTCACAGACTTCAATACCCCCCTATCAGAAATGGACAGATTCACCAGCAGAAAATCAGTAAGGACATGGTTAAACCCAACAGCACCATCAAGCAACTCGAGGTCACTGACGTCCATAGATGGACTACATTCAACAACACAATACATGATCTTCTCAAGCTCACATGAAATTCACCAAGCTACACCATATTCTGAACCATAAAAGACACCTTGACACATTTAAAAGACTAGAAATCATACAGCGTCTGCTCTCAGACCAGAATGGAGATAATCTTGAAATCAATTAACAGAAATACAGCTGGAAAATCCCCTAAATACTGGATTAAACAATACGCTTCCAAAGAACACATGGGTCAAAGAAGAGATCTCAAGGGCAGTTACAAAATATTCTGAACTAAATAAAAATGGAGATACAACTCATCAAAATTTGTGGGATGCAGCAAAGGTAGTGCTTCGAGAGAAACTGACATCTTTGAATGAATATACTAGAAAAGAAAAAGCTAAAATCGATAATCTAAGTTTTCATCTTGGGAAAATTTAGAAAAGCAAATTAAATCTAAAACAAGCAGAAGACTAATGAAGTGTATTAGTTTTAGTTTTTCCTACTTTAAGTATCTGAAAATCAGTCCTTTCCATGAGACAGTACTCCTCAAACTTTTTCACTAGACCTCCCCCTCTAAATGGCAAAGAGAAGGAAACTCATACCTATTCCTCTAGAGTCTGGGGGTACACTCTGAAACATTCCGAAGGGGAAAAAGAGAATCACGACTTAGCCTTCTATCCTAAAAATTAATATTGTTATTTCCATCTTGCGTTCTATCAACTAGTAGAGCTGAGTTTGTTTTAATATGGAAAATAATATGATTGCCAGTTAAATTCTTTTTTGATTCTTTAATTATTCCCTATTCCAGGGAGATGCACCCATACATCGCTGGACTCTGAGTATATCACTGCATACCCCACAGTACTCCCATTTGAAAAGGAGATGTGAAAATACACAGTTTTGGTTAACCAGAACATCACATGGAGGACTGCAGGCCTGCCTCATGACCCCCAACTCATGAAAAGCACAAAGTTCCAGAAACAATAGAAGCACACAGACAGGTTCGCCATGCCTTTCAGGACAAGGAGACCCAGTGCCCATCAGTCTTCAGCGAAGCTGAGGAAAGAGGTAGTCATCCTTTCTCCCAAGGGATTCAAACACAGTACGTATCCTCTCCACCACCACCTGTGTTTCTTCCTCCAATACGCTTTAGGTGGGACAGAACTAGAAGTCTTGTCATGAAAGGGAGACGTGAACATGAAGTAACACCCACTGTAATCCAATGTCTACTTTCCTACTTCTCAATGTTTTCTGGCTCCACTTCCCAGGGCAATGACGCGTTTCCAGCTCAAAAGGATGGTTTGCTATAGGATGAGCCTCAAATGAATGGAGTAGAACAAAACCTCCACAAACAGACTCAAGTCCTCCTAAGAATGTATCAAGTGGCAAAAGTAGGATTTTCAATCGGTGATTAGAGAATAAACTGTTCAACAAACAGCACAGAAGTAACTGGACCAATATTTGCCAAAAAGGTGAGTTAGAGTCTTAGCTCACATCTTACACTAAAATACATTCCCGAAGAATGGAAATTTAAATTGGAAAAGTAACAACATAAAAGTAGAAGGGGAAATGAGATTATCAAAGAGGCACAGCAAATCCCTTCCTACCCTAAGTAGAAATCATAAAGGAAAAATGAACAGATTTTAAGTCCTTAAAAGTTAAAAACAAAACGATACTTCTATAAACCCACACACAACACATCTAAATTTAACCAGCAAAAGGAAGGAAATATTTTCAATATATCTTCTTAAAAACTGTTTACAAAACATTAAAAAAATAACCTGGTCCAAATATGGTTTAATTCACAAGAAAATAAATTCAAATACTCAAACACGAAAAAGCATTCAATGTACCAAACTTTGGTTTTAACCAAACAAATACAAATTAAAACAATGAGATACCATTTGGCCAACACAATGAACAGAATCTAGAAGATTATAATATTAATCATAGGCAAGTTTGCCAACAAATAGGCATTCACAATAGGTGACAGAAGGATAAGTCTGTACAGCTTTTCTGGAGGGTAGATTATCAAAACATATTAAGAGTTGAAAAAATGTGTACCATATAATTAAAAGATATTGGTAATGATTTAGCTGCAAGAATTTTTCATTACAGGTTTCAATATTCGAGTTTGAGACAATCTACATCTCTAGCCATAAAGGATGGGTAAATAAACAATGATAGAGTTGTACGGTGAAATGTGTTACAGTCATCAAAAAAAAGGATAGGTCCATATATTTGTATTTTTGCCACAGAAATATTTTCTCTATAGACTGTAAGTAAAAAGCAGATTTAAAAATACCAAATGCCTTCTTATTTGAAGGGAAAAAATGGGTATAAGAATATTTATATCCATACAAAGAGACCTTTCAGATACTTGCTAGTTAAACCTAATAAGAGGAGGTCTCTGGGGAGTCAAATCTGGGGGTGTTTTTTGATTCTTGTGTTCGTAGATTCTGATTTCGATTTCACTTTGGAAAAGGAGCGAGTGGGATTTAACCAAGGCTAGCAGAGAAGCCGTGTGTTCAGCATGGCCCACGAGGGCAGGTGGTGACCAGAGCACGGGCGTGTGCCGTGAACCCTAAGTGGTCTGCCCAAGAAGCGTTTGTTTTGGGGTTTTCTGTGCGTGGCAGGGGAGTGGCTGATGAGGTTTAGAGAGTCCAGATCCAGAAGGATTCCCCATCTGTGTGACCGAAGAGTTCACCTCACCTCCCTAAATAATGCTCGGGCCCCAAGCTTGCTTTCATTCCTGTTCAGGGGCCTATGATTCATCCCCTGAAACACTAATTATAACACCCAAAGTCTGCTATGTGCGAAAAACATCTGTCATTGTTTAAATTTGCTGGCAGGGAGTGTATATAGCATACAAACCGGCCCGATGATACGCTCCCCCAGTGCAAAAATAATAACCCAGAGACTGTTCCAGAGAAGTGTTCACGCCGGGAGTGGCCAGCTGAGCTCGGTGACCTAGAAGGTCAATAGGTTAGGCCCCTCCACAGCTTATAGGCCAGTTCCTCCTCGCCCTGCCACGGTAACATTACTGGCCTTATGCTTTTTCTTTCCGCCACAAAAAGTTCCGTTCCGTTTGTTTTTGCCCTGCTGGTTCCCAAGGCCCGGCAGAGGGAGGGGAACAGAGTGTGTAATTGCAAACCTCTCATTTATCAGCTTCGGCCGCTTTTGTGTCACCACATGACGTGTACCATTTAGCCAGTTAATCTCCCGCACCCCTTGGAAGTACAGCAATTACCCGGAGAACGCCTCTGATCTGGCAAGAGAGGACGAAAGAGTAGTAAAGGCGCATCTATCCTTTATGGGCCCAGGAGGATTGTTTACTGACCTCATTCGAACTCAGATCAAAGGCCCTAAAGAACTCAAGCTGAAGATACGGTCTCTTTGTAAGAATCCAGTATTTCCACCTCCAAGTTCTGATCTTAAAAACAAAAAAAAAATCACCCCAAAGCAAATGAGCCAAAACAGCAAAAATCTCCCACACGAGCCCTGGTTGTTTTGCTTCGAACACTCTCGTCGCATCTAACGGACACAATCGTGTATTTGGAGGTTTTTAAACTTTTTAAAGCTTAAGGAACCAAAAGGAAGCTAGTCAGTAGCCTTTGCTAGAAATTACAATGCCGTGCATCATCCAAATCAGAAATGGCATTACTGTGGCAACTTCGGCACATGCAGTTAGGCAAATAAACAGGTTACTTCCCTGGGCTCCTGGGAACACTATTAAAATGAAGCCTTCATTTGAATTTGGCTTAAGATTAAAAAGAAGGGTTTGCTGTTTTTTGTTTTTTGTTTTTCCCAAAGTATTATCAAGAAAAACAAACCTGAAAATATATTTTATTTTGGGGGCTTAGGTGCTTACTTATCTTCCTATCTGGTAAAGTCACATTAACCGGGGCCACAGATGCGCAAAAAACCCCAAACAAAAAAAACAAAGGAAAAACCAAAAAAAAAACCCCAAAATCTTTTAAGTTAAAAGATTATTTATAAAATCCATGCTAAAGATTTAGAAATCTGAATTGAATAGATTGTGAGGAAAATAATTACCAAAAATGACTCAAGAGGAGGAGAACTTAATTAAACTGACCACTAGCAATTTCTTTCAAGCCTTCGCAGAGCCACCTACTTCCATGATATTTCAGCTACTCAAGAGCATAAAACAGATGGAAGCTTTTAAAAGGTCTTGTATAAAGCTAACGTGATGCTGATATCAAACCCTAAAAGAGAAACCAATGCCCCAAACACTTCAGAATGGATCAAAGCTAGCAGTATGCACAGAGAATAAAACCACAGAGCCAGGAGGGGCTCACTCCGGGAATTTAAGGATGGCTTTAACATTATTGACTCCATCAAAGTCCTCAAAACATTTGAAAAAAACAAAACCCACAACTCGTATTATCTCCCCTGCTTTAAAAAAACAAAGCAAAATGCCAAATCTTTTAGTAAGTTATGAAGAGAAGTACATTTTATTAACACGATAGTTTATTCGTATAGATACACATATACACATCTTCGTATATATGTATATATAAAGACATTCTCACGTATATATAAGACAAAGTCATCCTCGTACTTAACTGCTAAATGCTACAAACCCTATCAGTAAGTCAAGAAAAATACAAGGATATCTACTGCCTTTTTAAAAATGTTCTTGAAGTTCTAGTCAGCAGTAAGAAAAAGTAATAAAAGATAAAAATATTAAAAGGAAGGAGGCAAAGCTATCACTATTCAAGATTACATGATCCATGGACCTGCGAACCATAAAAGAATAAACTGAAGGACTATTAGAATTAACAAAACCCATTACAAAATAAATGTATATTTAAAAAAGCTTTAAATGGTAGCAACCACCAGTTACGATAGAGAGCAGTGGGAAATGTCGAATTCGCTAAAACACAAGCTCCGTGTCTTATTCTTGGCTGATTCCCCAGCATCTAGAAGCAGTCTTTGCACAGAATAAGTGCTCAATAAATATCTGCAGAATACATGAGTGAACAAATGCACAATAAGCGCAAAAATACAAAATAATAGAACCAAAATAAAATTCTACAGATTCAAGTACTTATGAGAATTTAGCATGTGATAAAAATGGAATCTCACGCCACAATAAACAGCATAAGTTATTCCATAAATAGCATTTGAGACTATTAACGGGTCGGCTTTTTTTTTTTAAATGAAATGTGAGTTGTACCTCACACCATACACAAGAATAAATTCTAGGTAGAATAGTTCAGCATGATATAGGAGACTTAGGAGGAAAAAAAAAAAAAAGTAAATATTTGCCTTATCTTAGGCCAGGGAAGGTTTTCCTAACTATATAAGTGAAAGTAGAAAGCTTATGGGGAAAGATTTATTTTTCTAGTTTCTGCTACATAAAAATAAAAACCTGTAGTATGTCAAACACACCATAAACAAAACAGTAAAAGACTTACAATAAATGGGGGGGAAATACTTGCCAAGTATTAATATCCTTTTTATATAAAGTGTGATAAAGCTCTAAGAAAAGGATAATCAATCAGAAAAAAAATTACAAAGATTAAGATGCAAAGAAGAGCACACAGCCAACAAACAAATCGAATCATCCTAACAAATGTTAAATATGAAGACTGCGCTGAGATCTTTTTTTCCCAATCAACTTGGCAAGTGTTAAAACTAACTTCTAGTGTTAGGGAAGATTCAAGAAAATGGCATTCATACACTGCTTGTGGGAGAAAAGGCCAATTGCTAGGAATTTATCCTAAAGATGTGCCAAACACTTATACACAAAAGCGTCTGTTGTATCGTTTATCTTCTTAAACTTCAGGCATTATAAATTTAATATAGGCTTGTTATAAAAAAGTTAACCAATTCAAACCAAGGCACTGTATACATATGGTTCTATACCTTTCTAAATTTAGGATACCATGAAACCTTTATTCTTTTAAATAGATACACAGTAAATCAATGTACTGTTATATATAAATAACTTATTTAAGGAATCTCCTTAAATAATTACAACAATAGGTACTGGCAACTTGTTACGGTTCTAACAAAATCAACAATCACCAGCCTTTACATTTTTTCTTTGCACATTTAGGCAAGTATCTATGTAGGATCTATACCAAAAAGTGAAACTGATGACTCAAGTTATGCCCACTTAAAATTGATAGCTACTGCCATACTGACTTCCCAAAAAGTTGTATCGACTTACATTCCCAACAATAGTGTGTGGATTCTTCATAACGGTGAAAAATGGGAAAAATTTATATGGCCAAAAGGGTTTCAAAATGGGTTGTAGTAAATATAGTCAAGAGATTACTTGCCAGCCACTAAGAATGATGTAATAACACTAAGAATGAATGTTTAATTACATAAAAAATGTTTATTATGAAGGTTGTCAAGTTGCAAAAACAAGTTAAGTTAAACAGTGTGAGTCCATCAGAAATCATAGCTGCTTTCAGACAATATCTACTTATACGTTCATCCATAGGCTGTATAACAAAATGTTAATCATGGTTATCATTGGGTGGTAGAAGTGTAGGTCACTGAAACACTTTTTCTCTTATGCTTTCTAGAATTTTCCAAATGGTCTAGAGGAAAAAAATATTTTTGCAATCATTAAAAACACTAAATCCTAATCTATTTTTAAAAAAATAACAATTATTCTGAAAACTAGTTGCATCTGTGTTGTTAGAATTTACATGCAACCCTTGATTATCACAATGAAGATTTTTCCAGTATGAATGTTAACTATGTGGCTAAATGTTTGCCAGCTGAGTCTACACTTGGGAGAATCCAGGACCAGACACCCCAAGGGGGTCATCAAGTGCTTAGTGGTCTCCTCTGAGGCTCCACCTGTTCTCTAGATAGGCCAAGGGCAGAGATGAAGACCTAGGATCTCTGTCTCTAAAGAACCCTCCAACTACTAGAGAGGACAAGCACCAACCAGTATCAATCCAAGGCAGGACATGGAGGGACCAGAACTCTACTGCTAAGGTTCCCAGCCAGAAAAGCTAACACATTCAAAGATTAAAACCAAAAAAGGCAAGGCATCATACAAGCTTGTTACACAAAGCAGTTACATGTACATCCCTTCTTGAGGAAGTCCTTAACCATCTCTCTACAAGTACTTGAGAAATGCAAACACTAAGGTGGGGGAAACTGAAAGCTTTTCAAGGTAAGGAAGGGGACCAAAAAAAAAAAAAATTAAAAGCAAAAATGCTGAGCACAGAATTCCCTTGACTGGGGAAAGACTCCACGTGAAATTGTGTTTCCTCTGACTTAAGGGAAAAACAAAAAAGGCACTAGCAAAGACATAAAATTCATTTCAACAAACTTCCAACTTTTTCTAAGCCCAGGTGACAACTCTTTAAGTTATATTCAGTATGACCAATTCGTAATGTCTGAAAAGACTACCCAGATATATAGATCTTTAAAGATTTATTTACGAGAGACAGCGCGAGCATGTGTGAGTGGGGAGTGGAAAGGGAGGGGCAGAGGGAAAAGATCTAAAGCAGACCCCCCTACTGAGCAAAGAGCCCGATCTTTACGTGGGGCTCCATCCCAGGACCCTGAGATCACCACCTGAGCTGAAATCAAGAGTCTGTCACTTAACCAACTGAGCCAACCAGGCGCCCAAGACTATCCAGATTTTAGAACTCATCTAAAGGGACTGTCCCTTGTACTTGAAGAGCTCCTAAGAGATGGTTCTGGTAGTCTGGATTTTAGGCTTTCCTGATTTTCTTGAAAGATTTTTATACTTGACATTTCACAAGGAGAAAAAAAAAGCATAACAAACCCAGAAGTCACTGTAAAAGTACTTGAATTCTCTATCTAGAGGCAATTTAAAAAAATATTTTATTTAGAGAGCGAGAGAGAGTGAGTGGGAAGAGGGGCAGAGGGAGAGAGAGAATCTCAAGCAGGCTCTGCACCAAGCACGGAGCCCAATGCAGACTCCATCTCACGACCCCGAGGATCACCACCCGAGCCCGCCCAAATCAAGAGTCGGACGCTTAACCGACGGAGCCATCCAGGTGCCCCTAGATGCAATCTTAACCAGGTTAGCCTCTAGCGCAGAATTCAATTCACTTTCAATTGAGGTGATGAAAAAATCGTTGAAATGGCAGCAAAACAACCATCAATTTTTGGCGAACCCCCCAAAAAGAAAGTGTGACATGCTTAGCGTTGGTCCCTGAAGTCTAATAACAAAGGACCATCACATTTTCCAGGGGCAAAGGTCAAGAACACTTATGACAATTAAGAGATCTCAGCAAGAGTTCTTGCTCCGCTCTGCTCTGCTCTGCTCAGCAAGGCAGGCTGCAGGAGCACCTTTAACAATGCCTCATAAACCCACAGCAGCATTCAGAAATGCCAGAACAGACTTTAGATAAAATGCGGTTGGCTAAGCCAGAAGCTTCCCTAACACTGACTGGCTGAAGAGCGACAGTTCTCCAAGTGTCCCTCTCTCCTCCCCACCAGCGGCATAAGCTACACCTGGACACCTGTCAGATACGCAAACCCTCCCAGCTCCTGCAGGACAAGCTGGCCTACCAGGCCCTCCAGGAGGCTGTGATTCCAGGGCCCTGCCGTGGAAGGTCCTACAGCGG
Source organism: Potos flavus (assembly GCA_028534135.1). NCBI lineage: Eukaryota > Metazoa > Chordata > Mammalia > Carnivora > Procyonidae > Potos > Potos flavus. The sequence continues at coordinate 45,409,526 of CM052885.1, read as the reverse complement.
TTTTACGAGTGAAACCAAGCACAAGATGCCCAGTTCGGCGTGTCAGGCTTGTCCTGTCTTGGCTGACCCACGCTCCACTTCCCACTGCCCATCCCTTTCGGTGGGCAGCCCAAAGAGTAGGACTTTGTTCAAACACACTTTCAAAAGGCCCTTAGAGATAGGTCTAATGGAAAAGTCAGCTAGTTTTCCTATGTTACCATAGTAACAGGAAGCATCATTTACTCCTGTAAGAAAGGTCCCCTTTGCAGGGGACATTGAATATTTACAGAAAGATCTCTTTATCCTAGGAAACCAAGTTTTGGAAAAGCAAATAGGGGAAACTTAGCCTCTAAGGCTTCCATATACACCTTTATAGCCCATGTTCTAAGTGAACTTTCCCTAATTATGGCTGCCCAATAAGGAAAACACGTGTCCTGGGCAAGCCTCCACTGTCTACTCTGAAAGACATCATTTCCATGGAAGGGAGAAGAGGATTGTCTTAGCTCATGCTGCCTTCTGGTCCCTCGGTCTCAAATCCACAGGGACCGGCTTCATCTCTACCAATCCTTAATGACGCTTAAGTGTCCTAGGACCCTTAAGCTACACCCAGTCCTACTTCCGGAAGCTGCCATAAAAATGTCTAATTTTAGATTATAAAATCAATTTCATTCTGTGTGTAGTTCTTTATTTGTGTAGTTTATAAATAGCTTCTGTATTTACCATCTCATCTGATTCTCATAACAACCTGTGAGGTAGGTGCAGTTTTATTATCCCCATCAAGAAAACTGAAACTTAGTGGTGACTTCAGTAAACTGACCACTGAACATTAAGGAGGAAATACAAATGTTTTGCATCAAAAATTAAAGAATTCGTGATGTCCCAAAAAAAAAAAATTCTAAACTTGCTTGAATTAGTATCTACCAAAGGAGACTCACTAAAATCGTTAAGTAGGTTTCTAGGTTAGGTGGTATTTCCTGGCTTAGGAAGGGTGGAGAGTTGAAAGGTAAGACAGAAAAACTTTCTCAGCTACAGAATGGACACAGCCTGCTAGGACATCTGGAATTCCGTGGGGTTCAAAGTTATAGCAGCAACGATGATGATGGCCCTAAGATTTTTTTCAACTCTTACTACAAGACAGGCACCATTCTATGTTCATTAAATATATTTAATCACCCTATTAACAGCACTGTTTTACAGATGAGAAAAACAAGGCACAGAAAAGCTAAGTAACTTGCCCAAGAGCACACATCTTGCTCCCTGCTCACAGAGGAGGATGTGGGACTGGAGGTGCCAAGCCCCTGTGAGGTGTGCCTGGCCAGTGACGGAAGTCTGACATGGAGGGCAGCCACCACAGGAACCTGGATGACGCTTCCAGTGCTGCCATTTAAGCAACAGTCTCCGCACGCTCTCTGCCAAAACATCAATCAAGGCTCAGGTTCAAGTAATCAGGAGCATCAGCTGAGACTCCAAACAACCCGTTCCTTTTCAGACTGTCCCTACGAAGGTTGAGAAGGAGGGGAGAGATCTTGGTTTTCCAGATTTGCTGATGTGCCTGGAACTGCCTTCAACTAATTTAAGAAAAATTAGAGAGGAAAGCAGCATTGGAGGAAATGTGCAAATTAAAGATGCATGTGGCACTGATGAGTGCTATTTAGTAATCTAGCAGAAAGTGAGGTGGGAGGCAGAAGTTGTAGTCAATGATCAGAACGAATGACTTTTTTTTTAAAGAAATATAAAACAAAAAAACGGGTATCCTGCCTTTTCCTCTGCCTTTTTTTTTAACTGCTTGTATTTTGGAATTGTATGAGCAGCTTCTACATACTGATCAATCTTTTTAGGTTTACACATCTTTTACTCAAGGAAGGAAACAAAGATCAGGTTCAACTCTTAGGCAAAAAGGAAAAATAACATGAAGAATGCATGCAGTCTTCATGGGCAAGTGTAGTATGGCAGGGTGGGCAGGGCAACTTTCAAAGGCGCTCTCAAATTTGCACACCTTCATCATTTCCCGTCTCTAATTTTCACCAAATGACCTAAGACCACCTTGAGATCCTAGGAGTCCACCAGAAAACCCAATTTAACAAGTTCTCCATATATATAATAATCCATAATAGTTTTTCCGCGGTGAAGTTCACAGGTCTGCATGTAAGTGGTAAGGGGTGCAGCGCCGTGCGCTGGCCCGCCGACTCTCGCCGGTCTCAGCGCCGGGCCCCTGCGGTGTTGAGATAGCCGGTTAACAGCCCGGGTGTCCAGGTTTATGGGTGCAGCTCCCTGAAATGAATTCCTCAGTCGACATCCCCTGAGTTTAACCCTGGATTCCATATAATCTCTCCATATAATCTCTCCTTTAAGAAAAGTCCCCAGACTGGGAGAGGGGACTATGGTGACAATAGGTGACATTTCAAACCCTCAATCCTTCCATACTCTAATAATCCTGACACAACTACCTACTAACTGTGGGCCTGTGTGCTTCCTTTTCTTGCTCTGTAAAATGGGGATAATACTTTCTTTGTCAGGTTGGTGTGAAAAGTTAATGAAACCACACAAAGCATTTAGAACAGTGCCTGCCCGGAGTAAGTGCTCAGA
>CM052885.1:45282773-45406461 GCA_028534135.1 Potos flavus | reverse complement strand
AGGAAGGCAAAGGGAGGCAGTGGGAGTAGTAGAGATGTAATTGATCATGGGGCAGGGTGTATAGGGCCCTGTGGGCCATTTTAAGGACTTTGCTCATTGTTTGAGTGAGTTGACAGGAGCCACTGGGGGTGTTAGGCAGAGGGATGACATGACCTGATTGATATTTGAAAAGGTCGCCTTTTTTTTATTATTATGTTCAGTTGGCTAGCATATGGCACATCATAAGTTTTTGTTGTAGTGTTCAACGAATCGTTCAGCCGTGTATAACACCCAGTGCTCATCCCAACACGTGTCCTCCTTCATGCCCATCACCTGGTTAGTCTGGCTGTGGTGTTGAGAACAAGGACGGTGCAGGAGTACACACAGGAAGATCAGGCAGAAGGCTCTTGCAGTAATGCAGGTGAAAGAAAAAGGTTACTTGGAGCAGGGTGATACCTGTGGAACTGGTGAGAAGGGCTTGAATTTTGGAAAAATATTGATGATAGAGAGGAATGACAAGATTAGCTGATGAATGTGTGAGAGAAAGAGATTTTTGGCCTGGGCAACTGGGAGTTTGGAAAAGCCATTTACTGACATGTGGAAGACAATGACAATTACGTACCAGGCATTGTTCTAGTTGCTCAGGAACTAGAACATGCTTCTTGGGTGGAATGTCAGTTTTGGACAAGCTAAGTTTTAAGAGCAAAGATGTCAAGCAAGTAGCTGAATATACCAGTCTGGCCAGAGGTATGAATTTTAAACTTTCATGAAACAAGAGGTCTACTTTAGCTGAGATTTTGTCCTACTCCTACTGAAAACAAGCAGGAAAAGGCAAATTATCATTTCTGTAATTGAAGCTTTTAGGAGTCGGTGGTTTCATTTCAATCACACAGCTGTAAATAACAGATTGCGTCCATCTGGGTCTCCACCCACGCTTCAGACCACAATTGTGTTAACCTCAACACTCACAGGAATGGCTCTATTGCTCTGTAGCACATTGAAATGTGATCTAGAAAAATAACAGTATCCAGTTTTTAACCAATGTGATGTCAGTGAATTAAGTCAGAGCAATAGATCTGAGCTTGAAAAATATCCTCGAGATCAATGCATTCTGGGAAGTCACCCATGAGGCTATAGACCCTTGTTATAGGACATGGGCTCATCAAATAAACAAATTGGGGGAAAAGAGTATTATTAGTCTATTTTAAAATTGTTTCTTTCCCTTTTAAGAAAAAACATGATGGTCAAGGTCAAGGTCAGAGGACCTCCAGCAGCCTGTGGTGGTTATAATGGGTATGTCTGTGGGTGTCCTCCAGTCTCAGCCTTGCTGTCTCTGGCCTTGGAAGCCTGATTTGGGTACCAAGGGCAATGCTAGGATTTCCTGAGTATGACTGTGGCTTGTTATTAAGGGTGATGCAAATGATGATTTGGCCACCATGGAGGTTACGTTTCCACCTGAAACTTATGAATAATCACTTTCCATATTGCCATCAAACAACTTTTTGCAAACAACTTTTTCACTATTTTTTTCACCTTTGACAACTCTTAATTTGCATTTCTTCATATACTAGTGAGGTTGATCATTTCTTAATATATTCATTGGCAGTTCCTTCTTTTTTGAGAGAGCGAGCGAGCACAAGTGGGGCAGAGGGAGAGGGAGAGAATCCCAAGCAGACTCTCCTCTGAGCGCAGAATCTGATAGGGGCAGATCTCACAACCCTGAGATTGTGAACCAAGCTGAAATCAAGAGTCGAAGCTTAACCGACTGAGCCACCCAGGTGCCCTCATTGACAGTTCTTATTTCTCCTGTCACTTTCAACTAAAATTCTTTTTTTCTTTTTTTTTTACTAACATATAATGTATTACTTGCCCCAGGGGTACAGGTGTGTGAATCATCAGTCCTACACAATTCACAGCGCTCACCATAGCACATACCCTCCCCAATGTCTATCACCCAGCCACCCCATCCCTCCCACCCTCCTCCACTCCAGCAACCCTCAGTTTGTTTCCTGAGATTAAGAGTCTCTTATGGTTTGTCTCTCTCTCTGGTCGTCTTTCAACCACAATTCTTGATATGCGTAGCCCACTGGTTTTGTTGCTAGTAGATCATGGACTGACTTAGTCTACTCTGTAAGAGCTTCAATGTGTTCTTTCCTGTTATAAATGGTCTCTGAATATACCTTTAGTACTTTCTTTTGAATATTTTATCTCATTTCTGATAGTAGCAGTCTTTAAGTGTGTCCTGATGTTTCAAACAAGCTTATTTGTCAACCCTATGAATGACCATCTGGAGGAGATAAAGAAGGCTTCATTCTCTTCTCCTCTAATATTATGCCTGTACTCCATTTGTGGGGTTTGTGTGGCCCAAGCAAGACATCCATGGTCATATCCTAAAGAGGAGCATGGCCTCAAGACAAGATATACCTGTATAACACTGGGTAGCCTTTCCAACTTCTGCATTTTGGATTCTGCACAGTCTTCAAAAGTGAATGCCTGAAACCAAAACACTCAACTCACTCTGCACACCTTTTTACACTGTCTATGCATTTGGACATGGTGGGTGCACGCAGGGCTGAATGACCAGGAAATAACTAGTAGGGTCCCTAGAGGTTATAAATGCTACCGAACTTAGGATTTCTGGGGGAAATAAAAAGCTATTTTGAGCAAACCAAAGCTACCTTTGCCGTCACCCAGTGTAGGTATTTCTCAAATAGCTAATAGCAAGCTATCGCTAACTCTATACGCTCATTTGGACTTGTGGCTATCTTTGTCCAATTGGGATAGCTTAAAATAATCCAGCTTTCACCACACGCGGAGTCCACACAGCACGGCGCTGCTTCATAGTAGCCCCGCCATCTTGCCGAGGTTGGAGCTACGGTCACCCTGGTGCTCGCCGAAACAAAACTGTTCCCCCTGCAGGCTCCCGTATGCCACAATTTAGGTAATGCCAAAAAAGAATTAATAGATAAATCCAGCATTCTCTATAAGCTCTCTAAGATGTGGTCAACAGCTTGCTGATAGCTTCAAAGGGGGCAACTGAACAGCAACAAGGTCCTCCCTTGATCCACAGCAGAAAGGATGGAGTCTTGGAATCTCTACTAGAAAAGTTCTGCATTAAACAGTTAATTTGACCACCTGGTGTGAAGAGAGAAAAAAAAATAGTTGATGCTTTTGAATCATGAAGTTACTCTCGGTTTGGGAGCCGATGCTTAGAGATGCTCTGACGGGACATCAGCGGGGACCAGGGAACGTCCAACCCGTGAGTCCCGTGATGGGGTCTCTCTCAAGGTCCCCCCATTCTGCTGCTTAAAGCCTCTACTTCAATTGCATAAAGTTGATCTTTATCCCAACGTCACACTTGAAAACAACTCCCTCGCTATCCATCTCTGTTTCTATGCCAACAAAAGAAAGTATATGTATAGTATACATATTTGTATGTATTTGTATACATATTTACTACACATATTTGTAAATATATATATGCTTACTGTATATATGCTTGTAAATATATATATATACTTCCCCTTCTTAACCAGCCTATAGAATAATATGTTTTCTGCCAAACTTTAAGCCAATATTTAAAACCTGCGGCATAGTTTTATCTCTAAACCCAAGCTTAGCCGTCCAAGGGGAAGACTAAACCTCATAATGTCCCTTCCTGTGATCAAAGCTGATTTAGCAATGCTGGATGTAGAGTTCTTGGTGAAGAGGAGAATCTGAAACCTCCAAATCAGAAGACAGAGCTGGAGCTTCTTAAAAACTTCCTGAGTTTATGTGCGTCTTTAGATTTGTCTTTGGAAAGCATAGCCACAAGCCAGGTATTGGAAACCCTGGGAAGTCATAAATAGTTAGATTTTTTTTTAAGATTTATCTATCTTAGAGAGAGAGAGAGAGAGAGCACGAACCGGAGGAGCAGAGAGAATCCCAAGCAGACTGTGCTGAGCCTGACATGGGGCTCGATCTCATGATGTTGAGATCAGGACCCTGAGATCATGACCCAAGCCGAAACCAATAGTTGGGACGCCCAAATGACTGCAAGACCCAGCCTCCCCAGTGGTTTGATTTTTCTTTTTAAGGTGGGCTATACTGTCCTGTAGACAATGTGGCAAGACTCTACATTATAATAAGCCGTTGCACGGGGCACCTAAGGGGCTTTTCTAACTGCTTTCATCAAGCAGGGATCCATCCACCTTTCCTGTCTCTTCTTTTCCCCTTTCCCTGCTCCTCCTGCTCACTGTTCACATTTTCCAAACACTGAACTCTGCAGCAAATTGCTTTCCCACTAGTTGACTTCTCTTAGAAAGCAGAACCACACTTGATGTATCTTCTGCAAATCATAGATGGCCGACCAACCTACTCGCCTTCCTCAAACCCTTTTTTATGTTTTATTCTTTTTACCTTCACTTAATTCTCCTTTGAAGCTCTTCCTTTCTTTATGGAGGTCTGAGTTCCTAACTTACTCTTCTCCTTCTCACTAAAGAACTTCTTTTAACATTTACTGTAAAGCAAGTCTACTGGAAACAAATTCCCTCAAGTTTTGTTTGTCTGAGAAAGTCTTTATTTCTCCTTCATGTTTGAGGGATAATTTCATGAGGTACAGAATTCTGCACCACTTTAAATATTTCACTCCACTCTCTTTTCGCTTGCATGGTTTCTGAAGAGACAGAGGATGGTTTGGTTTTTACCTCTAGCTTCTTCCATGATTTTTTCTTTATCTTCAGTTTTTCTGTAATTTGAAAATGATATGCCCTGGAATAATCTTTTTGGCATTTATTTTACTTGGTGTTCTCCAAGCTTCCTGAATCTGCCATTAATTTGGGGGAAAATCTGTCATTATTGTTTTAAATATTTCTTCTGTTCCTTTCTGTCTTCTCCTTCTGTTTTTCTCATTACATGTATGTTACGCCTTCTGTGATAAAGCCATGTTCTTGGGTATTTTGCTGTGTTTCTTCAGCCTTTCTTCCCTTTGCTTTTCAGTTTTGAAGGATTCTATTGAGATACCCCCAAGCTCAGAGATTCTCTTCTTAGCTGTATCCAGGGGTCACTAGTAAGCCTATCAAAGGTAGTCCTCATTTCTGTACAGTGTTTTATTTCTAGTTTTCTTTTTTTTTTTTTTTTTTGGTTCTTTTGGAAGATTCCCACCTCCCTGCTTACATTATTCTTAGGTTCTTGGATGCTGTCTACTTAGCCGCTAGAGTTCTTAGCATGTTAATCTTATTTGTTTTAAATTGTTGGCCTGATAATTTCAACATCCCTCCCAGCCGGGTTCTGATGTTTGCTCTATCACTTTGAATAGTGTTTTTGTGCCTTCTGTTATGCCTTGTAATTTTTTCTTGATAGCAGGACACAATGTACCAGGTAAAAAGAACTGCCTTTAATAATGTGGTCGTAAGGTGTCAGGGGAGGGGAAATGTTCTGTAATCCTGGGATTAGGTCTCAGGCTTTTAGTGAGCCTAGGCCTCTGGACTGTGAACTTCACAAACGTTTAAAAAAAATTTTCTCTTCCCTTAGGTGGAAGAGGGTGGCTAGAGTGGGCTGGAGAGGCTGGTGAAACTTTAGATTCAGATGTAAACCCTAGGAAAATTTAACCCTTTCCTGGGCTTTTTTCCCTACTTTTTAGAGGTTTTCCTCACCACTCACCTTCACTACATCCCCAGAAATAGTGATTTAAGACTTTAGGGAGTGAAGCATTTTTGGAGAAATAGGTTGGGTAATGGTAGTTTGGATGAAAACTTTCTCCAAGCTGGGAGGAAAGAGACCTTGAACATCTCGGTTTAGCTTAAACATAATGGCTACGGGCTCCCTTGAAGGATTAGGAAACATAACCCAAAACCATTTGTGGGGGCAGGCTGGAGTGGGGAGCTGATTAAGGGATTAGCTGGATGATATTAACATGAAAGTGGGGGTGGCGGCACAACAGAATTAATTAGGAACATATGGCCAGAATAGTATGCTACAGATGTATTTTCACAGTTTAAGACTTCTATTCTGGGTTAGAGTCAACGTGGAAAGAACTCCTTGGGGCCGAGTCATTCCTTCCACGGCTCCTTGCTTTGCCTTATGCATTCAGCAACGGGACACGCGTCTCCATTTCAGAACCCACATGGACAGTTACACCTTCACAAAATTCTCCCTGGCTCCACGGCAACCCCAAACACCGAGGACCCAGACGTAGGGAGGCTTTTCTTGGCCTCCGGTTGCTGTATAAAGGGCTTCCGCTCAAGAGATCCAGCACCCTCCCAGGTCAGTGCCACATAGGACTGTCATCACTCTTGAATCATCGGCGCTGACCACTGCAAGGTCAGTGTGACGCAAGGGCTCTGCGAACCATCTATCCGCAGGGTTCAAAGGTGGACTGTGGGTCCTATCCTCTCCTAGGTGTTGATGACCGGCAGTCAGCCAAACTACATCACACCCAGTGCTGAGTCAGGAGCGCGCTCGCCATCTTACTCAAAAGATGCTTGCCAAGCCTAGCACAGTAGCATCTAGGCATAGTGAGCGCATGTTATTTTTTTGACCTTAAGCCCTCTGCAGTTTCTAAATCTGGGTTAGCCCGCATTACTTAGAATGGGTCCTGGAAAAAACAGGGAACACTGTGGTAAATAGTTAAAAAAAAAAAAAAAAAAAGGTATGGAGGCAAATGCTAGTCCCAAATATAATCAAGAAATGCCCTAGCTGTAGGTCCCTGTATAAAATAGAAACCTAGGGGACAGGTAGGTAGGGGAGAGCGCAGGGCAGTGACCGCGATGGGATATAGGATTTCTTTTTGGGGTGATGGGAATGTTCTAAAATTAGAGTGTGGTAATAGTTGTAAAACTGGGGTAAATTTACCCAAAATCACTGAATTGCTCTCTTGCGGCATGTGAATTTTTACCACAAAAGCTGTTAAATTAAAAAAAAAAAAAGGCAGAGCATGGAGAGCTATTATAGATGCAAAGAATAATTTCTCCTGCAGGATAGACAACTGCTAGGAAGCCCAGCAAAACCCAGAGCCACATAGAACAACTTGAGAAATCCCGTTTTCTCTGACCAAGACTAGTGGGTGAAAATTCCAGGGATGCAAAAAAAAAGAAAAGAAAAGAAAAGAAAATTCCAGGGATGCAGATTTTGCCTTGATATCAAGAAAGGCCTTCCGACTGTTAGCAAGGCCCAATAAGAGAAAGAATGTTTTTTGTGAGGTGGTGCGCTCCCTGGGCCTGGGTTCAAGCACAGTGCTCTACCAAGGAAGGGGACCAGGGACTCTGCAGTGCCCTGGGGTGACGGAGGCCTCCTAGGGGGTTTTCCAGCTCTGAGGCTGAGGGATTCCACTGTTGCGATGGGAAAGCCCCCTTTCCCCTCCAGGGCTCCGTTTGTCCATCTAGAAGCCAGGATGGTCTTTGCCACATTTCTCCTTCACCCGGAAGGGGATGTTTGTGTACGGCTCTGAGATTTGCTGATGAAAGAGACCAGAGGGGCACAGAGACTCCCCGAAGACTTAGACTCAGGTAATAACAGGAACTCGGCAACCGACGGCCTGCAATTGTGCCTCCATAATAATAGTAATTAATGCAAGAATAATAACTCCCATTTTTTATATCCTCTTGCCACTTTTGTCCTGGGCAGCTAACAGGCTATGTCTGGGATATGACCTTATAGTCGTTCTTATGCTTGTTTGTTACAGGCTTTATGGTTTTCTAAAAAATTAAAAAAGTGCTATGTTGCCTATTAGAAAAGGCAGAGAGTCACAAAAGATCATATAAAGTAAATGGGAATCCCACAAGCCAGTGTTAACCACTACTGACATATATCTTGTTATATTTTATTTTATAAAAATAAAAATGTGGTACACATGCTTAGTAAACTGATTTCTGATTTAACAATATATTATGGTCTTTCCAGGTCACTAAGGATGCCTGTAAAACATTATTTTTAATGCTTGCATAGGATTGCATACAACAATATATATTAATAAATTTAATCCATTCCCTATTGTTGTAGATTTAGATTGCTTCTATTGCTTTTGCTATAGGCAATAAGATTTTTGAGGTCAAAGCCTTTTTTTTGAAGTCACAGTGCATATTTTTTATATATTATATATAATGCCCTGGAATGGACACCAGATGTTGAATTTCTGGTTCAAAAATATATAAACATTATTTGGGTTTTTTATATTCATTTCCAAATTCTCCTTCAAAGAGTTTGTTCTGTAGTATACTCAAACTAGCAGGAAACTCATTTCCTATGTCTTCTGTAATTGTAGTTATTATTTTCATTATTAAATATTTGTCAAATTGGTAGATATACAATGGTATCTCATTTTTAAAAATTTGCATTTCCTGGCCATTTTTAAAAAGATTTACTTATTTATTTGAGAGAAAGAGAAAGAGAGAAAGAGAGCGTGTGCATGTGCATACAAGCAGGAGGAGGGGCAGGAGATGGAGAGAATCTCAAGTGGACTGCACACTGAGTGCAGAGCCTACTGTGGGGCTTGATCTCACGACCCCGAGATTGTGACCTGAGCCAAAATCAAGAGTCAGATGCTTAACCAACTGAGCCATCCAGGTACCCCACACTTCCTGGTCATTATTGACCTTGACCATTTTTTTCATGTATCATTTGTTTGTCTTCTTTTGTGAATTTCATGCTCATGTTTTTTGTTCATTTTTCTCCCTCACCATTCATCTTTTTCCTATTAATTTATAAAAGCATTACGTATATTATAGATATCAAATCTTTGCTTCCTTTACAAATTGCAAATATTTCCCTCCGAGATTGTTATTTGCCTGTTAATCTGAAGATTTTTTTTGATATATTTTTTATGTTGTCAAAATTTAGTGATCTAGTTCTTTTATAATTTCTATCTTAGAAAGTACTTCTCCACCCCAAAAATATATGTTTCTTTATTTTCCTTAAGGGTTTTTATAATCTCATTTTTTACATTTACATCTTTAATCTATAGTTGTCATGCTGATTTATTGTGTGAGGTAGGAACTTCATATTTTTACAAATGGTTAGCCATTTTACCAATTATCGAAAACTTTATCTTTATTTAATTTGTTTGAAGGATCACCTTTACCCTGCACTTTATGTATATTTTGATCTGTTTCTGGACTTTTTAATGTTTTACCTCAATCTATTTTTTCCATCAAGCTTTTGTTGCTCCAAGACTATCTCAACTAATATTATTTATTGTAATATATTGTTTAGTTGTATATTGTTTTATCTAAGTGGGCAAATTGCTGTTTATTTCATATGAAGCTTATTTTTAGATATTTTATAGTTTCTGTAACTGTGGTCATTGGGAACCTTTCTTTCCATTGGATATTTTGAGCTAGTTATTACTAATAGATAGTTAAAACTTTGGCTTTTTAATATATGTTTTAGAACATAACTAAGCACTCTCCTATTAGTTCAAATACTCTCTCATAGAAAGCAGAACAATAATTTATTCCAAAAGATACCAGACGAATCCTGCGGACAGTTTGGTAGGGTACCATCACATAAGAACACATCTTCCCTCTGAACATATTCTCTTTCTCATTGTCCCACTGGAGTCTGGAATAAACACTTATCTAGATGCTGTGTGGTATATTTTCCAAAAATACATTGTTCAAAAAGACTTGCTAATATTTTATTTAGGAATTTCCCCCCTTGTACTGATCATGGAAATTGATCTGTAATTTTTATTGTCATTTTTGCCTTCGGGGATATGTTAGCTTTATTTTAGAAGTTCAGTTTATTTTATAAATCAGAAAGCCTTTATACTTTTGTATTCCCTGGAGCAATTTATTCATTTATTTTTTAAGATTTTACTTATGATTTGAGAGAGAGAGAAAGAATGAGTGGGGGAAGAGGGGCAGAGGGAGAGGGAGAAGCAGGCTTCTTGCCTTCTCCTGGTACAGACAATTCAGGGGAATCTAGGGGTTTAAAATCATTAGAGTCATACATCTAAATGTCCTTGTCCCTTGTCTAACAAATTCAATTTTTTTTTGTATCAGGGCCCTGACTCTGACATGTGACACCTATTATGGATGCGTATTGTTTCCTTTTCTATTCTGATAGCTTTACAATTAGATCCTGGGCCAGATTTTTGACATGGTGTGTCCTAGAGCTGCTGGAATTGGGGGGAGGGGGTCTCACTAAAGACTTCTATAGAAGCAGTCTGGCTTACACAGCATGCTTTGTCTGCTGAGAACTGGCTCTCCTGATTCCATCATTTTCTTTTCTCAAGACTTTCAATGAAATTAACAAAAACTAAACAACTTCAAAATCTTTATACTTGCAATTGCCTCCCATAATTCAAGCACTGCCCCTTGAAACCCGACATTTCATTTTTCATCTGTGCCTTATCCAAGTCAACCATAGGTGAGAGACTTAGTAACTTTTATGTCAATGTGTATTAGGAGTTATCAGCACCCACTTAACCACCAGCTCTGGGGATTTGATGGCCATATGACCATCAAGTGAATGACCCATCTATAAAGTCCCATCCTGAGGGTCCACTTTCTAGGACCACTTCTGGTGCCAACTATCTTAGTTTGGGTTCCCTTAAAAGCAGGGCCTAGAATTGCAAGGGAAAATAGATGATGAATCCACTATCATAATTGGAGACTTTCACACCCCTCTGTTGGAAATAGACCCAGAAAGTAGAAAATCAGTAAAAAACATAGCTGAATTCAACAACACCCCCAATCAATTGGATGTAATTGACATCTATAGATGATTTCCTCCAACAACAGCAGAAGACACATTCTTCTCAAGCTCACATGGAACATTCAGCAGGATAGACCTTTTATGGGCCCTAAAGCATACCTTAATGAATCTAAAAGAATAGAAATTATACATTGTCTGCTCTCAGACCACAATGGGATTAAACTAGAAATCAACAACAGAAAGATAACTGGAAAATCCCAAAATATGTGGAGAGTAAACAACACACTTCTAAATAAGACATGGGTCAAAGAAGAAATCTCAAGAGAAATTTAAAAATTATTTTGAATGAAATGAAAATGAAAACAAAGCTTGTGAAAATTTGTGGGATGTACGGCAAAAGTGCTTAGAAGGAAATTTATATCATCGAAAGCATATCTTAGAAAAGAAGATTTAAAATTAATAATCTAAGTTTCCACCTGAGGAAAGTGAACCAAAGTAAGCAAAAGAAAAGAAATAAGAATTAGAGAAGTCAATGAAATTGAAAACAGGAAGTCAATAAAGAAAATCAACAAAACTCAAAGCTGGTTTTTCGAAAAGATCAATAAAATCAATAAGCCCCTAGCCAGGCTAACTAAGAAAAATAATTCGACAGGACACAAGTTACTAATATCAGAAATGAAAGAGGGGACATCACTACAGATGCCATTATTTTAAAGAGACAATAAAGGAATACTATAAACCATTCTATGTTCACAAATTTCATAACCTAGATGAAATGGACCAATTTCTTGAAAGATACAATCTGCTGAACTCACACATAGGAAACCGACAATCTGAACAGGCTTATATTTAATAAAGAAATTGAATCAATAATTACTAACCTCCTAAAACAGAAAGCATGAAGCCCAGATGGGTTCACTGGTGAATTCCACCAAATATTTAAGGAAGAGATTATACTAATTCTCCACAATCTCTTTCAGAGGATGGAAACAGAGGAGATACTTCCTAGCTCATTCTATAAGGCTAGTATTATCTTTTTTTTAGAGTGGGGAGGAGCAGTGGGAGAGGGAGACAGAGAATCTTAAGCAGGCTCCATGCCCAGCATGGAGCCTGATGCAGGGCTTGATCTCACAACCCTGAGATCATGACCTCAGCTGAAATCAAGAGTCAGATGTTTAACCAACTGAGCCATCCAGGTGCCCCATGGTCAGTATTATCTTAATACTAAAACCAGACGATAAATAAACAAACAAACAAACAAACAAACTAAAACCAGACAAAGACATTACAAGAAAACTACAGAGCAATCTCTCTCATGGACATAGATGCAAAAATCTTCAACAGAACATTAGCAAATTGAATTTAACAATACACAAAAGAACTCTATGCCATGACCAAGTGGGATTTATTCCAGGTATGCAAAGATGGTTCAACATCCAAAAATCAATTAATGTAATACATCATATCGACATACTAAAAAAGAAAAATTACATGGTCATATCAATGGATGTAGAAAAAGCATTTGAGAAGATCTGACACCCATTCATTATTAAAACCCCTAGTAAACTCGGACTAGAGGGAAACATTTTCAACTTGATAAAGAATGTCCACAGAATCCCCACAGCTAATGTCATACTTAATGGTGAAAAACTCAAAGCTTTCCTACGAAGATTGGATACAAGACAAGGATGTCCCCTCTTACTTCTCCTTTTCAACATCATCTGGAAGTCCTTGCTAATGCAACAGGCAAAATAAGATGAAAGGTATACATATTAGGAAGGAAGAAGAAAAATTACCTTTGTTCACAGATAATATGACTTTGTATGTAGAAAATCCAAAAAGAATTGACCAAAAAAACCCCTCCTGGAACTAATAAGTGATTATAGCAAGGTTGCAGGATACAAGTATATATAACACAAACATAATATAATACACAAAAGTCAATTACTTTCCTAGATATCAGTAATGAATTGTGGGATTTGAAATTTAAAGCACAATGCCATTTACATTGGCACCCCCCCAATATTAAATCGTTAGGTATAAATCTAACAAAATACATACATGATCTAAATGAGGAAAACTATAAAACTCTGATGAATGAAATAAATAACTACATAAATGAAGAGATATTCCATGTTTATAGATATGAAGACTCAATATTGTTAAGAGACCAGTTCTTCCAAAATTCATCTATAAATTCAAGGCAATCTCAATCAAAATCCCAGCAAGTTATTTTGTGGATTTTGACAAACGGATTCTAAAGTTTTTATGGAGAGGCAAAAGACCCAGAATAGCCAATACAATGTTGAAGAAGAACAAAGTGGGAGGACTGACACCACCCAACATTCAGCTACAGCAATCAAGACAGTGTGGTATTGGCAAAAGAAAAGGCAAATAGGCCAAAAGAATAGAATAGAGAGCCCAGAAATGGATCCCCATATACACAGTCAA
The DNA here is from genome assembly GCA_028534135.1 of Potos flavus. Classification (NCBI taxonomy): domain Eukaryota; kingdom Metazoa; phylum Chordata; class Mammalia; order Carnivora; family Procyonidae; genus Potos; species Potos flavus. The sequence goes on along the minus strand of CM052885.1, from coordinate 45,393,399 downwards.
CCGATCTTTGACAAAAAAGAAAAAGCAACACAATGGAGCAAAGATCATGTCTTCAACAAATAGTGCTGGAACAGCTGAACATCCACATGCAAACCCCCGCCCCCCCCCCCAGACACAGAACGTATACCCTTTACAAAAATTAACTCAAAATGGAGCATAGGCCTACACATAAAATGCAAAACTATAAAACTCTTAGAAGATGATGGAAGAAAACCTGGTTGACCTTGGGTCTGGTGAGGACCTTCTGGATACAACACCAAAGGCCTGCTCCCTGAAATAAACAGTTGATAAACAGGATTTTATTAAAATCAAAAACTTCTGTGCTGCTAAAGACAATGTCAAGAGAATGAAAAGATAAACCACACACTTGGAGAAAGTATTTGCAAAAGATACATCTGATAAGGGAATGTTATCCAAAGTATACAAAGAACTCTTAACACTTAAAAATAAGAAAACAAACAACCCAATTTTTCAAAATGGGACAAAGACCTTAACAGACACCTCCAAGAAGATATACTGATGGCAAGTAAGCATATGACAAGATGCTCCATATCATGTGTCTTCAGGGAAATGAAAATCAAAACAACAATGAGATACTAGTACACATCTATTAGAATGACCAAAATCTGGAACATGGACCACCCCAAATGCTGACAAGGATGTGGAGCAACAGAAACTCTCAGATATTGCTGGTGAGAATGCAAAGAAGCACAGCCACTTTAGAAGACAGTTTAGCAGTGTCTTATAAAACTAAACGTACTCTTACCATATGATCCAGCAACCACACTCCTCAGTATTTACCTAGAGGTGCTAAAACCTACGTCCACACAAAAACCTGCACACAGACATTTACAGCAGCTTTATTCATAATTGCCAAAACTTGGAAGCAACCAAGAAGCCCTTCAGTAGGTGAATGAACATCCAGAAATGGAATATTCAGTGCTAAAAATAATGAGCTACCAAGCCATGAAAAGACATAGAGAAAACTTAAATGCACATTACTAAGTGAAAGAAACCGACTGGAAAAGGCTACATACTATATGACTCCAACTGCACAAAATTCTGGAGAAGGCAAAACTATGCAGACTGTAAAAAGATAAGTGGTTGTCAGAAGTGGGGGGGGCGGCGATGAGAGAGGGACGAATAAATGGAGCACAGAACATATTCAAGGTAGTGAAAACACTATGATGTTATAATGATGGGATCACATTATTATATACATTTATCCAAACCCATAGAATGTACAACACCAAGAGTAAACCCCAAGGTGAACAACGGGCTTTAGGTAATCACAATGTGTCAATATAGGGTCATCAATTGTAATGAATGTACACTCTAGTGAGTGATGCTAATAATAGAGGAATGCTAGGCATGTCTAGGGATAGGGGTGTATAGGGATTCTCTGTGCCTTCCTCTCAATTTCACTGCAAACCTAGAATTTCTCTAAAAGATATAAAATCTTTAAAAAAGAACAAATAGGTACATATTAAGTTGATGTAAACGGAAATGTATTAATAATTACACTAAATGTAAGTGAATTAAATATGCTATGTAAAAACTAAGATTTTTTGAACTGAAAATGAAATCAAAAGCCAATCAGGAAAGAAAAAAAAGCAGAGCCTGAGACCAAGGCTCATACATGATTGTTCATCTGGGAGTTTAGACCTGGGACTGGGATAGGAGTGAGGGAAGTTTAAGGAAATGAAGCAGGGAAAGGAGAGTCAAAACAAGGATATGTTATCAAATTGACTTACTGCTCCAGGATGCTCAATCCCAATGGATAGTCTGAACTTTATGACATGCAGCTCGGTGTCTGGCTCCTAGGAAAAGAAATGGGGAAGGATTTAACTACTTGCTCCCCTCAGGTTTGGTCGAGGGTTGCCCCAAAAGACATTAACTACTTTTTTTTTTTTTTTTTAGAGATTTTATTTATTTATTTATTTGGCAGAGAGATCACAAGTACGCAGAGAAGCAGGCAGAGAGAGAGGGGGAAGCAGGCTCCCTGCTGAGTAGAGAGCCCGATGCGGGGCTTGATCCCAGGACCCTGAGATCATGACCCGAGCTGAAGGCAGAGGCCTTAACCCACTGAGCCACCCAGGTGCCCCAGGACATTAACTACTTCTTACTCTGACTCACCAGGCAGAGTCCCAGTGGCATCCTACATTGAAAGAAGAACTAAGGTCTAGAGGATTCCAAATAATGCCCAAGGGGTGCCCAAGAGATCATCCAAACATGGTGACTAGAAGTTTTCTTCTAGGACTTTTAAATTTCCTTAAGGATTAGTAGTGTAATCAGGCTTTCTACCTAATATTTAGTCTATTTTGGTAACTTACACATTCCTTTGAAAATCAGCCCATTTCATCAAGATATTCGATCCAGCTAGCATAGTTCTTCTCTTTCTCTCCCACTTTTTTTTTTTTTTAGCTAACCTTTTAGGTGTTGTTTAATTTGTTTTTGTTTTAAAGAACCCATATTGGATTAAATTATCAATGTTACTTTTCTGTTTTTCAATGAATTAATTTCTGCTTTCATTGTATACTTTTAAATTGCTTTACATTTATTTTATATTAAAAAAACACTTTCCTTCTTAGTCTAAAATAGTCAAACACATAGAAGCAGAGAGTAGAATAGGGGCTGGGAGGAGAGGGAATTGGGGAGGTGAAGGTCAAAGGGTGCCAGGTTTCAGTTATGCAAGATGAATAAGTTCTGCCGAGCTAATGGAAGGAGCGCAACTATAGTTAACAATACTGTACTGCATACTTGAAACCTGCTAGGATACTTGAAACACACACAGACACACACAAACATATACACACACAAATAGTAAAGATGGTAAGTATATGAAGTGATAGATATGTTAATTAGCTTTATTGTGGTGACCATTTCACAATAGATACGTAAATCAAAGCATCAAGTTGCATATCTTGAATATATACAATTTTTGTTAATTACACTTCAATAAAGTTGGGGAAAAAAGAAAATACAGTGAAGGCTGTCGGATAGAGGTGGGTAAATAAAGAGATGAAACCACCCACTCTAATTACACAGGAAACAACAACAAAACTTTCCTTCTTGAGATGAATACTTAATTCATTATTTTCATTATTCCTTTTGAAAAATAATAATAGCATTCTAGAATATGATTTTTCTTTTTTTTTTTTTTTTTTTAGTATGGCTTTGTCACAGACCAGAAGTTTTGAAACCTGATGTTATTATTACGGTTATTTTCGAAACACTATTTAATTACATGTTTTATTTCCTTTATGACCCAGGGTTATTTAGAAGAATATTGCTTAATTTCCTGGTATTTGGATTCTATTATTTAATATTTTTCTTAATAATTCTTTGTTTTGCTGGATTATGGTCAAAGAGAGTTTACATCAAAGAATTTATTGGAATTTTTTTCTTCTTTTTTTTTAAAGTTGTTATTTATTTGACACACAGAGAGAGATCACAAGTAGGCAGAGAGGCAGGCAGAGAGAGGGGGGGAAGCAGGCTCCCCGCTGAGCAGAGAGCCCGAGGCAGGGCTCAATCCCAGGACCCTGAATCATGACCTGAGCCGAAGGCAGAGGCTTTAACCCACTGAGCCACCCAGGCACCCCTGGAATTTCTTTCATGACCTAATATATTACCCTACTTTATAAATGTCCAATGGTTATCTTATAGGAATATGAGTTCGGCTTTTGTAGACTATAAATGTTGAAAAGCTTGTTGATTATTTAATTCCTTCACTTGTGGGTCCACTTGATTAATCAAAGTGCATAAAAGAAATGATGTTACCATTTGGATTACAGTCCTATTGATTTCTCCTTGATTTCTAAGATTTTTATTTTTAATATTTAGATGCTATTTTATACAGAACATAAATATTCATGAGCCTTGTATCTTTTTTGTGATTTGTATCTTGTATTGCTATTTATATTCTTCTTTGCCATTAATATTGCCGTCCTTACTTTAGTTTTTGCTTTGCTTTGTTTTGTTTTCACATCTTTGTCATCCTTTTAGAGCACAGCTTATGGGTCGCTTTATCTTAGGCCTGCCTTTTGGAAACAATATACATTACTCAGATTTCTGTGGAGGACATAGACACCATCTTATGTCTTTCAAGTGGAAAGGGGGTTAAGGCAGAAAGTTGGGTGCTTATTGCAGCTTTAGGGGAAGTTGGAGGAGTGGAGGTTGGTGGCCTCCACTGGGTTATGGAGTCCAACTTCCTACCCAGGGGTCAGGAAGCTGCCACTGCTGCTACCACAGCCCCGGGGCGCCGGCCTCCGTGTCCTGACTTCCTTTCCTCTGGGTTCCTTTCCGCTGGTGGGACTTCCTGTTAGCTGAATGTAGGCCACCCTGGGCGAGTCACCAGGGGTCTAGGGGGACAGTATTTGGCTTTTCTAGATCAGTTGAGAAAGACTGGCCTCCCTTCCCTCTCCCTGAATCTCGGAAGGTGTCCGAGACTGGCATTCCCCACACTGAAGCGTCTATGCCCCTCAGAGTGAAAGATGAGAGATTTAGTCCATCGCCCTCTTTCTTCTCCTCAGTCTTGTCACCAAACATGTACCGACTGTCTTCTGTGAATCAGAAGTTGTTATAGGCATGACATACATCACAACGTATGGAAATCAAATAGCCGATTTCTGCCTTCAAGAAATGTATTGTCTGATGTGGGGAGTGGGGTCCTTAGGGGCGCTATTTTAACTCCATGAGACACACACTAGAAATATGTATGTCCACAGGTGGGATTGGAGCAGTGGGGAGGGATGCTTAGCCCGGTCTACATGGGAGAGGACTAAAGACTGACCTGATTTCAAGGGAGGAGTATTTTCTGGGGGGTAGGAGGCACAAGAACCCTGAAATGTGGAACCTCACAGTGCCCGTGACATAGAAGCCCTTTGCTGTAACCAGGGCATGAAATGCAAGCTGGGGCCACCACAGCTGAGGCTGGAGAGGTCAACGGAGCACCTCACGCTAAAGAGGGGTGACCCAAGAGAACATGGATCATCCCCACCTCCACCAACTTGAGGCCTGGTGACTCTCTCTTTCTGGGACCTGTTGAGTCTTTGGTCCCACAGACCTTCTCACTCTGCTGGAGCCTGGAGAGAGGGGTGGTGGAGAGATGGCAGAGGCGCTCTAAGGGGGGGCCACAGGACAGCTGCACCCCTGCTGTTCGGCTCAGCAGAAAAGGAGGGTTCCCAGCAGTTCAGCAGACACCAGAGGAGGTGGCTAGGCTTGAGCACTCTTATAGGTGACAAAACCCCAGCGGTATTTTCTGAGGAACACCAACCGAGTCAGGGAAATGCAAGGGGGAGGTCTTATTGGCCCAAGAGAGGGCAGAATTTGGGTGTCTGACCCTTGGAGGCCATCAGGGACTTGTCAGTATTACCTAGAAAAGTAACACCATCCACAGAGCGACCACTAGAGGGACCTCTTCCTTGTCTCCCCTCAGAGCTGAGGAGTGGGACCGGATGGGAGGCGGCTGAGAGTTAACCCCCCTTCCCAACCCCCAACTCCAAGCTGCTGGGGCCATAGCTATAGCCTGGAGTTTTCAGTATTGGAGGGAGACTGTTTCAATAATTAAAAGTGGTATTAAAAAAAAGAAAGAAAGTTCTGGAGTCTTGACGAGCTGTGCCTAGGGGAGCTGCTACCCAGTGGGAAAGGGCAGTGTGACACAGTACACAGTTGGAGGCTGAGGACGCGGAGAAAGGAGGTGGTGGCTACACAGTGTGGAACCCTGCAATAATTCCTGAAGTTCTCCTTGGAATCTGTTTCTCCTCCTCTTCCACCACCCCAGAAATCTTTTTCCTCTCCATGTTTTCTCACCTAAAGCAATCTACCACGGCCATCATTTCCTCCCCACCCACCAAACCTGTCCCGTCAGGGCCTGACCTCAGCAGGCTGAATCATACCTGCCGCACCACCGGGGCCCAGACCCGCGTCCCTCTTCTGGCCCCAACCCACCCGCAGCTCCGGCACCTTCCCCGAGGGGGGCTGCTTTCTCTTCTGCCTCCTGAATTGGATTCCCCCACAACAAGAAATCAGGCTTCCTGAGGAAAGCTCCCTTTGCCCAGGAGCCTGACCATTAATTGCGCCTCAGTTACCTGAGCCAGCTGGTCCTGCCTTTCCCCAGGGCGCTCAGCTGTGGCCTTGGATGAACTGTGGCCGCAGAAGGCCCTGGGCCCTGACCACACGCCCCTTTCCCGACTTCCTTTCCCCAGGACGCACCGGGAGGAGCTCATCTGAATTCTGGCACATCTCCGCTCTGCCCTAGAGCCTTCTAGGGCTGGCAGGCGTTCTGCCACCAAGCTGGTCTCTGTGCCCACAGGTAATTATTAGGGCAGGGCCTCGCACACCCTCTCAGCCTCCTCTGCAGCCTGCCAGCCTCGGGCCCACCTCCCCTGAGGCGCTGGGAGCAGCGTCCGACCACAGACTGGCCTCGTGTGGTACAGCAGGTGGTCGGCTTGATCCACAGTCCCTCCCTGACCTTCTGCCCGCCAGTGGCCAGACAGGGTCTCGGAACATGTCCAGTCATGTCTGCCCCTGACCTCCTCGTCCGTGACAGATCCCAGGATCTGCAGAAATTGTGTATTTATATACTAATTCCCAGCCTGTGCCTTCTCACAGACCTTCTTAGACCCTCTCAGCCTCGTTTACGTAAACCCACGCTAAGGGTGGTTCTCCATTTCACCCATCGGGGCCCTAAAAGTCCATGCCTTCCCCCCTCATGGTTCCAATTCTGATTTCAGAATTTCCTTCTTCTTCAAGGACTTTGAGGATTGCACAACTCCTGTCGGGCCTACGTCCACTCCCTTGAGCACAACAACTGGATGGTATCGTGAAAGCTCATTCTGGTCAGAGTTCCAGGAGGGTAAAAACCCAGACAAACCACCAACTACGACCTGAACATTCCAGGCTGCCTGGCAGACCACTGCTAGGTTATCATATCCAAATAAACACAAATCCCATAAAAAAAAATTTTTTTTTTTTGATAAGTAACACAGGTGTTTACTAAAGTTCTCTTCTAGATCCGGAAGAGAGGATTACTTAGCATACCATACAAAATGCTCCCTGAAATCTTTTCTAAAAATTCTTCTTCTGCCCAAACTTCGAGTTCTCATCAGTTTCTTATGGCAAGTGCTCCAGATCTAAATCTCTCTGGTTTTCCCTCCGTTTCTCCGTCCCTTCATCCGTGTCTGTCTTTTCTGTCTCGCTCTCTCATTTCCTCTCTCCCTCTGTCCTGTGTTTCATCACATCCACTTCCTTGGCCAACAAGATGAAACCGTGCTCCCTGAGGTGGCAAACCCTAGTATGATTTTGCCACCACGATATCGTCATTGATACAGTCAAGATACATTTCCAGCACCGCAGGGATCCTTCCTTTTCACCCTTCGGAGCCCCCTCCGTTCCCTCCCAGGCCCCTCTTTAGCTCCCAGCCACCGCTGATCTGTCCTCCATTTCCATGTCATTTCCAGACTGTTAAAGAAATGGAATTACACGGTGTGTAATGTTCGGCAAAGGGTTTCTTTCACTGAGCATAATTCTCTGGAGATTCAACCAGGTTGGTGCATATATCTGTATTGATAATTCCTTCTCATTATTGAGTAGTTGTCCCAGTCTGTTTGGGCCACTATCATAAAATACCACAGACCGTTCAGCTTAGAAACAACAGAAATGTACTTCTCTGCAGTTCTGGGGGCTGGAAGTCCAAGACTGAGTGCCGGCCATGGTCTTGTTCCCGGGAGGGTCCACTTCGTGGTTATAGCCACAGGGCTTTCGGGCTGTGCTCTCACACGGGGGAAGAGGCTAAGATCTCTCTGGAGCCCCTTTTAGGATGCTAATCACCCTCCTGATTTGAACCCCCCCAAATGCCCCACCTACTTGCCAATCCCCATCCCCTTTGGGAGTTAGGATTTTATGAATCTGGGGGGACACCACCATTCATACCAGAGCGTGGTATCCCATGGTAAAGGGCGTGCTGCAGTTTACCTATTCAACCCTCGAAACTTACCTGGGTTGTTTCCAATCTGGGGCTATTACAAATAAAGCAGCTATAAATATTTGTGTGCCAGTTTTTGTATGAACAGAAGAAGTCATCATTTCTCTGGGATAAATACCCAGGAGGGCAGTTGTTGGGTCATATGGTAATTGCATGTTTAATTTTTAAAGAAACTGCCAAACATTCTCCCAGAGTGGCCATATCATTTTCCATTCCCATCAGCAATGTGTCCAGTTTCTCGGCATCTTCGCCAGCATTTGGTGGTGTTACCGTTTTATTTTGTTGCTTTTTTGTTTTAATTTCCGCCATTGTGATAGGTATGTAGTGATATCTCACTGTGGTTTGAATTTGCATTTCCGGGATGGCGAACGATACTGAGCATCTTTTTGTGTTCTTATTTACCCTTTGTACATCCTCTTCCATGAAATGTTTCTCCATGTCTTTTCACCATTTTCTAACCGAATTTTTGCTTTTTTTTACTGATGAGTTTTGAGAGTTCTTTATTTTAGATACTTGTCTTTTGTCAGATATGTGGTTTAAAAATATTTTCTCCCACCCTGTAGCTTGTCTTTTCATCCATTTGACAGAGTCTTTCATAGAGCAAGCATTTTTAATTTTGCTAAAGTCAAATTTATCAACTTTTCCTTTTATGGGTTATGCTTTTGGAGTCAAATCTAAGAATTTGCCTTGGCCTAGAGCTCAAAGATTTTTCTCCTGTGTTGTTTTTTTTTCTAAAAGTTTTACAGTTTCAGATTTTAGATTTAAGTTCATGATCCAGTTTTGAGTTAATTTTTATGCAAGAGGTGAGATTTAGATAAAGGTTCTTTTTGTTTTTCTTATTATATCCAATTGTTCCAGCATGATTTGTTAAAAAGGCTATTCTTAAATTGCTTTTTTCACTTTGTCAGAAATGAACTGGGAAAATTCATGTGGATGTATTTCTGTGTTCTTTGTTCTATTTCATTGATCTAGCCCTTCATCAGTACCAATACCGTCTTGGTTACTATAACTACGGAAGTCTCAAAATTGGGTAGACTAATTCCTCCCACTTTCTTCCTCCTTTTTTTTTTTTTTCCAAAATTGCTTGAGCTATTCTAGTTCCTTTGCCTTTCCATACAAATTTTAGAGTAATCTTGTCTACATTTTTAAAACTCCTGCTGAGATTTTGATAGGAATCCTGTTAAGCTAGTATATCAACTTGGAAAGAATCGACATCTTTACTATGTTGAGTGTTTTAATCCATAAACACATTATGTCCCTCCTACTATTTTAGATCTCTGATTTCTTTCATCAGTATGGTGCACTGTTCAGCACAGAAGTCTTGTGCATGTTTTGTTTGATTTATATCTAAGTATTTCTTTTCTTTTTAGTGATTCTCAATCGTAGTGCATTTTAAATTTCAGTGTCCAGGTGTTCATTGCTGGTATATAGAAATACAATCTTCATACGTTTATCTTATACCCTACGATCTTGCCGGATTCACTTCTTAGTTCTAAGAAGGTTTAGCAATTTTTTTTGGTATATTCCTTGGGATTTTCTATATGGACAATCATCTGCCAACAGGGTCACATTTATTTTCTCTTTTCTAATTTGTATACTATTATTTCCTTTTTTAATTCTGTTGCACCAGCTAGAATTTGAGAACACGTTAACCACTAGTGGAGCAGAGATCCTTGCCCTGTTTCTAATCTTTGCAGGAAAACATTCAGTCTTTAGTTAGGATGTGTCTTGGTCTGGATTTCTTTGGGCTTATCCTGTTCAGGATTGACTTAGTTTCTCAAACCTATAGGTTGATTTGGGGACTTTTCCTTTATTTCTTCAACTGCTTTTTCAGGCCTGCCCTCTTCCTTCTCTGCTTCCAAGATTCTAATAATATGAATGATACATCTTTTGTTAAGTTCCACAGTTCCCTAAGGTTCTGCTCATTTTTTCAGTTCATTTTCTCTTTTATTCAGTTGCCAGTTTCTACTGTTTTATGTTCCAGATCACTGATTTTTTTCCTCTGTCCTTCCATTCTGCTATTAGGACCATCCACTCTGAGTTTTCAGTTATTGTATTTTTCAGTTCTACAATTTCCACCTGACTCTTTCCATCTCCTATTTCTTTGCTACATCTTTCTTTGTCATTTTTTCATATGTTTGAAGCATATTCGTAATTGCTTATTGGGACATTTTTATTGTGGGTGCTTTAATATCTTTGTCAAATAATCCTACCATCTCTTAAGTCTTGAGGTTTTTTTTAATCAGTTTGATATCTTCTTCCTGGTTCGTGAAAAATCAGATGAGTGATTCTCAGTTAAAACCTGGATATTTTTATATCGTGTTTTGAAACTCTGGATCTTATTTAGACCTTCTATTTTAGCTGATTTTCTCTGACATCACTGTGGAGGTTCCTTGGGTTCAAGGTCCCCAGCTTGCTTACCTTCCCTATACCTTTCAGCATCTTTTTTACATTGGTTTTCCACATAATATTCAGGGTTTTTAGCTGTACTTAGCAGGAGGCATATGCAAAAGTGCATCTACTCTATCTTCCCAGAAGCAGAAGTCAGGTAGGAATTTAAAAACTTTAAATTTATCTGTTCCTGTCCTACATGGAAGCAAAACAATATTTCTTTTATGCAAACTGTTCTAGAGGCTATGTGGCAGAGGGATTTGAACGTGACCCAAATGGAGTCTAATACATTGAAAAGTTATTAAAAAGAGATAGTAGTTAGACGGATGGAGAGAAAGAACAAATTCTAGGAATATTTAGGAGATAACATTGACATACGTGATTATTGGAAAGTGGAGAATGAAAGAAAAGGAGTCCAGACTGTTGGTTTAGAGCTTGGGAATTTTTTTTTTTTTTTTTTTTTTTGAGAGAGAGAGTGAGAGAGCACATGCACAAGGTGGGGAACGGTAAAGACAGATGGAAAGAGAGAATCTTAAGCAGACCCCATTCCCAGCAGGGAGCCTGAAATGGGGCTAGACGCAAGGCTCCATCTCATGACCCTGAGATCATGACCTGAGCCGAAATCAAGAGTCAGATGCTTAACAGGTTGGGTCACCCAGGCATCCTTATAGCTTGGGATTTTAAAAAGTGAATATGTTATAAGATTGGGAACACAGGAGGAGGAGCAGATCTGAGAAAGGGACAAGGGAAGCAGATTTTAGATGTATTGGGTTTGAGATGCTTGCAGATCCTCCAAGTGGAGAACCTATCGCGCAGTTATCCCCATCCGTGTGAGGAAGTACAGCAGAGAAGCCAAGCCTGGTGCTATTTGTTTGAGTGGCCTCAGCACAATATGGTAGTAAAACGATAAGAGAGGGAGATCACGTGGTGAGAACAGAGAGGAAAGAGCAGCATGCCAAGAAGGGAACCCTGAAGAGGAGCAATTAGAGGCAGGCGGAGAGAGGAGTGTTGTCTTGGAAACAACAAGAAGGAAACTTTGAAGACAGAAGTGATCAGCGCATCAAATTCTGCAGAAAAGGGCACAATGGGAGGAGGACAGAGCTTCTTGATTTCACCTTCCAGAAGGCTAGTCACCTTTTCCAGAGCAGCCGCAGCAAGGCGCCAAGACAGGAGCTCCAATACAGAGGATTAAGTGGAGGAAGGCAGGGAGGAGGGGCAGCAAGTGTAGACTTGCTTCTCAAAGGGAAGGAGCTAGCAGGTGGGGTCTTGTACTCACTTTTTAAGGTAGGAAAGACTTCAGCATTTGTATAGGAGGGAGGGAAACAGTAGCGAGGGAGTGCCTGAAGATATGGGAAAGGGAGGAGCAAGGAGCAAACAACAAATCAGGAATGCAGGGGAAAGGTTGGCTTTGGGCCCAAGCCCAGACACCTGGTGCTCTGAGTCTGGAGGGATGGAGGTAAAGATGGGGCGGTGGTATTTGAATATAAGTTTGTACGCACAAAAAGATAAAAGGAAATTGTTTACTGGTCCCTCCCCCCCAATTATCCTGATAAAGAGGGTGGTAGATCCTCTGCCGGGGTAACAGGGGGTGGATGGGACAGGGAGCTGGGAGACAGTTCTGAGGACTTGGAAAGAGAGAAAATGCTGACCATGGACACAATGAACGGTCAACAGCTAGGTCTGAAGGCTCAGCTCAGGCTGGACACATGGAAAAAGAAAAAAACGAATAAGACATTTTAGTGGTAGTCACTCAACACAGGAAAAAAACCACGTGAATGTGAAATTTGGTCTGTAGGACATCTATTTGCAAATACCACTGGAGGCAGGCTTGTATGGCTTGTGCTGTGTAATTATTGTAAAAAGAAAGAAAGGAATTCCATGAATTGCGTCTATTTCACTGCTTGGGCATAGAACCAACTGAGGTCAGGTAATAATAAGCAGTCTTGCTCCAGCCTTATTCATCTTGGCATCTCTTCTGCCGCCCAGACAATGCTCCTCTTTATGCCACGTGGAGGCCCAGCGGCTGGGACTGTAGGAACCCCCGCCAACTCAGCACTTGGCTCGGTGACCCGAGGGTTCTCAGGCCACAGCATCAGGGACAGCTGGTGCCACGGACACATCCGCTGTCTTGCTCCCCACACGATGGCCATTGAAAACCCCAGGGCAGGGACGCAATGCAGAACCCCTATTCGGTCTGTGCAGAGCCCCTAGGAGAACGGGACTGACGTCAGCCTGGGAGGTGAAAGGCCCAGGCCCAGAGAAGGCAGGCTGTGTTCCGGGCCATGACAATTTCTATGCAGAGAAGATGTATGGGCCTCTTTCTGCAGCAGCATGGCTGAGGCTGGCCGGGCCATGAAGATAAGCTTTCTGAGGAGGTCATGCATTATTCACGAGGTTGCCAAGAAAGCCTGAGATGGCAGAGGGAGAGGGAAACAAACTGTGTATTTTCAAGCTGGAGGCTCCACGGTGTGACCAAATTCTATTTAGATGAAGCCCTGAGACAGGTCATCGGAAACATCAATGAGACCCAGGAATGAAAGGAGCCCAGGCTGGTCTGCCTTTCCCCAGGCAGGGCGCCAAGCCCTCGCTTGGTCCTAAATTGGCTTGTCTCATTGCTTCCTTGCACGAACGATGGAACAAAAACAGGCATTTATTTAACACCTGCTAGGGACACATTCTCAAACAGGCCTTCCTTAATCTGCACAACACCTGTGAAGCAGATCTGAGCTTCCTTCTACTGTGGGGCGAGACAAGCGGGTTAGGGAGATTACCTATGGCCACACACATCTGAGGGGCGGGGCTGCGGTTCGAACACAGGCTTTGTGACACGGAAGCCTATGAATACGCTTCCCATTATACACAAGGAAACCCACAAAGTAATGTGTTCGGTGTTTCCTTCTGCTCCCAGTGCCTATTTACACATCATAAAGATTTGCAGCTCAGGACTGAATGACCTCAGAGAACAAGCGGGTATTTGCCTGGTGGCCCAGGGCGTGGGACAGACATTTTCCACTTTGGCAGGTTTGGGACTGGGCGCAGCTTGTCGTTGTTCAACTTACGGTGCCCCTGCCTATAGCGCCCCTTTTTACACTTGTCCCTGCCCTGACCCAGGTAGGACCCAGCAGACGAGGCCTCAGTCGCTACGTCATATATACAGCTGGGAGGGGAAGGGATGGTCTTTCCCGAATCAAAAGCCAGGACATGGGACACCTGGGTGGCTTAGTTAAGCGTCTGCCTTCGGCTCAGGTCATGATCCCAGGGTCCTGGGATCGAGTCCCACATCGGGCTCCTTGCTCAGCAGGGAGCCTGTTCGCCCTCTGCCTGCTGTTCCCCTGCTTGTGCTCTCTCTTTCTGATAAATAAAATCTTAAAAAAAAAAAAAAAAGTCAGGACACGTGGACCGACCAGGCCTGTTTCTAACTTATACCTATGCACTTGCACATTTAACTGATGACTTTTATGGAAGGAGTCACAACTCTGGGACGTCTGATCAGATGCAGGCGATGGCGCCACGCTGAGAATAAGGGTGTCCTCGAGACATGTGGGCTGCGTGGAAGCGGTTTTCATTGAGCCATGCAATCCCCTGGCCCGTGAAGAGGCCCCTGCCGGCTTTTCAGATGGACTTCCTGCACCCGCCGCAGTTGGGAGATGGAAGTCTAAAATCACTTTCTATTAATAACCACGAGTGGGTGGCACGTTGGTAGTTTTTCTTCAGAAATGTGGCTCATTTTCTCAGGAAGTGAGTCTCTATGAAGCTGCTGGACCTCCTTCCCTCATCTCCAGGGCCTGGTGCTCGTCCCTGGGGCACGTGGTCTCCAACGGCCTCTCTGTGTGGCACTGGAGTGACCGTGCCCTGCAGCCTGGGTGGGACCCCCAATCAAGGCTCCCAGCTGCTGAGTGGTGCTTGGGATCCTCCACCGCCACCCCCCACCGGCCCAGACGTTCCTCAACCAGCCTCCACCCTGCCAACGACGTTCACACCTGTACCTATCACAGCACTCTGATTTCTTCCCTGCTTCTTTCCTCCTTGGATAATGTCCTTCCCAACCATTTCCATTATTTTCCATTAATGGGAATAATCCCTTAGCATATTCACCCATTGTAAATCATTGCTCCGTATGCCCATGTCTTCAGGCTCTGCCCAGAGCCTTCTTTCCACCTCCTGCCTGAATAGCTTGCTCTCCGGGAAAGCTGGGGCCTGCCCCCCCCTCCCCGGTGTAGCCTGTGAGGTTGAAAAACCTGTCTCCAACATGACATCTCAGAAGTGCTAGATTCCCAGCTCATGAGGCATCTTGGCAGGTGGACCTGAGAACAGTTTCCCAGGGGCGTGTGCCCTCAATGTTATGCAGGGAGGTGGGCAGGAGGGTCTGCTGACCCAAAGAGGCCCAGGCCTTGGGACAAGGAGGGTAAAGGTCGTAAGACCCTCACCTCAGTAGCAGATGCAGCTGGGGAGCAAGAGCATGTCGAGACCTCATGGACAAGATGCCTCGCAGCAGAGCGTGAGGCTAGAGGACGGCCAGGGACCAGTCCCACACTTCCCCCTCAAGGGCACCACCGTGTCATCGGCAAATACAGTCATACTTCTTCCTGTCCAAGCCGGATGCATTTTATCGATTTTTTTTTCTCATCTCGTTGCCCTTGCTAGAGCTTCCAGAACACTCTCGAATAGAAATGTGGAGAACAGACATCCTTGCCTTCTTCCTGATCTCAGTGGGAAAGTTTTCAGTTCTTCTCCATTAAAGATGTTGTGAGCTGTGGAATTTTCAAAGATGCTCTTTACCAGATCGAGGAAGTTCCTGTCTGTTCCCTAGACTGCTGAATGCTTTTATCATGGAGAGTGTTGGATTTTGTCAAATGCTTTGTCTGCATCTACTGAGATAATCACGTGAGTCCCCCACCTTATTCTATTAATCTGGTGTATTACATCGATTGGTTTTTGTATGTTGAACTTACCTTTTATTCCTGGAATAAATCCACTTTATACACTGCCCGGCTCTCCGAGCAGGTGAAATCCCTTATCCCAGTTAGGCTGCCCTTGCTGAGCATTGGCTGGAAGTCAAGATGCCCATGAACCTCCCCCTTCCTTAGTTAACTAAAAGGAGAGGATCCTCCTGGGGGAGGAGCCAGGTGTGAGCTATACACTACTGGCCACATTCTGAGTTCATCCTACTCATCTGGTATGAAACTTCTTTGGGGGAATATTCTAGTAACTCAGCAGAGTGGCGTAATTAGCCTGCCCTTAGATGCCTGTCCCAGCTGGACAGGTCAGGCTGACATCACTTCTGGAAGCCAGGCAGGAAAGCTCGGGCTGTGTTGCAGCTTCCAGGTTTGCAACTCCAGCACGTGCCCGGGGAGACAGGAGGGAAGTGCTGAGCCCGATACTCCGCAGGGCTCCTTCCCAACAGCCAGTCTGGCCTCTGGCCATGGGACAGGATTCCACCTTCTTCTCTGTGAAACTGGCCCAGCCTGCCTGTGAGCCACTGCCCCCCAGACAGGGCAGAGCATAAATAGTTTGCTTTGGGCTCACCAACATGGAATGCATGGGGGGACCTCCTTGCTCCCCCGCCCTGCACTACGTGTTCTCAGAGAATAGAAGACCCAGGAAAGGAGCCCTTCTTTCCTCACAGAGCTTGAGCACTTCCCAGGTTTGAGTCCCCCAAACCCTGTGGTCCCGAACCTGGGGGCCACCATGATAAAAAGACAAAACCTCCCTCTTCAGACATTGACTGGGGCGATGGACTTACAGTGCAGTAGTTGCCGTGAAATATCCATTCTGTCTGTCCAGCAAATGGTGTGAACCACTCCCTCAAGCATCACATTTTCTAGAACAGAAGTTAGGAGACAGGGAGATGACGGCTTACAATGTATCCATCGGGACAGCTGTGCAGGGCCCAAGACAGCATCACCTTGCAATATCCGGACCCATGCTGTAGCTGCTGGCAAAGGAGAAGGGGCCATATCTGATGAAAGGTGATGACTTGCCAGAGAGTTCCGGGGAAATGGGTACAGAGAGTTTTGGAATCATTTACAGAATTCTAAATCCAGGCCCAGTGTGGTGCTTGCCTTAGGTAAGTCATAGATTGGCTTAGGGCATCTGTTTTTTTTTACATTCTGGAAAAGGGCTTGACGATACCTACTCCTTGGATGTGCACCGAAGTATTTAATTAATGTTTGCAAATCACTTTGAGATGCAGTTGTAGGGCCCACAGCCAAAAACAAAGCCCGCTTGTTTAGGTTGGCAGCAAAAAGGTCAAGCACTCTTTACTAATTAACACCCTATTAGTATAACAGCAATATCCATGTAGAGTTACTCAAGATGATGTTTATTTTCATCACTTGGCTTCGGTTGGTTTCCAAGCTAAGAAAACTGGAACTTACCTGATGGTGTGAAGTAATGAATTTACTGAAACTTCACTTCAAGCCAAACTCAGCCGACCGAGAAATATGCGAAGCTGGGTCCTTGCCAGGAAATGCCAGTCAAACAGGTGCCTGTTGGGGAACAGTGATAACCAGAAACCCTGGGCAAATGTTTCCCAAACTAAAGCTCCCCTGGGCTCCAGAGTACACTTCTTGGAAAGAGTGCGGGCACAGTGAGAGTGCCCTCTGCTGGCATCAAGGAGTATTTCCAGCGATTTCCATGCCAACTTCCGGGAGTCTCCGGGAGAAAGACTGGAGAGACTTCGAAAAGTTCAAGGAACCTTATTAGGCCTGCCTCCATTTTTATAATGGCAATAAAGTCCCACATAATCATTTTGAGAAAGTAAAACACAGAAATGCAGGCCCTGTTATAGAGTATACCTGGAAAAGTTTATTTAGAAGGGCTGTTGGAGGCAGAGGGAAGTTGATGAGGAGGGAGGGGGCCTGCAGGAGTGATACCTGCAGCAGATGAGAGAGGATGGGACCTGACCCACAGGTGAGGGAGCGGTTCTCCGCTGGGATCATGGGCTGTTCACCCTGTTAACAGGAGGGAAGGCAGAGTGAAGAGCCTGGTAGGTGAGATGTCACAGTGGGAGTTGGCAGAAGGTTTCTTTTGAATTTACCAGTGAAATGGGAAGCAAATTCATCAGCTGAGAGTGAGTATTCAGGAGGAAGAGGGGAAAGTGTGAAACAGTCGTCTAGGAGAAGGACAGAATGATTACACCCAGGGTGGGGGGACCAGAGTAGGACCGCCCAGCTGCAGTAAAGGAAACGTAGTCATGAATTTCAAGAGCAATCCGTGGAGAGGCCGCTTCTGCTTAGGATGCAGAAAGGGCGACAGTTGTCACCCATCCTGATCTATCGCACAATCACAACCGTCAGAGAGCTGACATCACAAAGCAGCAAAACTTTTTAGCCCTTTTGCCAAGACGTCAATTTTAGGAAGCCTAGCATTTTCCTTCAGGCCCCAAACTATAAACCTCTTCTCTAAATATACTGAACTGACTTCCAGGAACCAAAGAGGACTCCAGGTGGGGTCCCAGTGCCAGTGAGTAAAGCGCTCCACAAGGGCGCCTAGGAAGCCCCAGCTTAGGCCTGGCGATCTACATGCTAATCCAAAAGAACCGGCATGCTGGCAGCTGAGCCCCGCCAACCCTGGTGGATCGTCCAGCCAGCACACCCACTCCTAGCAGAGACCCAGGGAGAAAAACAGCCACACCCCCACATAAGCAAGGAAGCCCCGGGGTGGGGAGGGGGGAAGCAACACTGTTTCCCATTATTAAGGGGGAACTGACAATCATGAGCTAGAAGACAGACACCTGAGTATGAAACAACAAAGATACACAAACAAAATCACTCCAAACGAAACAGGTTAACTCAGAGAAGAGAAGAAAACATAAAAGCAACCCTCTAATTAATGTCCTCAAGAGTTTTTGAGATGTGCGGATATGAATAAAAACAAGAGCAGGGGGCTTTTAAAAAGAAACCATCAGGAAATTATTTAGAAAAAAATTAATAGAACAGTTGGAAGATAACGTCCAAGCCATTTCCCAGAACATAAGGCCAAGAGCTGGAAACCTGAGAGAAAAGATAAAAGGCCTGAAAGTATCAACTCAGAAAGTCAATTACCTGACCCATAGACCTTCCAGAGGCAAAACAGAGAAAATGGATCAAAAAAATATACTTACTTCCCCAAAACTCAAAAGAAACGTAATTTTCAGATTCTAAAAGTTCAAATAGTATTGATTGCCACACACACCTTTAACAAATTTCCACATTCTGAAGATACAGTATATCCTAAAGTGGAGAGAGGAAGTGGGGCAGGGGATTGGGGGGTGCGGAGCGAGAGGGAGGGACAGAGGGAGAGGGGGAGGCAAAGAGACATTCTTTAACAATCAGAAATCAAGGGCTCCTGGGTGTCTCAGCTGGTTGAGCAGCTGACTCTTGATTTCAGCTAAGGTCATGATCTTGGGGTCCGGAGATCAAGCCCCATGTGGGGCTCCACATTCAGCGGGGAGTCTGCTTGAGGATTCTCCCTCTGCCTGTCCCATGCTCACGCTCTCTCTCAAATAAATAAATAAATCTTTTAAAAAATTCAGAAATCAGATTGTCATCAGGCTTCTTATCAACAACTGGATTTTAGAAGACGATGGATCCAATTCCTTCAAAGTTCTAAGGAAAAAATATTTTGAATCTAGAATTCTAATCAAATGTGAAACTGAGGGGCACCTGGATGGCTCAGCCTGTTCAGTATCAAACTCATGGTTTCTGCTCAGGTCATGATCTTGGGGTCCTGGGAGGGAGTCCCCAGCAGGCTCTGTGCTCAGTGTCTGCTTCAGATTCTCTCTCCCTTCCCTCCACCTTGCTCTCTCCCTCAAATAAATAAATAAAATCTTTTAAAAAGTGTGAAGCTGAAATAAACTGTTTTCAGAAATGCAAAGCAAATGAGGTATGGCTGCTGGGAAAAGGCATCCCGCAGGTCTCTGATCATGGGGACTATAATTGAGGTGGACCCATTTTTGCGCCTCAAATCTATAACACATTTGTCAGCCGGTGGCGGACTGTAGCAGAGACACTGAGGCAAACCTGCTTCTGGGAGACTGGGGACTCTTCAGTGTCTCTGCCAAACCTTTCCTTTGACTCAGTGGAGGTCTGGAACATTTCTATCCCACCTTCTCATCTTCTCTCCGTTGCTCATCATCCCACCTTCGTCATGGTCTGATGGCCTTCCAGGCCTTGCCCAGCTCCTTCGCTGCCCCCTCACGCAAGTACATTTAATCCCACCTTGGAACCTACTAACATTTAAAATGTTAACGAGGATTACAGAGCAAATTGGAGATTTGAGAGGCAGACAAAAGAGGTCCAATGTGCACATAATTAAAGAAGAAAACCAAAATAATGAACCATAAGTATGTTGTTAAATATCTGAACATGCGGAAAGCGAGTGATGGCATCTGCTCTGGTCTCTGGTACTGACCAATACTTACCAAAATTCTGAGCACGCCCCAAAGCCCTCTTTGGCTTTAAAGCCATGTGATCTTGAATTTGAATCTTGTCTCTTCTGGTTACTACAAGAGACCACATAAGAATGTGGTGAAGATTACATGAGAGTAGTCCACACTGCCTGATACATAACAGGCAGAGTGAACAAAGATATAACTTAACAAGAAACAAGTCGTTGAAGAGAATTGAGCAGATCCCGCTTTGTCTTTTGGTAACTTTGTCTTAAATGGTAACATTTCTCAAGCAAGATCATGTACAGATTCGGAACCAAATGTAGGGACTTGAATCCCAGCTTCATCACTTACTGACTGGAAGGCCTTACATAAGAGCCCCGCGCCTCAGTTTCTCCATTTGATAATGATAGTACTTATCTCTTAGGGCTGGTATGAAAATTAAATGAGTTAGTACATGGGAGTATTTAGATGACTGCCTGGATCACAATAAATCCTAAATGTCAGCTGTCACTGGGTTTGGATAATTAGCTTTGAGACCCTCTGGGTCCAGGTGCTTGACTGAATAGAATATGTCTAACATTTCTCCCCAGTAAAGAAACTTTAAAACAAAATAAAATGTAAACTCACGACGATAGGGAGAACAGGAGGAGACAAGGGCTACAAAAGTTGTGAAGCTAGAAAGCAGGGGGTGGGCGAGAGCGGAGTTAGCAGAGCCGATGAAGCTGAATGTTAAGCTGTCCACAGAGAACCTGAGCATCCCGCCTGACTCCTCCACAGAACCTTCAAAGGGCTCAGAAATGGGCCACATTGGGCACCTTCAGAACAGGGGGGTAAGGGAGGGGCTTGAATAAGAACCGGGGGCGGGATGGGGGTGGAGAGCTGTCAAGAAGTAATTAGATTTCTTCCTTAATCCACCCTCCCCATGGCTGCCATTTTTCCCAACCTGGCACCAGACTAAACGCTTTTCTGCAAAAAGGGAAGAAAGGACTGTGTGTTGCCCAGAAAACAGGCTTCTGGGGCAGGGGTGGGGGGTGGACACGTAGGCTCTTCCTTGGGGCATCTGGCCAGCCCCAGAAGAAAGAGACTGGATTGGAGGTGCCCAGTACACAAACCACCCAGGACAAGCTCCAATCTGCCAAGGCCTTCACACGTTCAGGACCTCCAGTTGCTTTTTTAAAGCCCAATCTTAGTCAAGAGTAGACAGCCAAGGCTTGTCAGACACTGAGAAAGTTCTCTGGTGTGGATTAAAGAGGCCCGACAAATAAATAATGAAAGCGAATCTAGGGGCACCTGGGTGGCTCAGTTGGTTGAGCGTCTGATTCCTGATTTTGGCTCAGGTCATGATCTCAGTGTTGGGAGATCAGGCCCTATGTCGGGCTCTGTGCTGGGCTTGGGGCCTGCTTAAGATTCTCTCTCTCCTCTCTCTCTGCCCTGCCCCACCCTCTCCCTCTCTCTAAAAAAAAAATAAAATAAAAAAGGAATATAGAGGAAATGGAATAAATGCAAATTAGAAGAAAATTTCTTTTTTAAAGCTATCATTAGTACTCCTGCAGAACAGGGGAGATGACATCGATGAAGCAAAAATTATGTGTCAAAACCCCTGAATTATAGCAACAAAAAAAAGGCTCTTGAAAATTAAAATAGGATGGCAAAAATAATATACTCAGTAGCAGAACCAGAAGCTAAGTGGGAAGAAATTTCCTGGAAAATGGAGCAAAAGGAACAAAGAAATAGAAATTAAGAGAAGTGACATAAGAAATTAGAGGGTAAGTATAAAAGATCCAAAATCTGACCAAGAGGAATTTCAAAAGAGAACAGAGGAGGCTAAAGGGACTAGATCATCAAAAATAGTTTAAGAAAATTCCCCAGAACTGGAGAACATGACTTCTTGTTGGATTAAAAATAATGGATTAAAAATAAATCCATGTGAAAGGCCATCATTGTGAAATTTCAGAGCAAAGACAAGATCCTACAAGCTTCTAGACAGAGAAACTAAATCACACATAAAAGAATTCAAATGGCTTTGCACTTCTCAGTAGCAACACTGGCAATGAGAGGCCAGTGGAGAAATGCCCCCCCCCGAATTATGAAAAAAATTTCAACCTAAAAAATCATTTCCAACTTAGAATTCTAGAGTCAGTTAACCTTATCAAGGAAATGTGGGGACAGACATAAAAAGCCATCTTTGGGTTCAAAAACTCTACCTCCCATGCACCCCCTTCTCCGAAGGCCATTGGAAGTAAAGCAAGAAAGAGAGGAACATGGGATAAAGAGGATTAATTTCAACCCAGAGAAGAGATCACTAGAAATACAGTGAAGGGAGAGCCCAGAGTGACACCCGTGGACCAGGTGATCGGGCACGTGTATTGTCCAGATCGGAGCACACTCACTCCCAGGGCAGGCGTGATGAGCACGGCCATACTCTAGACTTCTGGACCATCTTCTTGACCGGATGAGGCTCCTGGAGCATGAAGTGCATTCCAACAAGCTATTAAACTAAAAAGATAAAGACATGAAGGAAACAGAAAATCCAACCCAAAGAGAAAGACAAAAATAAGTTCAGGGATGACAGCAAAGAGAAGCCAGTCCCAGAAAGACAGCTATGCAGCAGTCTAGACACCAAAAACCGGCCCCGATGGGAGAGAGCAGGTCTTCACGAAGGGTGGTTCCAATAGCAAAAGAAAAAAAAAAAAAAAGCAAGAAAGAAACAATTAAATTGCCTGATGTTTGTTGACCTTGTAGAAAAATGTTCTGAGAGACTTTTGGAAGTTGTTGGATGAATTGACAGTTAAGTACGAAAAACTGAGTAAATTAAAAAGCAAGGCAATTATTAACTACAGATAAAACAGGAATTAAGAAAGGATATGTAATCGGAGTGCACTACATGGCTCCATGGTGAATAATATTTGTCCTAGGCAGACAATGTAAACAGGGACTATTGATCTAAAAACTAATCTACATGGGGAGGAGGAGGGACAGGAAACAGAGGGATGCAGATGAGGGTGTCAAGAGAACTAGATCCTCATCTACTGTAAGAGGAAGTCAGTGGACTGCATCTAGAATTGATAAGGTAAAAGACAACATTGTATACTTGTTATTTAGAAACATGGGGATGAGCAAAGCTGGGGAAGCAGAAGTTGACAGCAGTGGCCTCCAGTGAGAGGACCATGTGGCCTGCGGAGTGCTGGAACAGGGAATCACATTTTGTTTTAAATATGTTAGTTGAGGGGCGCCTGGGTGGCCCGGTCAGTTTGCACTGCCTTTGGCTTGGGTCGGGATCTCAGGGTCCCTCCCTGCTCAGCGGGGAGTCTGCTTCTCCCTCTGCCTCTGTGCACGCTCTCATTCTCTCAAATAAATAGAATCTTGAAAAAAAATGTTAGTTCAGTTTGACGTCTGAAACTATGTGCACTGCTAAAAAATTAGTTTTATAAGTGGATTAATTTCTCCGAGCGCCTTTGCTTGCCGGTCTCATGGAGGCCTCCGAACAGTTCTTTCCAACAGGCTCACCTTCCCTTTGAAAGACAAGAACGCCCCCTCCCTTCGAGCAGTATCCCGCTCCCCACCCTGAGCCTGGCACGCAATCTACTCAGAGAGCATTAAAGGAATGAATGGACTGCCCTCCTAACCTCAGAACAAACCTTAAAGCGCTGTGGGAGCTGAAGGGGTCCTCGTGTATCGGGTCCCACCACCTCTTGCCGCGGAATCCCTGACGGGAGCCGGCGGTTGCTGCGGTCACGTGGTCAGTTCGATACTCCAGGAGCCGTGTATGTTCCTTTCCCGACGCTGCGGTCACAAAGGACCACAAGCTGGGTGGCACTAAACAACAGAAACGTATCCCCTCATGGTTCTGGAGGCTAGAAATACGACATCGAGGTGTGGGCATGGCCGCGCTCCTTCCAAAGGCTTGAGGGGAGGATCCTTCCTTACCTCTTCCGGCTTCCGGTAGCCCCGGGGCGTTCCTTGGCTGGCGAAAGCCTGGCTCGTATCTCCCCCTGTCCTCACGGGCTCCTGTCTGTGCTGAGGGTCTTCACGTGGTGTTCTCCTCTCACAGCTTCACATCTTTTTTTTTTTTTTTTTAAACACAATGATATTGGACAAAAGGCCCACCCTACTCCAATATGCCTTCATCTTAACTAACTACATCTGTAACAACCCTAGTTCCCAATGTGGTCAGACTCTGAGGCGGTTAAGACTTGAACATACCTTTGGGGAGGGGCCACGTACAACTCATAACAGCATAGAAAACAGAATTTCTCTTTTCTAAAGCACATTTACCACTACGTGGCCTGGTGGCCCCCCCTGCCCGAGCTGGGCGGCCGGGTCTACCCAGCTCCCTACCCTGGAAAGACAGTTCTTCCAGCTTGCTGAGAGGAAAAGCTTTAATATTACTTCAATGTGAGTTCCCATTTTAAAAGAGGCTCCTAAAAACCAAAGATTCCTTTGAGAGTTAAATAAATAGAATCACTGATTCACTGAGAGACAGATTTTCAAACTTGGTGAAAGGCAGTAGGGGCGATATTTGAGAAAGTGTCCTTTCTGGAAGGTCTCCATTACACTTTGTGAGTTTCTACCCCCCACTCATGAGCTCAGACATGAAGGCAGGCATCTGGGGACAGAAAGGCTCGCCCTCATCTGACAGGGTAGAACTTCACTTCTGCTTTCCCATACCCTGGGGCTCCAGCAGTGCCTGGGAGGTCGGGGAGCGCAGGTGGCCACAGAACGCGTCCCTCATGCTCACCTTTGTCCCTGTCATTTGTGGCCTGTGCCTCTCTTGCCTGCATCCAATGGCCTGTTCCATTTGCCTTTCCAGTTGCCAAACTGACCCGACCAAGCCCATGATGACACGGAGACAGGAGCCCAGGGTCATGGGTCTCTTTCTTGCCATTGAAGAGCAAGAGTGATAGGCACACCCTTTTAGGATGACACAATCTTTCGGGCTGGTACGTGCTGTCTCTTCTTTTTTAAATTGAGACCACAGGCCTTTGTGGATAAGGACAGGCTGTCAGGTCATGTTAGCCCCATGGTGTTTATTTTAAAAACCACAAGAATAAATCTGATTCATGTCTTTAATGATTCAGCCTTCCTTGTAATTGTGAGGGAGAAGTTTTTCTCCACTTCCCCCTCCTCGCTCCCCATCTCCCCTTAGCTGTCCTAAGTCGCACCAGTCCTTCTAAAATCAGGAGCCCACGCCTGTGTGTTAACCGGTGACACCCCAGTCTGCACTATTAAAGAGCAAAGCAGAAAGAGGGATGCAGAAGCACCAAGTCTTTCATACAAAGAAGGCAATTTTGGGGGGGTGGGAGGGCTTCCGGTTAGCCTGCCACTCACTGCTCAGAAATGATGTGAATGGTGGGCTTTCACGGCTGGGAAAGGAGCTAAAGGGGAGGAGGCCCAAGAGCCATGGCGAGCCCAGGGGCCCGGAGGCTGGCCACACGGACCAGACGTAGGGAAACCATTACGCTCTTCCACCAAAACAAATTTCAAAGGCAGCGATAAGACCAAAACGCTAGGTAATGACATGCCTGAGCTTTCTTTCATCTAAGCATCTGGAATCTCTTGAAAGCATTAATTACATCTTCCTCCCTTCGGAGAGAAGAGGAACCCTGTGGTTGTCACCACGGCAGGGGACATCTCAGCTCACTGGGAAAGCGGAGAGCCCTGGACGAAGCCTCCAGGAGATGAGGTTCCAGCCTCGGCCCTGTCCACATGGGGTTCTCAGGCAACTTCCTTGACTGGAGTCTTAGTTTCATTATGTAACAAATGGGAGAAATAGTAATAATCACAATAATGATACTAACCCCTGGTGTGAAACACTTTTGTGAAGCAGGCGCTGGTGCTCAACATTGCATGAGAGCTGTACCTGCTTATCTCAGGAAGCTGGTACTGCCGTGGAGCCCATTTTGTGGATGAGAACATCAAGGCCTGGAGAGAAGGGCTGGCTTTGGGAGTAAGCAGAGATGTCAGTGCCGGAATGCAGGTCAGCTGACCGCAAAGCCAGGGCTGCTAGGAGGATAAGAAAGTCTAATGAGACAGGATGTGGCAGAGTGTTTAGGCAAGTTCCACTCGGCATGGAAGTGAAAGGAGTCTCGGGACCAGAGTTCCAGGCCAGGCCTGCCATCCCGCCTCCCACCCCAGGCCACAGGTTACTGTATCACCGGGTCCTTTCCTGGGTTGGTACTTGTGCAAGACTTAGTCAGATCTCCAGTGGCTTGATTATGTGGGAGGAACAGCATAGGATGTCCTAGATTAAAATGTTATTTTGTTCCTTTCAAAACCCCGTCTGGGCTTCTGAATCCTTTAGTTCAGAAAAGCCAAAGCGTCCTAGCCTTAATTAGTCTGCAAAAGCAATCGTCAAAGTGAGAAGATAATTTAAAAACAGTATTCTGGGTGTTGCTTTCTACCCCTTCCCAAAGCTTGATAAACATTGTTGGATGGGGGACAAAAATTGGGGTGGGATGTGAAGCTTCTCTTCTCCTTTCGGTAATGAAAAGATGGCTGCTTTTGTAATTAACGATGGTGCACTCCAAATTAGCGACATCAGATTCCACGCCACCACCGCACAGATTCTCCCCTGTGCATGTGAATAACCAGGCAGGAGAAAAACTCTCCAGGAACTGCCACGCCCCCCCCCCCAAAGGCCTGTTCTGGATTGTTCCTCCCCCTCACACAAATTCGCTGGGCACCGTGCTGGGTGCTGCAGTTCCGCGGGGGTCGGGATGGGGAGACAACTGCTGCAGGTGGCGAGCCCCAGGAGTCCACACTTGGCGCCAGTATTGGCAGACAGGAAGAGCTGAAGAGTAGGCGAGGCAGGCAGAGGAACTCGGGATGACTGAGACACAGGATGGTGTCCTAGAGGCCAGCAGGCGAGGCTGGCGGCGCGCTTAGGGTCAGATCCAAAAGGTATCCTGCTAAGCCGCGTGAAATAAGTGGTGTGGCCCACGGGGACCGGTAGGCCCTGGAAGATCTGAAGCCAGGATGGGAACAAGGGATGGAGCCGTGTGTAGGCGGGCGCCCCCTGGAGGCCGCGAGGCAGTGCCGCAAGCCGGAGGCGGGGCCGCTTCCCCCCGCCCCCGGGGGAAACAGACGGCCACCAAACCCGTTGGAGACGCGACGCATGTGTTATTTTTAACCTTCGTCCAACTTTCCGCAAAAGAAACTGCTGCCTATTGAATCACGCGTGTCGTGAGTGAGCATTTAAGGCCTGAAGCCAGATTTCCTCAAAAGCAAGTGGTTTCATGATTGCTGTCAGCGTCCCAGCACAAACTTGAACCAGACGAAATCAAACATTCATCAAGGGATTGTTCAGTCCTTTTAAAAAATATTGTTGCTGCTGCTGTACTTCCCTGAGGGGTTCGCTTGGTGACAGTCATGACAGTAGCGAACACTTACAGAACGTTGACTCCACGTCGCGCTGTGCTCAGGTTTGCAAGGACCCAGGCTCTCCGGCTCACAGGTGGGGACGCTGGGTAACCACGCCGCTAGGAGGGGGCGGAGCTGGGCCCTCAACCGCCCAGCCTGCTCCAGAGCCCTCTCTCAGCCGGCCACTGATCTGTAATCTCATCCCTCCACATGCCCGACAGAGGCCAGCATTCGGTGGCACCCTGCAAGGAGCCGCAGGAGCTCCTTCGGCTGAGAGGTACAGGCAAGGTTTTGTGTTCATGTGTACTCTCCTGGAGAGAGGGTCTTTGCGCTGGGCACTTCCTTGGTCTCAATCACAGAGTAGCCGTGTGGCTTCGGGCCGCTCACCTCTACGCCTCCATTCGCTCATCTGCAGAATGAGGAAAGGGCAGTAAACCCGGGGACCTCCCTGGCTTCCTCCAGCTCCTCTGTCAGCTGCTCTGAGTTCGTCTGAGAAGCATCTGAACCCTCACCATGCATGGTCCGGCTGCTTTGTGGGGGCCGGGGCTACAGGGAAAGTCAGACCAGCCTGTGCCTCCAAGGAGCTCGTGTTCCCCCACCAGGCAAACAGCCATTAGGTCCCATCTCTGTCGCTGACATTTGGGGGCTGGAAGAGGAAAGTCTGAGGGCATAGCACACTGGTCCAACATAAAGGCAGAGCCTCTCTTGGAACACTGGTGGCCGCGGAGGCCGAGGGTGCTGGAAACCCCTACCCAGGCGACTGTGAGTGCAATCTGGTGTGAGGCCAGCGGGCTTCCGACTGAGCCCTCGGGACAAAGATCCTGCCATCCCTGCATAACTCCAGTGGTGACCTGCCACTGAGCACGGCCTCACTCCCTCCTGTCAGGTCTGTAGTCTTAGTTCTTTCTCCAGAATCCCATTATGGGATCTTCCCGTCCATCAGCCTGAGCCATCCGCCCCTCAGGGTCACACCCGGCTCGTCAGGACCCCAGGTCCAGACTCTGCCCTTTGGGGCTCATCCATCAGCCTCCACCCGCCCTTCCTCACCCTCGCAGAGGCCCTCTGCTTCCCTGCCTGTCCGGTTGCTCTGCCCTTCACCTCCCTGTGCTCTCTTGACAACAAACGAGATGCCTCTGACCCCCCTGGTCGGGTTAGTTCTCCACCAGGCCAACCAGCACGGCAGCTCCCCTGACCGCAGGGGTCCCAGCAGCTTCGAGCCAGCAGCAGGAGTGCCCCCAGGACGGGTCTGCAGGGCGGTCACTCAATGCCCACCAGCCGCCTGCCGGGCAGGGGTAGGGGTTTGCGTAGGGAGCACGCTCCCCACTTACCCCTCAATGGTCTCTGCTCTCCGCACACCCCTAGCCTCCCCTCTGGCTCCCCTCGACTCCCAGCAGATCACCTTGCCTCCTGCTTCAGAGGGAACGACTAACAGTCACCCCAAAGAAACTCGTTTATTTTATGTATCTAGAACTTGATTAAAAAGATGGCATGCTGTGGGTGTTCTTCCAGGGCTTACTTTTTTCACTTACTAGGCACCGCTAAGACCCATCCCTGTTGTTGCACGTACCTGCAGTTTATTTGTTTTAACCGCTCTGAAATGTTCCATGTGTGAAAATACCACAAAGGCATGAAAAAACAGGATTCAGGATGGTGGTTACTTTCGGTGGGGCGGGCCAAGGGCAGGACATGGAAGGAATACATCATAAGTTATTGTCAATAGGCTAGTTCTTACGTTAGGTGATTGTTTCACAACTATTTCTTATAATATTAATTTTAATAAATAAATATCTCCGACATATATGTACCTGAGAATGTGCTAGAAAATAAGATATACAATTAATAATATTACGTTATTACTGTGACATAATCTTTTATAAGTATATTAACCACAATCCTTATATATGCTATTATGTATATGTACATATACATAATATGTGATATATAATACATAACATGTATGCTATATGCTCAAAATATGTTCTCTATACCATTGTTATGTATTATACAATAAATAACATACTATGTTATTATATATATTTAATCTTCAGCAACATAAAAACTATATTATCATATATAATGATAATAAATTAAAATACCCCCCTCTCCCATTGTGATGCCCCAGTTGTCACTGTTCTTCCTTCCCTTTTCAGAATTAAAGGTCTTCACAGCATTGCCATCCTCCCTATCTGCATTTCCCTATCTTGAACCTCCTTCCTCATTCCATCCCATTTTATCTTCTCACCCATCATCCCTCCAAAGCAGGTCTTGCCAAGGTCACCAATGGCCTCTGTGTCACTGAATTCCATGGCACTTGCAGCCCTGCCTGTCACCAGCTTCTGCCACTGCTGACGACTCGCGCTTTCTCGGCATGCTCTTCCTCTGGACCCCACGGGCCACGCTCTGTCGCTTCCCTCCTTCCACACCGGCGGCTCCTTCCCAGCCTCCTTTACCAGGTCACCCTTCTTTGCCATGGCTTGGGGGCTCCTCAGAACCTCATTGAAAGCTCTTTTCTTACTCTCTCCCTTCATCCATTTCCTTGTCCTCATCTGACCCCCAAGCTGGGTCATTGGTCATTGGCGACACCTCCAGCCAGATGTCTCCTTTGAGCTCTAGATTCAAACATCTGGCTACTCTACTTGGATATCTCGGCGCTCTGCAGCACAGCATGCCAACACGAAGCTCATGCCCCCCTCCAGCCCCGTCCTCCAGTGCTCCCTGCTCAGTATGGGCAAATGACCCAGCTGGGCCACCGATGGCCACCCCCAGCTCTAGAAAGTGGCCCTGGAATGGGCACGGGGCCTCAGTTGGGCCAATCAGAGACCTTCCCCAGGATTTTTCTGCACATCTCAAGGAGCATACTCCCCTGCCTCTTGGATCCTGAAACGGATGGGATGTGAGATGGAGGGTCCTGGCAAAAACCTGTCTGCAGTAGAGATAATGATGAATCCAGGCAAAGTTGAGTCCTGGGGCTTTAAAGGCTGCTTGGTTCCAGTCCCCATGCCTCCTGCCCTCATTCCCGATCTACTTCCTTTGGTTTGTTGAGCACCTCTATATCTATCCAGTAAGCCAAACTTTTTGCTTATGCTAGTTTCTGTTAAGATGGAGAGGCATGTACGGAGTGAAGAGGCCAAGACCTTATAAGTTCTCCCTGCATCTCTATTGTTACGGTAGACTGACCCTTGTAACCTAGGTCTGTTGGCTGGCAAGAATGAGCAGGATTCTAAGGGAGCATGGCTGGTGTCCCAAGCCCAGCAAAGCCTTAGGAGCTGGTGGGGGCTGTGGCCGGATGCTCCACAGGACCCAGCTTCCCCAGCCTCTGTCCCCTTTTGGGAACAAGTGGCTGCCTCAAGGCTTGATCCCTGCGGGGACTGGGCCAGTGTCAGAGAACCACTCAGCTGTAGACAAGTGTCCCTCAGACCATGTGGGGTCCACTTCCACAGCTGTGCAAGCCTCGGTGACAGTCACAATGGCAGAAGTGGGTTCATGCGACTCTGGTTATCTTCCTAGTATTTGAATACCACGCTTTAGACCCAATTCCCCCAGCCTGGGTGTTAGGACAATTCTAGAGGCCACTGGGGGAGGCCTCAAGAGGGGAATGCTGGCCTTTCTGCCAAAATGGTCCCACGTAGACCAAACGATGAATGGGAAGAAAGTAGGAGACATGATGACATCCATGCCCGAGGCTGAGCTGTGGGTCACAGGTGACATTTATAGACAATACAGTGAGCCTGCAGAGCTGGTGGCCAGGTCAGCAGATGCCGCTGCTGGTAGTGGCACTAATGAGCATGGAGACTAGAGGCCGGGATTAGAGGCCTACAGTGCTCTCCCAGAGGGAGCCTGTGTTTGTGAGATTCCTGAAGGATAAGATGAGGGTGCCTCCCTCCATGTCACCAGGAAGTAATCACCCGAAAATGCAATCTGTGGAAAATAAGCTGTAATCCTGAGCCGGATCGCCCCTGGGTGATCTGATAAAGTCAGTTTTCTGGCCCTACAGAGGGGAGAGGCAGATGGGTAGTGAAGTAACCGACAATCCCGCACTGTTTCCTGTCTGTCTTCGACATGTTTCAGTGGCCAAGAGGGGAGAATGGGGGTGGTTTCAACACCATGGGAGGGTTCCTTGTCTCACTGCATTTGGGCATCACCGGAAGAAGCTCCTGCAGTGCTTAGATCCAGGGAAGGCTAAAGACAGCTTGGTTTCTTTCAGCCCTCATTAGTAGCCTGGAAAATCGACCAGCCACCTCAAA
The DNA here is from genome assembly GCA_028534135.1 of Potos flavus. Lineage (NCBI taxonomy): Eukaryota > Metazoa > Chordata > Mammalia > Carnivora > Procyonidae > Potos > Potos flavus. The sequence goes on along the minus strand of CM052885.1, from coordinate 45,362,048 downwards.
CCAGATCTTGTCAAGTGTTTTTTGTCTTCCCTGGTTAAAACAAACACTTTTCACTCAAGCCCATGGTGAGTATTCATTTCCTGGTTAATGGGGGTACGGACATTGTGTTGTCGTCCGGGTCCCTACCTAGGATTCTGGGCAGCAATACTGGCCTTAGATCTGAACGAGAGGGGCCCCAGCCCTGAGTCCTGCTCTACAGAGGGCCCTGCCCTGACACTGTCTAGCCGCACCCTCCGTGGGCGTGGAGCCAGCAGGGCCAAGGGGACAAGCCCACCTAGTGCTACCCCATGCTCTGGCTATCCAGGACCCCAGAATGCCCTGCCCTAGTGTCTGCACAGGTTCTTTACAGAGTTCATACTCCCAAGGGCTCGCAGGGTGGCCAGAGGGCAGCTCTTGGCATGGGGGTTATGGACAGAGCCTGGACATGAGGTCCAGTGTCCCCATGTGTTCCCACAAGGCCCTCGTGGCAAGGAATGGATCCAGCATTTGGAAGAGAAGAGTAACAGGCCTCAGGTTAATAGTTAGAGACTGGGGAGTAGCTCTTCCCACACTACCGTTTTCCTCTGCAGAATTCCAACTCTGAGACTTCTAAATTTGAACCTGGCCCTCGACCTCATTATGAATGTATATTTGTAAAGGTAGGAGAATAGAACATATTTAATTTAAAATGTTTAGCTTGGGGCGGCTGGGTGGCTCAGTCATTAAGCGTCTGCCTTCAGCTCAGGTCATGATCCCAGGGTCTTGGGATCGAGGCCCACATTGGACTCCCTGCTCAGCGGGAAGCCTGCTTCTCCCTCTCCCACTCCCCCTGCTTGTGTTCCCTCTCTCTCTGTGTCTCTCTCTGTCAAATAAATAAATAAAATCTTTAAAAAATAAAATGCGTAGCTTGATTTAAAACTTTTCAATGTTTATAGTATGAGAGCTTCCAAGTATACTCTGGGCCTGCCCTTCCCAAGGCTCAGAGTGGTTGTGTTGGTCAGGGGTGATCTTGCTTACGTGCTGAGGCACTAGAGGCAAAGATCCACCTCAAGAGAGGAGAGACTCCTGCTTCCTAAGTCAGGATCTTTTGAGCAGATAAAACAATGGAAGCTGAGATAATCAATTTTAAATTTATTTAGAATGAGTCCAAGGGTGAGTAAGAGAGAGAGAGAAAGAGAGAAAGAGGGAGAGTCTGGGCATGTGTTTGTGTGTATGTGCATGCATTAATTTTAAGAATAGTAGAAGCTGACCTTTAGAATCCTGAAAGAGTGAAGATTTTATGGTGTCCTTCACTGTACAATTGAAAATTAAAATAATCTTAAGTCACCAAAAATTAGTCCCCCAAATTCTGATTTTCCATACTGATTATTTCCTCATTTTGCAGATGAGGGAACAGTAGCTTAGAGATGTTAAGTGACTTAACCAAGGGCACATGACCAAGGTTCAGCCCAAGCACTATCATTCATGGCCTCTATCATGTTCCTTATCGTGCATGGCCTCTTCGCCAGGAGAACAGATCTCAGTGAGCTGGGGTCAGTGGGCAGGCTCCCCAAAAGATGGGCACTCCAAGAACCAGGCAGAGAGCACTGGATAGTAGGTAAGCATCAAGGGCTGCTCAGAAATCAGGTTCTTAGATGTGAGATAAGTCAGGACGCTCACTACTCATCCTTGACCTCTTTGCTGGTGACAAAGAGGCTGAGTTCTATGACAGAACAGTTAGGGTCTATCTGCCAGAAAACGCAAGTACTGCTTGGGAGGTTTCTGCAAAGTGGAAGCAGAGAAGGGAAATTTCGCCTCCTGGTGGCCATCTTTAGTAACGGCAGTAGGAGGCATAGCAGTCTTAGCTTTGGGGTGGGGTGGTAAGACAAGGAAGCTTTCTTGTGTCCTCCTGGATGATCATTTTCAGGTGTCTTAAACGTCATTCTTTCATGTATCTTATTCATTTTGGGGGGCGCTTTAGGCAGGGTGATAAATATGGTCTCTATTAGTCCATCTTAGCTGGATTCTTACTGATTTTTTTATTGTTATTTTTCTGTTCAGTGATTTGGAAGCTATAATGTCTTTTAATGAAAATTGTCCTTACATTTTTATAAATCATCTCTATGTTCACAACTTTATATGTAAGTGAACCATTATTCCTATAGTAACAATTTAAAAAATGAACTGATCTATTCTATCCCTCTCATCAGTAATAAGGATAGCATCGTCTACCTCTGCTGACCCAAATGTGTGTGTGTATAGCAGTAACTACTTCTTAAATTGCCTTAAGTTTGTTAAATTGGTAATGAAAAACTAGACTTAGCTGTAAATTTATGTGCTTTAATTACTCACTACCATTTTTTAATTCCATGTTTTCTCCATTCTTGAGTTATTTACTTATATTGATTTACCAATCAACCAGATGCGTGATTGGCTAATTTTTTTTTCAAGTGGTGGGCTTGGGATCCTTACATATCTAAACATATCTTTATATTCTCCCCATTCATCAACAATATGGAACCTACCGTTGACTGTCTATGCCTCATTTTAAAATATGGCATTGTTTTTCATCACCAAAAAATGTTTTTTTGAAGTACTCCCTTTTCATGACTGGTTGGTGTTTTCTGGTAAATGGATATTAACAGAGATTTTTCTTAACCTTCCTGCTGCTTCTTGCAGTAACTCTGCTCCATGGAGGGTGGGGTCTTCCAATTTCTCAGACAGGTCTCCTGCTTTTGAAATATTAAATGATTACCACATTATTTTTATCCACACTTCTTCTTGAGAGAATGAATTTATCAGATTAAATGCGGTTCCTGTCAGAGATGTGTGGATCCATGTCCAAGGGCCCCAAGGAAGAGAAAAGGAAAGATTTGTTTCTTATGGTTACATTTTGTTAGATGAGAGAATAGTTGTGTGGTAGCAGGGGCATCCACAGTAACTTGGCCGAAAGTTTCCTTTTGCATATTTATTAGGGTGGTCAGCACGGAGCACCCCCCTCCCTGCCTCCTCACTGCGACCTTACAAACGGGGTTCCACAGTGTGAGCCCCAGGGTCTTGCTGCCGCTCGAGGTCGAGGTCGAGCCTGGAGCCCACCGCGTTCCCCCAGTGTCCGGCCCCGCCTCACTGCCGCAGCACCCCCGCCCCGGCCTTCCCTCTTCCTATCCAGGGGGTGCTCCTTCCACGTGCGGGGAATGGCGGGTCGCTGGGCCCTAGGTCTTCTCTCCCGCGAGGCATCCTCTGAAGAGAGCCCTCAGCGTTCCTGGAAGGTAGAAGGAGTTCCGCTCCCGTGTCTGTGTGCCTCTGTTCTGCAGTGGACGTTTAGGAGGTGTGGAGGAAGAGCTCCCCTCGAGGGCTGGCGACACCGCCTTCCATAGCAGCCCGTTCCGCAGGGTGGTGTCAGCACACTGGCGGTGCTCCTTGACCTGAGTGGAGCTCACAGCTGTGAGATTACAGGGCCGTCCTGCTGCGGGGTCACGGGAATTGGGGGGGGGTGTCCCGTGGTGACCTCAGGAGAGGGGACACTGATGGCCTTGGGGCAGGGCCAGCCTAGGTAGCTTCCGGGCACCTGGGTGGAGAGGCAGCACTGGGGACACAGGCCCACCAGGAAGCAGTGGGCCCAGAGGTAATGATGGAGACTGTTTTGGGGGGATCTGCTCAGGACACTCTGTTAGTGGGGAAATCGTGGAAAGAGCAAGTGTTTGCTAACCCGTGGCCCATGAAAACCTCCTCATTTCAGAGCCAGTTTCCTCATCTGGAAAGTGGGTAATAATAGGACCTCCCTGTGGCTTTTATGGGGTTCAAATGACGTACTATGTGTGGGACACAATGCCTGACCTATGTGTGCGGATGCTCAACTGCTGGGCTCCTTGAGTTAAGAAGGGCAGGGATACAGTGGAATTTCTTCTTCTTTCTCTTCCCTACTATCTCCATTCCCCTTTCACGCTCTGGGGGGACCTCTTCACTCTCCCCAGCCTGCTAATTCTGCCCTGACACTTCTTTCCATTTCCCCTGGTGAATCTGCTTCCCCATGGGGACCATCCAGTTTGTTTTTGCAATCCCCTCCTTTACCCCAACCCAACTAAACTGATCTTCCTCCACGAGCTGTTTGCAAATCCACATGGCTTTTCTCTTCTTAGAGGTCTACAGCATTTTGTCACCTCCCTCCCCATCAGAACTCAATTAGTCATCTGTTCAGCTTTCCACGTGTGAGGAATGGTTTCAAAGATAAGAGTTTCCTGTGTGGCTGGAGGTTTCCATACAAGGACCCCCCCCTCTGGCTTCTGTTCCCCTGGGAGAGGGAGAGCTGGGTGGCCGACAGAGATGGGTCACACACCAGGAAGCCAAGCACGGTAGATTTACTAGGGTAATATCCGCAGGTGAGATAACAGCACATACATACAGAAATCCATGGGCAGAGATACCATTCGGCACCACAAACACCAAAGCAGCAGGGGGGGGGGGGGGGTTGCTCAGGAAGTGGCTTTGGAAAGTTCTCTTGAAAATCCAAGGGCAGCTTTGGTGCTCAGAGATTCAAACAGAAAACTATACAAAACCAACCCATAAATATATATATATATATTATATATATATGTGTGTATATATATATAAAATTGCAAAATAAAAGCCCAAGAAACTAATCATCAATCTGCACATCAGTGGCTCAAAAAGTGTTAGCACAGAGAAAGGCAAAACCGTTCGTGGGGATGAATTGCATGATCCAGGGGGCTGGCATTTCCGTAGCAGAAAGAGTATTTACATGGAACCCCTATTTGAGACTTCACAATACTAGGAAAAGCTATACACAGACAATGCATGTACAAGGGAAGACGATTGTCAGACACAGACATTTCACTGAAACCATCCACGGCTTTAGAGAACACCGCACTCTCTAACTAGACCCCTGCGTACCCAGCCAGGTGAGCCTGGAGCCTCTCCCCGCGTGAGACTTCCTGGGAGAGGGAGGAACACAGCGCCGGACTCGGCGGCTGAAGCATAGATGGCAGGAGTTTAAAGGTGGACTAGACCACGGAGATTAAGCTGTCACCCACAAGGCAGGCCCAGTAGGCATGAGGTGGTGTTGAAAGGTGGGGGCACGGATCCCCAACATATAGTCTCATTTTATAAGAGCTTTGATGTCTTTAAATTGGCCCCTCTGTCCTTGGTCCAATTGTCTCCTCCTTCTGATTCATCTAAAAAAGGGAAGATCTAAAAGTTATATGAGATGATCTGCTGGAGGGGAGAAGAGTTTGGAGGTTTTCTACAGCTCTTCTCCCACTGCCCCAAGCCTTTACGGTTTCTGTGAGCTACTTAGAGTTTGGGGACTTGTCGCGTCCGAGACAGCCTCATCCTGCTCCTTGGGAACCAGTGGGTGAGGAGAGAGCTGAGGAGCCACCACACCGGGAAAGCACCTGAGGCTCGGTCTCCGGCCACACCTGCGTCCCCTGTGTCAGTGACTGCGCCCATTTCTCCTCCACCTCAGGCCCAATTTCTCATAGCAATGACCCAACTTTTGGGGACATCTTGAAGGCAAATGGCACCAAACACCGATTTGGCAAAACCCAAGTACGAACCAATACTAACCATCATTTCTGTATTTTTAAGAAAACCCTCAACTGGAGATGCTAATTATTCCTAGAAAGAGAAACCTATCTACATAAAATGACGAAAGAAGATTTCTCCACTAAAGGAGGACACCCCCATCTGAAACAGCCACATTGATTCCTGGGGTGAGAGTGGCTTCTCAGGGCGAGAGGCTCAAGAGGGTTGGATGTGCTCTGGTGACAGGGCTCCCCTGTGCTCTTTTATTTCTGGGAAAAAGTATGCCACATCCAGGTGGGAGGGCTGGCTAGACGGGGCTTTGGGCAATCATACTGCGACACAAGTGAACTGCAACAGATAAATAACCGATGACTGCATTTCTTCAGAGTCCGTTCAGGCCTCTGGCTTTTCATGTTCAATTGTCCCTTTCGGAACAGACAGGGAACAATGATAGGGTGCCCTGTCCTTTCAGTGGGCGTGGAAAGCGTGGGTTTACCTCCTCCCTGGTTTCTTCTCAGACCCTCTCAGTGCTATTGTCTTTGAGAGTTTGCTTAGACTCGAGTGGTAAGAGAAGATACAAGACCTGTTTCCTCTACGCTCAGAGAGTCCACAGCAGCTCGAGCAACCAACTCAAGGGCTTCCGCTGACCTGCGTAAGGGAAAGGAGTAAGGCCTGTATGCTTTCGCCTTTGTTCAAGAGTCAAAAACTGAATACTCCTGGCCTAGAACTGGAACATAGAATATGCACTTGTGCAAAAGATGGCCTCGAGAGGCCGATGGTGGGCTACGTGTCTATCTACCCCGATGCATACCTCCATCAAAAAATCCAAACTGCTCTTTGATCTTCTCGGCTTTCAGAAGTGAATCATGCTGTTGGGGGATGGTTCTTTCAACTCCAGGGTAAGCAGAGCAGTGGCCTGTAAGGACAGTGGTAGCCCTGTCACGACGGTGCTGAACGACACCTGAATGACCGCCTTGCACACTCAGGGCATCAGACACCTGGAGAGGATTCAAGGCTCAGGGTACATAAATCCACAGTAAGAGAGCGATGCTTTCTAGTGGGGTTCTTACAAACCAGGGTCCTCATCCAAACACCTGCAAGTCCCTTAAAAATAACTTCTCTGTCTACAGAGGAAGAACCCCATTTTCATTACAGGACTGTTGAGGGAGGCTATTTTTTTTTTAAAGATTTATCTATTTGAGGGGTGCCTGAGTGGCTCAGTGGTTAAGCATCTGCTTTCGGCTCAGGTCATGGTCCCAGGGTCCTGGGATGGAGCCCTGCATTGGGCTCCCTGCTCCATAGGAAGCCTGCTTCTCCCTCTCCCCCTCCCCCTGCTGTGCTCCCTCTCTGTCTGTGTCTCTCTCTATCAAATAAATAAATAAAATCTTAAAAAAAAAAAAGATTTATTTATTTGAGAGAGAGAGAGAGAGAGCATGGGTGGGAGGCACAAAGGAAGAGGAAGAGAGAATCTCAAGCAGATCCTGCACTGAGCATGGAACCCAACGCAGGGCTCGATCCCAGGACCCTGAGATCACAACCTGAGCCGAAACCAAGAGTTAGATGCTTAGCCAACTGTGCCACCCAGGCGCCCCTTGGAGCAGGTTATTGTTATCTCTGTGTAACCTGGCTGAATTTGGACAGTTCCTTGGGTCACTATAGGCCAGGAAGCTCTAATGGAGCACAGATCTGTGCTAGAGGCTTGCCCCTTGGCAAAGCTTTTTGCAAAGTTTGAGAGAGGTCACGTGGTGTGGACGGCTGTCTCCAATCACTTCTGGGTGCCGGCCACCAGCGCACAGAGAGTCACTGGAGCCAAGTTGTGTCTCTGTAACCATCTCTCCTTCTGCCTTCCCACCCCGCCCCTGGACACAGGGCTGTCCCATGGACACAGCCCCCAAACCTCCCCAGTGCCCAGCTCAGACGCCCGTCACACTGCAGACTGGCTCACACGTTCTCGTCCCTTTCTGCAGTACATCCAAGCACGACGGCTTCACTAGGAATGACCCTCCTGCCCACCCCCTCTGAGCTCTCCATAGAGACATTTTCTCCAGACAGACACTGGTTAGGGTTTTCAGGCAACTTTTTCCAGATCCAAAGAAAACGCCCGTCCTCTCCCTAAAAGCCTATGGTTTTGTTTGGCCTGCACAGCTCCTGCAACAACATCCAAGGCACCACCCCGAGCCTGGGGCTAAGCGTGCCACCGCCGATGTGTAAGTAAGAAAAGGGCCTCCCAGGTCCCGTGGCAGTTCTGCGGTGAGATCGGACAGACCTGTCCGCACCCAGCGTTAGCTCTTTGAATGCTTCCCTCTCTTTGTTGAAAATCTTTCCTAAGATGCCTTATCCAAAGACCGTTAGGGAAGTAAAATTCTGTGCTGGAAGCAGGCTATTTGCTATAAAGGAAAACGGAGCGTAAGGCAGGTCACCAAGCACGTTTCAGAGCTGATGTTTCAGAAGGGCCTCATTAGGAGATCTGGACTTTCACTGCACTCCTCTCCAGCCATTCTCCACCCAGCCACCCAGTGGATTTTTGTAAAAGTCAAGCTTGATCAGGACGCCCTGATTGGAAGCCAAATCCCCTTTAGGATAAACTCTAGTTGCACACTTCTGTAGATTTCTCTCTGAGCCAGCCCTGCCCACCTATTGAAACAAAGCTCCCCCCGCCCCTTACACCTTCTGCTTTGGCGTTCCTGCATAACTCGGGCCTGTCGTGGAGTTTTGTGCTTCTGTGCCTTTGCACACGCTCTTCCCTCAGCACGAATATCCCACCAACCCTTTTGTCTTCCTGGAGAATTCCTCTTTGTCGGAAAACCTAACTCAATCATCACATCTTTCAGGAAAGTTTCTCTGGTCCAGAAGACAATAAATCATTACTTCCTTATGTCATTGCTGCCCCCTTGCCCTCTTCGTAACTTGTCTACAAGGCTCCTGTACTTAAAAACTTCTGTGGGCAGGGACTATGTTCTGCCTTCCGACTTGACCCATGACCCCCGCTCATGGGGTTTTTTGTTGTTGGTTGTTTTGTTCGAATGCATGAGGATGAATCAATGGATAGATATAAGGTGGACCCATGGCATAAATTCCAAGGACGATCCTGCAGCAAGGCTGTGGCATTTTCACCTAAATGAGACCTCATTGTTGTAAAGGGAATAAAGAGAATTTGTTGAATGCAAAGAGTCAATCAACATCATCTCTGAGCTACAACCACTCAAACACAAAAAGCTGCATCAATGGTAATCCTCTCCACTCTTAACACTGTTTGCTGCTGCTGATTCTAGCCACAATGAGTGGTTTCTTTTAATGACCGCATAATGCCCGGTGCTTCGTGGGTGCTTAACAAATATTGTGAGGGATGAAGGAATGAATGTGAAATCTATTTTTTCAAAGAAGGCATCAAAGGATTGGCTTTTAAAGGCATTTCCCACATCACGGACTTTTCTGAGGCATCGGTTGCTCCTGACCACTGGGTTGCCCATCACAAGGCCCATCAGAAAGTAGAGCAGAGTGGGGTCTGGGGTAGCAGTTAGGAATCTGCACTAGAGAGATGCAGTCCTAGTCATGCTTCCTTTCTTCTCAAGAAATAGCTCCCCTGTACTCTGGCCCAACCAGAAGGCTCCTGCCTCTCCTTCGTCAGAGGTCCCCACTGGCCTCGCCACAATCCACATTTATCAGGAGCTTAACGTGCACTGATGAGGGAGAACACAGGTACTTTCCTGCCTTCATTTCAAGTGCTGACATTACACAGTGGAGACCAGTCACGGAAATGGGTCCTGGACTAAATTAAACCCCCATCTTGGGGATTTCAAGTTTCCTAATCATCGTAATTGTTAAGAACGAAGGCTCTGGACTCAGACTGACCCAGGGGTCAAATCCAGGCTCTGGATCTCTCTAGCCAAGTCACCTGGAGCAAGTCGATTGTCCTTTTGGGGCTCAGTTTTCTTACAGGTAAAATGGGACTATCTTACCCACATCACAGGATTATCGTGACCGCCAAAGGGTATAATGTATGGAAAGCCTGCACAGTGTCTGTATATAGAAAGTAAGTGCTCAAAAGTGAAAAACTATGATTAAGAACTTTCAAAAGTACTTTCACAATAATCAGGACAAAAAGGAAAAATATTCTTTGAAGACACTGTGCTATAAAGAGAATGGATTGTCTATTTTTTCGGAGCCAACAACACTCATTAATCGATGTCCCGTGGACGAATATGAAGGGATAGTGCTGGCATTAACGACAACAGCCATGGCTCTCACTAGGCCCCGGGATGGACAGGTAGTGACAGGGCAAGGACACTCAAGCTGATTGTTCTGATAGCCGATCCGAGAGAATTAATCCTCAAGGGCTCCTCATTCTCCTCTGTTGGACCCAGAGTGACTGAGTCAGAACCCAAAGGAGCCAAGGTCAAGGTGCCAAGGGTAAGATGCCAGTTCCAGTCTGTGAGCCAGTGCCTCTAGGTTTGAAGGAAGGTCAGGGGACACTGGACTGCCGGATGGGAGTGAAACAGGTGCAGCCACAGTGCTCCATGTATCATGCAAAGCTAGAAAGGCATAGCATTTCCTGTGTCGTTTTGATCCTCCTTGTATGACCCAAAGCCAACAGAGGATCTAAATTACCCCAAATTTCCGCCCTGAGCATGAGACAACTTTTCTCTAAGCTAAATTTGGTTTTAGTTTTGAAGCGCCTGAGATGCACAATTCAAATGGGCCAAGTTCCTGGCTTCTTACGTTGATTAAACCATTCCCAATCCTGTGGCTGACTTGGCCTGCCCTTATGTCTGCCCGCTCTTATAATTCTTCATCCATCCGTCATTCAGGAGGTTCCATGAAGAAAGCTCAGGGTTAGTGGTTGGGGAAGCACAAGCTAAGCCATCAGCCCTTGGGAACAAAGATTAACTTCTGGTATATGGGACAGGTCAATTTGTCTGGTTACTGAGAGCAGCAGGGTGGGGACCCTATGGAAAAGAGAGATTTCTAAACTGTGACAGCTCCATTAGCAGGAGATGGGATTCCTGCAAGGAAGAAGACCTTGCTCAGGGGAAGTCTCAACCTGTCTGATTTGGTCTGAGACTTGTGAGGCCTTGCAGCCCACTCTGGCCTTCTGCCCTGGGCTCAGATTGGTGGACAGCATCCTCACAAAGGTGGCCCACAACTAGGCAGTGTTGTGTAGTGGAAAGAGCACTGGACTGGGGGCTAGGAGACCCCAATTCTAGTGGAGGCTCTGCCACTAACTAGCTGTGTGACCTTGGGAAAGTCACCTGATTTCTCTGGGGCAATTGTAAAATGAGGGGTTGGTTGGGTAATCTCTACGTTCCCCCTCAGAGTGTGATCCAAGGTCCTATTCTATCCCTCCTTGGCCCTGTGCTTCCAGGGACAGAGATGGGAGAAGGGAAGGGGTGGAGGGAGAGGGTGCAAATGGGAGCCTAAGGGTGCTACCAATCAGGACTCCACTTTCTCCTTCTTTTTGCTCTTTTTCAGGAAGGACGGGGTTCGGAATTTCTTCTTCTTTTTGGAGGGAGACTTGGAAGGTGAGCCCTCTGGGGACATGGGGCCGCTGGTGACTGACTCGGTTTTGTCCTTAGAGGTATCAACATCCGTGTCGGCATTGGTGGTCATCTGGCTCAAGCCTTTGCTGAGAATTTCCTCTGCGGTCTGTTCGTCCTCCCTCCCGTTGACCACCACTCCTTCTGGCTGCGTTGTTTCAGGCTCTGTGGCGGCTTTGCTTGTTTCTGTCTTAGCACCTTCTAGGAAAAGATCAAAAGATACGATCCATAAGATTTCGATCAGGTGAGAGTTTCCATGGGCGGCTAACAGAACCATGTCTAAGCAGTTCTATAAAATAAGTCTAGGGCAATAGGAGGGACAGGCTGACATTGTAGGGGGAAGGGGTTAGGCGGGGTTCTCACCCAAACCCTGTACCCCCTTCCATGCAGCCTGCCTTGGGAACAGGCCCCTTGGCAAGTCTGTTACTCCGGGTTCTTGTCTACAAATGTAAACAGGTAATGATGTCCAAATGTGGCAGGGGGCCCGGCTAGGGCCCAGTTGAGAGCTTCTGTAGGACGAAATGTGGGGACAGACCCAGGTGAGGAGAGAGGCTATAGGAGGGAGGGGACCAGTAACACGTACAACTCAGTGGAAGAATCTAAGAACTGTTGTAACTGGTTCCGTTTCACCAGTAAAAATAAGGAAATTAAAGTGCTTTTTTTTTTTTAAGATTTCATTTTATTTATTTGACAGAGAGAGAGAGAGAGACCATGAGAGGGAACACAAGCAGGGGGAGTGGGAGAGGGAGAAGCAGGCTTCCCGCTGAGCAGGGAGCCTAACTCGGGACTAGACCCCAGGACCCTGGGATCACGACCTGAGCTGAAGGCAGACACTTAATGACTGAGCCACCCAGGCGCCCTGAAAATTAAAGTTTTTTTTTAAAGCTTTTATTTAAATTCCAGTCCGTTAACATGGAAATTACATGTTTTTATACCAATCTCATTTCCTATACCAGAGAGGAACTTTTGGAAAAATGGAGAATATCTTCCCAGTAGGCAGAGAGGGGAAGGCAGAGGGAAAATGGAATTCCCTGAGTGATATGGACCCCATTTTTCCAGGATAAAAGGATTAACCAAAGGGGAAGTTGCCTGGTTGGCCCACTCTAGCGGCCACCTGGAAGGAACCTGTTTGGATTGCTGCCATATTCAAAGCCAGAGCTGCTCAGGCCCCAGACACCAAACCCCCCTACTGCCCTTTTTCCCCTTCCCACTCTACCCCCTCACCTTGCTTCCACTCAAGCTCTGAAATGCCTGGATGGGGAGGGAGGAGGGGGAATTGTAAAACCACAGACTCTGAAAAGTAGAAAGGAATTTAAAGATCATCTAGCTCAGCAACTCCCCATTTTACAGAAATGAAAACTGAGTAAAGTAGTAAAAGTGAGCAGACCTCAATCTCCTGACATCCAGTTTTGTGTTCTTTTCCCTATGTGAAACTGAGAGGGGTATGTGAGCGTATGAGAACGTGGGTGTGCATGTGTTTGTGAGTGTGTGAGGATGCATGTGCATGTGTGAATTTGTAAGTGTGTGAATGTGGAGTGAGCTGTGTGAATAAGTACGGGGTGTGGTGTGTGAGTGTGCAGGTGAGTGTATGAGTTGTGTTGAGTTTGTGTGTGGGCATGTGAGTTTGTGAATGAGTATGTGGGTGTGGTGTGTGAGTGTTGGTGTGTGTGAGTGAGCTGTGTGAGGTCTCATACCACAGGAAGGCACTGGCATGCTCCACTCTCTAGGAATGTGAGGAATGGGTGAAGTATGACTGGTATGACTTACAGAAGGAAGGGATGGGGAAGGAAGTTTTAGGAAAAAACTAGGGTACTTGACGGGGTAAAGACCAGAGAAATGTATGGTTACATGAGACATGGGACAGAGGGGTGTAAATTTGGGGACAGTTAGAATGGGCTAGTTTGACTATGGGCAAACTCTTATAATAAGGTCTTTTTTAACTTCTGAACTTCTCTGGTCAAGTCAACGTCTTCTTCCAGACGACTCTTGAGGACTGTCTCTCTCTTAGTACCCAACACCCTGGCCCCGGCTTCCATCCTTCTACTATCCTGCCCATGTCCTCTCATCATCCAGTTACTAAGTTCTCTACTACATCCAGCCTTTACTCCAATGGCCCACACTCTTCTCCCCTCCCACCACGTGTCCCCATGGTCATCACCTGGCAATAGTCTTGAAATCAATACACTTGTCTAAATACAACCTTCTTTCTGTCCATTCTCCTCTCCTCACTTTACCTGCTAGTTGGCCTCATCAACCCTCTGGTCTGGCTCAAGTCTCCCCTGATATTTGACAATGATCTTTCCGTTCTCTGAATCTATTGCCAATATATCCATTTTACACTTTCATGTGTCATTTACCTTTTTTTTTTTTTTTTTTAATTAAGAGGACACAGTTGGGTGTGGTCCCCTCTCACAATGAACCTGGGCTGGCCCTGAGGTTCACAGTCACCAACAGAATGCTGAGAAAGTGCCACTGAGCCAGCCTTAGGCTGAAGACTTAAGAAAGCCTAGAAGTTCCTGCTTTCAGAGTTTGGGGAGCCCTGAGCCACTATGTAATGAAGTCTGACTGCCCTGATGGAAACACTCATGGAGAGGCCCTACAACCACATGGAGAGAGACAGAGAGACAGAGACCCAGCCATCCCAGTGTCCTAGCTGAGCCCAGTCTTCCAGCTGTCCCTGCCAAGGCGCCTGACGGGAGTGCGCCGTCTTGGAAGTTCCGGGTCAGTCAGGCTCCCAGATGAATGCAGCCGCAGCTGACCTGAATGGAACAGAACCATCCATCTGAGCCTAGTGAACCCACAGAAAAATGAATTTCCATAAAACCAGCTCTTATTATGCACCATGATTCAATAATTGTCTATTGCTACATAACAATCTCCATCCCCAAGTTTAGTGGCTTAAAAAAAAAAAAAAATAGCAAGCCTGTATTCTCTCTCACAATCCCCAGAACACAGTACATAATGAGAACTGATTGATGGAAGCACATTACAAGGCCCTTTTGTATTCATTTGCTCATTTTATCCCAGTAACAAGGCTATGACTTAGGATAGGGCAAGGATTCGTGTTAGGCAGCCCCCCATCCTGCAGGGTTTTTAAGTGACTTATTTGAGATGGCGGGATCGGTAAGTGACAGCACTGATCTTCTGATGGTGAATGCGGGCCTCTTTCTTGGCAGGCGCACCCAGAGCTCCTGAGAGGTTACGGGGGATGGAGTCAGTAGGGGCAGGGATCAGGAGCCGGTCAAAGAGAAGGCGATGACAGAGATGACCAGATGTGGAGGAAGAGGGTTTGAAAGAGTCTCCTTTAGGGAGGCTGATGCGGTAGGAGAGAGAGGAGGAGGGACACCGAGGTGACTCAGCACCAGAGCATCTGAGAGCATGGTGGCACACGGTGAGAAGCCAGCCCTGATTCAACAGGGGAGCTAAATGTGGAAGAGCACATGTTGATGGGAGTGGGAGGCTCAGCCCTGTCAGCCCTGAGGAGCTGGGCAAGCCATCAGGCAGCGTGGCCATGGCCCGCCCTGCTCCACCCTGGTCACCCACAGCAGCGACAACTCTGGGCTCAGCTCTGTCTCTACTATGGGCAGAGTCTTCAGGGAAGATCTTGATTTTTCTAACAACTCAACTAGGGTGTGCCCCTCTATGAGGGCACAGATTTGCACCAGAGAGGGCAAGAACCGTGCTACCAGTAGGAATGATGTCAGAGGTGGGTAAGCAGTTATCGTACAGCCCTCATTCCATTCTCTGTCCCTCTGAACAGCAAAGGTTGCTCCAAGAGGCTCCCAGGAGCTGAAGTGCAATTACTACCCCTTGTCCCACTGCTGCCATAAGCTGCGTCTCCTGCTTGGATTTCCCTCCTGCAGTTGGTGTGCACCCCTGGGGGATGCCGAAGACATGGTTAGGCCAGGTGCTGTAAGCTTCTTTAGAAGGCGGTTGGTTCTAAGGCCATTCAGGCTCTGGGCCACAGCCCTAGAAGAGGGCATGGGCTCCTTGGAGGGGCCATTAGGAACAGGGATGCCGATGTGTTCGTGAGGGCCTAAGCACTCCCCCACAGGGAGTGCCCAGAAGCTGGCCCCACTGCCCTTTCACTGTGCGGGCTTGTTGCTTCTGGGTGCTATGCCCCGTGTGAGGATGAGTGTGTGTGTGCACGAGTCCATCCTGTGTGAGTATATCCCAGAGGGAAGCCTAGCCCATGCAGAGCGCATGTGGAGTTGGTCATGAGCTTTACAGCCAGGAAACCTCCCAAAGTCAGGGTTGCCAAAGAAAATGCTGGGGAGAAACACATTTCTTTTGAAAAAGTCCTCCCTCCCCCATTGCAAGTGTGGGAGTGAGTTAGTAAACAGCCTCTCTATACTTACTACAGAGACAAGTATTCAGAATCGGAGGAAACTCCTTTGATGAAGGCACAAATGGGAAGAGAAAGGAAGACACGTTGTGGAGACAGGTTGATAACACCACAATGAGACACAATGAACACAAACAGTTAGGGGACATCCACTTGGAGCTCTGGCCACAAGCAGATGGGTTTCCTCTGGCAACACTGGGACCGCACTCAAGGCAGCAATTTGCCTGTGGAGGGAGCTCAGACGTTGGGGGATTCTAGCAGCATCCACACGTGTGGTCGTTCTATCCAGAACAGGGAAAGTCACAGGGGACCCAGGGACGAGTGTTCATGCCCTACAGGAGCTCACTAAGAGTCTCATGCTCTACCCACTGAGCTAGCTGGGCTCTAGGAGCTCAATAGAGTTTTATGATCGAGGTGGTATAGAGTATAATAGTATTATTAGTATTATTATCCACCATACGTATATTATTAATCATAATCATAATTAGATCTTACATTTAAATGTTTTTATCCTTTTATTTATTTTATATTTTTTATTTCATTCTTTATGTTCTCATCTACAGCTTCCCTTATATATAGAAGAACCTTAAAAAGGGAAAATACTGGTAGTCTCATTTCACAGACAAGGACACTGAGGCACAAAGATTATCTGATTTTCTAAAATTAGCAGTTGAGTTGGGCCTAGACCTTAGTTCTCTAAACTCGTGTCTAATGAAGTGGTTCTCAGCCTGGGCTACACATTAGATTTACCTGGAGAGATCTTAAAACTCCAGTGTAATCTTCTCTGCCCCATCCCCAGACCATTTAGCTGAGAACCATGGGGGTGCTGTGGTGGGTTCCAAGCCAGTGTCAGGATTTTTAAAGCTCCCCAGGTAATTCCAATGTGTTGCGATTCCAAAGGTTGAGAATGACATCATCAGTCTTACCTGGGAGCTTGTTAGAAATACACAGTCTCAGGTTCCACCCCAGACCTCCTGCATCAGAATCTTCATTTTAACAAGATCCCGGTAATCCTTACGCACATTAAAGTCTGAGCACTAGGCTGGTGCATCTAGAAAGACCCATCAGCCAACCTAGTCTGAGTGAGAGGGGAGAAGGCTGTGTATCAATCATTAACTTACTCATTATTGCTTAGACAGGGACTTACGTCCTAACGCGTGTTGTCCCAGCTTGTGAATGAAACAAGCTTAAATTTGGAAACCCCTATTTCAGATTCCCTAGAAATGGCAGAATGGAAAGCTTTTTGGGTAGCAGGCGAGACCTGTTGAAAGGCAGGGTCCCTGGAGTATGCACGTCTGCCCTGCCTTCCATGCAGACCCCTTTCTAAGCTGTGGAGATGCCTCCTCCCTTCCAGCTGCTCAGCTCCACTCACCGTCTAAAGACTTGGAGGGAGAGACCGCAGGGCTCTTCGTCTCTGACTTCACTGGGCTCTGTGCTGGAGAAGCTGGTGCAGACCTTACAGGGGAGCCAGGCTCCTCGGCAGTGGTTTCTTTCTCTCCTGAAAATACAGAAAACCACCTCAGGATAGCAGTCAAACAGAGGAAAGGCAGGCAGAGGAGAATATTAAAAAAAAAAAAAAAAAAAATGCTTTCTTCCAGCTGGTCCTTGTTTCTCCTAGCTGAAGTTAGCTGCTGCCCCCAAACTTTTAAAATTGCTGCTATACCCGGGGGCGGGGGGGAGGCAAATGGGAAGAGTCAAAGTCATATTCTGTTTCCACCACCCAAACACATCCGTCAGTAGAATGTTAGCCCTGATGTGGACCCCAAGACTGCAGGCTTCCCATCCATGATCTGTTTGCATGTAGCTTATTTTTTATCTATTTTTTAAATTATTATTTATCTAATTTTCATGTTTAGCCCAAATAATCCCTAAGGATAAAAAGCACCACATTTTCTTTCTTTCTTTCTTTTTTTAAAGATTTTATTTATTTATTTGGCAGAGATCACAAGCAGGCAGAGAGGCAAGCAGAGAGAGAGGGGGAAGCAGGCTCCCCGCTGAGCAGAGAGCCTGATGCGGGGCTCGATCCCAGGACCCTGATATCATGATCTGAGCCGAAGGCAGAGGCTTTAACCCACTGAGCCACCCAGGTGCCCCAGCACCACATTTTCTATCTACTTTTTCAACTGTCCCATTAGAACTTCAAGCAAGCTAGCAAGCGTTTTTCTAGGGCCTGCTTGTGCCCAAGAAGAGGGCTGATCCTGAGTGGGGAAGGGGGGTCGTGGAAGAGGACACTGCCCTGAGGGAATGAAAGCCCACCTTGGTGGACAAAACCAGGAGCTGAATTCTTCTGTGTCTCAGACCCCAAGTGCTCTTGAAACAAAGAGAAGGGCCTGCTCAAAGTGGGAGGGAGGGGTGGAGAGGGACAGAGAGGGCTTTTTAGCTGGAAGAGGGGCTTGAGATGGAAGTTCTGGGATCAGGACAGCTGAGAAGGGACACCATGCCAGGAAGGGACAAGGCATGAATGAGAGCATACAAGCTATCATGAATATGCATATTTGGGACTCAACACAGAGAGATGGGCTTGACTGAAGATTCTGAAATAAAGAAGGAATAAGGGAAAAACCAGAGGTAGCTGGTGGGAGTTTTCATTGCCAGGCTAAAAGGTTTATACCAGATCTGATAGATTCATAGTAATTATCACTATTGTAATTATCTTATCATAGCTAATGTTTATCTGACCTAAGCCGTACTTACAGGCCCTGTTCTAAGCACTTTACGAGGATTACCTCCTTTAAACCCAGGTGAGAGGCTCAGACAAGGTCATGGCAGCACTGCATCACTGCCAGGCGCTGGGCCATGAGGACCATTATGTAAGTAATAGCATCATGCTGGTAAGAATATGACTTGGTTGATGGGGCAGGAAGGGTAAACTGAGAATATGAGGAGAGAGAGAGAAGTGAAGGTGAGGCAAGGCTAGACGGAGGCCCGGGGGCCCTGCCAGGTGGGAGGCGTGGGTCCCCAGGCCACTGGCGGGAGTGAGCCTTGCTGGTTGCTCTGCTGCCCCTCTAGGTGCCCCCAGCTCTCCCTCCACCCTGGGCGACCCAGGTTATTTACCGTCAAGTTCTAGTTTCTTCCTCTCCACCTCCTTCTTGTATTCCTCCAGCTCCTGGTCAGTGAGTTGGCTGAAGGGGTTGGGCACGGTCTCCTCTGAGTCGTCTTTGGTATCTGCATCGCCCTTGGACATCAGCTGGCTTTCTGTAGACTGAAAGTTAACCACAGAGTGTGTGTTGCTCTCGGAATGCCGCAGTCGGGGCCCAGGCCCGAGCTTCCTCTCAGACTCATGTGGCTGCCAGTGGTCCTGCTAGGGGCAGCATGGCAGGCAGCTCCTCGGAAACAGCTCGGGGCCTTGGGGGAGGGCTTGTTCATTCCTTCCCACGGCTACCTCACCCCCAGACCTGGGTTCTTTGCAACTGCCTGGATGAATGCAGGGAGTCCACCCTCTGCTCGGAAATAAAATCGAAAGATGCTCCCAAGCAGAAGGAAGACACACGTTTATTGCAGTCCCTCCTGTGGATGCTTGCAAGCCATCACTATGCAAATACAGTCCACAGCCCAAAGTCAGTTAGCCAAAAGCCAGCAAGCAAAGCGTTGGCTCAAGCCCGCTTCATGCCAGCCATTCCCCACCATGCCTTCCACCCCCCAACAGCAGCACAAGCTACAGCACACAGCAAGAAGTCAAATGCAAAACACACAATGGCTTCAGCGTTCTCAGTCCAAACTGTTAGTCCTATTTTGCACACAGTCATAAATTACAAGAGGCCAAAGTCCTGAATCTCAGATCTTCAACCTGCCTGTACTGCAGGTCCCTGGGGGGACATTGGCAAAAATCCCTGCGGGACTTTGTGGAGCTGCTGGCTCTGGGGAGCTCACCAGCTGGAACTTGTGTGAGCTTCAGGAATCCTTTGCCCCTCCAGCCCATGACAGGGTCTAAAATTCAGACCCCGTAGCCCTTTCTCCTAAGTTGGCATCCTCATCTTGGCCTTTGAGAATACACTGCCCTGAAGCTGAGGAGGGGCCAAAGAGCATGGAACTCAGGAGAGGCGAGCCCAGAGCAGCTGGCCCGCACCACGCTCTCTGGGCCACCTTCCCTGGCCTACCAGGGATGATGGGCCCATGGGCATCTTCCGAAAGAGAAGCAGCATGGGCCTATCTTAAGGAATCACAGAGTTCAAAAGAGAATCCAAGACCAGGGCCCCAAGAAGAGGGACTCCAAGGAGAACACCTGGCGCAAATGGCAGAGTTTTTAATAGTTTTGCTCACTGTCCTGAACTCTCGCCACCCTCACCCCAGTATCATGGGGTTTTTCTGTCCATGGCCCCGTGGCACTTTTGGCGTTCCTCATGCTGGCGAGTGGCGGTGGGTGACAATGGTGGCACAATGTCATAACCTTCACACTTCCCTGCATGGGCACCCACCTTGTGGGCTGCAGGCTGACCTAAACGATCTCACCTTACTCTCCAGAGAGGAACAGTTCCTGTATCTCTCCCATTCCTACCGCTAAGGAATAGGCCATGCGCATTGCTACCTTGCCACGAGTAGCAATGGTTTTCAACACAAGCCAGAATTCTGACCTTCACCCCTTTTGCTAAGCACTAGACAAACATGTCCTATCTCAGGCATGGAAACAACTTTATACTTTCTAACTCTATGTGGGTTTGTGTGGGCAACTAACTGCCCCGAACGAGCACCAGTCCTTATGTACATGCCTCCTCTCTGCGAGCCTGTGAGCATCTTCCCAGAGCTACGGCCTGATGATGCCATTTCCACGCACAGAGGCCAGAAACGCTCAGGGCGGGCAGGCCTGGAGCAGCCGGGAGCTGCCGGCCACATTCCTGTGATGCCCACTGTGCAGGATACCAATAGAGGGCAGAGTGGAGTTCCATGGGCAAAGCATGGAAGTCAGCATCACTCCTGGGGCAGGCTGGGGTGCTGCTCCCCTGCCCGGTACCCACAGGGGGCAATTATACACTGTCCCTGGTCCTCACAGCATCCGTCCTGTAGCAAGAGCACCAGCGCCCAAGATCACAGGGCGCAGGGGTGGGCATGAGGACTCAGGGGTCCTGCTGCCCAGCCCCAGGCACTGAAGACCCAGAAGGCCAACACATTTCCCCTCCAGGCAGGGGCAGCTGCTGCTGTACCGGGCTTCGACTCTTCTCAGCGATGACACTCGCCAGGAGCTGGGACTGAGGCCCCGCCGACTTCACGTCTTGTCGGTTTTGTTCTCGAATCTGTGAGGCAAGGGAGGAGGAGTGAGCTAGGTGTTGAGCGTCAGCGTGTGGAGTTTGGGAGGGGGCATTCGGAGGGTATCCTGGTGTTTCATGTGCCCTGTGACTAGGGTCTACGAAGATCCTCCAGTGGGGTGGGGGGCCTGTCTCCCCTATTTCTAACACAGTGTGTCCTCTAAGAGACAGTCTCCATGTCTGTTTCAGAGTGAATGACTAGTTTATGTAAAATATCGGATTCTCATGAACTTTGAGGAGGTACCTGTAAGAGGTGAAGAGTGAAATGAGGCACAGTAGATCCTTGAGGGAGGTCCTCACACTTTACTGAGAAATTTCTTAACTATCACAAAGTCCTGGGGCCACCCCACCACTACTGAATCAGAATTTCTCCTTGGGGAGGAACAAGGAGATTGACCCGGGCATCTGCATTTCAAACCAGCCCTGCAGAGGGTCCTTGAACCATACAGTAAATCACTGTCCTGTGAGTATACCTGACCTTTTGGAGGGGGTCTACTACAACCTAAGTTTTTAAAGTAACATGAGAAATGTGAGCGAACCGTAAAACAAAGGTTGAGAGATAAATATAAAGGATTTTGAAATTTTAAAAATGAGCTGAAAGGAAAGTAGCATAAAATTCACAAAAACTCAATTTGTGGGCAGGTTTCTTAGACATATCTAATGTCTCAAGCAAGCCCCTCTTTATGTATGAGGGTTATTTAGGACCATGTAAGTATAGAGTTAGCACAGTGCTAGAGTTTGGCCCATAGATGGTAATTTCTTTCCCCTAAGAGGAATCTGGGGTTTTGATAAGAAAGGTACATCCTAGGAAGTCAGCTCATATTTGTGGGACCCGAGACTGCTCCCTGCTTGAGGGAGAAGAGATGGTAAGAGAAGCAGCTCTCATCTTACCTTGTTCCGCATGTCCAGCACTTCTTGGGGGTCGGTATAGAGAGGCACAAATTGGTTTGGGTTTTCGATCCTTATTGGCATGCCACTGCTGGATTTCTCCACCTCATCAGCCTTCATCCACTGAACACGCACAAGGCCAGGGTAAGGCAAAGGAATAAATCACCATGTCCTCCCCTAAGGCCCACCCCTGCGATCTGGGCCAACCACAGGGGTCAGCAAGCCTATACAAAGATGCCCTCTCTTCTTGGGCCTCCTCGAGGTCTGTCTTCCAGAGCGGAGATGGGGAACAAATGACCTGGTTGCCAAAGAAGGCCCCCAGATCAACAGTCAGCCATAAAGAGCGCTGGAGAGTAGGGCTCAGAACCTTGACAACCAATTTGACAAACGGGCACCCATATGACCTTTAGTATCAGATGACTTATCGATTTTCAATTTTATTTATTTATTTAGATGGAGAGAGAGAGAGAAAGAGAATGAGCAGGGGGAGAGGGGGGGGGTGGGGGAGAGAATCTCAAGCAGACTCCATACTGAGCGCACAGGGCTCGATCTCACGACCTGAGCCGAAGTCAGGAGTCCAGTGCTTAATCGACTGAGCCACCCAGGTGCCCTGACTTACTGATTTTAATTTGCAGGGCTTCCTTTTTTTCTTTTTTTTTTTTTAATGAAGAGCTATTCTACTTGGCTTCTAGCTACTTTAATGTCAATGAAACATCGAATTAAGAGTCGATGTGTGTGTATGCATACTGGTGTGTGTGTATGTGAGAGAGAGAGAGACAGAGACAGAGAGAGAGAGAGAGAGACAGAGAAAGAGAGACAGAGAAGAAGGGTGGAAAGAAAGAAGACAACTTAATAGAAATTAATAGCCCACCCACCTCCTGGGTTTGCATCAGATGGACAGTCCAAATGTTGGATGCCCATGAACTTCCCAGAAGCCCCCTGTATATGGGGAGCAAGAAGCAAAAGCCAATTGCTCCTGGGTTTTGTGCAAAAACCCAGGAGTGAGGTCTAGCCGCCCCCTGGAGAAAATTGCTCCTCAGGCCCCAAAACTCAGTGCAGAGTTGCAAGAAACTGGTGATCAGAGGTTGTGTGGGCATGAGCAGCTGCTCCTAGATGCCCAAGAGGAAGCCCTAAAGGGAAACTAATAACCCAGCCCAAGGGATATTTGTTCTGCTCCCCTTTTAAAGCTGCTTGACCCACAGATGTAGCCTCGTGCCCTCCCTGCACCCCGATCTCGTCCTTACTGTGGTCTTGGGCCGGGGGGTGCCCATGCTCCTCTGGACCTCGTCAGCCACATTGACCCGCAGGTAGGTGTTGGGCGTGTTGAGCCAGCGCGTCTTCTCCTTCTGCTGCTTCTGGGCGTGCTGCCGTAGGGCGGGCACCGGGGCGCCATCCTCCTCAAACACGAAGGCCGTGACGGTGGCTGGGATCTCCACCTCACTTTTGTGTTTGGTTTTCTCTTGAACAAAGGGGTAGCGGTACGTGTAGCCTGTTCTGTAACCCTAAAAAGGACAGAAACAGAACCACTGACTGTGGGGAACACGGCCCCCACGCACATATCCCACACACACTTCGCCCCCTTCTTTCTGAGGGACTCAGTTTAACCCAAAAGCTCCGTAACACAACGGAGGCCTTGCCGCTCCTTTAATGTGTTTCAGATTTGTTCCCTCCTCCTGGTCCCCCAACCTCTTCCTTCCTTCACCCCAACAAGCCCTCTGATCAGAGCTGAGAAAATCCCTAGAACCTGTGGACCAGACAGACAAGGCTCCTTACCCTAACCATGTTCCAATTTTCCATCTACTCCAGGGTCCTTGGCCCCGGCTACACGCTGGGATCCTGTGCCCATCTCAGAGCTGCTGATTCTGGGGGACAGGGGTGTGGTCTGGGCTGCAGTATTTTTTTAAAAGCCTGCCAGCTGCTTCTAACAGTCAACCCTCATTTTCATGACTCCCAGGCTTCTAAACCATTTCCTTCTCGGAACCCTGAAACCTGACTCAGGAACATCCCTGTCTCCTAAGCAAGACCATGTCCCACAGAGGTAGAAATGACTCCTGCTTGGTGAGAACATTCAGTCATCTTGACAGCTCCTCATGTGATTCTTTCTTGGCTTTGCCTATCTTCTTCTTATTTTTTTTCAAATTAAAGTGATATTAAAATATTTTTCTGATTATAAATACAGACCTACCTAGAAAAATCAGGCAATATGGAAAAACATAAGACAAAAGTGGGTTTTATAAAAAAATCTCATCCCCAGAGATAACCACTAAAAATCTTTCTGGTCATCTCTGTAAGCATATATATATATATATATGCATATATGTTAGTACATACATAACTACAGAATATATATGTTAATTATATATATATGTGTGTTCTATAATTATATATTATATATATAACCATATATAAATGGGACCATACTGCATAAGCAACTTTACAAGCTGCTTTTCTAGTTTATTGATGTTATTGAGATTTTTCACATTACTGAACCTATAAACACAAACCTTTATCTTTTTATGATTTAGTAAAAAGTAATTGATAGCACTGACACTTTGTCATTTTCAAAATACAGTGAACAACCGTGAAATAATATCTTTATACATTTTTCTTCAGGCAAATGTATTTTCTTTCATTCTTTAAATGATTCTCTCCTTAAATTCCTAGAATAAAAATTACCAGGCCAAAGGGTATACATTAAATGTTTTCATGTATTTACCATCTTCCCAAAATGTTGAGCCAATTTACACTTCTAGCAATTGGGATGGAGTTCCCAGTTCTCATCTCCCTCCCATCTGCTGAATATTGCTGAGGTTTAAAAAAAAAAAAATCTTTGGCGATCAGAGGGTTAAAAGTAAAATCCTCCAATTTTTTAATTCTTTTTTGATTACTAGTAAGATTAGATATTTTTAACGACCACTTGAATCTCTTCCTTTGTAAATTGCTTGTGTTCTTGGTTCACTTTTCTATCGAGATGTTTATTGTTTTCACATTGATTCATAATACCTCCTTCTACATTAAGGATATTAATTTTTTGACGGTCACAGATGTTGCAATATTTTCCTCTGTAGTTTGTCTTTTAGCTTTGTTTATGATGAGAGGGAGAGTTTATAAAAATATACATTTTCCATTTTAATATAATCATATCTGTCAATATTTATCATCATGATTTCACACTTTCCAACTATCCCTAACAAGTTCTTTCCCAACACAAGAGCAACAAAAATATAAATCTGTTTTTTAATATCTATTATGAATTTAATTTTTATGTTCAAGTTTTTGATAAATCAGGAATTCATCTTGTTGAAAGGAATGATCCACCTTATTTATTTCCCAAAGGAAATCTTTCTTCCACTGCTTCATAAGATGCCGACTTGCCCTGTGTTAAATTCTCATACATTTAACATCTATTTCTGGATTCTCTAAGCTGTCCCACTGATTGCCCTGTTCATTCTACACTGATGCTCCTCTGCTCTTCTGTTAGTTGCTGAAGTTTTTCATGTTTTACCATGTGATGGGACAAGTATCCCTAATTACTCTTCTTTCTATTGGATTTCCTACCCATTCTGAAGTTCACTTGGAAAAACATTTTTGCTAAGTCCTCTGTGCTCCCCTATCACTGAAGGAATTACATTGAGTTATTAATTTGGAAAAGCAACCTCTTAACCCTATGGAATTTTCTAACCAACAGGAAATTGTGGCTCTTTATTAAATTCAGGTTTTCTCTTGATGTCTATTGGTAAGGAATTACGGTTTTCTTTAAATCAGTTCTGCTTAATGTTTTATGTTCTTTCTGCATATGCAAATGGGCTATTTTCTCCCATTACTATATTTTCAAATATATTATTATATGTTAAGATGCAAAAAGAGCTACTAATTTTTAAAAACATTTTCATAACTGACTACTTTAAGAGGTACTCATTATTTCTAACATTTTTTCTCAGTTGACTCTTTGGGATTTTATAGACATGTAACCACACTATCTATACTGAATAGTAATTTTGTTTTCAATATTTGTTTTATTTTTATACGTCACCACTTTAGATTGAGTTCCAGTGTTATTCCAGAACAATATTAAAAGTGGACAGCAAGAATCATTGGTTTGTTTCAAAATTTAATGGAAATACTTCTAGTGTTTTACCAGGATATTGACTCTTGTTTTGAGAAAAAAATTATTTTTATCATGTCAAATAAGTCTTTTCCTATCTTAACAGCTCTTATTTGTATAAAGAGATACTATATTTTTATCAAATAATTTTTAGTATTTATTAAAATGACCAAAAGGTTTTTTTCCTTTGACTCACTAATATCATGAAATATATTTAAAAGATTTATAATATTAAACCATCCGTGAATACTAGGAATGAGCCTTCACTTGGTTTTTATGTATTATTATTCTAATGTTATGCCGGATACTACCTGGTAGCTTTCATGCAGCATTTTTTATCAACTCAAAGCAAGATAGTTCTGAATGTGTTGTAATTGTTATGGTTTCATGTCCCACTTTCACTCTCTGAAACAGTTTAAATGGCATAAGAATTGCCTGTGTCTTGGGCACCTGGGTGGCTCAGTCGGTTAAGCATTTGTCTTCAGCTCATGTCACGATCTAGGGGTTCTGGGATCAGGCCCCATGTTAGGCTCCCTGCTCAGTGGGGAGCCTGCTTCTCCCTCTCCCTCTGCCTGCTGTTCACCCTGCTTGTGCACTCTCTCTCTCTCACATAAATAAATAAATTAAAAAAAAAAAAAAAGAGTTGTCTGTTCCTTAAAGATTTGAAAGAATTCCTGTATGAAACTGTCTGGCTCTGGGGCTTTATTTAGGCGTGGATTACTCGGCACACGAATGTTAACGGGAACTGTATTTTCAAGGTGGATTGTGGTTTTCATCATTATAAAGTGACCCTCATGCTCAGCCTGGTCATAAGGTTGGGATGGTTTGGAGGGACTGGAGGCAAGGAGAAAAAGATTATTGCAATGACCTGCGCACATAAAGAGGGTCCAAGGTAGTAGCAGTGAGGAGGGGAACATGAATTACATATAGAAACGGTCCAAGGATAGGTTTCATCCTTCCCTTCTAGTGATAGAAGAACTTATGGTCTCTTCTTGCAACTAGCTTTTCATCATGCATGCTTTCCTCTTGTTCTCCAACTGTCTCCTATTTATATGTCATATTATCAACTAAATTGTTAGATTTTGTATCCTTTAAAGCCCACCCCTAGACACATACCAGTTAACTCCTTACATGATTGATTCATTCGGTCATTACAGGGTGTTGTTAGAATGCTGCTCATCAGAATAAGGAAATTAGAGTATTATGCGGTTTCTACATTAAAGTCACGAGATAACAAAGGCAGAACCAACTATAAAAGAGTGAACTGAGCCTCAACATAAGATGGGATCGACAGCCTTTAGAAGTGGGGTGGTAAAGGCCATCATTTAAGAAAACTCAACAACTATTAGAATGACCACAAATTCCAAGACAGTTGCCAATCAATGAGGCTTTAGCAACTTCGCCCTGATGCTGCCATTCTCACGCCCACCTACTGCGTCCCCCCTGGCTGGTTCCGGGGCACTGAGTCTCAACTGACTGTCTGGGAAGGGTGACGGCAGGAGACCCACCAGGTTGTCCAGCATCCTCATGAGGGCCTCAAACTCGTGTTCCCCCAGCCGGCTCTTCTGCATGGGCCCAAAGGTGCTTCCTGCCCACTGCACGGAGCCCACTTCGTGGGGCCGGTGCTTCTCCTCCAGGAGAATGAGGTTGTCCACTCCCCCAGCGCCGGACAGGGCGGAGACCTGCAGCGAAAAGCAGAAGGACCTCAGCGTGCCTGTGTGTGCACACATGTCCAGAAATGTGAGCTCTATTTGGCTTTTTCCCACTCAGAGGAAAAGCTACTCCAAAGTTACTGGGCATGTACCCACTTTCAGGGAAAGAGGTCTTAGCAGTTTTTTTCCTCATATTAGTTCTTAGAGACTACAGAAGAGGAGGAAGACCAAGTGTTAAACCTTAAGAGTAAAGCAATACCGAGGACTGAAAAGTGACCTGGGATACAGACCAACCTTCGTTTGTGATTATTTCTGGGGAGGGTGGGGAGTAAGATCAGAAAGGGCTCCAAAGGGGACTTCAATTCTTGTCGGTAATAAGTAAAAAGGCTTTTACTTTTTAAATCTGAGTGGCATTTAAATCTAAATGGCATACCCTGAGTGGTGGGTAGTGAGTGTATATTATTCTTCTGTATCTTTCTGTGTGTTTGAAATATCTCCCCCTGCCTTTTTTTTTTTTTTTTTTTTTTAAAGCAAAAAGTCACTTAAAACAAATAGGCTGGCTCCTCGGCCAATAAAACAGGAGAGTAGCCTGATGGCCCGAATGAACAGGCCTAAAGGCAGAGCTCATCTTCTGCAGCAGTACTAGTCAGTCGAGGAAACCCGGAAGAAGGAGACACTGGAAGGGCTGGGAATACACAGCCGGGCCCCGTAGAGGGTCAAGCAGCTTCACCAGTGCACTTGGAGCGTTTGCCCCACTGTCCAGGGTCCATGGCAAGGGGACAGAACAAGTGGCTGCAGGCAATGGACTGAGTATTAGGACAAGAGGTGTGTGTATACAGCAGACGATTTTAGAATGATCCTAGAAAACATTTATTAATCAAATTAATCTCCTTATTTTCTAATTCCATATCCATCTAACGGTACCTTCTGTCTGCTCCCTGAATCCAGCACTCAGATATAATTAATTATGATTTGGCTTCCAGGGTGAGACCAGCAAGAGGGAGAGAGGGTGGTTTCCGACTCTTCTCGGCAGGGAGCCAGGTGTTCTGTGCTGCAATCTGATTAATATTTGATATCTTCTGTAAACCTACTTATTACAGGAGAAGGATCTGATTATATAAACTTCCAGTGTTCCAGTTTTTACTGAAAAGGAAAGGATGCAGTTTAGCTTGCTGGCCAACACACGTCTATGAGCCTGTGAGGATGCGGCACACATCCCGGAGTGTGTTAGATTCACCAGTGTAACAAATGGCTCCTATGAGACTTCCTGGAGGTTGGCCAGGCCACCTTTGCAAGGTGACCCCTGTCACCCTGTGAAGAGGAGGAAGCAAGAACACTCATTTTCCATACCCTCTTCATCCAAGATGTGCTCCATTTTTATCTGGCAAAGATGAGGGCTTTAATAGTCATTTATTCCATCCTTCCACCAAAGCTAAGGGTCCTTGTCCAATATCCCTGGAAGATAGTCAGCTGCATGCTTAGTGAGGCAGCCTACTACACTGTTGTCCAAATGTTAGGAGGGTTACAGTGAGTTGATACGGATTACACGGAGTGCAAATCCACCTTTTTGCTATGTTCAATCACTAGTTCCAATTCTGGCCTCTGTTGCCATGTTTTCAAATGCTGAAGTCCTTCATACTCACAGAGGCTGAGTTCTCAATGGCAGTGAATCCCAGCCGGCAGATCAATTACCTGGTTCGTCCCAGACCCGCAACTGGCCAAGGCAGGGCTTGGGACCCTGGAACCCTGACTTGGAGTGCTGACTGCCAGCTGATCTTTCCCATGGACCCTCATTTCCCCTGAAGGCAGTGCAATACAGTGTTTAAGGACATGGACTTGGACACAGGCTGCCTGGGTTTGAATCCTGGCACTGACACTTACTCGCTGTGTGACTTGGGGCAGCTATTTACCCTCTCTGTGACTGTTTTCTCATCTGTAAAATGAAAAAAATAGTAGTATCTACCTCATGAGCATTATTGAAGGTAATAATTGTAAAGCACCTAGAAGAGCACCTGGTGCAGAGAGTGCCACATCAATGTTTATGATCAATAAATTCCGAGGTTTTACTATGAAAGAAACAGTGTGCCCAGGGGACTAGTCATTCATGGAGGAGAGAACTGCCCACCTCCTTACAAGAGCTGTGCTTCCTCCCACCTCCCTCTTCCCCCATCAGTTTCCATGGCAATGGGTAGCAGATGGAGAATTGCCTGAGCTTTTTCCCATCTGCCTGCAAGCAGAGCAGGGAGCTGCCTCTCTCAGCTGGGGGTGACCCAGTTTCCTAGAACCCCAAACCAATGGAGAGCAATGAGAACACTGTCCCCAGGAGAATGGACTAGGCTCTTAGCCTTGAACCACTAAAATGACCACAGCCATGTTTGCTTGTTGGCCAAGGTCACAGAGGGAGAAAAGGAGGCCCAAGACGGAAACAGAACCTCAGTGCTGGCTGTTCAAGCAGAAATGAGCTGGCCAGGGGCTGCCATCCCAACAGCATCTGCAGACTGCTGGCCCCTGGGGTCGCCCATGCCCTAAACCACCCACACCTCTGGTCTAATCTGGCCTGTTCTGCTTCCACACCCCACTGCTTCCTTTCTCTCTCTAGAAGCCTCCCTGCTCCACGAGCTGAAAAAAGCCACTGGAGCTTTTCTGGGGGTTATTTGCCTCCATCGCCTGATGCACTTTAACAAGGTCCCGTGGAACCAGTCCTGACTGAAAAGAAAGTGACAGAGGGCAGGGCCAAGAGAAGCCTCTGGGGCTATTGGGGCCGGTGGCTGGCAGCTCTGCGCTTTTATTTCCCCAGCTGCTAGACGGCCATCCTGCCTTTGGTGAAACCGTACAGAGGCCATTTCTCAGGGTGGAGCCTGGGAGAGGTTTTCACCCCGTGGGGGGCATGCAGGGGCATCTCTCTCCATTCATTTTCAGGCCATGCTGTCTTTGCAAAGCGGTAAGAACTATTTTCTCACGGAAATCTCTTCTTTAGAAGGAATATGGGTGCAGATATGGGGGAAAGAAAGAGGCTCCGCCAGGTTCTAACACCAGTCAGGGGTCAGAGCTCAGGGCCGGCATCTCTGGTTGGGGCAGGGAGGCCACCGCATCAGAAAGGAACTGCCTTGATCTTGGTTCTCCCTTCTCCACCTTCTGTTCTGACCACTGCAGTCTGGGGGGATGGGGCAGTTTCATCCCACTTGTAACAGCTCTTCATCATTGTCTTAACAACTATCCTCTCAACATATTCAATTAAAAACCATTGAGAAAGGTGCCACTTGCAGAACCTCCACCAGCAATGCCTCTGGGATTATCCCATTCTTTCCCCTGTCTCCCAACTCCTAAAACAAAGGCAGGCCTTCCGCCCGGGGCGCTGCTCTGCCCAGACCAGCCAGGAGAGGGCAGACAGGACACCAAAGGACCTTGCAAAGAGCTGACTCATCCTGGAGCACTTAGCCTTCCCTTCTGTCAACTGAGTCCTAAAAATACCATCAGCAACACCTCTCCTCCTCTGAAAGGCCCCAACCTCGCAAGGACCCCATAGGCCTCCAATGTCCAGCTGAGGAAACACAGACTGTGGAAAGCAAGTCCCTGACCCAAAGACACATATCCCAGAGCTGGGAAGGATGGAGTCCCTTCAGCTGGCGAGGCCCCCTTACTCACCCCTGCCAGCTTGCCACACTGAAAGGGGCATGTGTTTGGCTTATGTAACACCCCCTTGTGATCTAGCAAAACTATAGGATTTGTGTTTTTCTCGTGCTTTTCCACCAATTTCTCTAGGGGTCCCATGATTGCTGACAATCCCCAGCCACCCTCCACCCCATGCCCGACTAGTTAGGAGAACCTCCTGATGGGTTCCCTGGACATTACGCTGGGCGTTCCCTGGTGCTCAGGCTTGCCATGTCTATCTAACTTCCCCCCTTTTTGGGCCAGACCTTGTTCATGGTCTTCGCAAATTACACCCTCCAGACAAAAAAAGAAAAGACCTACGTATGACGGGGTGTCTACTGGGCATAGCTAGGTGGAGCAGTTATACCCCGGGTAATACGTAAGCATGGCAAGAACTTTTATATCCCCTATTATGGTTTCTCCCACGCTCCGACTGATGGGCCTAGGCAGCTCCCTGTCCTGGGCACTGACCCCCAAGAGGTGGGTACTGGTTGTTAGGCAACAGTGATAAAATATTTTAAAGCTACAAGACGGATTCTAAGTGTGAAACTTTGGAAGGATAAGGCGGCGCCAAGGCAGGGAAATAGGGCAAGGCTTTCAGACGGCTGGCTCCCCGGACTCCTTATATCACGGCCAGTGCGGCCTCCGTCAGAGCCACGCCAGGGCCCATTGCCCAGGGGAGCTTGCTTACCTGTATCTCGCATGCGGCCTGCAGGTGGAAGATCTTATAAAACGCCTCCTCCACGGTGTCACCTAGAGCAACCACCCCATGGTTTCTTAGTACCAGGATCTGCAGAGGAGCAAATGGCCAATTAAAACTTCAAGCCTTTTAAACTTTAGTGAAGAAGGAGAGATTTTTCATTTACTCCAGATCAGTTTCCATATCCAATCCCAAAGCATGCCCCCAACTCCTTGTTCATTCTCCCCATACAAACACCCCAGTGCTACCCCACATGGGATGTTAACCCTAAGCATCCCCCTTAAGAAAGAGAAGATGCTTTTTAAAATGGAGACTAGGGAGCTTGGTGGATTTCTTTGGGGTATACCTGGATTTTTAGGCCCTGGAGGGCTTCGAAGTCTGAAAAACTGGTGTCTGTATTAAAGTGAATGAAATTACTTCATGTCCAATAGGAGGGTCTAACCTCAAAAGCAAGCTCTTGCTCCTGTGACTTAGTTGACTTGGAAATCAAAACCCAAGGGGGTGGCTGTCTGATGGGTGGCCCTGCAGAGACAGGTGAGTCATGTCAGTTCTCTGGACCTCAAGTCCCCTCTCCATGAGCTCAGTGATGCCTGGTAGTTCTAAGACCCTACACCTCTGTGAAGGAGGCCATAGTAACCTTCTACTCTAACTCTCTGGTTTTTCAGAAGAGGAAACAGAAGGCTAAAGAAACTGAAAGCCTCCCAGCTAATCAGGGGCAGAATCGGAACTAGAACCCAGGTGTTCTCACTGTTGGTGCAACGTCTGGACTCCGCCAGGGGCAGGCAGACAAAAGGGGGCAAGGAAAGAAGCAGAAATGAATTTATACCAAGAACTTGACTCCCCAGAATTCAGATGCAGAAACTGTTTTCTTGATTGGTTTTATCCTCATGAACCAGATGATGCCCACCCAGCAGCAGGGACACAGATCTACGTGCTGGAGATGTCCTTGCAGACCTGGGCTGAGGCCTCCTGGCCTAATCATCACATCCTCTCGTGCTGAAAACAGCTGGACGTTTTTCCTCTCAAGTGCCAGAGAAATGGAAAGAGATGATGACTCTGGCCTAAAAAGATTTTGCAGATAGGAAATGCCCCATCTCTGAAATTCTTGTAGTATTTCGCAGATGTGAACATCTCCTCCCTCTCCGGGCACCACTAATGAGGCTTTGGAGAATGTTGGGAGAGAGTGGTGGGAATTTCTCCTCTGTGTCAGAGATGGGAAGGTAGAGACTCTCAGACTGGAAATGACTCAGGCAGTGAGTGCCTTTCGAGGACAGGAACAAGTGTCCATCAACCTAGGCTCAGTTCCAGAACTTCCCATACTAAGCTGCCTACCCCTAATGATGTGCTGTTAAGAAATAAGTCTTTAGATTTAAGCCAAACAACAGTGAGATTCTGTTTTTCTCTATCAAGTTAGCAAAAGAAAAAAAACTGGTAACACTCAAGTTTGGGGAGAGTACAGGGAAGCAGTATTCTCATATACTAGACTCTGGGGGAGGAGAGGGCAATGTGCCTATATGAAGTAAGAGTTCTAAAATGTGTACCCCTAGGAATGTATTCTAAGGAAATGATCTCAAGCATATACAGAGATTTAGCTAAGAGGATTTTCACTCTGTGTTGTTTATATCAAGGAAACTTCCTGTGTCCAGTTACAGAGGACTGTTAAGATAAATGGTGACACAGCCATTTATATACAATGAGGTATAACCTAACGATTTAAAATAGTGATTTAGAAAATATTTAATGATATACAAAGGTGTTTACTGGATATTGCTAAGGGAAAAAAGGAAAATAAAATTTATGATCCTAGTTTGCTACAGATATGTGAATATGTTTGTGGAATGTGCACCAAAATCTCAGGATAGTGGGATGAAGAGAATTTTATTTCACTTTTTTGTTTATGTGCAACTTCTAAACACTGTCCGCTGAACCATGTCACTCATGATGTAGACTTTGGACAATCCCACCCGAGTGTCTTCCCGGAACAGCTGAGCAAACCTTGCAGGTGGGTCCAAGGCACTTCTGCAGGCTGATTCGATCTGCTTCCTGCTCCATTCCACCATTGAAGTCGTAATAGGCCATGTCCCCCACTAGCAGGGCGTTGTGGGAGACAGGCAGGAGGCCACACTTCATAGCGGACACCTTTAGTGAGACAGTAGAACAGTTAGCACCTGCAGCTCCCCCACCCCGGTCTCTGCCCTTTCCTCAGAGTGGCACAGCCAGGCTCTCCTCTGGGGACCACTGAGGTTGGGAGCAAGCCCTCAGGAAAGGCACTGCCCTTTGACTCTGCTGCACCTGTCTCGGCTCTGGCTTTCTGGCTGCTTCCTCTGATGTCTTTCCATCACCATTTTGAGAGCAGCCATGTCAATATACCTCTCTCTAAAATTGCTACAAAGAATGCCTTTGAGAAAGCTAGTGCTGCTGCCCACCGCCCTGCTTTTCTCTCGTCCTAGGACTCTGGGAAGAGGTAGGGGGTAGTGGGGCTACCTAGCACCAGGCTGGAGTGAAGCAGGGTCCAGGGGCCTCTGGGGTGAGCTGGTGGAAATCCTCAGCCTTGAGGTCAGTGCAGAAACGGGGCCCACTGAGAGGCCCCCTTTTACTAGTGACAGGGCAACAAGAGTGCTCGGGAATAGGGTTAAAATCCACGCTCCATACCCTGCCTCTTATTAAAAGCAAGGTGTATGGAGAGGTTTACGAGAGCCTCTTGCTTTTGTTCCCTCATTCTGCCCCATGAGTAAGCCAGGGCTCTGCAGAAATGGACGCTCAGCACAAATAGATCATTCAGTCTTGGCCCAAATTCTGGAAAATCTGAGTGCTTGTAACTGGTGTGCTTTACAGAAAAACCCTGGGCCAATGAGGAGTCCGCTCTGCTCCTGCAGGTGTAAAGCCTGGAAGTCAGTAAGATGGGTTGAAGGTTGAGGGGACACCCACACCTGCTTGATTGTTGCCTTTCCAAGTGACATTACAGTGCTTTAGGTACACATGAAGAAATTACCAGAGCCTCTGAGGGGACAACCTGATCCTTGAAGGTATTCCTTCTACTCTCTGAGTTTTCCTTGCTCCTATCCCCAGCTCGCAGCCTACCCTGGGCTATGAAAAGTGGACAAGTCCTGGTTCCCACCATCTTATCTTTTTTCAAGCTCTCTCTTCACCAAAACCCCGGGCTGGGGGTGGGGGTTGGGGCAGGCACCAGGCCTGAGTCCGGTTAGGACTGAACTGAGTGGAAACTAAAGAGGTGCCATCCCTTGGGTAAGTGGGGCTTGTGAGTGTGTGTAGCAGGGTGGGGGGACACAGTAGAGCAAACACTGCATATCTTTGCCTCATGTCCCCAGACGAAGACTTCTGTGCTTAGAAAAATGGAGAGGTCCATTAGGGTCACCACACTGGGTGTTTCCCCTCCTCACCTTGGCCTCAGTTCCAGGAAAACCTTCCGGAACTGTTTTAAATAAGGAGATTGCCACTAGCTTGGGGGGCTTACGTCTTTCGCCAGGGAGCACCTCAGAGAAGCAGGCAGCATGGGCCTGCTGCCAGCCTTGGGGACGGAAATGCCGATCTGGGAGTGGACACTCACGGCGGCTGTGGCCGGTGTGTGCAGGTGGATGACGCAGCGCACGTCGGGTCTGGCCGCGTAGATCGCCGAGTGCAGACAGAAGCCCGTGGTATCCACGGGGAAGCAGCTGCTGCCCTTCTCCACCACCTCTCCTAGGATGTTCACCTTGATCTGGACCGGGAAGAGAAACTCAGGGCCACAGGGCAAGCAAGGGCCCTCAGGACCCTCCCAGTGGGGGGCCACACCCACCGCCTCCAGGCATTGGACACAGGCTAACAGGAGATGTGGCCGAGTATAATTCAGCAGGGAAAATGCTAGAGCAGAATTTCTCAAACTTGACCGGGTGTAAGAATCACCTGAAGATTCGGTCAAAATGCAGATTCTCTGCAAACTGGGGTGGCCACACCGGAGAACAGTATGGAGGTGCCTCAGAAAGTTAAAACTAGAACCAACCTCTGATCCAGCAATTGCACTACTAGGCATTTACCCAAAGGATACAAAAATACAGATTTGAAGGGACACAATAGCCAAACTATGGAGACAGCTCAAATGTCCATCGACTGATGAATGGATAAAATGTGAGGGTGTGTGCGTGTGTGAACACCACAGCCTTACTGTGTCCAGGGCCAGCCAGAACCACCAGCAGATGTTTGTGTACACACACACACACACACACACACACACACACACACACACTGGAGTATTACTCAGCCATCAAAAAGAATGAAATCTTGCCATTTGCAATGACATGGATAGAGCTAGAGCGTATTATGCTAAATAAATAAATCAGTCAGGGAAAGACAAATACCATATTATCTCACTCACATGTGGAATTTAAGAAAGAAAACAGATGAAATATGGAAAGGGGGAAAAAAGGAGCGAGGGATTCTTAACAATAGAGAATAAACTGCGGTTTGATGGAAGGAGGTGGGTGTAGGAAGGGCTAGATGGGTGATGGGTATTAGAAAGGCACTTGTGATGAGCACTGGGTATTGTATGTAAGTGATAAATCACTGATTTCTACTCCTAAAACCAATATTGCACTGTATGTTAACTAAAATTTAAATTTAAAAAAATTTTTTAAAATGCAGATTCTGATTCAATAAGCCAAGAATGGGACCCAGAAGTCTGCATTTCTGACAAGTTCCCAAGTGATACCCATGCTGCAGGTCCACAGACCACACCTTGGGTAGAGATGCTAGAAGAGAGTCAATCACGGAATTCTCTAGAAGCAGATGGGAGGAGTCTTTGATAACAGTAAAAGAGGGGGGGTGGTCAGAGAAGCATTCCCAGAGAAAGTAACATCTAAACTGAGCCTTTTTCTTGGTTTTTTTACTCTTTATTTTGAAATTTTAAGCATCATACACAAAAGTAAAGATAAGAGTATAATAAACACCCATTTACCAATCACCCAAAAGCTAGATCTTAAAGGACAGGTAGAAACTACTCACTGGTCTTATAACCTGCTTTTGAAGCCAAGGAGCTGGTAGATGTCATGGCTAACAATCACACATTGTGTGTGTGTGTGTGTGTGTGTGTGTGTGTGTGTGTGACTGTATCACTCACCTGCTTACAATGCTTCAGCGGCTCTGCATGTCCAGCAGAGCAAAGCCAAAGCACCATAACAACACTCTCGGTGCCATGTATCATCTGGTCCCTATCCCCTTCCCAGCCTCACTTTCAGACTCTGAATACATGAGCCAGACACAGCCCCTCACTGTCCTCCCAGGTACACCAGGATATGGCATGTGCCTGGCTTTGTGCGAACTGTCCTCCTCCTGCTGAGGACACAGTTCTCTCTGCGCAGTCTCTCCCTACAGCCCTGGTCTAAATCTGTTTCTCCTGTGGGCTCCTGGGGACTTAGCTCCTTCACCATCGGGTCAACACAGATGTTCCTCCCTTGCCCCATGCACCTTTTCTGGGCTCCCCAAGTTTCCTGCTATATGGGAGCCTTCTTCACTCTGAGTTTAATCATTGTCTCGCCTGCCTCCCCAACTAGCCACAAATGCCTTTAAGGCAGAGCCTGTGCCTCCTTGTGTCTTTGACCCTAATGTGACTTGGCCATGACCTCCTTAGGTGGCTCTGTGCAAGTCACTTACCTCCGTGGGTACCAGCATCCTCTCCTGTCTGTAAAGGGGCCTTGGCAGACCTCGAGGTCCTACCCTGCCCAGATATTCTGTGACTTTGTCAGCTGGCTCTTTTAAGTGCATACCTGGACTCCGCACATGACTGTGTCTCCAGCCCGGCCGAGGACAGAGGGTGCCACCTCAGCAGCCGCAGCCCACACATCTATGAACCACTTCTGCTTATGAGATAGTCCTTTCTACTGTTTTCCTCCTCCCACCCAGGAATCTTTCCTGATCAAGACCAACTTCTGCAAGTTTCTTCCTACTACACCTAAAAGGAGCAAGAGAACCAAAAGGGGTCCCAGAAGGTATTGCTAATGGTATAGTACTAAGCCAGTCTTGCACTGCTTTGAGACAAAGTGCTGGCTGTTGTTCTAATCTATTCCTCAAACTAGGAAGGCCTCCCCATTCCCAGGCTTTGGGGACCAATCTCAGGCACAGAGGACCCCAGGCCCATTTCCTCCTCCTCCTCCCTTTTACTGCACTTGCTGCCTGCACCTCATATCCGGTCTCATGATTGGGTTGTGTTATGGGTATTCTGCTTTGGGGCCGTGTGTCTTCTCTGCCCCACCAGAATGCAAGCTCCATGAGGGACAGGACAGCAGTGGCTAGTCTGGAGATGACCTGTCACTGTAGGTTGCTGTCATTTCAAGAAGCAATGGGCAGCGAGAGGCTAGACTATACTTACCAGGCTGGATGCGGTGACTTCACTGCAAGAAACTCCCTTGGGGCTAATCAGGAAGTGATCCTGCTCCTTGCTGACTCTCAGCTGGAGGGAAGACACATGTTCTCAGTGGCAAGGAGACAGCGGGGTCATTTCCAAGGACCCTCTGCTTGAATCCCCACTTCCCCTGAATCCACTGCACCTAAAACTCCCAAGAACCCTTATCTCCCCCCAGTACCTGAGAGATGAAAAGGACCTGGCCTTTATTTGGAACTGGAACAATGGACCCATAAGAGGAATCTCCCAATGATCAAGGGTAGCCCCAGACATAGGATCCAGGAGTTCCTAGCTTCTGCTCCAGGGAAGTGGCCACGGGAAGCTATTTCAGGGGACTACAGTGGTTAGAAACGTTGGAAGGGCTCAGTGCAAG
Source organism: Potos flavus (assembly GCA_028534135.1). NCBI lineage: Eukaryota > Metazoa > Chordata > Mammalia > Carnivora > Procyonidae > Potos > Potos flavus. The sequence goes on along the minus strand of CM052885.1, from coordinate 45,323,667 downwards.
GCCATGCCGACGGGCAGGAGCTCTCCCTTGGGATTTTGTCAGGGCCACACACAGCACCCACCCCACCCCAAGACGCTCTGCTCACCGTGACGTAGGTGTCACTCAGCTGGGCCCAGCCGTAGAGGTCTAGGAGACGGTAGACGCTGCTGATCTTGCACCGCATGAGCCGCTCGCCCTTGGCCAGGTTCAAGGAGTCAGCTGTGTGGAGGTCATTGATGGGCGTCATCATGGAGAAGTCTGCAGGGAAACAGGGTGGCACAGGGCAGCTCTCAGGGTCAGGGCTGCTGTCTGCCCCCCTTCCTTCCTCGCCCTAGTCCTCTCTACATTCTTACTGGTACTACAGCTGCACAATAGACTTCCACAGGCAGGGAGTTAAATATTCTTTGACCCTCATCCAGGGGGAGAATATCCATAGAATGGATAGTTGTGCCCAAGAAAGTCTTCTGTTTATTCATAGCATTCCTTTTGGTCAGAAATCATGGCAAGATTCAAGCCACAGAATGAAGGGTTCTCGGGATGCCAAGCTCACAATAAATCCTAAAGATGGACATTGACCAAAAGCAAGAATAAGTCTCTGAGTGGAAATATAGGTATATTTCATCAGCTAGTTTTGATGAAGAAGATACTAATCATTAGATCTGCTGTTGTTTATTGTTTTAAACTATATCATGTAATATAACTTTTCTTCTGCTTTGGAAACAGGGCAAAATCAGAAAGCTGAGTCAGCCAGGAAGTAAATTCGTCAACTTCTTCTGACAAGTCATAAACTTTCAGAAGTCACTGTGGCTAGCTGAAGGGTTTCAGGCTTCAGGCAGGCCATATCTGCTCCCCTCTGGATGTGCAGTCCCTTGGTTATTTATGGTTCTTTCTGGGAATTGGAGGAGATATGGAAGGGATTTGGAAATGGGCCTAGAGGGCTTGATGGTCTTCTCTTCAGGGCCTGTAAGGGGTCTAGGAGGTGGTGTCCAGTCTATCCCATTAAAAATGATGACTGCTCCCTGAATGCCTCCAGAAGGCATAAGAGAGTGTCTGAGCCCCAGCACTTTCAATTAGTGAGTGTCTAGAAACCAATAAAAGAATCAATAGGAAAGGGTTCTGGCTTAAAATGATGTCTGGCTGGGAGCCTCCTGATGCTGCCTCTCTCAGCATCCCACTAAAAACATTAATGGATTAAAGGCCCTTTAGAAGCTTCCACGATCTCAATAAACTCATTACCACACACTGTGATCTCTGTCCTGCATCAGGTTTGCCATTAGTCGAAAGTATGTGATGGTCGCAAAGGTGAAGGTGGACCAGGTGCTGTTGAGCCTACATAAAGCAAGCAGAGCAGACCTCGAAACACCCACGTCAGGAATATGCACCCCCAAAGCCTGCGCCCATCAGAGGAGGGATACCTCCAGGGTGTGTGTCCAGGAACCATAGCTGACAGAGAAAGAAGTAATCCAAAGGCTCAGCTGAACTGACAAAAAGAACCGCAAAATTCCAAAGTCAACAATTTCTCATTGGATTTGACCAGTCTGGGATCCCTTCCTGTGCTCTGTACATTCCCCAGACAAGCAATTACCTCTTTACTTCATCCTTAGCGGCAAGAAGGAAGGCATATCCAAAGCATAAGTCCCCCAGACAAAGCCAGGCAGGGGGAGCTATTGTTGGGAGGGTCTTCAGACCCTTTAAATCCTTCTCCTACAAATTAACTATGGAATCCCAGGGATGGCCAGGAGGCCAGAATAGGTCTAAAAACATGCCATCCTATCCTTTGTGTCCTGTATCAGTGTCCCCCACCCCCACTCTGGGAAGCTTTGCTGTAAGGATTACCCCACCCACAGACCCAGGGTAGAAGAAGAGACCAGAAGGCTCCACAAGCATCCCAGAGCCTTTGTTCTCAGGGTTTCAAGAAAAAGAACGCTTACTCTGACCAGCCTCACAAAAGTTAAGATGACTGAAGGCCAGGTTTATGACTCAGGTCTAACCATTTACCATCTAACCATCTATGCCATTTACTCAAGGGACCTAAGAACACACAGAAAAAGATGAAAACTCCCTAACTGCTTCCAGGAAAGCTAAGACTGAAGGACACATGATTGCAAAAAAGAAACCCAACTAAAAACATGAAACAACCATAAAATTCTAAGGCAAATGGAGCTGGACAAAGAACAACCTATCTGTGCTTAACTCATGACTCTTGGAACTCCCCCCCTCCACATTTCCTGACTCGGATACCCTGGACCTGCCCTAATCAGATTTTCAGGCATCCAGCTGTTTTCCTGACGGATGCTGGTCGGAGAGGCAGTGGGAATACCAGTCAGCTCTATTTCTCTTTCAAAAGAAAGAGTATAAGGACAGAGACATGAAAACGATGAGAAAGAATAGGATAGCTCTGGGAGGCCAAGACCAGAGAGCCAGCATACAAATAATCAGCACTCACATAACAGAAAAAATTTCTGAACTCAAAAACAGACCTGTTATAAGGATTTACTACATTCCACAGGGGAAAGTCCATAAAGAGAAAAAGCCTACGATTATATGCTTCCTGGCACTTTTCTGAAACACAAGGATAAGGGGGAAAATATACAAACATCTACAAAAAATTAAAAGGATAAGGGAGAAAATACACAAACATCTACAAAAAATTAAAAAAAAATATATATATATAGGTTGCCTACAAAGGAACAAAAAAAAACACTTTCAGATTTTTCTGCTATAGCAGAGAAAAAAGAAAAAAACAGAGGTCATATATAACTACAAAGAAAAAATAAACAGAGGTCATAATATCACCAAAGTAGAAATCAGGGAAAGCCATATTCCTTTGGAATATTCATCCATAGCAGCGAGAAGGGGGGCAGAGCAAAAGCATACATCCCCTAGACAAAGCCATGCAGCAGGGGCCATGGTTGGGAAGGCCATCATGGAGGTCATTTTATATGAATTAAACATATAATCCATCATGAAGCTGTAGCTATAAAGAACATTTACGCTTTGAATAACATTTCATCAAGATACAAAGCAAAAGCTACTAGAAATACTAAGAGAAATGAACACTAATTAAATATACGGTGGAAGACAACACGACTCTCATTTTTTTACAAAATTAAAAAAAAATGAAGATAAAGATTAAATACTATGCCCTGGAGATAGAGTCTATACCCACATATCATTAAAAAATGATATTATTAGGCCACAGAGAAAATCTCAATAAATCCCCAACATAGACATCAAATAGGTCACATTTTCCAAACACAATGCAATCAAACTAGACATTATCAACAAACCCTTAAAACAATACAAATTCAAAAAAAAACAAAAAAACCAAAACAATACAAATTCAACCACTTGGAAACGAAAAACGCACTCCCAGATAGTTCTTGGAATAAAAATAAAATCAAAACAACCACTGCAAAATATCTATAAATTAACAATAAAGGAAATATTGTGTCAAAATGCATGGGATAAAATGAAACTTACACTCAGAGAAAAAAAATTCATAGCCTAAAATGTCTTTGTTATTGAATTAAATATGAAAATAAAGCATCCATTTTATTCTACTCTAGAAAACATAAAAATAACAAAATAAACCAAAGAAAAGTTATGGAAAAGAATTCGTGAATAGAAAAACAAGATTGATGAATTGGGAAACTAGAAAATCAGTAGAACTAATACAGAAATCCAAGAATTGGCTTATGTGAGAAGACCTATGAATAAACCAACATCTGGATTGGCCATAAAAGTGGAATACACAACACCAGGAATGAGAATGGGATGTCATCTCATTCACAGAAGAAAACTTAAATGATAGAAATAATATTGTAAATCACTCTAATAATTTTGAAAATCTCCATGAAATGGATTATTCATCTAAAACATATGATTAAGGGGCGCCTGGGTGACTCAGTGGGTTAAGCCTCTGCCCTCGGCTCAGGTCATGACCTCGGGGTCCTGGGATCGAGCCCCACATCGTGCTTTCTGCTCAGCAGGGAGCCTGCTTCCCCCTCTCTCTCTGCCTGCCTCTCTGCCTACTTGTGCTCTCTCTCTCTGTGTCAAATAAATAAATAAATAAATAAATATCTTAAAACATATGATCAAAATTTACTCAAGAAGCAGCAAAATAAATTTTTTAAAAACCCTAGATGAAACTGAGAAAAATAATGTTATAAAAAATGTTCCAGATCTGGATGGCTTTACAAGTGAGTAATAAACCTCCAAGGAAGAAAGACTTCCTATCTTATTTAAGTTCCATCAGGACAAAGAGAAGGATGGGGATTACTTTGATTTATCTTATGAAATTATAGCCTTAAAACCAATACTAAATGAAGACTGCCCCAAAAGTGAATTTCTGACCACTCTCATGTATGAATATGTAAATCCTGAATAAAAGTCTAGCAAATCAAATCTAGAAGAGTATTTTCTTTCTTTCTTTCTTTTTTTTTTTAGAAGAGTATTTTCAAACAAATGTATTAAGAGCAGGAATGACTGATTTCAGAAAAGAAAAAAGAGTTCAACGTTCAGAAATCTATTAATATAATTCATCACATCAATAGTTCAAAGAAAGAGAAATCAATAAATGCCCAAAATGCATTTTATAAAAATTCAACATCCATTTCTGAGAAGAACCCATATTGACCTAGAATGAAAAGATACTTCCTCGACATGATAATGAACTCAAACTCTTGTGATAAAGGATTTCTATTAAAGTCAGAAACAAGGCAAGGATGATTACTCTCTAATCTATTATTAAACATTGTTCTGAGGGTTCTAACAGATGCAGTGAGAAAACTGGAAAAAGAAACCAAAGGGTAAATGTTGGAATGAAGGATTTGAAATGATCACTATTTGCAAGTTAGTGATTTTTCTATATACAAAACCCAAGAGAATTAACTGAGAAGCTATTAGAATTTAAGAGTTCAATAAGAAGCTACTTTCCCTGGATGACAGCTATAACCAGAAAGAAAATTGAATGGAGAAAAAAATCATTTAAAATAACAAAGTTATATAAAATTTCCAGGACAAACTTAACAAGAAATTAGTAGGGACTATAAGAAAAGAACTACTGGGTGCCTAGGCGGCTCAGTGGGTTAAAGCCTCTGCCTTTGGCTCAGGTCATGATCTCAGGGTCCTGGGATGGAGCTCCACATCGGGCTCTCTGCTCAGCAGGGAGCCTGCTTCCCCCTCTCTCTCTGCCTGCCTCTCTGCCTACTTGTGATCTCTCTCTGTCGAATAAATAAATAAAATCTAAAAAAAAAAAAAGAACTACTAACCTTCTCTAATGGACATTAAAAAAGCAAATAAATAGAAGACATACATCATTTCTGAACAGACTTAAAATTCATTTGTGCAAATATTTTTAAAATACCTAATCTGTGCCAGCTACTTTTCTAAATTCAAGACACTATCCTAGGATACAGCAGTGAACAAAACATACAAATATCTTTTTCCCCATGAAGCTTATATTCTAATATAAAATTGTAAATTTATAAATTCTCCACCAAATTAATCTATTTATTTAATATAATCCCAATCAAAATTCCAAAAGGGAATTTTTGAGGTATGGGGTGGGGGTGGGAGGGGGAAGACTTGACAGCGTAATTCTTGTTATTTTTTAAAATAATTGAGGGTATTTGTCCCATGTGATGATAAAACATGGGGAAGGTGTTTCTGAGTGTACAATCGAAATAAGAACACACAAAGGAAAGTAACAATGGATTCGGTTGCATGGAAATTTAAAGAGTTCTACAAGACAAAAACATCATGAACTAAAAAGGTAAAGGAGAAACTGGAAAAACAACTGCAATATATTTGACAGATAATAGGGAAATAGCCTTACTTTATAAAGATTTGAAAATCTGTAAGAAAAGAATACGCAAGTAGGAAAATTGGCAAGGAATGTGACAGGCAATTTACTACAAAAAGAAAATCATCCCAACATGTATACGAAAATATACCCAACGTCATTAGTGATCAAATACATGCACATTAAAACACAAATAAAGTACTATTTATCACCTATCAAATCAGGAGGATGAAACGAATGGTATAATACATAATACAGATCAAGGTAGAGGAAAAGAGCACTACATTGCATTGCTGGTGGGAATGTAAATTGGTTCCATCTTTCTCCAGGGTTATGTGGCATTATGCATTAACGTCTTTGAAACATGCAAATTATGTTAATGCGGCAATTCTACCTCCAGTAATTTGTCTTTAGAAAATAGTTATAGAATAAATGTAAGGATTTATGGCACTGTTGTTCATAAGAGCAAAAAGTTGTAAACAACTTAAAAGTCCAAAAAGGGGAAACAGTGTAAAAATAAACTATGGCATATTCAGTCATACCATAGAACAGCATACTCTCGCCAAACGTTATATTACAGAATCATGTTTTATTTTGTGAAAAATTAGTCAAGATATGTTAAAGCTATCAAACTTGCATGTATAATGTGACTCCATTTTTGTTTTCCTAATTTATATATGTTAAGAGAAAAAGGCTATACACCAAAATATTGAAAATGGTCATTTCGTAGTTCTAAGAACACAGGACGTTGATTTTAATTTCCCCTTCTTGATTATTTTCTGAAATTTTCATCATAATCCTGTATTTATGTTGTTGAGGGAAAGTATTTTTTGATGCTTGTTTCTTCAGGGTTGTGGGCAGAACTTGAGAACCCAGGAAGACGGTTTCATGCCCAGCCCTGGCTGCTTGTGTCCTCGTCTATGGAGTCAGGTTGGCCTGTCCAGTGGGCACCAAGATACTGGCTTCAACAGCCTCCTCCCATCCCTCCCACTCCATCTGCAAGGGAGTGGCTCCAGGGGGTTGAGGAAAGAGCAGCCTGAGTCAGGGGCTGCTGCTAGCACACGAGGATTTTTCTCCAGTTCTGTATCCACAGTTAGAATAACAGGGAGCAGAATCCACACTCTGCACTCCTGGGTCCTCAAGCAGAGGCCATGTGAAAGACTTGGCGTTGCAAAGCTCCTCCCTTCCTGCTAACCCATTTATGAAGGGGGGTGGAGGAGTCACATAGAGGCTGCCCTGCCTCTCAGAACAGTGACACCATGTCATCCTGTCCCCTCTCCCAACAGAATCTTCCCGTAAGTCGCCATCCCCCTTCTATTTCTGGGCACCAGGAATAATTCTCCTGTGGGTCTTTAAATCCAGCAGCCTCAGAAGCAGAGCCAGGTACCTCTTTGGCTGCTCCCCCAGGTCGGCTAACTCAGCTGCACCACTCACTCCGTAGCCTGGCAACCAACCCTCTCTTCCCCACCTCACTTCCTCCACCTCTGCTCCTGGCAGCTCCCCAGCTCCCCACGTACTCATGGAAGATGTTGGGAAGACTGCGTGGGAGGTGCTGGCCATGAAGTCCGCGATCTGCCGCAGGGCCCAGATGTTGGAAGAGTTGTTCCCCTTCTTCATCTGCTCCTGGATGAGGCCTTCCAGCTCCTCCCTGAAAGACTGAAGCAGGCCCCAAGGCGCTGGTCCCCCCAGTGGGTCTCATGGGGGAGACTAAGGACCCCTCTTCCAGGAGCCCACCCCATCCCCTGGGTCAACTAGGCCAGGGCCACACATGGGATCCCTGGGCCTCAGGGGACACTGGAAATTCCACTGGGACCTCAGGAGCCTCCCCAAACTGTTGTTTGGGAAGCAAAAAGATGTCCCCCATTGTGTTCCCTTTGTCCTGTGGGCAGTAATCCAGATTCCAGTCCTTCCTGGCTCTAAGTGATACTCAAGCCGTCCATTCCACTTCCAACTCCCCCAACCCCCAGCTATCAGATATGGCAGGGCTTCACTTTAGTAATTAAGAGACACTTTAAAAAGCAGAACTGGATGAAAAAGTGTGCCATCGTCCCTGTCCATCAGCGAAGCCTATGGTCCTTCTGGACCTCAGTTTCCTCAGATACTGAAGGAAACTACTCTAAGCCTGGCTTTTCAGACCATAAATAAGGCATGCCTGTCCACCAGGTGGCAGCAGGGAACACTCAGGAGGAAACAGGGAGCCCCTCAGGTGTTGGTCAATCTATAAAAGGACAGAAGAAACATGAACTCCTTTTGTCCCATTTCTTGCCTGAGAATAGAGTCCTACCCATTCAGGCCCCAAAACCTGAGTTGGTACTAACTCTGCCACTTCTAGCACACCTGTCATCTCTTCTACTCCCACAGTGGAGTTTTTCCATCAGCCCAAAGCTTTTAGCACCTGCCATATTCCTCCAGGCTCTTCACATAGCGTCTCCTGTCACCGAGACCTCAGGCCCATTTCCTCAGTGCTCCTCTGTGAAGCCTGGGCATTCACTGTGTGCTCTCAGCCAGGGTCACACACGGCCCACCTACATGTCCTGTCTCTCCAAAGCCCAGTGGGGACCGAGGCAGAACCCATCTCAGCAGGCACCTGGAGATGCCAGCTCCATCCTGAGCTTCCCAGGCCCTAGGATCATGCGCTGTTTCCTGAGGACCCCCCAGCTCTACCGGCCTCACACTCCCATTGCCTCCTTCCACACTGCTCTTCCTTTCCTCACCCAGGGCCGACATCACCATCCCACTTCAGCGGTCCATTAGGCCCACGCTTTGTTCTTCTCAATGCACCACTTGCCTCAAGGATGAGCTCTGTCTCCATGCCATGCAGGTATCAACTGACGTCAAGTCTGGGGCCACAGTAGGGTGACCATGCCTTGCCCTTCCCTCCCTGGCCCATAGCCCCCTGAATCCTTCACTCTCTCACCTCCTGGGGCTTCCAGACCCTCTTCACCTCTGCCCCATGCATGTCAACCTTATTGCCCCAACAATGCATTTTTTGTGGTGTTCAAAAACGGGGGCCCCAAGCCTTCCAGGTGCTGGCCTCCAGTGTTAGTTCATTGTTAAAAATTTGGGGAAGCCTGGAAACTGAGGCAGGGCTCCTGTCTCTAGGACCCACCCCCTCCCACTACCAAGCCAAACCGCCTGCACAGAAACCAGGTTTTTGCCAACTACGAGTGTCCAAGGAGAGAACGAACCCCCCCCCCGCCCCAGGCCCGTCTTGCTCAGCGGGCTTAAAATTGCTACAACACTGAGCCAGTGGAAGAGGAGTTGTTTATCTTTCAGGTTCAGCCAGACGAATGGGCGGCGCCGCCTGCTCCCCTCCCTCCGTCCCTCCTCCTCTCGCGTCCGCCTGGGGCGGACCCCACTCACGGGGCTCTCCAGGATCATGGTGACGCGCTTCTTCTGCTCCATCAGGTTGAAGTCCTGCCGCAGGTCCGCCGCGCGGCTGCGAAGACGCAGGTACTCAGGGTCGTCCTCAGAAAAGCGGTCCAGATACTGCTGCCCCTGCGGGGGCGGCGGGGAGGCAGCCTCGGGGACAGTCTCTTCACTCATTGTCCCGGTGGGCTTACAATCCGCTCCTGGAAGCCTACAGAGAAGGCAAGAGGGAGGTCCCAGTACCAGTACAGTTTCCTAAAGCAAAGGGGCTGGATTCGTTGGATTCACGCGGGACGAGGCTATTCCCAGGAGGGTGTGAGCGGAGCCGCCGTGTGGAGCGCAGGGCTCCGGCAGCTGCCCATCGATAGGGGGCGCTAACACATTATCGGACCTAGTAAAAATCTGGCACACGCCCACGGGTCCACTACCCTTCCCTGACCAAGCGGCCACACTTAAACTGCCACGCCGGGGTGGAAGTGGACAGCTCCTCTGGTGCAAGCAGGACCTGCATACCTTTTGGATCATTTCTGTGATGCATACCTACGTAGTGTAAAGCTACGTATTGGGAATTAGTACTTACTAATGTACTCTATCTAGACCTGATCCCTGGAATTGAGGACTAGGGCAGCCTTTGGAGAGTTGGGCTGGGACCCCTATTTTTTCTACTCAAGTGTGCTTTTCCCCCCAAGGCCTGATGGTGAATGAAGGAATGTCTTCTCTTACTATATTGGAGCCCTCCTGAAGAAGCAGCTGCAGCTGCAGCCTCTACCTCCAGCTGTGGGGCTTTGGCCACTCTAGTCTCCCTCTGTGTGTCAGCACCACTAGGCCTTCAAATCTGGGTTATGCCCCTTTAGCACCCAGGGCAGCCTAACAAAGCCCTAGCCTTCTCCCTGCTGTGTGATCCCCTTCTCAGCAAAGGCAGGCAAGTGCCTTGACTGAACAAGAATTAGCTTTTGAACACGAGTAGAGAGATGCCAACAAAAGAGCATTACAGGGGTTCGGGACACCTGGCTTTCATCCCTCCCTCACTTTACCTCTTTGAGCTCACATTTGCATTCCAGGAGGATGTGGGATGCTCTCTTGTTCTCTTAGAGCACTCCTGCCTCCTCGTCCTCATCTGTTCTTCCCCCTTGGCCCATTCTGTTAGCCCAAACCTCGACCTTCCTTACAGCCAACAGTTCATTATGCAAGAGGCCTTGCTGACAGCCGGTAAAACATAATCTTGTCAGTAAGCTGTCTGTGACCTCTTCTTCCATCTTCTATCAGGATTCTACCTTCCAACTTACAGTGCCTTTGAGTGGGGCAGGTGGGTGAAATACTAGGTAATGGGAGAAGCGGGAATCTACCTTATCAGCCCAGAACACTCAGGTGATCCTTCTTCCTTTCCCTCTTCTTTCATTTTTCCCTCCTACCTACCTTTCTCCTTCCCTTCCGTTCCCATTCCTTGCCTTCCTCTCTCTCTTCCCCCACACCTCCCTTTCCTTCCCTCTTTTCTTCTTTCCTTCCTTCCTATTTTTCCCCTTTTGGAGAAGAGCAAATAGCAAATTCAAGGGAGAGCACATATACCAAGTCCCTCAGCTGATAGCCTGAACCCTTGGCCTGGAGCAGTGGTTCTTAAACGTGGGTGCATGTTGGAATCCACTGGGGAACTTTAAAAAATACTGATATCAGGGATTTTAATGTTATTAGACTATGGTGTGACCTGGAGATCAGGATTTTTAAAAGCTCCCTGGGTGATTCCAATAGGCAGCCAGAGTTGAAATACCACTGGCTAGATGTTAATAGTTGTACCATGTAATAGATGGTATCCATTCCAGATGTCGGCCATTTAGCAAGCCAGCCAAAGATGGCACAAACCTCATCTTCTAACACTATTGCCACTTCCCATGGCTGTCCAGGCCCCATCCTCCAATTCCAGTCACCACCTGCCACCATGCACTTGACCTGGGATAGCAGGAGTGCTCCAAATGCCACCACAATCTGCTTTTGCAAGTCTGCCAAACCATGACATCTCATCTTAATTCACTAATTAATCATTTCCTTATGAATGCCCTCATGAGATCTCCCCCAACCAGCACCATGCCTAGCGGTGCTGTAGATGAAATATTTGCCTGTGAGTGATAGAGTATGGAGGAGGCACTTCTGGAAGTGGCAGCCAAAAAAACCCTAAAAGCAAAAAAAAAAAAAAAAAAAAAAAAAAAGTCTCTAAAGAAAGATTTGAAACAGTTGGCAGGTTGCTAGAATGGCTGAAGTTGTACTTAGCAACACTCAAGCCAGATTCTTCATCTAAGTGGAGAAAGAGTGATTGAGTCCATCAGGGATATTTCCAGTGGAATTAGCTCTGGACTGGAGTCAGAGTCTACAGTATCACCTTCACTCCATCACTCTCTAGCTTCATGGGCTTGGCAAGTAGTAATTTTCTTCTTTGGGTCTCATTTTGTCCATCTCTAAATGAGGGAGTGAACAGAATAGACCCTGGAGCCCCGTCCAGCTCTACACTATATGGCGAGAGACAGATTCGTGTAGAAAATGCAGAAGGATGGAGGATCTGGGTTTCTGGAGCAAGAGGCCTTTTTCCTATATCCTTGTCTCCTCACCCGGGGAGCCTCTCCCTCAAGCCAAATGCCAAATGGGCAGCTGCAAAGAACACACACGACCTACTGACATTTGCCTTGTACATTCAAGTCAATCCCACGTGCATGGAGCGCGTTAAGAATACTTCACCTCCACCATGCTCTTAGCCAGCCTCGTCCCTGCAATAATAAGCAGTGATAAGGGATAGCAAGGACAAAGACAATGGGAGTGCATCAGAGCTATGCAGACATGCAGTCACCAGCCAGACTCTCCTGGGCAGACAGCACTGCAGACATTTTTCCAGAGGCATTACCCCTCCTATTTTAATTCTCTTTAGCACTTTTGAAGCCCCGATCTTTGATGTTGTTTTAAAAACAAAACAAGCAACCTCCCAATGGGTACCATGGATATGCACATGGGGATGAACTCCCTGTGTTCCTCATGGCTCCAGGTCCCACCAGCTCCAGAGCCCCCTGAACCCTCAGCTTCTCTGGGATTTGGATCATTTTGGCCAGCACAGCCCAGTACTGAGCCTTCCTAGCCGAAATCTTTTCTATTTAGGTGGAAAAGGCTGACCCTCTTTCCTTCCTCCTGGAATGGCTGCATTCCCAGGAATGGGTCTGTGAAAGCTGGAAGTGGCATTTCCCTCCCTGAAACACGAGGAACAAAGAAGCTCAGGTCCTGCTGGACAGGAAGCCCGCACCACCATGTCCCCCAGGCCTGCCTTCACTTCTCAGAGCCCATCCCCAGAAGGTTACTCCAGATGCTCCAATGGGAATGGGGTAGAAAATGGAAGCCCTGACTCCTTCACCGTGACAATGGGGGCCAGAGAAAACCACCCTTTGACTTTGTGAACCCGGGGCATCCTTTCGTGCTCCTTCCTTCCTTTCCAAAGTGTTGCAGTGTGACCAAAGTAATGTGCAGTGTGGCTTAGTGGATAAAATCACGGACTCTGGAACAAGGAGATGATGAGTTCCAATCTTAACTATGCCGCTTAGCTGTGTGATCTTGTTGGGCAAGTTACTAATCTCTTGTGCCTCAGTTTCCCTGTGTATAAAACGGGATTGAACTATTTAACTACCTCTTTAGGCTGTAGTGAGGATTTAGATGAGTTAATATATGTGAAGTACTTAAAACAGTGCCTGGTGTATATCAAGTGCTATTAAGCATTTGCTCTTATTATGTGTCATTTAGGGGCTAGAATCATCATAGCATTAGGAACTCGAGTAATGAGAGGCTCATGATTCAACTGTAAACAGGTGCACACTCAATAACTGTAATTATATGTTGTAGTCCAAAGACCTAATTCAATCTTGAGCTATATTAACAAAAAGAACATCCAGAAAAAGACTGACTAGTTCAGTCAGAACTAGAATGACTAGTTCTCTGACCAGATACTGGGAACATGTCAACTTGGAGATCACAACAAAGAGGATAAGCAGGGTGACCATCAGAGGCCATTGCTCAACGGGCTCGATACCATAAAGAATATATCCAGCCTTGTTATGGACATTGGGGAGGGTATGTGCTATGGTAAGTGCTGTGAAATGTATAAGCCTGATGATTCACAGACATGTACCCTGGGGCAAATAATACATTATGTGTTAATAAAATAAATAAATTAATTAATTAATTTAAAAAAAGAATATATCCAGCCTTTGTCCCCAGTTCCTGGCACAGAACTTCAAAAAGCCTTGGTATTTCTAAAACACCCAAAAAACATTAGGGGTCTTTTGTTATTCATGATGAGCTCATTTCATGGAACCTGAATCTATGCTAATGAGGTGACTTATGGTGGGCCCTTAGATGTTTCAAGGGAGGGACTGGCCACCAAGAAAGATCAAGCACATGGTTATAGGGTTGGAACTTCAGCACCCTCCCCCTCAACCAAACTATGTAGGACAAGAGGGGGAGGGGCTGGAGGTTGCGTTCAATCAAGTGGCAGATGATTTAAACCATGATGCCTAATAGTAATAAAGCCCCCCATTAAAAATATCAAGGCTTGGAGGAGCTCCCTGATTGGTATGCTGGGGTGGTGATGCACCCAGATTCTACAAGGAGAGGGCACAGAAGCTCTGCTCTAATCCCCCACCCTCCCCATGCCCAGCCCTGTGCATTGCTTCCATTTAGCTGTTCCTGAGTTGAATCCTTTATACTAAAATTATAATCACAATTCCAGTGCCTTCAGTGAGTTCTGTGAGTTGTTATAGTGAATTAAAGACCAAAGGGCAGCATGGGAACCCTCAAATTTACAGCCAAGTGAGTCACGAGTGCGGTGGCCTGGGCACCCTACTCGTGGCTTCTGAGGAGGGGGCAGTTTGGTTGGTGACCTTGCCCTTTAACTTGTGGTAGTAACCTGTGTGCCCTTTAACTCGGCATGGTGTCAGAATTGAGCAGAACTGTAGGACGCCCATTTGGATCAGAGAATTGGTGACGGAACAGTACTAGGCAACTTCTATTAATGATTTAGTTTCATTCCCAGGACCACTTCATAGGGCAGATGTCATTGTTGTTGTTTTACAGATAAACTGCACTGCAGAGAGGTTAGCTAACTTGCCCTAGATCACATGGATAACAGTGGAATCAGAATCTCAACCAGGACCGTCTCTGGCTCCCAGATCCTGCATTCCTCCACTCCACTTCTCCCCAAATGTCTGCTGGGCCGCCATGTGGAAGAGGGACTGAGCTGATTCCTTAGAGCCTCCAGGGCCCACAAGAGATGGGTTGGATTCAGCGGAGGGTGCAAGGGACAGCTTTGCACCAGCAGGAACTGCACGGGAACAGGAAGGTGGGCCAGGCGGCCTGGGCAGGTGGTGCACTCTCTCCTCGGAGTAAGGTGACTCCAGGATGCTGTAGAAGGGCTTCTGCCCCCGCAGGGGGATTGCACTACTGGCTTCTAAAGTCCTTCAGATTCAAAGGTAGCTCTACAAGTCAGCAGGATTGGGGGAGCTCACGGCAATGACTCCCCCAATCCTGCTGGTGACTGGAAGCTCATCCTAGTGAGACCAGACCCAACCAAAAAGTGTGCCTCACCCCCCATCACCACCAAAAACTGCCAACAAATTACCGGGAGGCTGGACCAGCCTTGTGCCAGGCTGCTGCTGCTCAGTGCTTGGCCCGTGAACCCAGCTTCGTTCTCAGGGACGCCGACCGCATCTACAGGATTTCAAACATCTGGATGGAAGCTGAGAGACACAAGCAACAAACATCAGGGTCTTGTGTGCACCACCAGGACTCCTCACCCTATTTTTGCAGCACCATCAGGTGCTGATTTATTTTAAAGACTGCTGAGAAATTCTTAAAAATGAACTAGAAATGAAATTTTATTTTAAAACCAAATTATGTCAGTGAAAGGTACAGAAAGCTTCATTATCTTTGAGTAGGATCAAAATTCTTTTCAAAGAGAGGAGCTGGAAAATCTCTTCACTGAGTGCTGGCTTCGAGGACCTGAGGAGAGAAGCTGCTCTCCACAGTGGAGGGACCAGGACGTGGAACTCGTGCGGGAGCCCAGAGTGGTCCCACCTGCCAGGCTGGAAGGCATTATGACCCCTTCCTGATAGCACCCCCCGGTACTTCACTAGTAGCTACTCAACTCATAGAGACTGGTATGAGAGAGTTTCGGATGCAGCCGAAGAAGCAGAAGCCGCCTGAAGAATATCACACCCCAGGACAGCAGAAGGTGCACAGGCCATCAGTTGGATTCAAGATAATTTCACCAAGCATTAGTATCTGACAAACAGGGATGAGTTACTACTCTAAAAATCCTGGGGCTCAAGGTCTTCAAAGAGTTAATTATTAAAATGTTTAAACAAACAAAAAACACAAGAGATGCTTTTTCATTTGGGGCACTCTGTTGCTCAGAGTAAGGAGGCTTGTCTCCCCCGGGGCTGGCAGCATCCCCAACACCAACTCCTACAGGGCTCTGGGGCCAGTGCCCGCCCGTCCTTCCTCACTGGCCAGTTCGGCTCCATCCCTGACCCAGCACTGCCCACAGCGGAGCATCTGGGAAGACTGGACTTCCCACTGAGGGGCAGAGAGAATCCATCTTGGTCGGTATGGTGTGGCTGAGGGAGGCCAGGACACTGCATGCCCACTGAGGCACAGCTTCCTTCTCAGCCCAGCTAGGGTAGCCTAAGCCCAGGCCTGATGCTCATGGGTCTAGTCAGGGACCTGGCAGCTGCTTCCATAAGCTATTCCCTATGCTCTGCACATCCAGCTGCCAGCTGGGGTCCTCCTCCCATTAGTCTTATTTTTAGCTAGAACAGGGTCACAGGCACCACCTATGCTGCTTCTGTCTAAGGCCCACCAACGGGAAGGGGAGCCCTCCTTCCCAGGGCTGGCTAGCTCTAGTGCGGGGCTTACTGACATACCTCTGGATGCTGTTCTTCTGAGGGGTGGCCACTGATGTCCCCTAAGGACTAATCCTGCAGCCTTGTAAGTTGTCTTACCGGAAGCATGAGCTTCTTTCCCTTCCCCAGCAGCCTGTGCCACTGAAATATGAGGTTGTCTTGTGGCCATAACCTGCTAAGATTTGGATTTTCGGAATCTGAGCTATTTCTTGTGTCCATGGAAAGAACAAATTTTTTGCCCCCAGAAGTGTCCTGTGCCATTTACGTAAGAAGACAGGCATCTGTACCCCAGATAAGTATACAGTGAATACAATAATTCCCATCCCAATCTCTGTTGGTGTTGAAATTCCACTATGAGAGTTTCATTCCTTGAGTTATAGTATTATCCCCTGATTAAAATGAAAACACATCTAAGAGGTATCATAGGCAAATGTTGCAAAACATTCCCCTGTGGTACTAAAACTATCAGATCTCTTATTGCACAGTCAGGCTAGGCAGGACCAGAACAGGCACCAGATCAGCAATTCTTAATGAGAAAGAGGCATGATGCCCGGGCCACTCCAAAGGGCCTAGCAACTGGGGTAGAGCTGCCACCCTGGTTGGACCTCAGGGGACCCCGGTGTGACAACTCTCCGAGCTTGTGCCTGCTACAGTGTCGAGGCTGGCATCACCATCCATTTAGCCTTTGGTTTCCCCAGCATGCTTTTCGAGAGCCTACCTTCCAACCATTCACACCCCCAGGGCAGAGCTAAGAAGCAAGGGGTACTCCATGTCATGAGAACAGCAGCACCCACTCCCAGGGTGGTTGACACCTCCTGGGAGGCCTAACAGCTCAGGGCCTCCTGTTCCTTGTCTCCATGTCCAGTCCAGCTGGGCTGCAAGGTGGGAAGAGTTAGGACATAGGATCCCAGCCCTAGATGGTTGCCCACTAGAGTGTGAACATGGACCAGTCACAGACCCTCAAGGACCTTTGCTCACTCAGATGTCCCACAGCCGCTTTAAAACTGACTTCTCAGAACCAGGCTACCCTGCACCAACCACCAGAGCATCCCTCCCCCAGACAGCCCCCTCTTCCCTGACACTAACCCAGCCAGCCGTCCCACCAAGGGCTGCAGAATGCAGCCTGACTCCTCCCTTTCTCGCCCTGTGCACGTTCTCTGGCACCAAATTCTCTGGATTTCTGTCTACTAAATATCTCCCTACCCAGAACACAAGGTCCTGAATCATGCCCTCCATTTCTCCATCCCTTTCATGGTCTGTGCACAGTCTTTCCTCTCTCATATCCACCATCCAATCAGTGGCCAAAGTCATGGTTCTAAAAGTACAGATCTGGCCCATGCCTGTCACCGCCCTGCTAAAAACCCACCTGAGGCTCCCAGCACCTGGGGAGTATTCCTTCACTTTTTTTTTTTTTTCTAATTCTTGCTCCTCTAGCTAAAATTCAGTCAAATTTAGATTGCGACAGGTATCTTTTTACATTTATCAAATATAAAGTTTTAATTCTGAATTTGCTTTTTCAAACCAAACACATGCTCCAAGCTGGAAATTCAAACCCATACATCCCCAATCAGAGAATGGGGAGCAGGGAGGGGGTACCTTGCTTTTCTCTTTGCCTACCTCCTTCCCCTTGAGAATTGCCACTCTATAGAATGAGATCCAGACTCTTAGATGGCACACAAAGCCCCATGAGTATCTCAGTGCCCGCCCCCACCCTGCCCACCTCTCATGGGTATTCTGGAGCTATTTACAGGACCTGGAAGGCACCAGGCTGGTTCCTACCTCTGTGCCTTTGTCCATGCTGATCTTTGCCCGGAGAACACTTTCCTCTTTTCCTTCTCCCTTCTGTTCAGGCTGTCCTCTCCTCTTGGAAGCCTTCCACCTATACCCCTGTCCATTTGGCTCTCACACCACCTTCACTCACCTCCTTTGTTCCACTTACTATCTGACAGCAGCAAACTATTACCATGAGCTCCCAGCAGGCAGGGCCTGTGTCTGTGGCACTCCTCTGTTCCCCATGCTCTGCCATAAGACCTGGTGCCAGGTAGATGCTGAATGATAGTAGTTGAACTGAAGCTCAACTAACAGTGCATTGCAAGTTGGGCGGGTTCTGCAAAGCAGCACTGGGGTCCTGGAGGGTAGAGAGGCCCTAGGGGAGCTCATGGTACCATGTGGGGAGACCGTTCCTAGTAAGGTGCCGAGTGTTAGTAGAGGTACGCAGGGCAGGTTCCCTAGTGCCCAAATCTCCTTTGAAACAAAATATCCTTTTGTTGTACAACACCCAAATGGCTGGGCCCTCACTGGCAGCCATTCTTCTTGCCTATTTGGAAGCAGAATTCCAGCAATTGACTACAACTCTTAAACTAACAAATCCAACTTCACAATATAACATTGATTATGGGGAGACAGAGGAGAAAACAATAGATACCACGTGCCATCAGCTGCAACCCCTTTAGTCCTCCAAAATTCAGCCCTGCCCCCTTATCTGTCTCTCTCACCTCTTCCCTCCAGCAGCCCCTCCTCTGCCCCTGCCCAGAGACCCTCAACTCTTTGCTCAGGGGAGCCCTGTGGCTTCCTCTCAGTATCTCCAGTTTGCATCCTCACACCCTTGACCCCTACTCAGGAAATATTCCAGCTGGGATTCATCCTCCTAGGAGAGCAGCTGGGGATTGCCAATCATAAAAGATGCACACAGTCACGAGTCATTTTCCTCCCTGTCCCACTGAAGACCAGGTATATCTAATCACTGGAGTATAAAAACGTATTTCTATGGGTCATTCCTAGCAGCTATAAAAGGAACAGAAGGTCTAGAAGGAGAGTAACAGATGCCCACATTGTGTGACTTTTTATTAGAAGCTGTTTAAGCTCCATGTCCACCTAAGAGAGGCAGGTGCCTATCTCCTTCCCCGTCAGTGGGAGGTGTCCATACAGGAATGGACAGTCTGAGCACCCTGAGCCCAAAATGGACAGATGCTGCAAGCGGTTGCTTCCGGCTACCCCCACCACCGCCATGGGCATGGCCTCCTCCAGGGTGGTGCCAGCCTTGGAAAGCCCCAAGCCCCCAGCCCCTCAGCATAGCATCTGCTCCAAGCCTTAGACTTGAAGTCAGAACCCAAGCTCACCGATCCCTGAGACTTCCAGAAGGGAAGGAGGAGACAGTTATGGCCTTGCTGTTACTTTGCAGAGTAAATGGAGACTGCCGAACAAGGGGTTGGACCACACCCTGCCTGGCCTGTTCAGATAAAGAGAAAGCTCGCGCCTCTGCAGAGTGGGATTCTGGGGGAAGCCTATCATGAGCTAGCTTCTTTACGCGTTTCTGAACTTCCCAAGGTCTACGTTAGGTATCAACTGCTGTGATCAGTTAGGACAAAAATAGTTTAAAAGAAGAAAGGGAGAAGGAGGAAGGAGAGAAATGGTAAAGTCTCTCCCTGTCCATCTCTGGAACCCCCAAGGCAGGAAGAATCCTTTAACCCCCTGACTGCTGCAGGTCTAAGAAGTGCTCATTTCTGAGCATCCCTGATGCATCCTTTTCTAGAAAAGTCCAGTGAATTTTAAAAGCCTTCTACTAAAGGGCCCCGGTCCTAATGGTCGGTAGGTACTTTTTTCCCATTCTTTTATTATCCAGTAATTACACTGCTATGGAATGAATGGACCCAGCATTTTCTCACACCACTTAAATTCAGTCCCATTCCATCTCACTGGACAAACACAATTATTTGTTGAGTATCTATTGGTGCCCAAGAGTAAGCAAGTACTGCAATTGGGTATGAGCGGAAAGATTTCCAAAAGAAATGAAATTTGGTCTCTGCCTGCTAGAGAGGCCCACAGTCATACTAAGGTGAAAAATGAATACAAATAAAACTCTGTGTGTGTGTATAACAAGCACTGAACACATTCATTTCAGACCACCTCCGAAATGATGGTGTATATTTGTGTATCTCTTTCTTGCTCTCGAGATATATATATATTGTTTCCTATATATATATATGTATATCCTATATAGACATATATATGTATATAAGTATTCCTGTATATGTGTATGTGTGTGTATATTCCTGTATGTATATATATATATATATATATATATATATATATATACACACAAGAAACTGAAAGTAAATGTATGTATTTAATGTTTTTGGAACAGGAGACTGGAAACCCTGGGTCCACATTTATTTTTTTTATTTAAATTCAATTAGCCAGCATATAGCACATCATTAGTTTCAGATGTAGAGCTTGTCACATCATGTGCCCTCCTTAATGCCCATCACCCGGTTACCCCATCCCCCCTACACCAGGGTCCACATTTATGAGACCAAAGTTCTGGGTTAGATCTTGAAGGAAGACATTATTCAATCAACAAAATTCAGGCTGTTAAATCCAAATAGGTAGGGGTGTGCTGGGCCCTTCTCATCAGCACTGCAGTGCAGGGCTCACCACATTGGCTTTCAGGTGTGGAACTTGAGGCTCCAGGAAATGGAGTGACCTGGTTGGGGCTATAGAGCTATTCAAGGGCAGAGCCTAGTTTGAACCTATCTGGTTCTAGAGCCTGGTCTCACTTTTCACTTCACCATGCGTTCCTCCCCTCCATCACATGAAGGTGAGCAGATGCAAGGGGCCTGGTAGGAAGGTAGGGAATGGAAATCAGCAAATAGCTAAAGCCCAAAGTCCAGGCTTCATATTCTTCGAGGAAGCCTCAAGGATGAAGCCAGCCACTTAAAGGATAATTCTCGTTCTAATTTCTGGCATGGAGACACCAAAGAGTCTGATTCACAATCCCTGCTCTCAAAAGGCCCACGATGGAGCTGGGGCAGGAGGCGGGTCACAGAGAGATCATTATAGTATTGGAGGCACAGTGCTCTAGTAGAGGCTCATGAACCATGGGGTTCCAGGGAGGCCCCAACCTTGAGTCTCCAGCATTAAGCTTTAATCCACTTGTTGGATATCTCTGCCACCAATCACAAAACCATGCCTTCAATGAAGGGGAAAAAAGGGGGGATTCAGGAAACCCTGGTGATGCAGAGACAATGCTGAGCTAGCAGGAAGGCTGGGTTCAGCCTTCAAATACTCAGTCCCTTCAGTGAAAAGGTCAGCCAAACTTGCACACTCTGTGGATAAAAGCTCATCAAAAAGACTGTCTAATTGAACTGACATGTCCTCCGATTCACTGTTCCACACCTCAGGCTGTCCTAGAATCCAGTCACAGATACTTTTAAGCAGTCATCTTGTCTACCTTTTACTTCTGGCAAGACTGTACCTAAGACCAATGCGCTATATTTTGAAAAGCTTCACCTCGGTCAAGTTCAAACATAAAACAGTTGGTTCTGCTTTTTGACCTAATCTGAGAGCATTTGTTCTTCAGTAGGAAAGTGAAACATAACCCACTGAACCATGTGGCAGGACTATCCTTGCCCACCAGTCCCACTTCCAGCCAAGAAATCCAGGAAACAACTACCGGATGACATGTCCTTCTATGTCTAATAGAATGAAGTGCATCCTAGGCCACAGAGGTGAAAACAAATGCTCTTTTAGCACATTCAGGTCAGAACCGTTTTGTTGGCAGGGTTTCCCTCACTAACTGGGCAAAAGAGAAAATTATAAGAACACCTTGCATCTAGAACTAGAAGGGAATCTGACACCATCCCTCTGCTCTCCAGACTAAAGAAGCTATAAAACCCCAGTGACACTCGGGCCTTGCTGAGTTGGGGTGTGGGGAAGAAGACTTCATAGGCCCAGGAAGAAGGGAGGGTAAGGAAATGTGTTAAAGGGTGGGAGGGTCCAAAGGCTCACATGGGAAACTCTACTGGCTTCTGGAGATTCATGCAGAGATATCCCCAAAGCCTGAGAAGGGGGGTTCAGGCTGTCACAGAGTGTCAGGACGAAGATGGAAAAAAATAGGAAGCATGCTGTTTGACCTTCTCCTCCTCTCTGTGATGCTCCCTATGATTCTATATGGCCTGGATTTTATTGTGAAGTTATTAAGGCAGGAACTATTTCAACTTCTCTACATATCTGTGTGTGTGTTTGCATCAGGGACAATGCCATGTGCTTACCAAACCCACTGCTCTTCTTCCTGAGTACCCAATTTCCAAGCCCCCCGACTCCTTCTAGCAACGGCCGTAGGGAATGTAAGTCACTGGGTTATAAGCAGAAGTGACGTGCATCACCTGTAACCCAGGCGATTAAGAGCAGAAGTGCCTTCTCCACTTTTTCTCTTTTCTTGCCTCTCTGTTTGATGCGAGAATCCAGTAGAAATTGTGGGGCCCTTGGGGATAGTGCAGCCACCAAATGGAAGGAGCCATGGTGTCCCTGAAGGCAGCCCACTGAGCATCTGATTTGAGATGCTGAGGTTGCTGTTACAGCAGACAGCCTACCCTGAACAACATAGTCATCCTTTTTTTTTTTTTTTTAACCTCAAGACAGTCTTCTATTAACTTAATCCTGATGTCTCCTTCAGGATCACCAGTTATCCATATGCTGAATCTCTGTTCTCTAAATTTTTCATTTTTCCTCTCATTAGTTTTATTATTAACACTTTCTTTGCATTCTGAGAGGTTGTCATTATTTCCCACTTTACCAACGTTAATTCAGTGAACCCGTGTGCTTTTCATGATAGCATGGAAGATATTATCTGTGGCACACTTTCCTTTACCCCCAGTTTCCCCTCAACACCTTCATGCTAGGCTGTTCTCTCCTGTGGTTGTCCTCTCCTATTTCTTAGAAGCCATGTCTTCTTGTACTATACAGAGGAAACCGAATCACGTTCTGACATTTTCTTGTGATTCCTGTGGCAGATTATTACGAGAAGCACCTGCTTCTTTTGAGTCTTCCAGATCATCTGTATTCCTCTGAAGTGTCTTTTCTCCAGACACTTCTAATTGCTTTTTCCTTCCCTTTATTCTCAAATAAGATGAAATCAAGTCCTCTAAGATACAATGCACAGGGAAAATAGTTTCTAGCAAAAGGTGATCAGGAAACCACATGTTTTCTGGAAATAGATGTGGTATACACACAATTAACGGTGACTTTTAATACCATGTGGCAATTTCTGTACTAGTGGACCATAGCAATTACTTTAATAATCAGTCCACATTAAAAAAAAAAATCAGTCCACATAAGATCAAAGACATAAAAGGATGATTATCAAGGAAAACAACCCAATCTTGCATCCAGGTTACAAAATGGGTACTCCTTCAATCAAACTCATTTCTAGGCAATGGGTCTATTAACAACAGACTTGAGGACATAAATACTTAGGTGAATCCACAAATCTTAAAATAGGACCTCCCGCTTCATAATTTCCTGAAATCCCATAAAACTACTGATAAGATTTAGGAAGAAAGTAATGAAAGATAAGCATCACAGCAACATCAGATACTGGATTTAGAAGTTAGGTCACCAACTTTGGGATTGCTCTTCACATATGGGTGGCAGGCCATCCACCGGCTCAGGAAGCCAAGCAATGAGACAGGAGAAAGAGGCCATGAGGCTTTAGGAGAGGCCTGTGAACCCTGACCCGGGGTTTATGGGCAGACGAGGTTTGTTGGCTGCCAGTCCTGCTTCCACCAGGCAGTGACCCTATATCGGCAACCACGAGGCGGACGGATGTGCCCGACGGCCAAACATGTTTCACTCCGCACACATCCGTGTAATTCTGAGGAAGCATCTTCCTCCTTCGTGAAATAGGAGGATCATGTCCTAAGGCTAGACCAGACTCGGATGGGAAGGCCAAAGCTTAAAAGACAAGATGAGACAAAAATGGAGATGGACCTATCTGGATTTTTGATTCGCTGAGTGGATGAAAACCATCCTGGCTGGAAGTGTTCTGCAGAGGGCCTAGCACACAGTAGGTGCTCAACAAATGCTAGTTCCCATCTCCTATATCCTCTCTTTCAGAACCCTTCCAGATCTGCCATTGAGATCTGCCTTGCATTTTCTCGATATTGGGAGTAGACAGATTTGAGGCAAACAGAAGGAAAATTAACAACTATTGAGGGGGCCGGGAGAGTGGTAAATAACTCAGTAGAAGCCCAAAGCTGTCTTCCTACACCTAGGGAGCTGGCTCCACCACACAGCCTTGTGGCTAAGAACCCAGGTTCTGGAAAGCATTGAGAGCCCTGGATCAAATCCCAGCTCTGCATCTGTCTAGCTGTGTGTACTTGGGCAAATTAATTAATTTCTCTAAACCTCAGTTTCTTGATCTGTACAATGCAGACGGGAATAGAATCTCCTCAGAGGATTATATGAAATAAGATACAAAAGCACAGGGCCTAGTAAATAATATGGGCTTAATAAATGCTAGGTGCTACTATTAAATCATTCTTCTTGTGGTCTATTGACATTATAACAATTGAATTTTTAAAATTACAATCTGGATTCCATCTTGCCAGCAAGCATATATTTGGGCTCACTGCCCCATCAAATGTTCTCAAGGGAATGTCAATGCATCTGTGAAACTCAGCTTAATAAAATTAGGCAGATTATATTCGCTACTGAATTTCTGTACTAAAGACACAGGTAGATTTTTGGTTGATGGGCAGTTTTAAATGGTGGGTTCCACTTCTCCACTGAGCAGGTAAATCTAGAGATTCCAGTGATGTTACAATGCTCCTTGCATCACTGATGAGACTGCTTGGACTGGTTAGAGGTTTTTCCAGCTAATTCCCTGACCCCCTTGACCTGGCTATTTATTATAGGCAGAGAAAGCTGTGCCCAGCCATCTGACATGCTTGTGCCTTGGGAAGGAAGGACTTTTGGCCCTTCCTGGCAGTCGAGCTTAGAATGCAAAAGAAAGGGGTGAGGTTTTCAGTCTGGGAAAAATAAAAGTGGCAAAGGATTGAAAACCAAGGCAGAAAATCATGGAGGGTATAAAGAAAGCAAATACAGGGGGAGATCCCATTCGTTACTCAAAACAAAGACATTTAAAGCAAATTAAATAAAGTTTCACATATGGTTAGTAAACAAATGGAATGTATGAGCCCAAGACATGATCCATACTGAGAGTGTAGGAAGCCATACTAAACTTTCACCTAAAGACGTCTTTGATAATAAACACCCATAAGGCATTTAGCCTGGACAAACTGTCTCATGGAAAAGTGCACCTATAAAGTGTTAAGTGAAAAAGACTTTGGGGTGGAATAAATACTAGCAGGGGTCCCCCAACCTCCCTACACTATAGGGTGGGGGCAGGACAGCTGTCTACCCTCCATCTTTGCCTTCTTTGTGCCCAGCCTCTCTGGGAAGTGGGACGAAGGGCCCTGATGCCATCTCTCTCCTACCCCTTCGAACCCTCTATAATTTCAGAAACATATTACATAATTTCAGAAGAGTTATAATATGGCAAAGCATGCAGATTCTGGCGAAGACTGCCCGATTTGTATCCTAGGTTCACCTCTACTAGCTGTGAGATTTTAGGCGAGTTACTGAACCACCCCATGCCTCAGTTTCCTCATCTGTAAAGTGGGGGTGGTAATTATGGTAGCAACCCCAAAGGGCTGTTGCTGTCAAATGGATCCATCCATGAAAAATACACAGGACAATATCTGTCACAGAAGACACATTTGATAATGCTGCTATTATCTGGTGGCTGTCAGCAGCATGAGTGAATCCAAACGCCAAGCTGGACCAGCTGAGGAGGGTGAGCACTGGCACGCAGCTTGGAAGCACGAGTGTGTTCCAACGGGGTCTATAGTAGATTGAACAGTGGCACCTCGAAAAATATGTCCACGTCCTAACTCCCAGAACCTGAGAATGTGAACTTATTTGGAAAATGGATCTTGAACAATGAAGTTAAGAATCTCAGGATGAAATTGTCCTGAATTATCCAGGTGGGTCCCAAATCCCATCACTTATCCCTCTTGAGACACACAGAGGAGATGGCCATGTGAAGACAAGCGGATATGGAAGTGATGCAACCACAAATCAAGGAATACCAGAAGCCGCCAGAAGCTGGAGGAAGGAAGGAAGGATTCTCCCTTACAGCCTTTGGAGGGAGCGCTGCCCTGCAGACACCTTGATTTTGCACTTCTGGCCTCCAGAAGTGTCTCAGGGCTACTGCAACCTTAATATGCATACTAACTGCCTGAGGATCTTGCTAATCTACAGGGTCTGATTCAGCAGGGGTGGGGTGAGGCCTGAGATTCTGCATTTCTCAAAAGTTCCTAAGGACCATTGGTGATGGTCCACAGACCACGCTTTGAGTAGTGAGGGTTTAAGAGCATAAACCCTCTTTGTGAGCAGCGTGAAGACGAAGAGGATGCCTGGAACAAAGGGAGAGAAGCTGTAGATTCAATCAGCCACCACACTTGGCCACTGTGACAGTAGAGGAGCCCCACTTTGAGCTGGAGGATAAAGAGCAGAAGTAAGTCACTGAGCTCTGGTGGCATGTCTCCCTAGACTCGGTCGATGCTTCTGAATTGAACAGCAGCTCACTGGGGCTGTACTAATGGGTTCTGACTGCTCCTGTTCATCAGTCTCTAACGGGGTCAACCAAGAAGTGGTCTCATCCTTTTGGATGAAAAAAAAAAAAAAAAGACAAAAACAAAATAAGATTTCCTCATCCCTGGCTTATGGAGGGCCCAGAATAATTCTTAAGAGAATGGAAACTTTGGTGATAGAATTCCAGTTTCCTAATTTTAATGAACTTGATGGAAACTTATATATCAGTACTCTTGCCCTATTTTTTTTTAAGATTTTGTTTACGTATTTATTTGAGAGAGAGAGAGAGTTGGGGGAGTAGAGGGAGAGGGACACGCAGACTGCGTGCTGAGCACGGAGCCCAAAATGGGGCTCGATCTATGACCCCGAGATCATGACCTGAGCCGAAATTAAGAGTCAGACACTTAACTGACTGAGCCACCCAGGCACCTCTGCCCTATTATTTTTATGGAGTGAAAAATGCTTGGTTCGAAAAGGGGATGAGAACTTGCCATTAATGTAGCCTAGGATCATGTGTGAGTAGATATTGAGAAGCTCAGGTTGGTCAACAAGAGAGGAGAGGCCTCTGGTAAGTCCCAAGATGAGGGTGGGAGTGGAGTAGTTTATCCACTAGAACAGCCTGGGTTTAAAAAAAAAAAAGCGGGTCCGCCAAGTCCAATGTAGGAATGGGCAGAAGATACAGATGGCCCCTGGGCTTGTGTTTTTCTTTGTAACAAGGCATCTTGTTACAAAGAAAAACAAGAGACTTGTTAAAAAGAAAAGCACAAGTCCAATGGAGTTACTTATGCTAGGCCAAGTCACCAAACCCGGGCTTACTACCTAACCTAACTGCGGTTTCAACCTCCCCCAGAAATGTGATCTTATCTGGCCGGTCAGGAATTTTCTGGTCAGCACCAGTGATGTAATCTGTCACAGGGACCCTCTCCTGGTCCCAAAGCAAGATAAATTGATCTACTTAATAAGACCCCCTGCTCTGTCCCCTAAGGGAATGTGACCTTGCCTGAAACAATCCTTTCTATTCTTTTGCTAATTGTCCCGCCGTGTTCTGCCTGTAACACCCTTCCATTTTGTACAGCTCCTCCAAACTCCTTTCTATTTGCTAAATGGGATGTTGCCTGATTCATGAATCACTGAATAAAGCCAATTTGATCTTTAAATTAACTCAGATGAATTTCATTTTTAATAGTCTGAATTCTCATTACTTTGGTTTCCTACCAATCTCTTTCTCCAGCAACCCTCCTGCAATCCAATCTACATACACGGTTTTATCTCCAAAATGCTTCACAAAACCACCCAAGACTCCCCATTGTGTGTAGCCAAGATAGCCACGGTCACGTACCAACTCCAGTGGATTGGTGGCACTGACTTAAGAGAGCTTGAGTCCTCCTCTGCTTTTAGTGTGAAAGGAGATTGATTTCCCGGGTCAGCCATGGGCTCAGGGCAGGGGGAGTGGCACGATGGCATTTCCTCCCGAACAACAGGATAAAGTCATCTTGGCTCTCAAGCTCCTCAAGCCAGCAGTTCCCCCAGTCTTCCTCTGCATGAAATACCCACCCCACACAGCCCACACAGACAGGACCACCCTCTACCCCACATCAGCCCCCAGCTCTCCTCTTCCCCTGGTCAAGGTCTTTCCATTCTCCAGCGCCTGATTCTCTTCCTCCTCTTAGCTCTGGCACCTTTCATTTGCCACCAAACTGGCATCTTTTCCTGCTATTACTCATCCCTGTATATGAATCAGGACAAAAATGATTAATGCATGAGTGTTCCCAGCTTCTCCCCTCCCCACAGCCTCTTCTCCCTAAACTCCAAGAAGAGCTTGCCTTGCCTCACTGGCTCTTTTGGGCTTCATGAGGTAGAATCAACAGGGAAGGGAGCTGGGACAGAATGAGAGGAGGGACCTTCAAGGAAGCTGGTGGGTTTTTAAGGTCTTGTGTTGAGAGAGGAGCAGCAATATGAGGTGTGAGGGCCGCGGGCCGCAGAGAACGGTGGATTTATAGGAGTTGCTATGGTCTACACACCCCCCATTTCACAGTCGAGAAATGCAAACCCATGAGTTATGACAAAAGGCTTCTGATTATTTATACCTGTCCTTGAGGTCGCAGTGGTGCACTCAGGCTGAACCTCACGGGACATGGCTGCGTAAGTGTCCCCTTTATCCCTCCCGTGCTCTTTTCCCGTATGGCTTGAGGGGCCATTCTTGCACCTGTCTTGCAGGGTTTGGGGCAGATCCCAGAGTGGCAGAGTCGGGCAAGCCCTGAACGCTCACCCAACATCCCCACTTCACAGATACAGAGTGTGAAGCCCAAAGAAAGAGGGTCTATAGCCCCTCCAATTCCACTGTCGCTAAAATGCCTGTGTGAGCAGCCTGTCCCGAGCTGACAGCACAGCGTGACTGCCAGTCCCCCTTGCCTTCCTGCCTCCTTCAGGAGGAGGTACCCTAGGTGAGGGGATAGCAAACCAGTCCAGTCTGACAGGTATTGACTGAAGACACGCTGTGAAAAAGTGTCTTATATGAAAATACGTTAAACATTCTAGAGAAGCCTGCTATGGACATTGACCTGTCATAAATTATCTTATGTCATAAATTATCTTATGATGGGAAGCATAATTTTGCGCAGATAGTAATCATCCCAGATCATGGGTATGATGCTGACCCCTTTGCCTTTGGGTTCGGCTCTCCACTCACAGGTATGACCCCTCTCCTATTTCCTCTTTCTCATCTTCTCCTACCCTTATACTTTCCCTGCTCCCCTCATCCACAAACACCGTCCCTGAAGGCTTGCCTCATCTTCCCTGCATAGAGGCAAGTCCAGTGCAGACCATGCCAGGTGCGCCTTGGGAATGTTTGTTTCTGATGGTGGGAGTCGGGGGGTCTCATTAAAGACCACTCTGGCCTTATCGGCCTGACATGCCCATTGGCAAACCCTCAAGGACACCTTGAATGTCTGGCTCTCACTGAATGTCAGCGTTAGGGGGACTTTGAAAACAACCTGGCCTGGGTTGCTCCCAGGGAATAATTCCTCTGCCTTCCCTGTTGACCACGCAGGCTCCGTGTCAGCTGGCTTCCTGCTGTGTTGGGAGCAATAGGAGGCACCAACCCAAGATGGAGGGAAGATGCCATCACTTTTCCTCCCTCCCTCTCTGCTTCACATGGTATCTCCTCCATGGTTCCCACCTGAGAGGCCAACCATGTTCCAGCTTCCACAGAGTGAGTGACCCCAGGGCTGGGATAACACGACTGCCCCACCTTTTCCCTCCGGCCTCCTTCCTGGTGGAAGTGACTTCCTGCTGGGGCTGATCTCTGGGCTCCCTCCCTGTGATCTGTTTCACCTCCTCCATTACCGGTGTAAATGTCCTACATTAAATGCCCTCTGCTGAGATACTTAGAGAAGTTTCTATTTTCCCTATGAGAGCCTGACTGATACACAGCCCAACTCCCTACCTCCCTTCATCAAACCTGTTAGAAAACGGAGGCCAAGAAACTGTGATTTGTCCAAAGAAAGACTCAGGGATACTTTGTGGTCAGTGCCTGGCCTGGCCTTCCTGGCTCTGCCCTCCTCATCTCTGCAGAAGATGTCAGGGAATGCTTCATTTTCACGTTTAAGCCAAAAGAGTTGCAAACCATTGGGATCAACAAGTTTGCAAGACGTGCATTCTAAGGCATAACTACAGTGCTTTCACATGTCCTCTGGACATGAGGAGTGATGCAAACCTTTCCTCTGAGAGATGGTGTCACATCAATTAGAGTAGCCAGGCTGTGACCACAGCCAGTCACCATGGGCTTCTGTGCCTCAGTTTCTACACATAAGGAAACGAAAGTACCACAAAATTATCCTTTCTGGAAGCATTTAAACAGTTCTCTTAATATTTGCAGCAAAATTCAACTCCTTAAATTTTGGACCAGATGGATTCTCAACTCTGCAAAGTAGGTTTAATTTAATAGTTATTTAAATACGCCACATATTTTAAACACAGTGCTTCTGCTAATTAACACTTCATAATTTCTCAAGAGTCCCATAGGCGATTGCTACTATTTGTAACTGGTGAAAGATGTGTCAAGAAAATGAATCCTATTCTCTTCTTGAATTGCAGCCCTGGATAGAGTATGTGAAGGATCTTGTCTCTTCCACCTCATGTAAATGAAGTGGTAGGAGAAGACGAGGGTGACTCCCCTGGGGTTGGATGATGGGGACATGTGAGCAGAGCACCACCTTGGGCGCTTTAAGCACTGATGCTCTTCAAAAGGGCCAATGAGCCCAGGTTGGTTACATAGATACACATAAGCTAAACAGTGATCTAATAAGAAGACCTGGGCATATGTACACATACATATACACACACACAGCACCTGTAAGGAAAAGCCAGTTGGCAGGGCAAGATGACCCCAGTCTGCATGAATCTGACAGGCAAGGCAAATGAAGCCACAGGTGCAGAGCCCGGGCTTGGGGCACTTGGCCCCCAGATCTCATCAGGCTGCCTAGACATCCTCACCCACAGCTCTGTGCCTGAAGTTCAATCATTCAGCGGTTTATTAGACTAATGTCTCCTGCCTCCAAAGGCCAGCACTCCTGGAAGAGTTGACCAAATACTTGTTAATCCCTTCCTACATCGGTATGACCTAATGAGCAGCTGTCTTCCTGGAGCTTTGCAGACATCAGGGGCTGATGGGTCAGGGAACCCGAAGGGAACAGGCAGCACTTAGGGGGATGCACTGGGAAGATGCAGGCTGCCTTACTTTTCGTAACAGGGACCCTGGGCACCTGAGGAGTAGAGGAAAGGCATTTTTAG
This sequence comes from Potos flavus, assembly GCA_028534135.1. Classification (NCBI taxonomy): domain Eukaryota; kingdom Metazoa; phylum Chordata; class Mammalia; order Carnivora; family Procyonidae; genus Potos; species Potos flavus. Next base: position 45,292,365 of record CM052885.1, on the reverse strand, counting down.
AGGTTGATGGGGCCCCAATGGGGGAGGGAAGAGGGAACGTCTACTTACCCAGGGTTCTGCCTAGGACGACCCTACCTGCACCTGCTCCCACTCTCCACACCCACTACGACCTCGGGATTGCTTCTTCTTTGGGGGAAGAAGGAGACCTGAACAAAAGGTTGACAATGAGGCAGAAGAGACTGAGTGTGACTGGGGAAAAGCTCATTGCGTGGAACTTATTTTCTGGAAATTCTAAAAATAACAAAGGACTAGAACAGGCTTTCACTTATCACTAAACTGGATGTTCTAAGAGGGAAGGGCCTTGTCTGATTTTGTTCATTGCTGTATCCCCAGCATCTAGAATAGTGCCTGAGAGATAGGAGGGGCCCAACAGGAACTGGTTGAATGAATGAAGTAGTACAGACCAACATGCAATGAGGACACCCCCAGGCCCTTCCAGTGGCTTTTCTGATGGCTGTTGTGGCTGCACAGTCTCTTGCTGGAGTTGTGGATGGGCCTCTGGGAGAAAGGGAAATCCTTCTGCAGTCCCCTACAGCTATGTATGCTGAGCTCAGCAGGCTTTCAGCTGTTCCCCCGGGCCACTGCCTTCATTAAGCAGCATCTGCTGAATGGCCAGCCCACATGTCACATCAAGCAACCGGGGCATCTTCCCTGCTGATGCCCATGACAGGAGGTAGATGCTGCCCCAACCAACCTTAAACTTCTCTCAACCAAACCTTCCTGCCCTTCAATAGGCAGCAGGCTCTGCACCCAAAGAGACAGAAGGGAAACTCTTTGGAGTATTTTCTGCCCTTAATTTTGGAGGCATCACAGGCAAAATGAAACTGCTGATATTCTGTTGGAACCAATGTCCCAAGGTGATGTTTATGGGCCTCTTTTCAGTCTCCCCTCCCCCTCCCTGCCATGAGGTTCAGAGGATTAAGTGCTATATAGGTAGCAGATAAGAATCTAGCCATGATTCTGTAGGAAGGTAGAACAAAGTCATTTCTAACAAAACTATGAAGTGGTATAAAAATATACAGTATGAGACTTACAGATCTTTATAATTTACAAAATCATTTGTCAACAAATCAAAACCAGCACTGGGTTTAGCCAGTGACACTCCTACCAAAACACATCTACAAAAATCCAGCTTCACATGGAACCTCCTTGCACAATTCTAGGTTCACAATAAGTCTTCAAATTCTATCTGATTGAGAAACATCTGAATGCAATATATGTCGGGACCAATTGAGGTCATATATGTATAAAAGAAAGCTTTCCTGATCCCTGAATAGACACTTGAGCCATACACCATACTGAGAAACCACAGCCCTAAGTGAGCACTCCAGGAGCTGTGTCCTGGGAAAGAGCCGTGTCCTGGGAAAGAGCCCTGGACAGACTCAAGAGCCAGGTCTGGTCCTAGATCTCTAACTAACTTGCTGTGTGATCAAAGCAAGCCCCCCAACATCTCTGGGCTTCTGGGCATCTGTAAAATAAAATGTGGGATAAGACAGCCTCTTATCTGTACAGAAATGCTCTTTTACTGAGAGTCTGTGATTTGACTGGCTCTAGTGGTGTCTTTGCTTAGCCCATGTTGGGGGGAAGGCTGAGGTGGGCTCTCCCTCTCCCTGGTCATCCTCAGCTGGCCCTCAGAGATGTAGGAAGTGTGGATGGAGAAGAGGATCTGGCGGCATCCACGGAGTAGCAAGGTCCCAGGGGCAGGGAGGTCGCCTCTAAACAAAGAACTCAGCCTAAGAATTCTTCTGCAAGGGGAGCCTTTGCCTAGGGGAGATGAAAGGAACAAAGGAACTTGTAGAGGGCTTTCAAATGCCAAATGCCTTGGTTACCGGGAGGGGCGGGGGGTGTGCAGGAGCTAAGTTTGAGCCGTAGTGCTTTGAACTTCACAAGAAGAAAGAGTCACCAAAACATCTCATGGAAAAGGTATGGCGTTCTGGCCCCCAGCTGTCTGTTCGTGCATCTGTCAGAATTCGCCTTCCTCTGCTAATTAATTCCCATCTCATCAGTCACTCTTGGCACATAAGTTCTGCTCACAGTTTCCCATCTAAATCACCTAGCATTCAAGAATGCTGTGCACTGACACAGACACACAAAAAGCAAGACAGATTTGGACAAATTAGCTGCTTTTATAAGCTCAGGGTCCAAGGGCCATCTTTATCAAATCTACCACAGGCTACAATTTTGCAGATCTTTTTCCTGAGTTTTCTGGCAGCAGATGTTTCTTCTTGCAGGAGACGTGAAATCACTGCTGGCATGTCTTCTCCCCTGTGATCTGTAGACTGCTTTTTAAGAGGCTTTAATAATGCATAGGAAGGGAGGGTAGGGCACGAATTCAACACCAAACCGCTACCAAGACATGCTGCCTTGAAATCAGGCCTCGTGGGCAAAGCAAATGAATAGCTAGCTTTTTCTTTTTTTTTATTTAAATTCAACTAGCCAACATCTAGTACATCATTAGTTTCAGATGTAGCATTCAGTCACTCATCAGTTGCATATAACACCTAGTGCTCATCACATCAGTGCCTAGTGCCCTCCTTCATGCCTGTCACTCAGTTACCCCATCCCCCCCCCCACCTCCCCTCCAGCAACCCTCAGTTGGTTTCCCATAGTGAAGTCTCTTGTGGTTTGTCTCCCTCTCTGATTTCTTCCCATTCAGTTTTCCTTCCCTTCCCCTATGAGCCTCTTCGCTGTTTCTTATATCCCACATATGAGTGAAAACGTATGAGAATCATCTTTCTCTGATTGACTTATTTCGCACAGCATAATACCCCCCAGTTCCATCCACGTCGATGTAAATGGTAGGATTTCATCCTTGTCGATGGCTGGGTAAAATATTCAAATGGATCAGCTTTTAGCCTGAATCTTCTGGTTTGTATCAGGAAAGGGTTTGGATCCCAAAGCTTTTTCTGAGGATGCCATATGACAAGTGTAGATTTGAGCCAACATCAGTTAGTCAAGTGCTGATTTTCTTTACCTCCCAGCTGCCTGGTCACACAAATCACTTCTAGCTAAAGAAGGAAAAAATGCTTTTCATTTAGCCGTCAAGAGTGCTAGGGCTAAGTACATATTTGACTGACGTCTTAAAACATGTTATCAAAAAGGTGTTGCCGGTCTGGGAAAATATGTCAAGAATCAGAAGCAATGCAGTGGAAAGGAAGGGAAGAGTCTATGTTTGGATTGCCAATGTGTAGATTACATAACTGATGTCACTGTGCCACCTGGGAAGTTTACAATATTTTTAAAATACAATAAGACTTGGCGAAATGGGTTGCTGCACTGATAAAGAAAGGATCTCCTTTCTTGTCCCCAAGTCCCAGTGCTTTCCACAGACGCACAAAGCCCACCCCCAGGAGCAGATGAGCAGGCTTCATCTCCGTTGTCAAGGAAACCAGTCTGTTCTTAGCTCTAGAATTAGAAAGCCTGGGCCTGGCCTCAGCAGCGCCTTCTGCTCACTTCTCGACAGGGCCCGCCATCTCTTCCGCACTGGGGACACTGAAGACCATGTCACAAAATCAGTAGCCCTGGCTGGTGGAGCAGGGACTCCTTCCACAGCCCAAACCAGCCCAGCCCACATGAACAAATCCATGGGGGGAAAATGAGTTCATCCACACAGAAAGGGAGAGGACAATTGACAAGGGACAAGCGATTGACCCATGTTACCGGGAATGGCTTAGGGAAAGAGGATTGACCATCCAATGCCACCCAGCACTTTTTCCTCCAAAACGTCCACCCCCACATTTCTCCAAACGGGAGAGTCAGCCCACTGGCATCCACCAATGGTTCAAACCTGATGTTCTACCTGAGGCAGGGAGTAGGGCCCATGGAAGCCTTTGGGGGAGAAGGGTCTTGGTAAATGTTCCCCTGTTTGGGAGGGGGCACTGGAGAGTCGAGGGTGGGACAGGGGTCTGGGGAGAAGGAGACAGGAGAACCCCAATATTATTACCATCAGGGAAGTGGGAGTCTGAGATGGAACAGAAACAGGGAAAGACAGAGTGAACTGCCTGCTGGCAGGAGAGGGGATATGATGACTGGTACCTTCAGGGATGGGCTCTGTGAAAACCAAGCATGGGGAATAAATTAAAGGGGACCTAAAGGGGTACACGTTAAAGACAGTCTGGCCTGGAAAACAACCCATGTGCTTGATCCTCTGAAATCCCTGAGCCAACACTGTCAGTACACTTTTCAAAAGTGAGCACTCTTTACCTTGCATCATACCTATCTGGATACATGCTTCATCTGTCCTTTTAAACCAAGAGTCCTACAGACCCATTTCTGACCCATCTATCCTCCACAGCCCTGGAAGAACCACTTGCACATACGAGGCCTGATGTGGGTCTGCTGAGCTTTTATGATGAATGAATTCTTATTCTAGACACTGTGAAATCACCTACAGGAAGTGCTCACAGTTTTGAAGTGATTATGAGAAAGAAGTTTAAGATTTTCAACTCTTGAGTTCCAAGAGTATCAGTTAGGTTTTCACTTCCTGCAGTGCTTTATCCGAGTCTCCCAATTATTGCGACTGCCTTACTGTAACTGGTAAGACCACCAATGATGATGGTGATGGTCCCTGTCCGCACAAGGAAGCCACAGTCAGACACCTGAACAGAGAAATGGGGAATTAAACACGCTCTCTGAATTAAATCCTCAGAGTGCACACAGTGCTGGGGGCAGACGGACATAATGATTAACTGAAAGAGGAACTGAGTCCTGGTCCAGTAGGACTGGAGTTTAATCTGACAGTGTCATCGCACGCCCACAGTCAGTCCTGGAGGGATAACACAGTCCCGAGGACATGATTCATGCAACACAAAGCTTTAAAATATCTTGAATCCTTTGCTTGGATTTCTCAAGCACCAGGAAGAATAGAGAGTCTCCAGCAATACTTTTTATTTATTTTTATTTACATATAACGTATTATTTGTTTCAGCGGTACAGGTCTGTGACTTGTCAGTCTTATACAATTCACAGCGCTCACTCCAGCCCTACTTTCAAAATCTACCTTTTCCTCTCCGATTCACCACACTCACATACACAGTTACCACAGGCCTTTTCCCCCAAGTCTCAACCTCCATACTACCCAAAATTCCTCTTCTGCCCCAGCCAGCTCGCCTTAGTCCTACTTCAGGCCCCCCTCCTTTCCCTTCGCTCTTTCCCAGACAGCCTCCACTTTATTATGCAAACTAAGCCTTGTTCAATTTGTCTTTCCTTTCTCCTACCCGGCCCACCTCTCTTTCCAAGCCCTGTCCCTCTTCCCCCACCTTCCACTCCGGAAGCCAGGAGAACAGGCTTAATTAGGCAGTCACACCCTTCCCCCTCAGGAGGGTCCAACAGAGCAAGGGAAGAAGCTGTGCACACAAAGCAGAGTCTTCGACTGTCAAGGGAGCAGAGACGCTGAGAACAATCAGATAGGTGGTAATAACTTCGGCCACATCCCCTAAAGAGAGCCTGTGTCCAGAGGAAGGAGACCTGGACAGGCATGAAGGCATAACCGAGGGTCACAGAGCAGCAGTTGGATGCTGGATTAAACGGTGGGCCAGCTGGGCAGAAGCTCAGAGCACTAACCATCAAGCTGCACTGAAATGTCCTTGGCACAAGCTAACGCTGGTTTATGTAGAAATATAGTCAGTTAACCACTTGTTCATAGAAACAACACGCACTAGCTGAGGTTTCTCTTCCGGACTCCTCACATTAATGGTGAAATTTAGACTGGTTCTGCTCCCACAGAGTAGACAGGAAACTTATGACAGCTCCTTGAACGAGCTGACCTACAATTTGCAAGTATTTTTGCAAAATGCCCCTCTAGGCTTTGTGATATAAGCATAACAGTTCCCTGAGGTCTGTCACCACATTCAGCTGAAATTTCTAGACAAATAAGACAAGATAGAGTGCTACATACCGAGGTAAGTTATTTAGCTTATTACATAATGTCTAGAACTCTTCAAATGCCTTTCAAACTGCCTAGTTCAGAAAGTCTTATGAAGACTCTTTATACATGTAAAGATCTATTTCTCCCTACTCTTGCTTAAAAAAAAATTTTTTTTTTAATTAAATACTTAAATAATATCAGGGTCGCCTGGGCGGCTCAGTCCGTTAAATGTCTGCCTTCAGCTCAGGTCATGATCCCAGGATCCTAGGATCAAGCCCATGTCAGGCTCCCTGCTCAGCAGGAGTCTGCTTCTCCCTCTGCTCCTCCCCCTGCTTGTGCGTGCTCTCTCTCTCTCTCTCAAATAAATAAAACGTGTAAAAAAACAAACAAAAAAAACTTAAATAATATCAGCCGGAGAAAGGCAGAATCATTTAGCCCACCTAGTATGCTCATAAAGGCATGATTCAGGAAAGAAAGACCATCCCTATTATAAAAAGGATACTTCAGGCTTGATACTATTTTCTTTCTTTCTTTCTTTCTTTTTTTTTATTAACACATAATGTATTATTTGCTTCAGGGGTACAGGTCTGTGAATCATCAGTTAGGCTTGATACTATTTTGAAACATTTAATTCATCCAAGCTATGGTCTGATTCCATCTTCCTAAGAATTCGTCTGTGATTCAGCTTCTCACATCCATGTGAGGCCAAAAGAGAGCAAGTTCTGGCAAACATACCATAGATAACCTCCGATCTTCACTACCACTCTTCAGATTGGAAATCATTATCTCCATTATACAGAAAAGGAAACCGAGGCCCAGAGCGACTTAAGTTTCTCAGAAACACACAGCTAATAAGTGGCTGAGCTGAACAGTAGCCCCAGGTTCATCTGATTCCAAAGTCCGGTGTACTAAGAGGCATGTAATTGTTTCTATAGCTTGTTTATTTAAAAAGAAAATCAAAGACTACTTGAGAGACCTATTTATAAATGAAAACAAAAATCTGGTCATGGGTGACCAGAAATGTTTTAAATAATTACAAATATTATGAGAAATTCAAATTGAGGATGGTGTCTACCTAGTACTCCATTACCCACTCTCCCCCAACTTTTCACTAAAACCCCATGTTGACTCACACACTAAATCAGATCATAACTCATAAAGACTCCAGAAACAAAGATTGACAATTAGACTTGAGCCAGAACAACAGAGGAACATTTACTCATCACAAGACCTATGCGATTGAAAGGAGAGGCACAAATAGTGACTGACACAGGCACTTGTCTTTGTCATTTGGAGGAGAGAAAGCTAGCTCATCAAATAGAAGGTGACACCTTATTCCTCCCCCACTGCCTGCCTCCTGGCTCTGTACTCTCCAGAAAATTTAGCAACCTTCCCACTGTGATGTGGAACTTGTTCCTTGAGTGGCCAGGGCCGTTTCACACATAGCATCACCGTGAGCATCTCTCATGCTATATCAGTTATCGGGACTGCAGTGTTAGGCAAGCAACATGGCTGGGGACAGACAGGGATTCCAATACTGTATTAAAACCAGGGATTTGAAGACACAAATAAGACGTGACTGTAATAGGATATGTGTGGGAGTCAGACAAAATCCACCTCTAGGCTACTTATAAAAAGATCTATGCATGTCACTCAACATGATTAATAATTATTAGCGATCCAGGAAAAAATAAATGTAAACACACAAGGAGTTACAACATTTTTATCAAAGACAACAAAATTCAAGGTAAAAACCTCTAGATAAAGCAAAGATTATTTTATATATGAAGAGAGTAATTTCCACAGTGAAAATATTATATTGAATGATTGGTGTTATGCATCAAATAACATAGTATTGGACTATATATATGTATTTTGATATATATGTATATACATATATATTTGTTATATATACATATATACATGTTATATATACATATACATGTATATATCAAAAAACAGTTAAGAATTAGTGAGAAGGGGCACCTGCGTGGCTCAGTGGGTTAAAGCCTCTGCCTTTGGCTCAGGTCATGATCTCAGGGTCCTGGGATCGAGCCCCGCATCGGGGGGTCTCTGCTCAGCAGGGAGCCTGCTTCCCCCCCTCTCTCTGCCTGCCTCTCTGCCTACTTGTGATCTCTCTCTGTCAAATAAATAAATAAAATCTTAAAAAAAAAAAAGAATTGGTGAGAAAATAACAGGATCCAAATGATAATGGATGATACTAATATACTTCTCAGTTCATAACAAATTAAAGAGGTTAAAAAAGTGGGGTGGAGGGTACAAAAGCCTGAATAGGTTGATTGATCAGACTTAAATATATCTCTCGATATTCACATTCTCACAATACAAACTCAGGAACCAATAGGTTTGGGTGACAAGATGTATACTGAACATTAATATTAGAGAAAGCAATTTCAGTGCAAGCATCAAGAGCAGGGCAAAAATGCCTGTTAAAGCAAACAGTCCAGCAAAACATTTCTTCATTCTAGGAGAAGCATCATTTATCCTGAGTGAGATAGTGGGGGTTTTATGGTTTCTTTGGGGGTTTTTTGTGTTTTGGGTCTAAGAACTTTTTTGATGGGCCTCTTAAAAAAATGAAAAGTAAGGGGTGCCTGGGTGGCTCGGTCAGTTAAGCATCTGCCTTCAGATCAGGTCATGATCCCAGGGTCCTGGGATCGAGCTCCATGTCATTGGGCCCCCTGCTCAGCAGGGAGTTGGCTTCTCTCTCTCCCTCAGCAGCTTACCTTGCTTGTGCTCTCCTTCGTCTCTCTCTCAAACAAATAAAATCTTTAAAAAAAAATGAAAAGTAAATTCCTACCTCCCTTGCTGTAAAGTAAGAAATATATATACTAGTCTCTGCCCCCCCCCCCCAAGTTCCTGACACAGAGCTCTTAAAACCCTTGTAATCTCCTGAGAATTAGCAGTGCTAGGAGCATCCTTTGTTCTAATATTTGGTCTTTGACCCAGGTTCCTGACACACAGCTCCTAAAACCCTTGGAATTTTCTGAGTGATAGGGATGACAGACACATCTTACACAGAGTTCTTAAGTCCCTTGGAATTTTCTGAATTATAGAAGCATCTTTTGTTTTAATGAAGTGACTCTTGATGGGCTTCAGGATGGGGGTTAGTCACCAGAAAGACCAAGGTCTGATTAGAAGCCTAGAACTTTCAGTCCTATCTCCCATCTTCCAGCACAGGGAGAGGAGCTGGAAATTGAGCTAATAATTGATCATGTCTATGTGATCAAGCTGCATAAAAATCCCTAAAATACAGGATTTTGAGAGCTTCCAGGTTGGTGAACAAATCCACATGCTAGAAGGGTGACCTCCCCCAACTCCACAGGGACAGAAGCGCCTGTGCTTGAGACCCTTCCAGACCTCACTCTAAGTACCTCTCCATCTGACTGTTCATCTGTATCCTGCATCATATCTTTCATTATATATAAACCAGTGGGCATAAGTAATTCCCTAAATTCTGTGAGCTGTTCTAGCAAATTATTAGACCCAGAGAGGTGTGGCAGATCTCCTGATTTATAGCCAATCAGTCAGAAGTGTGCAGAGGCCCAGGCTTGCAATTAGCATCTGAAGTGGGTGTAGTCTTGTGGGACTGAGCCCTTAACCTGTTGTACCTGACGCTAACTCCAGGTAGGTAGTGTCAGAATTGAATTGAATTATTCTGTATTATGGAATTGGTAAGTATTAAAAACAAACAAACTACACATTTCA
>CM052885.1:45267173-45282273 GCA_028534135.1 Potos flavus | reverse complement strand
AATAGCTAAAGGAAAATTTAATAGCATTGTTGGACATTTTGTAGTATTAAAAGCACACTGAGAAGAATTTTCTAACAAACACTAAAGATTTAAATTGGCTGAGGGGCTTGTTCAATCCACTCCATCCAAACTGAACACTTGGAGAAAAGAAATGAACACTGTGCATTCAGAGCTGTCAGTTGTCAGTGATTCAGTTGAGGAAAAAAGCATTCAGCATATGCTATACAGAAGGTAGGCTGGGGAGCAAAACCAGGCAACATCCTAGCAAAATAGAAACTACAATTTGGTGCAAGAAAGAGGCATTGACCAGTAACACAGAAACAACTGTATGCGTACCTGTGATTACTTCTTTTAAGGGGGGACCCAACCATGACAGGAATACCTATATTTGGAGATTTAGCCACCTAGCAAAGCAGGTTTGAGACAGCTTGCCAAGGGAAAGGACATTTGAGCGGATACTATAAGGAAGAATAAGAGTAAACAATGAAGCAAGAAGAATAGTGTGAACAACAGAGCCCAGGGGCAGGGCACAAGTAGTAATGGGAAGACAAGTGAGAGGTCACCGCAGATGTCCAGATGGGGTGACGGGGATGATGAGGCTTGGACTCGGGGCAAGGGGAGATGGGAAAAAGTGCATGGATTGGGGAATGTTTAGGAGACACACACACAAAAAAAATCACAGGACTTGGTGGCGATCTGGATGTGCTCTCTGGTTCTCCTAAGTTTTGGATCAGTTCATGGAACTGAACCTAAGATTTCAAGGGGAACTATTAAAGTGCCCCATCCTATCCTTGCTATAGGTTTGGGTTTTGTTTTGCTTTGTTTTGCTTCTTATTCCCATGCCCCTTTTCCAGACAGTGCCACAAAGTACAGAACCAGAGACTGAGCAAATACATGCTGTGGGAAAAGGTTTTCTGAGTATGGAAGAGGGGCTTGGATGTGACAGGGGCTGGTCTCCTCCTGAGGCACAGGCCACACCCCTGAGGGTAGCACAGCATTTCTAACATCCCAGCACAAAGCAGGGAAATGCCATGTGCTGAGGGCCGGGTCCCCATCCACTGCCAGACCATGGCCTCAGAACACATCCCCCCAGGGAGAGCAGCTGTCTCTGCCGACGGGGAGATTGCCTGCCCCTCCCTCTTGAGAAAGCACAGCAGATGCTTTTTATATAATGTCCAATTACTCCAAGGAGTGTCACCATTTTTATGATTAATCAGTTGCACATACTCAGGGACATATGTGAGATGGATATTCAAGGACAACAAAAGACCCTGCAGAGAGGAGATAAATTGAGTCCAGCATCTGTAGCCAATAGCGAGAGAAACAAATTAACTGTATCTATTGCATAAATATCCCTCCATGTAGATTATTGCCAAAACAAGGACTAATTTAATCTAAATTCATTGTGAAGCAAATCTATTTTTTAAATCTACAGGTTATGCAAATGGTGGGGAAAAGTTGTAAGTAATAAATATCCCCTTGACAGAACACAAATAATAATGAGTCTGCAACTGCAATGATCACTTATAAAACAGCACCCAATAAATAGAGTTTTTGTGCTTAAAAGGATTCTGTCCAGAAGGAATCAAATCAAGCAGGAGTATTCCAACTTGCTTTGCAAGGCCCAGCTCAAATGTCAGCCCTTTTGTGACGTTTTCTCTGATCTCTTGAGCAGAATTAACAGGCCTCTCCTCCGAGCCCTTAAGGCACTTGTCAGCGGGTAGTAGAATTATTTATCATGATGAGTCTCTCCGGTGGTTCTCTTCAATTTCAGTACCTAGCATACGACTCAGCTTTCTTCTTATTCTGGGGCCTTAAAGAAGATGCAAATATGAAAAGCTCTAAGAGTAGAGCTGGCAGATGCTAACACTAGGGAACAGTTCATGGGGCCAAGCACTAACCCCATGCAATCATTCCTTTCATCCTCACAATGACCCTAATGAAGTAGGTCCCACCACGATGAGTAAATCCAGCAACAGAGGTGAAAAGATGTGTCCTCAGTCACACAGCTAGTAAGTGAAGACAATCAGGTTTCTAAGTCAGACAATCCCACTCTTCCACCCTGCAGACTGGGGTGAGATGAGAAAGCACTGGCCTGGGAATCCAAATACTTGGGGTCAAGGTCTTTTTTCGGTGGTTTACTAGCTGTGTCATCCTACAATACTCACTGAGTTCCTTGGCCGTGAGATTTCCCTGCAAGCCCAGAGTTCCAGGTCTTACCCCATCCTCACCTCGAAGACAGCAACTGTCCCCTTAGGGGCTCAGCTTCCCACCACTAAGTACAGCCTGTAGCTACTGGATTCGCATCTGAGCCAAAACTTTTTGCTGAGACAAATGTTTTTGGATGGATTTGCCAGGGCATCCTTTCTTTCCTGTGCCCTTACTCATCTCACAGCTTTTGGGCTAAGTGCTGGGAGACCACAAAGGTTTAGCAAGTAGCCTCTGCTTGCAGAGGTGGCAGCCCTCTTCTACTCGGCATCACGGTCACCCTCAGACCTCTGCCGAAGCCCAAGACTGTCAAAAAGAGGGCCAAGAAGTTCATCTGGCACCAGTCCAGTCAGACAAATATGTCAAAATTAAACTCAACTGGCAGAAATCCTGAGGCACTGACAATAGGGTGCACAGAAGATTCAAGAGCCAGATCTTGAGGCCCAACATTGGTTATGGGAGCAACAAGAAAACAAAGCACAGGCTGCCCAGTGGCTTGTGGAATGTCAAGAAGCTTGAAGTGCTGCTGATATGCAACAAATCTCACTGTGCAGAGACTGCTGACAATGTCTCATCCAAGAACCACAAAACTACTGTGGAAAGAGCAGCCCAGCCGGCCATCAGAGTCGCCAATCCCAATGCCAGGCTGTACAGGGAAGAAAATGAATAGACAGCTTATGTGCACATCGTATTTGTGTTAATAAAACCAGAAAACTACACACACACAAAAGAAAGTTTAGCAAATGGTTCCTGCACTCCAGAACTAAGAGCCCAACAATGGATTCAGACAAGGAAGCCAAGTCTTGAGACACAATCCCGAGCCTCAGCGCACGTGCTCATCCACCATGCCCCAACACAGTCACTCAGGCAAGAGAAACTCACCCTGGCTTCTGCTACATCACCCTTCTCCTTATACCTTCTATATACATTTTGTATTCCGGGGACAGTGTCTATGGGTCAGTGGCTTGGAAACCACTTACGATTTTCAGAGCGACCTTTCTGAGACATTATTCTGTAATAAACAAATCATTCCCTTTGCACCCAAGGGGATTACAAATTGAATTTTTTTTTTCTGAATAGTATGTCAACTACGAAAATAGTACAAGGGCATGTGTTCCTTTCAGCTGCTGCCTTTGGATAGGAGGCCAGTATAACCTGTGTTTTTTTAGAAATGTATAATGGCATAAAGATTTAATGGTTTTTAAGAAATCTTGACATGTTTTTGCTGAAAGGAAAAACACGTGTTTTGACATCTCAGTTTGGTTACCTGCACCAAGAATGAAGGAAAGATCTTGTATACGTAGCACAGAATGGAAAATGGCCCCATCTTCATGATTGTTTTCCCCAGGCCACTAGCCCCTCACTTGCAAAGAACACTGTTGTTCTCAGGTTTGATGACTTGATTGCCTCACCCTGTGGATCCTTTCCTCCTCCTCATCCAACTCCAGAGGTAAGATTAGAAGCACCACATATTCAAACAGAGATCAAAAGGAAACTTTTTTTAGAATCTGCTGTATGTCTTGTATCTTTCTCTTTGACATTATGGTCTGCTGTATTCAGGCTAAGCTATGTTATGCTGCACTAACTAGCCTTCTATCTCCTAGCCTGTGTGCTCTCCCTGACCACAAAAAGTAAAAGGGGAAAACCAAAAAGAGAAGGAGACCCTTTTGGCTCCTCCTGTGATTGGCTTCACATTGCAGGTCCTACCTGGGAATGGAGGCATGCATTTTGGAGCCCCTGGTGATTAGAATAAGTGACGGCAACAGTGATCATCGAGAACCCTGGCACTGACAGAGGCTCCTAAGTCACAAGGCAGCATCTCTTATCTCTGAGAAGGTGGAAGTTTGCCTTTTCACTGCTTTAAATGTCGAACGGAAAAAATGGTGATGCTTCTACAATGCGTTCCAAATGTATTAAACAGGGCAGCTATATATTTAAGGGATTTGGGGTCAGAGAGAGAGAAGCTCCAAATTCCATTAGAGCACATTAAAGAAAATGAAATTAGCTCAGGAGTGCAAGCACACATCAAGCCATTAAATAATTTAAAAGGCACTTAGGGTAGCATGGAGCCCTACAAGTATGGGCACTTCAAACTTCCTGAGTTGAACTGAGCTAAAATGCTTGGTAGGATTAAACTTGGAGGCTGGTACGAAACACTTAGCACTCTATAGGAAACACTCTCTTGTAAGGGACAATGTGGACACGTCTTTAACAAGGGTGATTTCTTGGTCATTGATGTCATGGGAAATTATGTGTGTGGTCGTCACAGCCAGCTGCCTAGGCAATATCACGTCCCTTTCTTCCTTCCTAACAGAACCTCAGTTTCGTCCAAAGTACAATGTACCCAACAAAACCTCCTTCACTTCTCAGCCTTCCCTGAAGCTGGAAGCAACTATATAAAACAGTCATAGTCAACAATGTGCAAGCAGAAATCTGCTAGGAATTTCTGGGAAAGTCAGGTTTCCTGATAGAAATGCTACCGCTTCTCTCTCACCACTTCTTCCTCCTCCTCTCTGAATAGGAGGTCGTTGGGAGATTAGAAATGGAGTACCTGGATTGCAAACTTTCAAGAGAAAGAATCCACTTGCTGAGCGTGGCATTGCATAGAGACAGAAGGAGCCTGATTTATTAGTACCATGATGAGCCACTGTGTCAATCCTAGACTCTGACCTCCGAACTTTCTAGATGAGAGAAATAAATCCCTATTGGACTAAGCTACTGTGGTTGGCTTTCTTTTTCATGAGGTGGAGGCAGCCCTTAATCAATAGAGAGACACAGACAAAAGTGTTCCCTGTCCAATAAACTTTGGAATTGGTAGGGTATACACAGGTCCTTTCTCAACCTTTTATATTCTAGATACATAATGATGCTTCAAGAGGAGGGCAGAATACAGTGCCTCTCAAAGTTTCTTGACCATTGAAACTTTTATTCCATGTTACATTTCTTGGGAATAGTGTTCTACCAAATATACTTTAGAAAGCAGTGCTTCAGGTGCATTTCTCTCTTTCACGCTCTCTGGACTAAAAAAAAAATGCCTTTCTAGAGCATATAAATATAAATTCTTAGCAAAAGTTAAAACATAAAATCACTGTAGCTTTGCATACTGAGTCTCCCCAAAATTCATGTCTAACTGGAACCTGTGAATGTGACCTTATTTAGAAATAGGATGTCTGTAGAAAATTAAGAAGTCATAGTGGATTAGGATGGGCCCTGAATCCACTGATGGGGGTCCTTATAAGGAGAGGGTGATTTGGATATAAAGAGACACAGAGGACACACAAGCACAGAGGAGAAGCCTATGTGATGATGGAGGCAGAGATTGGAGTGATGTGGCTGCAAGCCCAGGATACCAAGCATTGTTGGTAACCACCAGAAGGCAGGAACAGGCAAGGAAAGATTCTTCCCTTAGAGCTTCCAGAGGGAGCACAGCCCTGCCAACACCTTAATTCCAGAAGTCTACCCTCCAGAACCATGAACAAATAAATCTGCTGTGTGACCTATCCAGTTTACAGTATTTGTTAAACCAGCCCTAGGAAACTGATACTTTGTGACACTGTAATAAAGTTTAAATCACTGTAAATTTTTCCCCATGTCCAGGATGAGGATTAAGGATCATCATGGATGGAGGCTTGGCTCAGCCCCATCCATCTCCTCTACCATATTTAAGATTCTTCCAAGGAACTTATATTCTTCCTGTCTCTTCCTTGAAACCAAATAGCATCTCCAAAACTCTGACATTAAAAAAGGAAGAAATTGACAGTTAGAAAGAAATGTCCTGAAGAACAGCTTTTCAGGAACCCTGAATTTGCCAGTAATTATGGCCTCACTTTGGGTCAGTGTCTTGTCTTCTCTTTGCTTCGTCTGTCTGCTCTCAGAACTCCAGGGTTAGACTGGAAGGTCTGTGTGGCTCCTTCTGCTGTGACATGCTGGAATTCCAGAGAGCATTTCACATATAGGACAGCTGACACATGTTCCCCAGAAACATAAAGAATGGCAGGCCCCTGCTAATAGTGGGGGCTCCTTCTGAGCATTCCTGAGTTCTTTTTTATGCAAGAATCTTACTTCCAAGGATATTTGAACTGAACTAGAGAAAGGACTGCAGTGTTATGTTTGGTGTAATGTCTGCCTTGGCTTATTGGAAGTTCTAAAAGAGAGGAATGGTTCTTTAGAGAAAAGTGTAATAAAAATCACTAGGATAGGGGCGCCTGGGTGGCTCAGTGGGTTAAAGCCTCTGCCTTCAGCTCAAGTCATGATCTCAGGGTCCTGGGATCAAGGCCCTGCATCGGGCTCTCTGCACAGCGGGGAGCCTGCTTCCCCCTCTCTCTCTGCCTGCCTCTCTGCCTACTTGTGATCTCTCTCTGTCAAATAAATAAATAAAATCTTTAAAAAAAAATCACTAGGTGAATTTTGGTTCACTATGGTGAATGTATGTCTCCCTTCCCCTGCCCAAGAGAAACTCATACTTACAAAGCCAGGTAAATTACTCACATTACAAAAGATATCTTTATGGGGCTCCTGGGTGGCTCAGTTAGTTAAGCATCTGACTCTTGGTTTTGACTCAGGTCATGATCTCAGGGTGATGGGATAGAGCCTGGTGTCGGGCTCCATACTCAGCAGGGAGTCTGCTTGAAAATTCTCTTCCTCTGCCCATCTCCCCACTTCCTCTCCCCCCTATAAAATAAATAAATCTTTAAAAAAGAGATATCTTTACGTCTTTATTTTACCAACAAGTTTACTAAAGATTTCCTTTAAAAGGAACAGTATAACAAACTAGTTGCTCAACCTGTTCTCCAATCTAAACAATCCCTGAATCCTTGAGATTTTTCTTCATATGAACTACTTTCCCTCTACTAGATCATACCTAGAGCATATAGATATGGTTATATCTAGCATATCTAGGTTGTTTTTTCCTGAACTCCAGCCACTTCCCATCATAGGCTGTAAGTGTGATAACCAACACAGAGCACCATACTCTTGAAATCAATCAATGCAAATGAAGCTTAGCAAAGGAATCCATCTTGGAAGTTAAAGGTTGTGTTCTCAATGTATCTGATAGGTTACAGGAAATGCAGGAGTGAAAATAAAAGAATCCCGCTTTGCACAAGGACACTACAAGACACAGTGTCTTTGTAAGGTGCATCACGATATTATAATTATCAGACATAAATATTTTTAATGTTTTAAGTGCATATAGCCCTTGCCAAAAATGGTTTGAGAAAGCTAAAGAGACTATAAGTTCTGTAACATGCACGCCCTTTGGACATTTGCCTATGGATATTTGCAAAGTAATTTGTACTTAGCAAGGCCACAGAAACTTAAGATAGTACCTCCCTAATTCTCTAAGTATATCGATAGCCCTGTTGACTACCATACGTACAACAAAGGAGACGAACAAACCAAAAGAAGGAATTGGGTTTTTTAAGTCCTAAACTGTTCACTTATATACCATTACCTAGAAATAAGTTTTCCTCATCTAAAAAATGAGATTAATAATACCATCCTCCTTATAGGGTTGTTGTGATTTGATTTTTAATATATATAAATACAAATACAGTATTGTCTTAGCTCAAGCTGCCATAACAGAATATTACAAACTGGGTAGCTTATAAACAACAGAAATTTATTTCTCATAGTTCTGGAGGCTGGGAAGTCCAAGATCAAGGCGCCAGTAGATTTGGTGTCTGGTGAGGGCCTGCTTTCTAGTTCATAGTCAGCTGTTTTCTCATTGTCCTCACATAACAGAAAAGACAAGAGAGCTCTCTGAGGTCTCTTTTATAAGGTCATTAATCTCATTGCAGAGCCCTCATGACCTAATCATCTCCAAAGTCCCCCACTTCCAAATACCATCGATTTAGGGATTAGGTTTCAATATATGAATTCCGGGGAGAAATAAACATTCGGTCTATAGCAAATCATTAACACAGCCTGATATGTAGAAAGTGCTAAGTAAAAATCAGCTATTACTATTAAGATGGAGCCAAGCGAATATTTGGGATATGTTTTAGAGGATTAAGCTGATAGAATTTGCCGATAGATTGAATGGGAAAGTGACAAAAAGAGAGAAACCAAGGACAATTCCAAGATTTTTTGGTAATGAGCAACTGGAAGGATGATCTAACGCAGAGAAAAACAGATGTGAGGAAAGAAATCAGGACTCTACCAGGGTCATGTTAGGCTTGGTCTGAGTTATCTGTAAGACATCCATGTAGAAATGTCAAGGAGGCAGTTGGGAATACAAGTCTGCAGCCTCACCGCTGAACGCTACTCGAAATAAGATCCCAAGGCCAGTAGCCTCAGCATCACCTAGGAACTTGTTGGAAATGCACCGCCTCTGAGCAACAGAATCAGAATGTGCATTTTAACAAGATCCCCAGGTGATCCATATGCACAATAAACTTTGCGTAGCACTAAGCTAGAGTTGTGGGGAAAAAAGAGACTAGACGCATCAGCATATAAACAGAGTCTAAAGCTAAGGACTGGATGAGCTCTCCTGGGGGGCAGTGTGTAAGGGAAACTTGTGGCCCAGGGTAGAGCCATGGGACTCTCCCACATTCAGAGGTCTGGTAGAGGTGAATAGAACCTCACAGAGGAAGAAGAACAGCCAGAGAGGCAAAGGAAAACCAGGAGAGTGAAAGATCCCAGAAGGCCAGAGAACAGAATGTTTCAAGAAGAGGTCCACAGTGTTGAAAGCTGCTGATGGGTCAATAAGATAAGAACAGAGAAGAGGCCATTAGATTTAGCAATAAGGTCATTAACGACCTTGACAAGAGCAGTCTCAGCATAGAGAGGACAGAAGCCCATGTAGAGACAATCCGGAAGAGAAAGTGAGACAGTGAACAAGGCAGTTCTTACAAGGAGTTTTGCTGAGAACATAAAGAGAGAAATAGGGTAGTAGCTGAGATGTTTAGGTAGGAGATACTAGAAGATGCCTGGATGCCAATGGAAATGTTGCAGTAAGAGACAGAGAAAGAGAGAAGCCGATGATGCAGATAATAGAATGGCCAATTTGTGGAGTGGTGGTTTTGAGAAGGTGAGAGGAACCAGGCCCCAGCTCCCAGAGAAAGGATGGCCCCAGATAAAAGCAGAGCCACTGTGCTCATTGCTTCTGTCTCTCAGTGAAATTGGAGGCACCCAGCAAGGTGGGTGGGCGTGGAAGGAAGAGATTTAAAAAAAAAGGAGTGAAATACTTATTTTGGAGAGTGGGAAAGTAAATGCCTCAGGATTGCCATGTAGTGCAGGGTGCTTTTCAGAGATTTTTGTCCAGGCATTGAAGAAACCTCACACTTCCCTTTAACATGCTTCATTCCTCCAAAAATGTCCTGTTCCAATGCATGAGCATGAATTTTGAGAAAGTGCATCTTCTCCATCAATCCTTATTTTTCCTGCTGCAGTTTATTTTGTTAAAGGTCAGCAGCAGCAGAGCAAGGCTAGACAAGGGAGTCATCTCAGAGCCACAGCAAGATGGTGATATGGAAGGACAGAAGCCTTCTGTCCCCTCCATGAGATTTATGGCTGGAGGTAATGCATGAATAATAACACGAAGACAAAAGATACCTCAAGGGAGGAAGTTTTTCTTCTCTTCTCACAATGCACAAGAACTGCTAGGAGATCTCTCATGAGACTAGTACTTTCGTAAACAACACCAGATACTGTTAATTGCCTTTAATTGAGTTTTGAACAAGCCTAAAGTCAATAACGCCTCCTTGGTTACCCTCCTTCCTGCTTGGAAGCCAATCTCATGAACAATCCTATAACTCTTTGCAGAATTCCCTAAGTCTGCTACATAAAGCCCATTTCTGTGATCCAAAAATAAAATATCTAAAGCCTTACTCTCCTCACTGTTCTCTCACAGCTCATATACCATATACTCGGGGCCTTGGCACCATGTAGATAGCATTTGTGTGTCCCACAGCCACTTACATCTACTTTCACTGCTTCAAAACCCCATTGCCTTGGAAGTCCATGGCTCCTAGCTAGACAGACTTGTCAACAGCCCTCTTGTGGCTATCCTCCACCACTTTCCTGGTCATTCCCCTTACTCACTGATGACTTTACCGTCTTTCCCTCCTTTCTCATTTCTGATGACTTCAACATTCACACCCATGTGGTGATCCACCCAACAGCCAGCCTTCACATTTTCCCGGCCTCTCATGCCAATCATCTCTCTTTCCACCCCAGCCTCAGCCACCCACTCCCATAGTCATATACCCTAGATCTTGCCATCACCAATAAGATTACCATCTCCAACATATGGACTTCACATCCTTCTCCTTGACCATCCCCTTCCAGCCTATCTACTCTGATTCTCCAATGTCTCTGAGACCTTGTACTCATTTTTTCACTATCTACCCCCAAAGTCCGCTCTTCACATCCTTCCTTATCTAGCTTATATTAACTAGTCCAGCCGGGTAATAATCCCCTTGCAAAGTACCTCTAACTCCTCTGTTCCTCTCTCCTCTACTGTTCTCACCTCAAAGAGCCCCACCTTTGGTTAAATACTATTAGACCTCGCTCCCAGGGTACATCTGAGTAGCTGACCCTTGCACACAGCTGTGCAAACTGAACTTATTTCAAAATTCTCTATTTTGAACATCTATTTTAAAGAGATATTTACTGAACTAAGGGTTATAAAGACCAGAACGTGAAGTAAGCACGTTAAAAAAAAAAAAAATGGAATCAACATTACAGCTCTCTTCTTCCATCCCTCCCTTACTTCCTAAGGGAGTAGCTTTCATAATACAAACCACAATATCCTCCAGAGAAGAGCTCCAGAAGCAGCCTGGGTAGGACGGAAAGATGAGATAACCTAGCTCCTGACTTCACTCCCTCTACCTCTCCCACATTCCTTTCCTCTTAGGCAACTCTCCCTACATCCCTCTATAGTGCTCCCCACAGCCCATTATGCCCCATTATGCTTCTGCTCCCCCTTTGCGACTAAGGAAATATCCCTTCCCCTGTTTGCCTTGGAATGGCAGAAACTTGCAGACATTTAAAGACAAGAGACAACCAAAAAAAAAAAAAAAAAAAAGACAAGAGACAACCAAAAAAGAGATACTGTGGCATTCAAGTTCATGAAAAGATGTTCAAAGTCACTGACATTAAGGAGATGCAAATTAAAACCACGATTAGATACTACCCTACATTTATCATAATGGCTAAAAAAAACAAAAAACAAAAAAAACCCTAGCAATACCAAGTTTAGAGCAACTAGGACTCTAATAATTGCTGGTGGGGATGCAAAATGGGGTACAGTCGTTTTGGAAAGAGTTTGGCAGTCTCTTATAAAGTTAAGAATACATTTAGGATACCACGACGCAACCCCACTCCTAGGTATTTATTTACCTGAGAGAACTAAAATACACAAAAATTTGTATGTCAATATGCACAGTGGCTTTATTCATAATCATCAAAAACTGGAAACAACCCAAATGTCCTTTAGTGGGTGGATAGCTAAACAAACTGGCACAGCCATCCAAATAAATATTACTCAGCAATCAAAAGAAATGAACCATTAATATTTGTAGCAACAAGGTTTAATCTCAAAAACATTATACAAAGCGAAAGAAGTTGGACACAAAAGACTACACTGTATGATCCCATTTATAGGACATTCTGGAAAAGGCAAAACCAGATGGGTGGCTGTCAGGGGCTGTGGGTGGATGGGGGAGATTCACTACAAAGGGGCACAAAGGAACCTTGTTCTATCTTGATTGTGGTGGTGGTTACATGAATGTACATAGTTGTCAATTCATAGAACAATATACCTAAGAAAGGTGAACTGTACTCTATGTATATTATATCTCAAGAAGCTTGACTTTAAAAAGCACAAGCAAATAAATTAAAAAGTGACATTCTTTTGCATAATACAGAGGACACAATAGTAAATTATACCAGTAACACATAT
Source organism: Potos flavus (assembly GCA_028534135.1). NCBI lineage: Eukaryota > Metazoa > Chordata > Mammalia > Carnivora > Procyonidae > Potos > Potos flavus. The sequence continues at coordinate 45,270,161 of CM052885.1, read as the reverse complement.
AGCATCAGAACAAATCATTTTTGAAGAACTGGTTCCTGATCCCACAGAAGCAGCACTCTAGCCTTGAAAGAGCCCACATATGATAGAGTACCTTGCCTGGTAGTCCCGGGCTCCTTTCAAGGTGCCATCTGGCAGCTGGGCATTCATCTCAGCCCCTCTCTGAAGAGGGCACTAAGAACCTCACTCCAGATCCACAACCACTTGGGCCCTCTGATTGGCAGAAACAGAATAACTGACATCCTGAAAGACAGAGCTCACCCTTGCTGCCTCATTCACATATGTCAGCCATACCGCCTTACGTGGGCAGAAGCAAAAACTTCACTAAACCATCGGATGACACGCCACGGTAATTATAGAGCAAGAATGGCGACCTTCTTTCTTAAATTCTGATTAACTACGAAAGACTATTTTAGCAGGTAAAAGGTAATGGAGAACCTCAGTAGGAGAGACACTAAGACAATTACAGATCAGCATTGCGGACTTGCTCTACAGATCGGAGCCCCGCTTTCTTGGCTCTGCTCCTCATTTCCCAGCAGACTTCACCTTTCTGGGGATGCACCCGCCCATCCGTAAAATCCTGTTGAACCCAACCCACAGCAATAAAAACGAGGCCCTTTTGCATAGCTAAAGCTAGAGATCTGTTTTATAACACTGTTGACTTAATTAAATATTGCTTCCTGGGTGTCCCAGTTGCAGGAGCTATGGATTTTTGTCCCATTATTATAAATTAACTTAATAGATTTGTCCTTTAACAATATTCTCTAGCTATTTTCATTTTGTGTTTGAAGTTGACTAATGTTTAACATCATGGTTAAGATGAAAGGCTCCAATTTTAACAAAACAGCAAACTGTATAAAACAGCAGACATATTTAATTATGGAAAAATTCACAAATATGCAAAATTGGAGAGCATACTATATAATGAACTCCAAGTACCCATCATCTAGTTTCAGAGTAGGTTGCAATTTTCCCGAGAGGGTCTGGGTCATGTCTCTTGTTCCAATATAATTATTAATAGCACCTCCCTTCACTTTAAAAAGTGCCAGTTTAAAAAAAAAAAAGTGCCAGTTTAGATATTATACCCAGTCTCAAAATTATCGACTTATAGTCCATCTCAATTCACCTCAACCCCACTCATCCCCCAATAAAAAAAGATTTTGAGACAAATCATAGGCATTGATCATTTCATCCATAAATATAATAGATTTTGAAAAGCAGATTTTAATTCTTTGACATCCTTAAACCTGATACATCTTCAGTTCAGAACCAAGTATAACAAGGACAGGCTTCAAAGCTGGCAACAGTTTTTACAGCCTGTAACTTTAACAGTTAAGATCTATAAAGCAGGATCCCCAAAACTGTCTTCTGTCTCAGTGATCATTGCCAAGGCTGAAGAATGAAGAAATTATCTCCAAATTCTGAAACTTCTTATGTGCCATAACTCCAGATTTACTTTCTGAACAAAGCACCTTTGGTACCCACAAATCCTTCTTTTTTATCAAGGTAAAAAAATAAAAATTAAAAAAAAAAAGCCAGCAGCCCCTCTCTCTGGAGGACACACAGTGTTAGTTCACTAACTTTCTCTGTTAGTTCCTTACTTTCTGCATCCAAATCGAGTACTAGCTACTCTGACAAATGACCTTCCATAGCAACTAGCCAGTAACAGCAGCCCTGGTTCCCCAGAGAAGTTTCTGTCTTCTCTTAACCCTCATTTTATCCTGGGATCTTTCAGACTATTAACCAAACTCTTCTAATTTGCCACTTGCACCTTTCTGAAGAGAAACAGCTGAGCCTGTTAGAATTGTATGTAAGCTAAAAGTCATTCATCTTAGAGTAGGATGAAAGAATGATTCAGTTTCTGCACTATCCTAGATGGGAGAAGATGTTGGAATTGAGTTGGTAGGTACCATACATATTCGAAGGCATTTTCATAACAAAGAAGAACAAACTTCACTAGGGTTTAAATTTAAACCATGGGCATGCCAGTAGCTTATTTTACCACCACTATGCATGGCTTGATTGAAAACGAACATCCTTGCCTTCTAATTCAAGATGGCAGGCCTAATCCCACCTATCCCTATGTTCTCTCTCTCGCTGTCCTTAGATTCCATTAAATTGAATGTACGGGGATAAAAATGCATAATCCCATAATAACAAAGTAAAAAGCAGGTTGTTATCAGAGGAGAGATTTCATCAAGTTTCTGTAGGACAAAAAGCAGATGGGGGGGACGCCTGGGTGGCTCAGTTGGTTAAGTGACTGCCTTCGGCTCGGGTCATGATCCCGGGGTCCTGGGATCGAGTCCCACGTCGGGCTCCTTGCTCGGTGGGGAGCCTGCTTCTCCCTCTGCCTCTGCCTGCCACTCTGCCTGCTTGTGCTCTCTCTGACAAATAAATAAATAAAATCTTAAAAAAAAAAAAAAAAAGCAGATGGGGAACTGGTGACTAATGTTTGAAGCAAAAGAAACCTCAGCCCAAATTTTAGGCAGAGGAGCCCAGGAGGCAGACGATCTGTGGCAGAGCCCTGAAGATGTCCCAGGCGGTGATATGGCAGGCAAGATAAAGGGCAGGAATTAAAAAGAAACTGGACACCGCAGCACAAATTGCAGGTCTCTGTGGAGCCGCAGAGCCCACTCATCTTTTCTCCTGTGCCCATTCACAGTGACCCCCCAGCCAGGCACTCAGCTGTGGTTACCTCCGTATCTCAAAATAGCATGCCGATGCTGCTGTTTCTCAGTTCATCAATTTGATCAGCGGAGGGGTCTTCTTAGAGAAAGGGGGTGAACAAGGGCAGCTGTGGTGGTGCTCGTGTCCCCAGGGTCATCCTGGGAGCATTTGCTATCTAGGGGCCCAAGGGTTGAGATATGGGAGCCCCTGAGGAGGATATGAAATCCTAGATTATTATTTGTGAACAATATCCTCACAGATAAATCAACAGTTTAAAATTTTTCAGCTTTTAGAATCACCATAATTATAGGCAAATCACAGAAA
>CM052885.1:45251827-45267073 GCA_028534135.1 Potos flavus | reverse complement strand
CTGTCCCTGGGACAGGCACTGTTGCTTTCTGTTAGAAGCCCTTCGGTCCTGTTTGATTATTAACTCTACACACGCATTGCCTTTAAAACAGTAAAAAACGGGGGGGGGGGGGGCAGGGGAAAAAGAAAGAAAAATAATCATAATCATAGGTCTTCTGCAAGTGCAAGAAAGGAAGTCTCAAGCACAGTACAGCAGGAACAAGTGTGGAATGGGTTAAGCTGGATACTGCATAACTATGGTAACAGATGTAGCTAATTTGGGACACAAATGAGGGTGTTGGAAGGATCTAAGAGAAATGTGGTGCTAAGAGGGAAGAAGAATCAATTCTAAATAAAGGAATGTGGAGATAATCAGTATGGATGCTCCGCCATCTCACACAGTAAAGGAGGAAAGAATTGAACGCACCCTCACTTTTTGACTATCTTTTTGCCATCGATTCTTTTAAAGATTTTATTTATTTTAGTTAGAGAGAGTGCACTACCATGAGCGGGGGGAGGGTCAGAAGGAGAGGGTGAAAGAATCTTAAGCAGACTCCATGCTGAGCACAGAGCCCTGATGTGGGGTTCGATCTCACGACCCTGAGATCATGACCTGAGCTGAAATCAAGAGTTGAATGCTCAACTGACTGAGCCACCCAGGCACCTCTTCGCCATCAATTTTTTTAAAAGCAAAAGTCAAAAGAGATTCTTATATGGGCTCCTTGCTGAGTAAAGAAAGTAAATATAATAAAATTCATACTCAATAAAATATGTGCTGAAAATCATGTCCATTGTTAGAAGAAATTGTCTTCATAAAGTCCCCATGCATTGCTCTTCAAGAAAGACAATTTATAAATGATATGCAAATGCACGTGTATTGACTTTCCCTTGGATACACTGATTTGCAATGGAGCATATGCAGTTAAGTACCCCTTTCCAAATTCCACAGAAAATGACCAAAAAAAGAGAAAAATAGGAACAAATCTGCGTCACTTCTGGTTACCAGGAAGGCTGCCAACCACGTGGCAGAATCTATGAGGAATCGACATCTTTGCAACATCAACTCTTCCCATTCAGAAACAGGACATTAGATTTCTAAAATATTCATAGTTCACATGTTCTGTGAAAATGTCCATTTCATCAAGATTTTTACATATGTTAGCATATAATAATGCATAGTCTTATGATTTCAAATCTCTTCTCTTCTTTGTTCCACCTTTCATTTCTAGTATTGGTGTTTTTATCGTAATCAGGCTTGCTAGAAGTTTATTCAGTTGGCTTTCTAAAAGAAGCAACTTGCCAGACAAAAGTGGGGGGAATGTAAGGTTGGAGGAAAGAGCTTTAGAAAGGTGTGGAAACTGTGGGGGAGGTTTGTAGAGGGGGCATGTCCAGGAAGATGGTGGGTGGAGTGTGAAGGAAGAAGACGTAAAGGTAAAGAGTTTGGGTTTTATTCCAAGAGTAGAGGAATGTCAAGATTCAATTTCTGTTTCAGAAAGATCACTATAGATTGATAGGAGTTTGAGTTCAAGGTAGGCAAGAGAAGTAGGAGGCTCTGGAGAGTAATTCAAGGTTCTAGCCAGGAGCAGTGTGAGTGATGAAACACAAGCTCAAAAAACGAGCCCTGGCAGGATGGAAGGCAACCTCATCGACATAGGGACCAAAGTCTAGCTGGGCCTCATGGGAGCTATCAGAACCAGGATCACTTGGCCACCTCAGGAAAACCAAGTGGCTTCTTCTCTACATTGGCTAGGGGAGTAGGGGAACGACTTATCATCACCCTCATGTTTGGTTTTTTGTTGTTGTTGTTGTTTTGGGTGGTGTTTTGGGGTGGGGGGAGTTGTTTTTGTTTTTTCGTTTTGTTTTGTTTCCTCACCCTGACTCCCTTCCCTGTTTGGCCTAATATGGACACCTGCCCTGAGATCCTAAGTCCTCAGAGGTCCATGCCTCGTCCAATCAGTTGTCTGTGTAGGGGGAAGGCATGGGTGAAGGGTGTCAATGGTCCTTAAAGCTACCACTCACAGAAGTTAAAAGCATTTTCTCCTTGGCTTGGTAAGTTCTTTCAAGTCTGGGCCCAGGGAAGACTGTTCCAGGTATCATATGGAGCACTGATATTTGCTTTCTGGCAACCACATCCTAAATTCCCTAGCCTCCAGGTCCTGTCTCAGACTAAGTACACTAGAGATATTTACAGCTGGCCCGAGTGACATTTATTTATGTACTTCATTTTCAGCTGCAAATGTTGGGGGTGATCAGAACTGACCTGGTTTGGGGCGCCTGGGTGGCTCAGTGGGTTAAAGCCTCTGCCTTCAGCTCAGGTCATGATCTCTGGGTCCTGGGATCAAGCCCCACATCAGGCTCTCTGCTCAGCAGGGAGCCTGCTTCCCTCTCTCTTTGCTTGCCTCTCTGCCTACTTGTGATCTCTGTCAAATAAATAAATAAAATCTTAAAAAAAAAAAAAAAAAAAAGAACTGACCTGGTTTGAAGTTGGCTATGTTACAGCCCCACATTATTGGGGGGAGGGGTCTCTCAGCACACATCAGGATTGGGGGTCCAGTTACTCAAGGTGGAAGGTGCTGATAAAGTCCCTAAAGCCCATCGATTATTAGCCCATCCAGGCCTGGTGCATTGAGCCTGAATATTTTTCTAGGACTCAACTAGAAGAATATCCCTGCTTCCTCTGGAGAGGGCCTCTTGTTGAATCATAGGCTAGTTGATGGTTGGCACCATCTCTACCGTATCTTCTAGAGAGTCCTTGAAGAATCTGGGCCCTTTGTTATCTCTCTTCTCTGCACCTAAAATAGATCTGTCTTCCTTTCCCTGGCATGTCCTGGTTTTAGCATTAAATGTCCCCCATCCCAAAAAAGCCATCAGTCCTTGGCAACCAGGGCCCTAAGTAACACAGCATCAAAGAAAACCTGTGTGTAATATAATACGATATAAATGCATAGGTTTATGATAGGTATATACCAAAAGGAAAGCTATCAAAAATATAATTATAGTGGGTGACTGGCATATTTTTTGTAATCTTTGACAGATCACTTAAGTACAAAGAAAACTTAAAAATAGATTTCAACAATTAATAAACTCGTTTTAATCTATACAATTGAACATTGTAGTCCACAGAGAAAAGACTTTGTTTTCACCTCATTCAATAACATTGGCAAATCTCTCAGATGTATTTTATCATGGAAGTTAGGTCAGGACGAATCTTTGCTGGAAGCTTGTCATTCCATAGGTACTCTAGGAGTCTGGGGCCCCGGACTTTGTTGTTGTCGTTGTAAACAGAGGCAGTTTTTGGTATTCTGGTCTTAAAATTCTTTCGAGCTAAAACTATGGTAGTCAAGGTATATAGACTAAAATATTAGGGCTGCAATATCTCTTTTAGAGATTCAAAATTCTACTTCAAACATCTTGGGTGTGTCCTTGTCCACAGTCCAAAATGCTTAAACTATACAGAAATATCTTTTGAAGAAAAAAATTTCTCATGGACCCGAGGTTGACTTTTATTAAAATGTAACTTAAATATGTACACTCTTAAAGACCAGTTATAAACACCCAGGCATTATAGCTTTCATATAACTAAAATACCAAAATCAATTTACAAATAAATGTAACTATAAAACTTTAAAATGTCAAACTAATAAAATTAACTTCTTGCAACAGATAATATTGTTTTGCTGGAATTAAAACTCCATTTTGGGTTTATCAACAGAAAGATATAGTCTCATGTCTAGTTACTACATGTTATCACTACCTGAATTTTGGCTTCAACAATACCAGTGCGGACAACTAATAAAGCATGTATGCAAAACAATATTAGTAACCTCAAAAATGTGTTTGCTACCTTGAAGATAATCCGGTATCATAATTTAAAATTCTACTAAAAACCGTCCTGAGATGCCTACATAAATGGGTGCCATTTCATACTAATAAAAATAGTACTCACTAACATCTATTGAACTTTAGTATATGCTCCAAGTCTTTCACATGTAGTAACTCTAATCCTTGCAATATCACTATGAAGTCAGTACCACATATTTATCTCCATATTATCAAAAGAAGAAACTGAGGATCACAGAGGTTGAGTAACTTGCCCAAGTTTCACAGCTAGTAAGTAGAAAAATGAATTTGAAGTCAGACAGTCTGGCTCCACTCGATCATTACACCAAATTACCAGTCTCATTGCTTTGGACACAACGTAGTTATCAGGGGTTACTAAATCTGCATCAAATTTAGATCTAATCCAATTATTGCTGAAACCAGCAACAGCAACTCTGTCATTGTGTTTTCACTCCAACACCTGCTGCTAATAGGTTGCTGCAACTCGTGCATGTGAAGGTGTGACCAGCAAGAGAGCATCAGTCCTTGCCAATACAGTGCTGATTCCAAGAATTGTTCTTTTGAGCCTGACGAGCCGATGCCCTGTGTGGACTCACCGTTCTCTCCGTATACCTCTAATTAAACTCCCTCTGCCTGATGACCTGAGCCACCAGGCCTGCCCCTGGCTCACACGGAAAGATACAGAGGCAAATATAGGCCCCACCACTGGCTTTGGAGTTGCCATCAAGATAATCCAAAACACATTTTTATTATTAATTATTTAAGATTATTACTAAAACTGCTAATTTTAGAGAGGACACAGATCCCTCAAAATATATATATCTCAGAACCCCAGTGGTCTGAGAGACCCATGAGTGATATAAGCTCCCACGGAGGAACACTTTATTTTTATTTTTATTTTTTTTTTATTTGAAGGAACACTTTAAAAACAGTGGTATGAATCCCTCCTTGTGTCTGACAAGAACATGACTGAAGCCATCATTCCAAACACTGTTGTATTTGCGAAGAGTTCTTTTCTGCTCTTAGAATCAAGAACTGTTGTGCTTCACTTACGTTTTTATTTTGTGTTTTATGTTCTGGACATGTGACATTCTGCGTCCCATACTTTTCTGCACAGCTCTCAGCACGATCTATGATTATACATTCATTGACAGAGTTTCCTGATGAAGGTCGGTTCCTCGCATTCATCTGTAAGTGCTGTCAGGACAGAGACCATGTCTGTCCCTGCACCCTTCACAGAACCTGGCGCAGAGTAGGTCCTCAATGAGTGTTTGTTAAATGAACAAATGAGTGAAGGAGTCAATAAATAAATAAAACACATGAGTCATGGGTTGGTCAGTTCTCCTTTTTCAGTGAGATGCTGGAAAGTTTAGAGCTGGATTTGTTTACCTTCATACCAAGTGTAGAGGGTCTTATGCTTGTATTTTTGTATTAACTTCATTCTTAATACCATTTTATATCTCTACCCTTAATCTTTTTTCTTTCTTATTTACTTCTAAGTTAGTCTCCTTTGCTATGTTTTATGAAGCCCGATAAACTGTCTTAGATTCCTTGTAGAACAAGGTAAGTGATAAATACACTTATCAAAGTCTTTTCAATATACATTTAAAACCTTAACACTAAATTCTGTCCCAACAAACATATTTGATCACCTGTAAACTCTTAAAGAATAGCTGTGATGTGCTAATTCTAGCACCATCCTAACATTTAAAGCTAATTCAAACCAAGCCCAGAAACCACATGTGGTGTGTCATTTCAGGCAGTGTTATATATTTTGTATGTAACAAGCAGATTTCTAATAAGGCTAGGCAATTGGACAAGAAAGAATATACAGCTTTCCACAAAAATGTATGGATTTGGGATCAAAGAACAATTTACCTTTAGTGGTTCTCCAAAATATATTGAAATTATAATAATAATGTTTGCTATTGGGGGTGGGAAGATGAAAAGTGGACAGGAGTGGGGGAAGAGGCAGGGCTGGGCAAGATCCTGGTCCCTAAGCACTGACAAAAGTCTGATCACTTTACAGAATGAATGTAGAACACTATAAAGCAAAAATATTAAATGGTCTAAATCCCTCTGTAAAATCTCTAACATATACTATTCATATGCTAGTGGCCAGAGTGACTTGCAAGTCTGAAACTTCAGTTATCTGCTTATTCATTTAAAGCACTTTCACTTCAGATGTTTACCAATTCTCTCTTAAAATGAAACCCAATGTTTAAATCCCTTTAACAAGGCCACCCCTACAAGTTACATGCATCTCATGTACCTTAACTAGACCCACACACTAGATGTGAAAGGAGGTGGGTCTACCCTCTCCAATCACTTGCTCCCACCAGGATGTCAGATCAACCTCTCCTTTGGGCTTAGTCAGAAAGCACAAAATGTCCATTTAGCAAACTGAGATTTGATTTCTATTATTAATAAAGCTCATTTGAGTCAGTTGAATCTTAGACAACAAACTGCAAGAGGCAAGAGTGGGTGTAAAGAAACAGATGGGTAATAATCATGTGTCACAGATAAATGACAATTTTTAAAAGAATTTGATAGGGTGTGGGCTGGGGCTTTTTTCCCTCTTCCCTTCTCTCTCTCTCTCCCTCCCTCCCTCTCCTGGGGCTTTCTCTCCGTCTTTCTTTCTCCCTCTCTTTGGCAAGGGGTGGAGATTACAGAAGAAAAGGAAGGGGGAGAAAAAGCAAGACAATAGGCTAGACAGAGCGCCTGATCGGCATCCTAAAGCAGTCTGCCCCGCCCCCACTCCCCCTCCCCAACCTAACACCTGGTAGCTCAGTGGTTGTGATTTCAAAATTGGCAGACGCTGCCCACCCCCCACCCCACCCGGCCTCCCGGACCAAGGGTGGCCTCCAACGAGGGGGCAGGAGGGGAGAGGAGGCGGAAAAAGAGAGAGGAGGGAAGATGAAAGCTAGGAGAGGAACAGACTGGCAAGACCTCTTGGGGACAGTGGCCTTTTTTCCCTCTAAAGTGGTGGAGTGGCATAAAAATCCAGATCCACTGGGGCCCGCTCACGTGCCAACTCCCCTGCTCCAAATGCAGGCGGCTGCGGATGCCGCACCTGCTGCCCCGCAGCTGCGGCAGAGCGCCCCACCTCGAGCCTTGACAACGCCCGGGGGACGCGCCCAGCCCACCGAGAACCCCGCACCGCTCCCCCGGAGGGTGGCGGCCGAGCGGGAAGGGAAGGGAGGGGCGGGCCTCCGTGAAGCAACGCTTGCCACCCGCCAGCCCTGACCGTGAAGAAAGCCCCACCTGTCAGGCGTGGCGCTTGGAGCGAGTGTGTCCGACCATCCTCATGCAGAGGCCACCCCTACTCAGCCCCGCTTTCCGAAGAACCTCTAATGTTACATCATCAACAGAAACCTTTAGGCACAAAACACACAGCCGTGAGGAAGGGCGGCATCACACACACACACACACACACTAGCAGACACTCGCCAATCGGGACCAACCAGCTCACGCACAGTGGAGGGATGGTGTAGGGGTCTCAAATTCCATTAAAAGAAACAAAACCAAGGCAAGCCACGATGCCCATTCCCAAGACGGGCTTACCTCCTGCACAGCATCTTATCCATCCCTGGTCTTCCACTGTGGGTTGTTGTTTTGCTTTGTTGTCTTTTCCTTTGGGTGTCTGCTTAATAAATGCACCCAGCTAATCTGCAGAGCAATGTTTTCTACCCATCCTGCAGCCCCACACTTGTCAGAGCTGCCAGGAATCCCACCAGCAATGCAGCTTCTCCGCGTCAGCGGTAATTACAGACAACAGAGGCTGCTACTTCTTGACAAAAGGCTGTCGTTCCCGCTCGTCCCTTACAGCCCTGCCGTCAGAATTCAATCCATTTCCCGCACGAGGCTGGGAGGAAATGAGAGCTCTCTTGGCCGTGCGCGCTGACAAAAGACGCTTGGCGGCGCCCACAGCGCCCCCTCTAGCGGGCCGCTGCCCGGCTGCCCGAGGGCCGCGGTGCTGCAGTGCCCCCACCCTCAGTGCCCGCCGCCGCGCTGCCGCAGTCCCGCGCCCGGCCTCTGCCCACGTCCACTCCGGCACAACCAACTGCCCGCAAGAGCCAAGAGCTAATATGAGGATTTTGTTACTAGGAAGGAAATCTGAAACGCGAGCTTCCGTAAACGATATATTCTCCCTGGGATTAAAAAAAAAAGAAGAAAAGAAAAGAAAAAAGTCTTACAGCTGGAATATTTATTGCCTGGGAAGGACATCTGCCTTTAGAAAATTATTAAGGATTTTAATAGCAATCGTCGACCATTTGAATTCTGAGCCCAAATTATCCCTATTCTAATTCTTCTACTAGAGCAAAATTTTTGTTGTTGTGCTGCGGTCTGGGACTGTGAGCCGAGCTCCCTCCAATTCTCATTACTTCCTCCTCTCACCACTCTCCTCATCCCAGAGGGAACAGGTGTTTAGTGAATAGGGAACTGGGTGGAGAACCAGAATACTTGATTATAGTCTCAGACCTGCCATTAACTGTGTGACTTTGATAAAGTCACTTAACCTTTCTGGGCATTATTGTCTCAGTCTGTAAAATGACAGTGTACCTAAAGCATCTTCCACTTCTACTTTCTGACAATTTCTCTCAATATGCCCTCAGAGTAGGAATGTCACGCGGTAGCTTAAGACTTTAGACCCCCATAAGCTCCACTGTCTTCCCCAAATCAGCATTCACTCTTTGTGTGCATTTTTTGTTGTTGTTGTTGTTGTTGTTGTAATGTTGATCGCAGGGCAAGTATGGCTTCCAGAAAAGCCCCTGGTCACTTGCCCCAACCAGATCATGGCCCCTCTGCCCCTTCTAGGTTCTGGGCCACCACCACCTTTAGATGCTCCCATAAAAATCACCAGACTCCACCACAGTGCTGCCGCAGAAACAGAATCTCTGGAGGTGGGCCTAGGAAGTTTTTTATTTTTTAACAAGTATCCCTAGTAATTCCTTTGCACTCTGACACGTAAGAAATGCCACTCTATGTAAGCTACGAGTGATGTGGAAAAAGAGAAAATGCCCTCCACAACCACCCGAGAACTGGCAAATATGCCATCTCAATGCCAGAGTAAATTGTCTTTCTGCTCTAGCTCTTCCAACCCCTCCATCCCCCAGTCTCTATCTCCTCCTTTCCTACCCAGAGCTTCTCATTCACTCCCATTTCACTTTCAGAATCGCTGAGTCCACAAGCCCCTTCCCCATTCTCCTGTCAAAACCTGCTAGAATTATAAGCAGCTGAGCCACCAGGACCCAAGTTCCATCTGGCCAGAACCAGGAAGTCATGTGTTTATTGAGACAATTCAGGTGGCTATGCGTTATTGGTACTGAGTGATGATATCTAGGGAGTGAGGAACATCTTCTCCAGAGCCCTGAAATCATAGTTATGGTGGGCCCTTTTCTGAAATAGAATCCAAAAAGGGAATAGAGAATTTTTGTTTAGTCCAGAAATAGCAGGCTTCATAAATCCCCTTAGTCATCTCCATCACTCAAGAATTTCTCTTCCTGATGTATTATTTAGCTTTCTCAAACTAGTAATTGCAAACTCTTGTTGGCTCCTGACAATGTTCTGAAGGCTTTACATCCATTTTTATTCATTTAATCCTCACAAGAACTCCATAAGGACAGTACCATTATTACCCCATTTTACGGTTGAAGAGATTGACAGAGAGGTTAGGTAACTTGCCCAAGGTCACACAGCTAGTGGGTGGTTGAGCAAAGATTCAAAAGCACACAATATGGCTCGAGAGCTTATAAGCCCTAACCACTACCCTGCACATGACTTCTGGGAGGAGACAAAAAAAAAAAAAATTAACTTTGAAAGGCAGAACTAGTACAAGACACTGATAAAGTTGATAAGGCTGATATATTGTTTTCCAAAAAAAGTGATTCTGCTCTTCTGGTCATCACAGTCTTTAAAAAAAAAAAAAATCCTCCAGCTTCTCTTATATGCCATCTGCATGTGACAAGTGCTGGAAAGATTAACGCCATCCTGTGGCTTTAGGAATTGTTCAAATATCAGATAAGAAGCAAGACTTCAATATATAAACTTCAATATTAATAGCCCATATGGAATTTTAGTTGAAGTTCCTAAAGTTCTCACTCAATTCCAAATTCACCTTTAAATCCTACAAAAGGAACAAGAACTGCAGTTGGTTCCACAGGCTATCGCGGGAAGATCACGAGAATTCAGAGTCCCCACCACAGAAAACCCAAGATGCCTAGCCCTTAACTAGGGACAGGAAAGCATAGAAGACTCCATGTCAGGCCCAGAAAAATCACATCTGACTAGCCCCCAATGACCAAGTAGTTTAAAATTAGATTTTCTGACTGGTTTGCAGTAAAATTATTTCTAATCCCGATGTCTTTGACAAAAAATGTTTCTAGTCAGCAATAACTTATAAAGTGAGCAGATGGCAGTGTAACAGACTGTAGTGCCTCCACCTCCTGGTATTCATGTCTTTGTTTAATCCCCTCCCCCTTAGGTGTGGCAGGACCTGTGACTTGCTCCTAACTAACAGAATACAGCAAAAGGGATGGGATGTCACTTCTGCGATTGCCTTACATAAGATTCTTCATCTTGCGGACTTTCTTGATTGCCGCCTTGGTTTGTATGCTTTGATTAAGTAGCAATGCTAGGAAGACCCACACAGCAAGGAACTGAAGGTGACACCTGGTCAACATCCAGCTACAAACTGAGATCATCAGTAGAGGAAATGAACTTGGAAGCAGATCTTTCCTCAGTCAAGCCTTCAGCTGAGACCCCAGCCCAGACTAACACCTTGATTTCTGCCTTCTGAGTGAGCTTAAAGCAGAGGACCCCGCTAAGCCATGCCCAGATGTAACCCCTGATCCATTGAAACGGTGAGATAATGAATGTGTTAAGTTGCTATGTTTGTGGTAATTTGTTACACAGCAATAGGTAACTAATACAGTACCTTAGCACCCTCTAGGCACAGGCATAGTTATCAGTGGCCTTCCCTAGGGCATGTCAAAGGTGCTGGAGGGATTGGCACCCCAGAGGATCAGCTCTCAAACAATGACCATCAGGAGTTGATGAACAGCCTGGCTCCCTTGTTCCTAAGTGTTGGAAGGAGACCTCTGAAGCATATTGTACATAGTTTCCCAGAGTGCCTCAGCAGGACTCAGCCCCAGTGGCCCACACCAGTAACCTGCTCACTTGTGCATCTTTCAGAAAAGTCTGGCTTTTCTTCCCTATGTTACTTCCCCACTCCCCTATTGGTAGTTCCTAGGCTTGTCTCCCAAATAAACTATAAATCATAGCCTACTTTGAGGGAAATCAAATTTAAGACGAGAGAGGGGGGAAAGACGGTGCTTTCAAAGCAAGACCAATGACAAATTTTAAGTCTAGGTTTCCTGAAGATGCCCCTCTCCAAACAGGTGAAAGGACAGCCAACCCTGTGGCTGAGGCCTGCTGTGAAAAGAAAATGAACTGGGAGTCCAGGGCCTGGGGCTCCAGTCTCAGTCCTAGTGGCTGTGAACACTGAGGAAGAACTGACCCCAGGTCTCATTTTCTAGCTATAAAGTAAGGGTAACAGCCCTTGCCCTCTGCTGTGGGCTGAATTGTGCTCCCCCTACCAACCCCCTGTCGCCAATTGCTATGTTGAAGTCCTAACCTCCAGAACCTCAGAATGTGACTGTATTTGGAGATGGGGTCTTCAAAGAGATAACTGAGATAAATCAATGAGATGCTTAAAAGATTAAAAAATTAGGTGATTTGGATAGGTCCTTATCCAATAGAACGGGTGTATTTATAAGAGGCAATGTGGACGCGACTGGTGCAGAGGGAAGACCATGTGAAGGCACAGGGAGAAGTCAACCATCCACAGCCAAGGAGAAGAAAACCAACTCTGCTGACACCCTTATCTCTTGGTCTCAGGTAAACTTCTGTTGTTCAACCCACCCAGTCTATGCTACTTTGTTATGGCAACCCTAGAAAACTAAGTCTCCTACCATCCAGGGTTGTCATACAGACAAAATAGGATACCAAGTGTAAGTACTTACAGTCTTATTACTGATCAGAATGAGACAACCAGCAGCCATAACCCCGGGGTGCTAAAGCAGCACACACAGCTGGTGGAAAGGCCCCAGACGCCAGAGGAAAGGCAATCCTTATTATAAAGTGGCAGAGAACTCAGCTAAATTGTGTCCTAGTGTTCTGTAGAAGGTAGAACTTACAAGTGATAAAATTAGATATTTAACAGAGGAGATTTCTAAGCAAAATAGTGAAAGTGCAACTAGGGTCCTTCTTACTGCTTATAGTAAAAGAGGAGAGATGAATTAAGGAAGAATCATTAAACACAAAGGAACCAGAGCTTGAAGACTGGGAAAATTCTCAGCCATTCACATTGCAGAAAGTGAAAAAGCTTGTTCTGAAGAGAGCAATAATGGTATGGCTGAATAACCATTTGATAAAGAGGTCATGGAGTATAACTCATGGACCTAATCAGCCATCTTAGCAGAGGCTAGGAATAGAGATGGGTTTTTCCAACAAAGACAGTGGTGGTTTGAACTAATGCAGGACAGAATGAAGGAAGGCTGCCGAATTTCTTGGATCCTACAGGATGAGACCACAAAGCTATTCAGTTGCAAATGTGCACTGCTCTTCCAAGAAAGGGAAGAATGTCCCCAAAGACGATTCAGAGATCACCAGGGCTGCCATTTCAACCACACGCCCAGAGGCCAAGTTGGTTTCCTGCTGGCTTCAGAGGGCAGGGCCACTGCAAAGCTGTGCGGGGTGATGCTTCCACTACGGTGGGCCTGGAAGGTAGGACACTGAGCCAAAGAGGATATAAGGCTTAAGATATAATGGAATTTGCCTTGCTAGATTTGGGAATTGCCTGGAATCCATTACTCCTTTCTTCTTTCTGATTTCTTCCCTTTGGAATGGGAATGTCTGCCCTATGCCTGCTGACCACTGTATTTTGGAAACACACAATTTATCTGGTTTCACAGACTCATGTCTGGAAGAGAATTTCACCTCAGGATGAATCATACCTCAACTCTCACCCATACACGAGTTAGAGGATATTTAGATGAGACTTTGAACTTCAGACATCAGAACTCATGCTAGAACCAGTTTTTTGGGGCTGTTGAGATGAAATGAATGTATCTTGCATGTGTTAAGGGCATGAACTTTTGGAGTCAGGGGCCAAAAGCCATGGACTGAATTGTGTCCCCCTCTTCCCTCCCCCAGATTCATATGTTGAAGCCTAGCCCCCCAGTGTGACTGTACTTGGAGATAAGGCTTTTGGGTGGTTGTTAGGATTAAATGAGGTCATAAGGTTGGGGCCCTTAATCCAATAGAATCGGTGTCCTTCAAAGAGGAAGGGAGACAAGAGTTTGCTCACTCATGCACATACTGCTCATTCTCTTCACCCACCCCCATCCTACCATGTGAGGCCACAGAGAGAAGTCTGCAAACCAGGAAGAACAACCTCACCAGAAATCAAAACTTATCTGACCTTGATCTTGGACTTCTCAGCCTCCAGAACTGTTAAACCGTCGTTTAAGCCACCCAGTATAGGATTTATATTATGGCAGCCCAAGGAGATATACACTTTCTGTGCCTTGGTTTCTCCACGTATACAACATCAGGTCTATCTCATAGGACTGTTATGAGAGCAAGGTAACATATGTCAAGTATGGGAACAGATACAGCATATATGAAGTGCTAGGTCATTGTGAGCAATGTTATAAAGATGAAGACTGTCTTCAAGCTCAAGGTTATGGCCTTAGCTGGGAATTTAGACATCCTTGAAAACCATCACTGCCAGTGGCCAATGCCTAACCATTCCATACTCTTCTAGCTTAAGTTTATATTCCTATTAAAGGTTAATTTCCCCAGAGAGGGTAATAGGGACTTTTTCCTTAAGTGATGAAAACAGACAGAATAAAAGATATTAGATATAAGTCCTGAAAGAATGAGGATGGAAGCTACATAGGGGCTAAAGGATAAGCATGAAGGCTGAAGACCCTGAAATCAACTTCTTCAAAGCATGAGATTAAGGAAAAAGAGTTGAGTAGGTATGTGACAATTTAGCCCATTTAAAGGGTAATTGTTAAACTTTGAATTATTACAATTTTTTAAGAGACTTCAAAACTTTCAAGACTGCATTTATTGTCTCTAGAAGGTAGCCCTGGGCTGGCCTTTTCACTTTTCATATTTGGGGGAGCCTGTAACAGAGAAGAAAGTCCCTTATAAATGGCTAAACGATAAAAGCAGACAGTTCCCAAAGGAACTATGTAAAAAATGTTTCATTAGTAACCAAAGCTGTTTAAATTGAAAGAGACCATTTTTTACCTATTAAAATTCTATCATTTTAATAAATCCCACTGTTAGCAAGGATACAGTGAAATTGGCACTCAGAGCTGGTGGTATTATAAATGGCCTCATGCATCAAGTCATAGATTGTACCTACCCGTGACTCAGGACATCCACTTTTACGAATCTATCCTAAAAAGAAAGAAAGAAAGAAATAGGTAAACACACCAGGCTATTTGCCATGTTTATAAGAACAAAATACTGAACACAACTTAAATGTCCAAAAATTAGAAAACCAATCCATTTAATGGACCATTAAAACTTATAATAAAGACTACATGTTAATGATAGAATAAGAAGAAACAGAACACACAGTGGTATATACCTGTGATAATTTCTTAATTCAGTCGTATAAGAAAAAATTTTGGAAGCATTTTAGTATATTTCCATCAGTGGTTTACTAAGATGGTAAGGTCATTTTGGGTCTTAATATTCTGAAATCTCAACTTGAAGAAAAAAAACAAACCCATGATGAAAAACAATGTCACTCCAATCAATCACCGTGGATAATAAAGCACTACAGTCACATGCTTTAATTCAGTTTATAAAAACACATTTACCTATTTCCTAGTCTAGTCTCATTTATATTTCAAGGGTGAGTTTTGTTAGAATGAAAGGCAGTAAAGAGTGTAACATTATTACCCGTATGCCTTGATTCCATCCTTCACTGACCCAGTGGATACTGGGCAAGTTCCTTAACTTCTGTTTTCTAATTTCCTGACATGTAAAATGGATATAATTATACAGCACAGGGTGGTCATGAAATTAAATAAGTTAATATATATATACACCACCAGGAATCGTGCCCAGCACAAAATAAGTATCAATAACTTTTCTGACCTTGATCAAGTCTTTCCACTATATACGTGATTAAGCTAAGACGGAGTTCCAATTTGGCTTTAAAGGTTTCATTTTTACCCAGAGAACAAATAATCCAATCAAGAAATGGGCAAAAGATATGAACAGACATTTCTGCAAAGAGGACATCCAAATGGCCAAAAGACACATGAAAAAGTGTTCAACATCACTCGGCATCGGAGAAATACAAATCAAAACCACAGTGAGATACCACCTCACACCAGTC
>CM052885.1:45224785-45243082 GCA_028534135.1 Potos flavus | reverse complement strand
GCACCCCCAATGTTCATAGCAGCAATGTCCACAACAGCCAAACTGTGGAAAGAGCCAAGATGCCCTTCAACAGACAAATGGATAAAGAAGATGTGGTCCATACACACAATGGAATATTACTCAGCCATCAGAAAGGATGAATACCCAACTTCTGCATCAACATGGATGGGACTGGAGGAGATTATGCGAAGTGAAATAAGTCAAACAGAGAAAATCAATTATCATATCATTTCACTAATTTGTGGAACATAAGGAATAGCATGGAGGACATTAGGAGAAGGAAGGGAAAAATGAAGGGGGGAGAAATCAGAGTGGGAGATAAAACATGAGACTATGGACTCCAGGAAACAAACAGGGTTTTAGAGGGGAGGGGAGGGGGATGGGGGGATGGGTGAACCTGGTGGTGGGTATTAAGGAGGGCACGGATTGCGTGGAGCACTGGGTGTTATATACAAACAATGAATCATGGAACACTACATCAAAAACTAATGATGTACTGTATGGTGACTAACATAATAAAAAAATAACTATTAAATTAAAATGGTCTAATTTTTAAAACTCATTTATTTTTCGTTCGTAAATTTAGGAATTCCTTATATATGAGATCCTAAAATTGTGAAGATATTTTTAAAACAAGGTATTAAATTTGATGGTATGCATATTTGGCCTAAGATAAGACAAAAGTAATTTTGGTTTAGATCTATGTAATAAATCAGCCCTTTTTTTCCTGGTATTCTGGTATAATTCATCTATGTGAATCACAATCTTGTTTACTAATTTGGTTTCATTTTTTACTCTGGTTTGAATACTATAATTTAATGATAGCTTCAAATTTTATTTTGACACCACAAAAATGTTTGAATAAGAGAGGGATAAGTTAAAAACTATAAATAATGCAAAAAAAAAATTGCAGCCAAGGTCAATCAGGAGGAAGTCTGTAAGACCTCAAACCAGAATAGAGCATTATTAAGGGCCAAGTGCATAAACTCAGAGCACAGAGCTAGGATGCCTGTGGCTTATTGTTGATTGCTCACCAATCAATATTGATTGCCCATGATGAATGAAGCAGATTTAATAACGTATGTCCAAGTGAACACTGACATGCCAAACACTGCTCTAGACACCTCACTGACGGGATTCCATTTGAGCCTCACAATTTCCTGATGTACAAGGTAGGTACAATTATCATTTCTATTCCACAGATGGGAAAACTGAGGATTAGAGAGATTCAGTAGCTCACCCAAGGATGCACAACTAGCAAGAGGTAAAACCAATATTTGAACCCCAGTATTTGGTCTCTAGAACCCGCACTCAACTGCTATTCTAAACTGCCTACCACCACCCGCCATCATTTGTGACTCCACAGCTCCCATTGTCCCTTATATCACACTAAGCAATTTGCTTATTACAGTATGCTTGGTTCCAGTTCCTACAAGCCTTTGTTTCTATAGCAGTCATGCTGTAGAATGGACCAAGGGGTCTCGTCAGAGTGACAAAGCAAGGGCAAAAAGTCTACTTTGTGGACTTGGAGAAGCAGGCTGCAACTTCTATCTAGCAGCTTTCTTAGTTTGGCAAAGAAATAAGAGCTATTATAATAAACTCTTGTTTGTCCTTAGAAAATACGCCTTCCTATAAGAAACAACTGAGGGTTGCTGGAGGGGAGGTGGTGGGGGGTTGGGGTAACTGGATGATGGGTATTAAGGAGGGCACGGGATGTAATGAGCACTGGGTATTGTATGCAGTGATGAATCACTGAACTCTACCTCTGAAACTAATAATATACTATATGTTGATTAATTGAATTAAAATTTAAAAAAATAAAATATTGCCTTCCCACAAGGCCAACTAAAAAATATAAGTGCATGCATGTGCCCACATGTGCATGGGTATGTGGGATCACCATGGATCTTTATGTATGGCAAGTTAGTTCTTTTTCTGGAGACCTCGGAGTTAGAAAAACGTTTGATGAATTAATTAGAGTCATAAAAAAGTAAACTTATGTCTGTACTGGATAATTCTAGAGGGGTTGCCTTCTCCTTGAGTTGCTTACCAATTAATTTGGAGACATAATAATAGATTTTCCAAACTAGCAAACTCCACTTTCCCACCTAAGTACTTTCACAAAATTATCTTATTTCAATCATCTTTTAGCCTGGAAAATTCCACACACCTCAAGGAAAATATTTTGGGTTTTTTGACATCTATGTGGCTATTTAAGAAGAAACACTTTACCAGACTCCTGTTTGGGGAGATAACTCCAGTCGTAGACATCATGCTCTGGCGACAAGTGTATGCTGACTCACCACTGCCACCATCTGCCCAAGGCCTTTCCTCCTCATTCTTCAAGCCCACAGTACAGCTGGCATGCTGGATGATGTTTCTGGATAGATCTCTAGCCAAGGATATAGGTGGCTCAGAAGGATTGTTCCTATAGTTCTGGCGATCTGGATTTTGTCTCTAGAAACCACATTTAGTTGTCAAACAATATAATAGTACAGTCAGATTTTGAAGATTTAAGTCAATATATTTCAAAATTTTAATCGATGTAGTTTCATTTAAGTGGTAAGGGCAATCTTAAGTTATTATGGATGAAAAGAAAAACATTACTCAATAGACTGTATTTGTTTTTTCTACAACCTTAAAATGTTTGTGCAATTGGCAACTGCATTAAAAAGATTATGCCATGGAGATCCTGTAGTTTATAATAAATGCAGCACAAAGCACTTCTGTCACCCATGCAAGGAAAAACTAAGGCAGCCACCTGCTCATGTGCAAACACTGCGGTCATGCCCCAGCCCAAGCATCCAATTGGCTAACAGGATAATCCATTCCCACCGTTGCAGAATGTATCCCCTCAGAAGACACCCTAGTAGGATGAGTGGACAAGGAAAAAAAAAAACTGAAAGTACCATTATATACCTGGCCATTCCTGCCCTAAGTTTCTAGAATGATTGTGTTTCTCTACTCTCTAGTATCTGTCCTTCTCTTCTGTCCCTAAACACAATCACATCGCTACATAAAAAAGACTTTCACTGATCTAACCACCTCTTCCCTCCTTTTGATCCTTCTTTCTGGTCTCAGATTTCCAGGTTTAATGGACTTGAAATTTGCCATTGTGCTCTGCCTGGACTTCAGATACTTACACTCAACCCCCTATAAGCAGACTTCCAAGCCACTCCTATCCCGCATCTCACATGCTGGGCCTCTCTGCAGCTTCTTGTACTACTTCCTACCCTCAGATTCCCAAGAGTCTCCCCTGCCTGACCTTAGGTCCTATCTTTCTCCTCCACCTTCCTGCTACCTTCTCCTCTCTGATTGCTCCTCCTCCATCATGTCAATGGTGTCACTTAGGGCTCATTTCTAAGGCCTTTCTCTGTATCTTACCTCCTCTGAAGACTGATCCACTTACAAGTCTTCAAGGCTTGCCTGACCATACAACCAGCCCATATAACTAGCCCACAACTTACACTGCCTAAAGGACACTTCTGAGCTGTGCACCCCGATAATGGTGGTGACTTTGACTATGTGCTTCACCGGTTTGCAAAGCAGGTTTAATTATTTCATTCCACCAAATGGTTGCAAATCCCAGGAGACCGGCATCACAACCATTGCCGGGCATTCCACCAGAGTTGTCCCTCAGGGAGGGCCTCTCCAAGGGAAATGCCTCTTCCCTTCCGAGTCCAGTTTGATGGAAAACCGCCATTACAGCGTGGGTTTATGGAAGCCTCCTCTCACTCCCTAGCTATCAAGATTCTATTAAAGATTCAGCAGTTAGGAGCTAGGTGCCCTGGACAGTGACAGGAGGTAAGTATATACCTCAACCAGGAACTTGGCTCCAAAGCTCACACAGATCTGGATTCAAACCCCCAATCCTGACATTTCTGAACTATGTGGCCTTTCCCTGTATTTTGTTTCCTCCTCTATAAAACATGGGTCATAATAACTCCCAGAATTGTTATAAACAACCGAAACATATAAATTGTCTGGCACATGGAAAGGGCTCAATAAATGGTAGATATTCCTCTTAATTCTTAATCCTTTACCTCAGAATCTTTGGCTCCTTCCAAAACATCACTGAGAACTTGTATGTATTCAGTTGCACCTTTAAGGATATCAACTTTGCTAGGCTTCCTGCTTTGGGGAAGAAATGGCACAAGTGCCTTCAGCTTGGCAAAACCGCGGTTGAGATTTTTTATCTGGAAAACAAAAAAAAGCAAAATGACATACAGAGAAGCTAATTTGTACAGCTATTCCCACCCCCCCCCCAACCCCAAACCACAGAAGAGGGCTGTAAGGGCTTGTTTGCACAGCTCTTGTCTGAGTGGTGAACCAAAGCAGGCACATGCCAGAGTCATCGCTCCACCAGCAGTGTAGTTCCTGGCAATCGAGGAAAGGCTGGCATAAACTCAGCACTCTGGGTGAATGGGCTGGAAGGGATGGGGGTCTATGTTCTTGCTGAACTCCCTCCTCTTCCTCATAGCATGCCCACTGCAATGTTCAGGCAGTAGGGTAGTGGCTAGAACTCTAAGTCAAAACATCAGGATTTAAAACCCAGCTCCATCATATACTAGCTTACAAGAATGTGTAGGATACTTCATATCACCAAGCTATGGTTTATCTGCAAAGTGGAAAATACCCACCTTGTAAGCTTTTTTGTGGTGATTAACATAATTACACATAAAACACTTCTTCCTGACCTGGCACATAGAAAGTCCTCAGTAAGTGGTACTGATAATGAATAAAATGTGCAAATACTTGTCCACTCAAACAGTATGCCATCAACTCTTTAACCTCTTTCCCAGACAAACTGAGTCAAGTGTTAGAGTCTAGAGAATCTGCATGTTGGCAAGATTTGAAAGGCAGAATATGGTTATTTATCTATATGTTTATTAGTCTCCAGGGCCTAATCCTTCAGTTCTGAAGGCCTGGAACGCTGATGACCATCCTCCAAAGGGAACTGGCCCTGGAAGAACTGGCTTCCACTACACCATAAAGCCGATATACTCATATTGATTGAGAGCCTTCTCCCACTCCAGATCAAAGTGAACAATGGACAGTCATCCCATTTCAGCAGAATATAAAAACCAATAAAAGTATAAAAATGTGGAACTTTGATAAATGAACTACAAAAAATAGAAATTAGATATCATTTTTCATGTGCCAAGTCGGTAATATTGTTTTGTTAATCATACCCAGCATTAGAGATGAACAAAGGGAAGTTTTCTATCCCATTAGAAGGGATTAAAATTAGTAAACTTCTCTAGAAAGCAGTTGGGCAACTGGTATCAAAAGCTGTGAGATTTTATACATCCTATGTCCCAGTAATTTCATTTTTAGAATTTTGAGAGCAATTATCACACATAAAGACCAGTAAAAAGCTGCAAAAAGCATAAAGACTGGATGAGGTATGGTCCATTTTATGACAGAGTATGCAGTAAAAAGCTGTTCTTTCAAAGAATGCTTAAGAATGAGGAAATGCCAAATCAAAACCACAATGAGATACCACCTCACGCGGGTCAGAATGGCTAAAATTAACAAGTCAGGAAACGACAGATGTTGGTGAGGATGCGGAGAAAGGGGAACCCTCTTACACTATTGGTGGGAATGCAAACTGGTGCAGTCGCTCTGGAAAACAGTTTGGAGATTCCTCAAAAAGGTGAAAATAGAGTTACCCTATGACCCAGCAATTGCACTACTAGGGATTTACCCCAAAGATACAAATGTGATGATCTGAAAGGCCACCTGCACCCCAGTGTTTATAGCAGCAATTCCACAATAGTTAAACTATGGAAAGAGCCCAGATGTCCATTAAGAGATGAATAAAGAAGATATGGTATATATACACAATGGAATGTTACTAGGCCATCAAATAAATGAAATCTTGCCATTTGCAACGATGTGGGTACAACTAGAGAGTATTATGCTAAGTGAAATAACTCAATCAGAGAAAGACAATTATCATATGATTTCACTCATATGTGGAATTTAAGAAACAAAACGGAGGGGTCACCTGAGTGGCTCAGCTGGTTAACTCTCTCTGCCTTCCACACAGGTCATGATCCCAGGGTCCTGGGATCAAGCCCCATGTCAGGCTCCCTGCTTGGCCAGGAATCTGCTTCTCCCTCTCCCTCTGCTCCTCTCTCCACTCATGCTCTCTGGCTCTCTGTCTCGCTCTCTCTCAAATAAATAACTAAAATCTTAAAGAGAGAGACAAAACAGAGGAGCATAGGGGAAGGGAGGGGAAAATAAAACAAGACAAAAATCAGAGAGGGCAGAGAGGGAGACAAACCATAAGAGACTCTTAATCATAGGAAACAAACGGTTGCTGGGGGACAGGTGGGTGGGGGGAATGGGGTAACTGGGTGATGGACATTAAGGAGGGCATGTGATATAATGTGCACTGGGTGTTATATAAGACTGATGAATCACTGAACTATACCTCTGAAACTAATAATACACTATGTTAATTAACTGAATTTTTTAAAAAGGATCAGGAAATGCTTTTGATAATGTTAAGTGAAAAAAATGGAAAACTATGTAACATCTCACAATTTTATAATTTATATATGCACACACATAACTAGAAAAAAAAAGACTGGGAGAATATATACAAGAATGTTAGTTCATGGTAGTTATATCTGTGTTAGGGGTGTTTCTGTTCCCTAGTCATTTCTCTATTCTTCAGGTGCATTAACTTTGTCCTTGCAAAGAAGAATGAAGGTCATTAACTTTAAAATAGAGGATAAAACCAGGATGAATTTTCTGCAGAATGCAATTACTTCCTGATGGGAAGGCCCATATAAAATGCAAACTATTGGATCAGAATCTTGTTTGAGGCCACATCGTCGCATCAGATCGCAGGGTTATTTTCGCAAGGGGTCTAATGCTTGGTGAAACCATGCTTTCCCACTCTTGCAGTTTCTCCAACTTTCCCTGGTCTCCTACTCTCACTTGGTCCTTTCTCCTGCCCTTTCCCAAACTCCTAGCGGTTCATCCGGGCTACACTTCCAAAGGGCCTGGGCATGCAGGAACGTCCCCAGCAGAACCTCCCCCTTGATAGGCGCGCCCTCCGTCCCCCCACAACCCGCCCCCCCCCCCCCCCCACACACACACACCCCGGCTCCCTCTCTAGGACCGCCTGGGCTGCAGTCAAACCTCAGGGGCCCCGGTTCAGTTAGAAACACTAAAAGCCACCAGTAGATGTCGCTCGGACTACAGGCCCCAGGACCATTGCGCCTAGTGATTCACCGCGTCCCGGCCTGACGGGGAAATGAGACACGCGCTGGAGTGGGAGTCTGGGGCACGCCGGGGCACCGTGTTTGCTTACTCTAAAAAAGAGAAAAGAATAACCGCCATTGGGCCCCTCACCTCACACTTGCTTCCAGGCAGAGATGCAGAGGGAAGGGAAAGGGGCGGTGGGAGCCCTTTGCACCCCAAGCGCTCACCCAGCGCGAGCGGCTGGGAGATTGAGGCTCAACTCCTGGGCGCTAACCTTTTTGGAAGCACCTACCGAGGGGAGACATTTTTGATGTCGTCACGGGCCTCGCGTGCCCCCATCCCACCCTCAGGCCCCCTTGCAGGCGGTCAGCAGGCGAGGAGCCCATCTCACGGTCAAAGAACGAGCAGCCGGACGAGGGAGGAGGGTAACAAGGAACAAGGCCGCTACGGTTCTCCCAAGCTAGAGACCCGAGCCGGGCCTCAGGAAGTTCGAGTCGCCTCCGAGCCCCGCGGGGGGCGGTGAGTGGGTGCACCGGCTACTGGCCAGGTGTTCGGCGGGGAGCGGCGTGTCGTGGGGCGGCCGAGCCTGGGTGGCCTTGGGGACCCGCGCGGGGCAGGGCGCTCACCCGCTCGCGCTCCTTGGCGTTGGCCACGCGGCGCCGCTCCAGCACCAACTGGAGGTCCTCCGTCGAGGAGTAGCCCCCCGAGGGCAGCCGCTTGAGCCGGCAGACGGCGGCCAGCTGCGGCAGTGGCCCGAACTGCTCCCGCAGCACGTCCTCCAGCACCTCAGCCGGCGGGACACCCAGGAGAGCCGGCGCGAGCGCTGCGTCCATGGCGGAGGGCGGGAGCGCAGGGGGCCGCGCGGCCTTTCATCGCCCGCACCTGGGGGCCTCACGAGGCACGGGGGCGGGGCCTGGACCACCTGTCGCTGTTCTCCTGCCCCGCCTCATGCCAGTCCGGCCGGGCTCGGGCTCTCGGGAAGACTGGCTCTTGGGGATCTGGGTTTCGACAGCTCCGCAGGTGATTTCGGTGAACACGGGATTACTGACAACTCGTTCTCAAATTTGGCTGCACGCTGGAATCACCTGGGGAGTTGGGTTATTCTTAATCCGCCCACCTGGGTAGCAATCCCCAAAATTCTCCTTTGGTCAATCCATGTTGGGGACTGCGCTTCTGGATACATGTATACGCATGTATGCAAATATATGTATGTACATGTATACATTTACCAGAAAAACTTGATGGCTACACACAAAACTTTTAAAAGTTCGTTTTGAAATAAATAAATTTGCAAGAACAGTAAGAGGTCCTGTAGCCCCTTCTCCTAGATTCTCCACTTGTTAACTTTTTTCACGTTTACTCCATTGCCCTCTATGTCTCTATGAGTATTCCCGTTTTCATTATTCTTTTACTAAAGCATTTCCTAAGTCTTGCCCCGTCTTCATGACCTTGACAGTTTCAAAGAGGTGTCTTTTATTCCGAAGGCCCTCCGTCAACTGGGGTCTGCTCAATGTTCCCTCATGTCCAGACCTAGGCCATCCCTTCTTGGCTGGGTCTCCACAGAAAAAATGCTGTCTCCATACATCCCTTCAGAATATACATGATGCTGACCTGTCCCACCACTGGTGAGGTTAACCTTGATCACTCAGTCAAAGTGGTATCTGCCAGGTTCCTTCACCATAAATGTACTAATTTTTCCTTTTGATTGATAAATATTTTGTGAGGAAATCACCAACATCCTTAGCATCCATTGCTGACTCCTGCCTGAATTAACCATCATTTTGTGGCCAAGTGGTTGACATCTTATTGTGGGGAAGAGCTTTTCCTCTTCCCCTATTTATTTATTTATTCATTTTGTATTTATGTCAGCATGAACTCATGACTTTCTATTTTATTTAGTAAGATGTAATTTATTCATATCACTATTTCAATGCTCAAATGGCCCAAGATTTGGCCTGTAGGAGCCCCTTCATGCTGGCTTCTCTGTTCTTTTGACATGACCCCATCACTCTTTGCGTGCTTTCTTACTTGTCCCAAAAAGGCTCACCTTTAATTGTCCCAGCCCAGCCATGGAATCAGTCAATTATTTTAGTGGAAAATGAAATTTAGAAACAAAGATTTGGTGGGTGCCTGGGTGGCTCGGCTGGTTAAGCATCTGCCTTCCACTCAGATCATGATCTCAGGGCCCTGGGATCAAGTCCCATATTGGGGCTTCTCCCTCTCCTCTGCCCCTTCCCCCCACTCATGCTTGCTCATGCTTGCTCATCTATCTATTTATCTATCTCAAATAAATAAACAAAATCTTAAAAAAAAAAAGAAACAAATATTTGGATGCTTGAGCATTTATTCTTTTTGAGATGCAATCCTTCTAAACCCCTTTGGCAGATAGGAAATATACATATGTACACACACAAGCATACACACATATACAACTATATATACATATTTATAAATATATATCTCTATATAAATATATATATACATATATTTTTTCTATGTAAACAGATTTAAAAAGCATAAGTTCACACTAATACCTCCAATTCCAATCCAATCCCTAAGATTTCTCGCGTTTCTCCTTAATTTGTAACTCCTTTCTCTAACAGCTAGAAACCTAACTCCCCTTGTCTTCAATGTATTTACTTATTTATTCACTTAACTCCATAGCCAGTTTCCTAGCCACATCAGCCACCTCCTCAGGCCCATCTTGTCCTCAGCTTCCCCCATGGCACTTCCTGCAAGGAAAGAGCGAGGGAAGAGAAGAAGACACACCAAATGCTTAACTGGGGTTCCCCAAGCAGTGGGCCTGGGAATGAGGTAAGATCTGTGCCTCATATATTCTATATGTCTTGCATTTTTCACAATAAGCATGAGTCATATATATATATATATGCTTAAGAAAAATAATTTTGTTTGCTCTAAGTTTATTTGGTGTTGTCTGCTAGCAAACAGAAAGCAAAAGAGCCAAATGTGTGGAAGTAAAGCTTAAAATGGAAATCATTTACCCATTTACTTAAATTTCCTTGAGCATCAAAAAGGACATTATTGATTGCCATTTTCTATTTTATTCTAAACCCTTGAGTGGACACACTGGTGTGCAGCAGGAACCTGGTGTGAGAACCGCAGAAGTTATTCCTTCATACTTGCTCCCCTCCATCAACTCTAACTCTCACTTTCTGGCATCTTGTCTGTTCGATTCCTATATGGAGCCCTCTGTCCTGAGGGAGAGCAATCCCATGAAGGAATCTGAGCTAAGATGTCACACCTGAAGGTGACTTGGGGCTCCTACCTTGCCATTACCTGAAGATGCAATAGCCTAGTGAACAAAAAAAGTTAATTTTTCTCTCCTCTGGCAGTGTGGAAGGTGCAGGTCAGCGGTGCCTCTCTGCTCCTCATGGTAACCTGGGACTTCAGCTCCTTCCAGATCATTGCCCCTTCATCATTGCTCCTGAGTGTCATTTCCAGAAATGGAGCTGTCCTATTAGAGGCCTGTGTCATCTCTGGTGCCCGGAGCATCAAAGGCCTCAGATCATTCACCCCCGTCAAGATTCAGAGCAGGAGCAGAAACTCTTCTAGGTATTCCAAGCATATGCCAAATGATTTTATTAGGGGATTTAGGCGCTTAACACAATCACTGGGAGGGCTGGTGGAGCCGGAGGGGCTCAGTTGGAGAAGACACCACCAAAGCTGCAGTCTGGGGAGCAGGAACCAGTGCTGCTGGGGCTGCCACTCAACTCCCCCAGAGCTGGGGAAGGGGCCCTGGGGGCACTGCTGCAGAGAAACGCCAAGTCCCCACTCCTGGCTTGTCCACAGAAAATAAAAGGACAGGGACGTGAGTTCTGCCTGATGTCCATGCTCACCAGCTCACACACCTGTTTCTAAGGAGGTCATCTGAACTGGCATCCAGAACCCTGGGAATAAGGGGTTCTGGAAAATGGAATTTCAGCCTTCCTGCCTCTGCAATGTGGGGAGGCTCCCTGGAGGAGGGAAGGGAGAGGGAAGGGATGGGGAGGAAGAGGGGGATGAGGGAGTTGATCCACTGTATCCTCCACCCTGAGACACAGAGAAACTAGACACACTGGCCCTTGCTCCATGTTTTGCCCCAGCAGAGTCACCTCATCAGTCTCTCCTGTTTCCTACCTTGGGGCGCAGCTAAGAGGAACACTCCCCACATCTGCCCGGGTCCTTGGCAGCCCCTCATCACACTGATCATTTTGTGGCTCAGACACAGTTCCCTTAATCTCTGTAGCTCACTCAAAACATGAAAGAGCTGCTAAAACAAAACAAAACAAAAAATAAGTAAATAAATAATAAATAACAAAACAAATAAAAAACAGCTTTATTAAGGGAAGGCAAAGAATGACATTTTTAAAAGGGATCAAAAACTATAAAGAGACAAGTCTATATTGCTCAGAATCCCTATCTAAATCAATTTGGCAATTCCATATTATTACTCATATTCATTTAAATGCATATTGTTATTACATACTATGTATTATTTTATCTCACCATATTCCTGGGAATTGGACTTTACTCCCATTGTACAGATGAGAAAACCAGGGCCAGAGAAGTTGAGTGACTAGCCAAGACTACATTGCTGGTCCGTTTCTCCTCAAGATCTGAACGTCCTCTATCCCAGGGTCACCGGGCCCAGGCCCGCACTTCTGGCTGACCTGGTTCCCCGGCACACAGGCCCTGCCTGCTTGCCCTGCCCCATACTTAACTTCCCTTGAGGCTCCTCCTCCTCTACCCCCACTGGGCGTGAGCTGGGGTTACTATCTTGGCCACACCACCAGCAGAGTTAACTGTGGGTCAGAAGTACTTCTCCACCAAGAACAGAGAAGGGAACAGACCCACAGGCTTTGTCCCCAAGAAGCTGGTGAGAGGTCAGGGACCCCCAGTTCAAGTCCCAGTGTGCTGGCAGCAGCAGCCAGCGGCCTCCAGCTTTGCAAGATGCAGAAAGGTGCCTGACAGCCTCCTGAAAGAGTAGATGGATGGAAGCTTGGAGCCCTGCAGACTGTGGGGCCTCACAAAGAGTTGGGACTTACAGGGCCTGAGGGTTAGTCGTGGGCCCGAAGGGAAGAGCTGCTGCAACGCAGGACTTTATAGGACTGCAGGCAAGACATTCAAACTCTCTAGGCCTCATCTTGCCAACTGTAAAGAGGAAACTATGATAGAAGCTTCCTCAGAATTGCAGCGAGGAGTCAACTAGGCCATTGGCACAATGATAACAGCTAATGCTGGTATGATGGGATCCATGTACCATGCACTTTTCTAAGCTCATATTATGGATTAACTTTCTTAATCTGCACAACAGCCTCAAGAGAGGGGTACTCTGATTTTTTTCACAGAAGAGGAAATTGAGACATGAAAGTCAAGTAACTAGCTTTCCCAGCTAGACAAGGGCAAAGCTAGGATTGGACCGAGGCAGTCTGGCCATGGAGCCTGGGTCTATAATCACCAGTGTCTCCGGCCTCACATGATTCCCACCACATCGTAAGTGATGACTACAATAGCAATGATGATATATGAACCAGACAGAATGTCCGGAAACTTGGCTATTACACAGACAAGGCAGAGGGTATTCTAAGCAAAAGTGCAGAAGCTGCAATGAGAGTGGGTTGAGGAGACGCTGAGGCCCAGGGCTCAGTTCTGGTGACCCTGTAGTAGAGACGTCATGAAAGGCTCATTGGCGCTACCTTGAAGAGGGCCTAGCATCCCAATCCTGGGACCAGCTAGAGTGGGAAATGCTTGTCAGATCTAAGAAGGGTAAGACTGCAACAAAAGCAAAGCTTTGAGGAGATTCAAGAGGAAGTTGGCTACAGGCTGTTTTGGGGAGGGGAGAGGGAACCGAGAGGCACAGCTGTGTGGTAACTACCCTGCTGAATGGGGCTTGTCCCACAGGAGGAAGTCGTCTTGAGGCCTAGCTAGCAGACTCCCTTCTATCATAAGTCGTCCCTCCCGAGGGTAGCCCAGGCCTCCTCACTCTTCTGTAACTCTCACTGGGGCCTGGGACTCTCACTGGTAGTAGGGGTCCCTGGGCTTGGTTAGCTTTGAACTGTAGCAATTGCTAGCAGCAGAGAGAGGAAGAGCCACTTACAACTGGCCCTTAAATGCAAGAGCAGCACAAAGGGAGAGGCTCCTTCTGGTAAGCACAGTGGAGGCCTATGAGGGGGTCGGACCAAGGCCCAGGCCCAAATCTGGGTATATGGGAGCAAGCATTCTAAAAATTGCAGAGTATAGAGGGCAGGGGCATTGGTTGGGAGAGGACACTCAGAGTTGCTGATTATAAACAAAGGCAGATTTTTTTTTTCTGAACTAGTGACTTATGTCATCTTCAAAATGCTGTGACATCTGCTTCCAGAATGTGCTTACTGTCCTGACTGTGAAATTATTCCCTGGCCCTAGAAAACCAACCCTGGAAGACAAGTTCATGATAGACAAGAAGTCTATGCCTTCTTCTCCCTGTGCTAGAGTTGGGCTTTCCCCTAACTCATGGTGTGTAGACTCCAGCCTCTCTCCAGGTTGGGTCCTCCTACACCAAAAGCCTGGAAACCATGGCTCTGGGAGAAAAGGCTGTGGGCATCAGGGTGCCAACAGCACACCCCATGCGGTGGCAGCTGTCTGTCACACCTATGTCTGTCACCAGTGCAATCCATGGTCACCGAGCGTGGCAGCCATACAGGGTTCCCACGGCAGAGGCTGGGTGGGGCAGGCACTCCAGGGCGACAAGCTGATCACTTCCCCCAGGACAACTGAGGCTCCACTCAGTCTGTGGAGAACTGAATTCTTCTGCCTTTCTGACTCTCTCTTGAGGAAATTTGCAGCTTTCAGGACCTTCTCTGGAGAGAGAAACGTCCAGCCCAGGCATGAGAATTGACCCCGCAGTGTGAGTATGTTTACCTGTCCCTGTCCCATTAGCTTTAGGCCACAGACCATGGTTCGTTAGATAGATAACGAACAGTCAGCTTGCTACCCCAAGATGTCACCACCCCCAGGTTTCAGGCTCCAGAGGACTCTCCCTGAGGCCATGAGAAGAGGCTGCGTGTCCTAACTACTTCTCCTCCTACCTAAATGCTGGCTTGGGGGTAGAGGGAAGAGGGGTTTTTTATCTGTTTTGTTCACTTTGGGGTGGTTTTTTTTTTTTAAGATTTTATTATATACTTATTTGAGAGTGAGAGCGCGGGGAGGGGGGGCGCAGAGGGCGAAGGAGAGAATCTCAGACAGACTCAATGCTAAGCAAGGAGCCCAATGCAGGGCTCAGTCTCACAACCCTGAGATCGTGACCTGAGCTGAAATCAAGAGATGGATGCCCAACCGACTGAGCCACCCAGGAGCCCCTGTTTCCTTCACTCCTGAAAACCTGGAAAAGTGCCTGGTACATGGTAGAGGCATAGCAAATAATCCTGGATTGCATGAATATTGATAAAAAGTAGAAGTCTTCAAGTAGACTTCATGGTTATGAATCTTTAGACATTAAAGTAACACTGAAATACATAAATCAAAAACTATTAGAAATATGACATGACAGGATGATAAATGTAGATAAATGTTCTACATGGGAGAGTTAATACAAATCCTCCTAGAAAAACTGGTTGTGTAGACACAATACAAATGAGGATAGAGAACATCTGAAAAATGAAAATCACAAGCCTAATCTAATAAGTATGCCTGTGGAACATTTATAAAAAGTGAGCAGACACTGCTAGGCTACAAAGAAAATCTCAGTAAATTTCCAAAAAGTGGGACATATTAATATTGGCTCCTACATTTTTGCATAAGCTAGGAAAACTGCAAAACAAAGGCTATAAATACATAAAAAGAAAATGAGTCCATCCTATATATCTATATTGCTATAGATGCAAAATACCAAGGAATAAACTGTCAGGAAATCAAATCCAGTAACATACGTAAATCTAAAAACAAAACAAAACAAAACAAAACAAAAACTATAACAGTACTAGAAGAAATACAGTAAAATGTGATATCAGTCCTGCAATAGAGGAGGAGTTTCTAAGGTTGATAAAAAGCTAATAAGCCAAATTCTCATGCGAAATTGAGCTGGCAGAAGGCCCAGTCCCTGGAAGGGGGGATGGGACCACAAGAAGAGGCCAAAACCAGAGATACGGCATCGAAAGTTAACAGTGAGATGAGGCTAGCCACAGGACAGGAAGAAGTTCAGCGAGTGGTTTAAAGACCTGGCAAAACCCAGCTGCAGCCCCATCTGCAACAAAAGAACTCCAAGGAATATCTAGGATCACTATCACTTCTTGGGAATTTGTACCCCCGTACGATGTCCCTGTAGTTTGTGTTAAACCTCTGCTGTTTTTCAATGAACTGACTAAATGTTTATGGCTATAAAGCCCTTAAACAAAGATATGTTTGTTTCAGGGCAGAAGGGACACTGAGGAAGGAGAACCAATTCCGGGAGAGAAGAGTGTGATTGGCCATTGCAGAGACAAGCACAAAGCTTCCATGCACTCACTCAGTGTTTATTGGGGACCTGCTGTCTCACAGGCCAGTACTGGTTGCTGATGGGGATACAGAGGCACAGCAAGCCTTGAGGAGCCCTTGATCCCACCGGGTTACGTGAGATAAACACGTTTCGAGGGTTAAATGGAAGGATAGAGCAGGAAACACAAAAGGCCAAATAAAAAGCCCCAGAGAACAAGTTGGGTTCAGAGGTTCACAGGCATCAGGTGGGGAGGGTCCAGAGCTGGCAGCGTCGGCGACCCCTCAGATCTGGCCTGTCTCAGGCCACATGTTGGCTGATGGGCTTCTTACAGACCCAGTTATAGGGGGTGTCACAGCGAATGTCATTCCACTTCTGCTCAATATGGACACAGTCTTCCGTCTGCCCGTCCCAGTGCTGCCAGTTGTCTGGCTGGTTTCTGCCCCAAAACCTGGAAACAAGAGGGATTTATTCTGCCATATGAAGAAAGTGTCCCTTCCCCCCACTATGGCATAAAGAGCTGAAGTGACATGGGTCCCTTATCTCCTGGAGGCCCTGGATGGGGACAGAGCTGGGCCCAAGGGTGCCCTAAGGGTGGCTCTGCTGAGGTTGTCTTTAGTTACTGAGGATCAAGGGACAGGAAGGGTATCTGATGCTATTATAAGCTCCCACCCCAGAATTCACATTCAGATACCTTCCAATGAAGGCAGGGCCTACAAAGGGTAAAGGACAGGCGCCTGGGTAGCTCAGATGGTTAAGCGTCTGCCTTCAGCTCAGGTCATGATCTCTGGGTGCCAGGATCCAGCCCTGCATCAGGCTCCATGCTTAGTAGGGAGCTTGCTTCTCCCTCTCCCTCTGCCCCTCCCCCCTCACGCACGCGCTCTCTCTCTTTCTCTCAAATGAGTAAATAAAATCTTAAAAAGATAGGCAAAAAACAGAGCAAACAAAGAACAACACCCACTCATAGTCTCTCTGACAGCCCCAGGACCTGTCCTGTTCTGATGCCCCTCTTTGGAGGGGTCCACACAAGGACCACAACTATGCCAATGTGTATACACACACCCGCACACATCACACACATCATATATACACACCTATCACACATACATCACATACACAATCATACATCCACTCTCTATACACACATCACACACACACATCATACACATATGTCACCAGCCCTTACAGGGCAGGAATACACACACAAGACGAGGGCAAAGAGTCTGCAGCCAGGCCTGCTCCGTGTTCCTGGGACAGCACCAGACGGTGCTGGACTCACGCTTTGCTCTGGGCGACGTTGAATGGTGTCCCATCCACCCAGCGCCAGGAGCCCTCCTCGCCCTTGTCGGTGAGGCCAATCCAGTAGAAAGAGGTACTCGTGAACTTTATCAGAAACGCCTGTAGAGAAAAGGCAGTGTTGTTGGACCCTGTGTGAGGAGCTGGTTCTCCCAGCCATGTGGAAAAGGAGGCTAGGCTGTCCTCTCCCTGGTCCTGGGGCATGAAGCGCACTCCTCTGCAGGAGCTGGGCCCCTCCCTGCACCTTCCGTGGTTTCTCCAGGATTGAGGGCAGGACCCGGGTCCCCTCAGAGAAAGCCCAGCTTCTCCCATGTTGACTTGATGAGTGGCTTCACTGAGACAAAGACCAACCTGGCCATAGTTTATTAAAGAGATGTATTTTATTAAAAAAAAAAAAATAGCATGTCCTTTGACAGACCTACAAGACCAGTCTCAGGAGGCCTCAAACATCTGTTCCCTGACTGACCTAAGAGACCGCAGGCCTCTGCCCTGTCCCACTGCAAGAGGAGGAAGGCCGAAGCGCCAAAGTCCCGTATCCCACACCAAGCCCGCACTCTGACCTGCTCCTCCTCAGAAGTCACCGAGGCCAGGTGGGCTCCCTGGGACACACAGAACTGCTCAGCCTCGTGCCAAGACTTCTTGATGTGAGAAAAGTAATATAAGCTGCCGCCGTAGACATGCCAGCCTTGCAGGATCAGCTGAAGGAGTTGATCTGGAGCAAAGGTTGGGGACGAGAGAGAACCAGGGGCTGGTTGCAGATGCCCGAGAGCTGCCCTTCCTGACCTCCCCCGGGGCAGGCCACCGAGGGTCACAAGCCCATGCAACGCTCGATGCCCAGCGCTCCACGGGCAAGGCCTGGGAGGCTGCACCCCCAGCCCGATTCCCAGTCCACCGGGAAGCCGCTCAGGACACCTGGCTGCATCCCCGCAGGGACCCTCAATAGCTTTGCTACCCAGACAACGCTTTCTATCCAGACTCCTGCTTTCTGGCTCCACGACCCTCTCTTGCCACTCACGGCTCCCACCAGTCTGCTGCACCTCGGTTCCCACCATCTCCTGGGAGACTTTGCAGCCATCCCACAGCTCCACTCACTTCCTTCCCTCCATCTCCTTCCACGTCAGCTGCCCACACCCAGGCCCATCCTCGGGACCTGCTCTACCCGACCTCCCCATTTCAAGCTCTAAAGGCTCATTCCACGAGCACAAGCCTCTGGTGCTCTCAGCTCTCCCATCCCTCCCCACTATCACACCCTGCTTTTTAACATCATCTGCACCACAGCTGTTTGAAATGGTGCCAAAACTGACCTGCTCATTCATTCATTCATTCATTCATTC
>CM052885.1:45195704-45224285 GCA_028534135.1 Potos flavus | reverse complement strand
AGTAGTCTAAACTGAGGATTGGCAATCTGCAACCTGCAACCGGCAAGCAATCTCTTTTTATAAAGTTTTATTGGAACACAGTCACACCGTTTAGTTTACATCTACCTTTTGCTGCTTTACTGCTACAGCAGCAGAGATGCTGCAGCAGAGGCTGTTCAGCCAGAAGCCCAAAATATCTACTAGTTGGCTCTTTAAGAAAAAGTTAAGCTAATGGTTCTCAGTCCTGACTGCCCATTAGAACCACCTAGGGAGCTTTTTTAAAAATTCTATGTCCACACTGGATCCCAGACCCTCCCCACCCCCTGAAAAAAGCCAGAGTTCTGGAGGCGGGTCCCAGTCATCAGTGTAAGTAAAGCTCCTTGGGTGAGCCCAATGTGGCCAACAGCAGAGAAACCCGCGTCTCTGCTAAAGCAGTAGGTGGACATAGAAGGGCATTAGGGGGACAGCAGGGGGCACTGGAGAGGCATTAAGAAGGGTAGACGTCCAGGCTTCTGACAGACCCAGACCAGGAGTCTTTTTTTTTTTCTTTTTTTTTTAGATTTTATTTGTTTATCTTGAGGGAGAGAGCAGGAGCAGAGGGGAGGGGCAGAGGGAGAGGGAGAAGCAGACTTCCCGCTGAGCAGGGAGCTCCATGCACGACCCTGAGACCATGACCTGAGCCAAAGGCAGACACTTAACTGACTGAGCCACCCAGGCGCCCAAGACTGGGAGTCTCTTCAGCAGCTGCTCAAACTGTCCCCCTCTCACCCTTGGCAAGCGATCTCCTACTCTACCTAGGAAGAGACACCTAGATTGGCTCCCTCAGTTTCCTGTTCCCATATCTGCAAGCCTGGGTGAACACCTACTGCCCCACCTCCCCCTCCCAGCCTCATAGGTTCAAGTACTTACCGTCCCAACCCTTCAAGGTCAATCCCTCAGCGGCTCATTTCATTCTCTCTCTGTCTCTCTCTCCTCCCACCACCTCCCTCTTTTCTGGTTCCTTTCTCCCACCCTCAGATCAAGCCTATCCTCTTAATCTAGAAAAACCCTCTCAAGGAAGTTCGCCAAAATGCTAGCAGTGAGCTCATATAGAAAATGTAGCAGGGCGCCTGGGTGGCTCAGTCGGTTAAGTGCCCAACTCTTGGTTTCGGTTCAGGTCATGATCTCAGGGTCGTGAGATGGAGCCCCATGTCAGGCTCTGTGCTCAGGGAAGTCTCCTTGGGATTCTCTGTCCCTGTTCCTCTGCCCCTCCTCCTGCTCGTGCTCTCTTTCTTTCCCTCTGTCAAATAAATAAATACATCTTTTTAAAAATGTAGAAATGTTCATGGAAATACAAGTGGTTATTTTCTTTTTTTTTTTTTAAGATTTTATTTATTTATTTGACAGAGAGAGAGATCACAAGTAGGCAGAGAGGCAGGCAGAGAGAGGAGGAAGCAGGCTCCCCATTGAGCAGAGAGCCCTATGCAGGGCTCAATCCCAGGACCCTGAGATCATGACCTGAGCCGAAGGCAGAGGCTTTAACCCACTGAGCCACCCAGGCGCCCCCAAGTGTTTATTTTCTCATCATTTTCTTTTTCAATATCTGCACACTGTCCATAATCAATATGGAGGTTTTATAATGTAAATATCAGTGACATGTGTTTTTTAATCCCTCCCTCCACCATGCCATCCCCCCACCTCAGCCTCATTGCTCTCCTTCACTCCCCAGCCAAGGTCCTTGAATGGCTCATGCACCTGATCTCTCATTAATGCCCTACCAAGGGTGGTCTGGCCTCCAGGCCACACACTACTCTCCACTGGAACTTCATTCCCAGTGACTTATTAATTGCCCAAAGTCAGTGGGTACTTATTGGTTATTTTATGTGATCTCTTAGGCATTCACCAGAACTAGCCACTTCCTTCTTCAAATTCCCTCCTTCCTTGACTTCCCCAACTGCCCATCTCCTGGTTCTCCTTCTGCCTCTAAGACTGCCTTCTCTAGTAGTCTTCTTCAAAAACATCTCTTTTCCTTCTTGCCACCTGAAGGTTGACTTCCTGTTTCTGCCCTCAGCTTTCTTCCCATAAAGCATTTTATCTCCTACAAACCCCCCACACACACACACACACTCCCACTGCCACAACCAGAACCAACATACACAGGGCCCCCACAGCTGTGTGTGTCTGAAGCCAGGGCCTGTCCCCTACGCTCCAGATGGCCTGCAGATGACAGCCACTTGAATACCCCCAAAGCATCTCGGGCTCAGCCTGTCCAAATCTCACTGCTCTCCTCCCTTCTTTTATTCCCTCTCAGTAGGGAGACCCATCTGGTCAGGCTTCTTGAAGCCCTCCAATACACCCTCATCTCCTGAAGGATAAAACCCAAACTCAGAGGCCTTCCACCTCCATCTGGTGTCTCTCCAGGTCTGCCTAGCTTCCGAGCATAGTGATTTTTGAAGTGCAATCATCCACCCATTCGTGGGAAGTATTGAGGTGTTATTTTTTTAAAGAATAGATTATAAAATATCAGAGTACCTTCGTGTGGTAAAACTTTTGGCTTCTGAAACGTGTGTGTGTGTGTGACACATAATTATACTGGGCCACAATATAAAACGAAGTTCAGGCTTATATTCAAAACAGTTTGAAAGCCACCATTGTGGTCCCTGCCTGTTCGCCTCTCAGCCTGCTCCTCATCACCTGCCCTCTTGGCCACAGTCCAGTCAGACAGAACTGCCTGAAGTTCCCTGAACCTCATGGCGTCACATCCTCATGCCTGTGAACCTGCCATCCTCTTACCCTACTTGTTTGGCAAACATCTACTAGTCCTCCAGGACTCAGGTCAAGGGCCCTCTTCTCCACAAAGCATCTTTTGATCCTTTCTCCTCCAGAAGGTTTCTCCCCCACTCAGAAGATCCCTTTTCTATACCAGAGGACATCAACCTCGGCGGGTCCCTTGTCTCCCTTCTTTCTGCTCCTCTCCACCCCAGTTCCTAGTCCTGCCTCTCACATAACACCTCTTACGCCTCCCCACCTGCCTTCCACACATCGTTTGTCTCTCAAGTGTTGTTTTGTCACTCTGGCCAGATGACAAGCCACTTGAGAGCAGGGATGGCTGCCTTATGCCACCTCCACCGCTGCCTAGGCACACCACACCTATTTGGGGGGCTTCAGCCCTTCTCCATCTCCCACGCTCCTTCCCAGGGGGATGTATGTTGAAGTAAGCAAAAGGCAGGGGCGTCTGGGTGGCTCAAGTCTGTTTAGCCTCTGCCTTCGGCTCAGGTCATGATTCCAGGGTCCTGGGATCGAGCCCCACATCGGGCTCTCTGCTCGGCGGGGGGCCTGCTTCTCCCTCTGCCTGCTGCTCTCCCTGCTTGTGCTCACTCTCAATCCCTCTCTCTCTCTCTGTCAAATAAATAAATAAAATCTCAACAAAAATGTTTTAAAGTAAGCAAAAGGTTGAAGGGACAGAAGACTCTACCCACCCAGGGGACTGTACCTCCCGGGCCAAGCTCTCCCGTCCCACTTACTTTGGGTCCTCTGTAGCTGCTCCTGGGAACCAAGGGCCACACGGACTGCCTCCAGGCGACTCTGCTCCTCCTGGATTTTCGTAGTTAGTGTTTTGGTGTTCTCTAAATCCGCTTTTAACTGCCGGATCTCAGCATCGGCCTTCTGCAGATTGCTCTCTAGCATCTGGATCTTGGAACCTAAGGCTGCAGCAGTCTTCATCCCTTGTTTTAGGGTATCTAAACTCTGTAACTCTCTGCTGGCATTTTTCAAATAACCACCTAATACTTGAATCTTGGAATCTAGGGCACTGGCATTTTCAAGCTCTGTTTTTAATAACTGGATCTGAGCATCTGTCTGCTTCAGACGGTTGCTGGTTGCTTGGGTCTCGGCAGTGACAGTTTCCAAATCTGTTTTTAACAAGTGAATCTCATCACCAGCCCTTTTGAAATGACCTCTTAATAACTGGATCTCAGCGCTGGTGTTGTCTAAACTGCCTCTTAGAAAAGTCTGCGTCTGAGAGTTTAAAGCATTGGCATTTTGTAGGCTTCCCTTGACCCTCTGGAGCTCAGCATTGGCTCCTTCCAAACTGCTTCTTAAAACCTGATTCTGGGCTCTTAACTCATTGACACCAGCCAGTTGGCTACTCAGAACCTGGATCTGAGCATTAGCACTCTTTAGACTGCTGTTCGCCCACCGGGCCTGGGCATTTGCCATTTTCAGCCCTGCCTTCAATATCGCAATTTCAGTGTTGGCATTTCCTAAGCCTCCACTCAGCATGTGGAGACTGAGGCTGGTGTTTTCTAAACTGCTTTTTAAGAAACTGTGAGTCTGGGAATTTAAAGCATTTGCCTTTTCCAGATCTCCTTTCAGCTTCTCGAGATCCGCACCGGCCCCCTCCACGGAGCTCCTCAACATCTGGGTCTGGAAACTACTGGCGTCTTCTAGAACATCCTTTACCTTCTGGATGTCAGCACTGGCGTTTTCCAGATGACCATGGAGCACCTGGATCTGAGAACTGACACTGTCCACTCTGTAAGTCAACATCTGGATCTCCGTGCCCCAGGTGCTGGAATTCTCCACATGGCTTTTAAACATCTGGATAGCCTCTTGCAACCCTGCCACCCCGACAGAATGGCGGAGATCTGGAGGGAGGAAATCAACAAGGTAGCACAGAGGCCCGTTACATAGGCAAGCATTTGTTATATGGGCCAACCATAGTGTCCTCACATTTTCTAAGGGAAATGTCTAAGGCACAGCCCCGAGTGCTCCTCAAGCAGCCTCCTGCTCACCGCAGCTACCCAGACCCTGCGGATGGGTCACCTGAGACTGTGGGCCAAAAAATAAGATAAAGGTGTACTTAGCTGTCCCCATGAATTGAGCAACAGAAGGACTGAAATACTTGCCTACTATAAACAAGCTACCACTAGGAGTCATGCTGGTCAGGCTTGGATTATTTTGCCCTTGTAATTGAACTTGAAGGTAACTGATGATATCATTGAGAGCTGCTGAAGTTTCACTCCACTGACATTTCACCATTAAAAGGGTCATTATGAAAAAGAAACTAGGTGTGCATAAACCCCGTGTTTAGTCTTCCACTGTATTTGTACACCAAGCACAAACCTCTTGACTCACTTCCTAAAAACGGAATAGACCGCAAACATAGTTCTCTGATCGTAAATTCCAGAAACTAAACAAAAGAGGTACCTGTAGAGGAAGCCCTCTGCACAATCCACACACGGGGCTACGGTGGCGGCCCTCCAGGTGATACTAGACCCTGGAGTGGAAAGGGCCTTTTGAAGGGCTGGCACACCTGGTGTTACCTAGAGCAAGAGTCCCCGCAGAACAGTTTGAGGATATGGGAGAGCTGAGTGAAAGCCCCAGTCATCGCGGTCATTCAGGGAACTCGCGGCCTCTTTCAACTGCATGATCATTCCCACCAGCGCCACCTGCAGCTGGTCCTGCCAGCAGCCTTTGCTCACCTCACGAGCTAAGACCTTATCTCAGACATTCACGGTCTAAGACTCTCGATGCCAGCCTTTTCTCAGGAATAGGGAGAAGAACCCAAGTAGGCAGGGGCCCTTTCTGGAAGAATCCTGCCCTATTCCTCATGCCCTAACTAGGTAAATGTATGAGATCTCAGGCACTATGCTGAGGAAAGGCCAGGTGGGGCCAGGTGGCCTTTGAAGGTAGGAGAAGTCCAGTCAAATATTCTGCCTTATTAAGGTAGACAAATACATCAATGGAACAGAATAGAGAATCCAGAAATAGACCCACAAATATAGGGACGACTGATTTTCAACAAAGACACAAAAATAATTCATGATAAACTTTTCAACAAATGGTGCTGTAACAATTGTATAGCCACACACGAAATAAAAATTAACTTCATACTTCACATTGTTAATATAAAGCTTAACTCAAAATTAATCATAGACCTAAAAAAAAAAAATATCATAGACCTAAGTGTCAACCACAAAGTCCAAAATTTCCAGGAGGAAATACAGGTAAATGTCTTTGTGACCTTGGGATAGGTTTCCAATATGAAACCAATAGTACAATCCATAAAAGAAAAAAAATGATAAATTAGACTTTATTAAGATTTAAATCTTGTTAGGAGAATGAAAAGACAAGCCATTAACTGAGAGGAAATATTTGCAAATTACATGCTGATAAAGGAGTAAAAAGAGTATATACCATAGGATTCTTTTCATGTAAAACTCTAGAAAAAGCCAACTAGTCTGTATTACTGCAAGTAGCTAGGCAGTTGCCTGGGGGTGAAGAGAGGAGGGGCGAGGGAAGGATGTCGAAGGGCACAAACTTCGGGGGGAGGATGGTGAATATGCTCATTATCTTGTCTGTGGTGATGGTTTCACAGATATACACATAAGCCAAAACTTATCAGAGTGTACACTTTAAAGATTATACCTTATTAGGTGTCAATTACACCTTAATAAAGCTGTTTTTTTAAAAAGATCGTGTCTTCTTGTGAGAAAATTGGAACCCATTCAGGGGCATAGGAGGCATCAAAAGAAGGCTCGTCCTAGGGTCCAGGCATCTGAATGCCCCACCTCCCCCACTCCACCCCTACCGCCCTGTGGCTACTCACTGCAGAGTTCCACAGGTAACTGTTCGGTTGTGTTGTCATCTCCGGGAATGGTGGCTGGAAACGTCTGGAAGGAGGCACAAGGTTCCAGCGGAGGGCTCGGCTTCTGTAGAACTGAGACATCCACTCTTGGGTCAGCATCCTCGCCCTGCACTAAGGCTGGGAGAAGAGGCCGTCCCACCCTCGGTCAGGGTTCCAGAAGGAGGGAGATGGCCCCCCTCAGACTTTCTTCCACGGGCCTCAGCTCTTGGGAGTCTTCCCTTGGATGGGGGCCTTGGTTAAGTCTCAGCTAAGATCTGGTTCAGGCCTGGGGCCAGAGGGAAACTGACTCTTCTGGAAGCAGAGGGTAGACAGCTAGCGTCTGTGGGACCTTTATACAGGAAGACAGAGAGAGTCAGTGGGGTTCAGGTCACCTAGGAGCTTACCCACAACAAAGACAGCCAGCAGAGAGGAGACAAGAGTCACAGCCATAACTGCCAGGGTGGTGTAAATAAGCCTTGGCCTCCTGGGGGCTGCAGGAGCCCCTGCCGCAGAGTCCAGCCCTGCAAGGGAGAAGCCGGTGTACAGGAGGTGTGTGCTGTGCGGGCTGGACGGGGTCAGCCCTCAGGCTCCATCTTCTGGACTGTCTGACGGGGACGAGAACACTGGCCATGTTTATCATGGAGATGGGAAAGAAAGCCCTTGGAAGCATTCGCCTGAGCTAACTGGGGGTGTGGTAGCAACTGGAAGGCAAAGAGAAGACCACAGAACCTGGAGGAGGGGCGCAGGGCACGGACCCCAGCACGGAGGAGGGCAACAAACACGTAGTTTGCATGGGAGAAGAAAGGAGGGAGACGGGAAGGGACAGAGCAGGAACCTGACCTCTGAGTCCCAGGGCCAGCCTTGCTCATGAACCCTGACCAGAGCAGCACTCACAGCCCTTTGGGACCGCTGCCTCTCCCACAGACTGACGTAGGTCAGTGCTGGAGTCTTCCTCTGCTGGGGTCAGAAAGCCCTGCATGGGTGTCCTAAGAAGAGCTACGCTCACCGAGGCTGGGGGTGTGGTTAGGGATAAACAGTGTACAGGGGAATCCATTCT
This sequence comes from Potos flavus, assembly GCA_028534135.1. Lineage (NCBI taxonomy): Eukaryota > Metazoa > Chordata > Mammalia > Carnivora > Procyonidae > Potos > Potos flavus. The sequence goes on along the minus strand of CM052885.1, from coordinate 45,216,642 downwards.
AAGGAGGAGGAACACCAGCCTAGAGCCCCTGAGCCTAGGGGGGCCAACCCAACGTGCAGAGACGGGACCCAAAACCAGGTCCCTCCGAATTCAAAGTTCACCTTTTCGTTGCCAGTTGCCATCTCTAAGGGAAAGGGTCTGGGGAGGTCTCCTGCAGAGACTGGGGTGTGCCCCAGACTCTCTGTCCTCACCTGACTCACCTTCAGCCCTTGCCTATTCATTCCGGAGGCTGAGACAGGGAGGAGCCAAGCTCTGGCCTGCCAGGCAGGGGCTGACAAAAATGGCAAGGGCTGGGGGACCAGCAAGCCAGTCCCTGAGGAGGATGGGCGGACGTCTCGGCTGTCTCACCTTGCAGGGGCAGGAAGACCTTCTGGTTGTCTGTGCAGAAGTGGACCCTGTCACCACTCATCTCTTCCTTTACCCTCCACCGCGGCTCCCTGCCACGGGCCCCTCGCAGGCTGTGCAGTGGGAAGTAAAGCTGAGCGACTCCGGGCTTATATGGCCCTGACTAGGAACTCCCTCCCCTGCTGATTCTGCAGAAGCACCCGGCAGGGTCCTGTCCTTCCAGGCTCCCAGGCGCCAGTCCGCCCTACCCTCCCCCTCTCCTCGCTGGCATCAGCACTGGCCCTCCTCTCAAGCCCATCACCCCAATCTCCGCTCTCCAGCAGAGTCCCCAAAGCTAGCCTCTGTGCCCATGTCACAAATACTTTTTCACAGCCACTCAGGAGGGGGTGTGGATGGGGGCTCCTTCTCAGCTTCATAGAAAAACATCCTTATGACCTGCGGCTGACTCTTAACCCTAGCCCCAGAGCCCCTCAAGTAACAGGAGGTCAGGTAAGGAGGGAGCTGGCTCAGTGTAGCAGGTATTTGGAAGGGTTCAGGTGACTCTTGCCCACTTAGGACCTCACAACTGGCAGGGGAAGAAAAGGGTCTGTGGTAGACTAAAAAGCGTATTTGGTCTTTGTCCCAGTTCCTTGGAATCTCCTAAGTGAAGGGACTATCTTTTTTCACTCACAAAGAGTCCCTTTTCAGCATATCTAAGTTTATGCTAATGAGATGACTCAGGGTAGGCCCCTAGATACTTTCAGGATGGGAGCCTGAGCCCAGAAAAACCAAACCCTGCCGGGCCAAACCCCACCCCCACCCAGGACTTCCAGGTAGGAGAGGGGGCCTGGAGATGGGATTACCAAAGATTCCAGCAGTTTTCAAGGAGTTTCCTGGTTGGTGAGTACATCCACCCGCCTGGAGAGTGTCACATTCGCAAATACACAGGAACAGAGGCTCCTCTGCTCTGGATTCTTCTGGACTCTTCTGGACCTCACCCTACGTACCTCTTCCTCTGGCTGTTTATTTGTACCCTTTACTGTAAACTGTAATAGTAAGCATGGTGTTTTCCTGGGTTCTGTGAGTCATTCTGGTGAATTTTCAAAGCCGAGGGGGGTCATGGGAGCCCCTTGATTTGCAGTGGGCTGTGCAGAAGTGTGGGTTGCCTGGAGACCCCACTTGCGGGCGGCATCTGAAGCGGGGGCCATCTTGCGGGATTGGAGCCCTTAACCTGCGGGGTCTGTGCTAACTCCAAAGTCCTTGTGAGAACTGACTTGAAGTGTAGGATACCCATTTGATGTCAGAGAATTGGTTGGTGTCTGAAAACAGCAAGCAGGACCCAACTTGATCCAATTTCACAACTCTAGCTGATTGCGTCCATGCTCCCCTGAGGTAATCCGGTTTGAGACTAACTAAACAGAAACCGATGGATACACCAATGTGCTGCTTTGCAGGGAGACCCTGTGACGTCCCTGCTTCACGGGGTTCTTGCTACCTGTGGGCCTGGACTTAGAAGACAGGGAAGTGAGACATCCTGGTGGAGCCATGTGAGCCCAAAGTCCCCAGCCCCCAAGGGGGTAAACGGCTGAGCAGAATCAATCCCACTGGCTGGCCAGTTCACAAGCAGAATCCATTCTCCCTAAGTCCATTCAAAGGTTAATGGCGGATTCCCGTTCCTTGGTTTCCCGGTACTTCAGATGGTTTTATCTTATCAAAACGGATCACATTTTCTTTAACTCCTAAAGATCTAATTATATAATTGTCCCCTATCTCACCAGCCACCCATTGACGAGATGTCAGTTATTACTTTGCAAATGGCTTGTGCCATCCTTCTTGTGTGGCTTTTTCCTAGTTTCACTCTCAGTTCCTAGTTTCACTCTCCTCCTATTCCCATGGCTTTTGCCCAAATCCCGGAGTCAGCCTCCCACAGGCCCTCCGAGCGCTAAGAAGCCTGCGGCCCCGCTGAAATGGTGGCAACGCTGCCCCGTGAGTGGCTTGTCCTGAGGGGGGTCGGGAGAGCAGCTTCTGCCCAAGAAGAGCTTGGGTCACGGAGGCCACTGCCAACTCTGCCAGGAGCTAGCGGAGCGCACAGCAGGTGTGTGGGGTGAGGAAGGGGGTGGTTGCCTACACGCAGTTCATGATGCCATGGCAGTGTGTGTGTGTGTGTGTGTGTGTGTGTGTGTGTAGGGTAGAGCCAGCCTCCGTCGGCCTGTTACCTCCTGTCCATTGCAATCTGACCTGGGAGGAAAGGACACAGGAGGAATTTGAAGGCACCCATTTCTGGAGCACCTGACGCTCTGCCTGAGACCCCAGGAGTGTCTAGCAAACCCCTTCACCTCCGTGTGAAAGGAGAGTTGCTTGAGGTCCCTGCCCAGAGGCCCAGAAGAGCCCTGGGGTGGCAGAAGAAAAGCAAGAGCCCGCTTTGGTTTCCATTTCCCCATGCTCAGGAAGGGCCCAGGCCGGGCCCACGCAGGACCTGATTCTTCCTGGGGCCTGAGAGCTGAGGGAGCCTCAAAGCAGAACTGGAAGGGTAGAGTCTGGGTTGAGAGGACATAGTCCTGCAGATGTGCTGGCCTCACGTGTGACCAGCAGGACTCCCAGTCCTGCCCCCTCTTCTCCGTCCCCACTCCCGTCCCACCCCAGGCTCCCAGCTCTTATTTCTCCAGTAAAAACCCCCTCTGCCAGCAACAAACACCAGGAGGTTGCTACATCCTTGCTGAGAGGTTTCTTTGTTCTCTGGTCAGAATAAATCAAAAGGACATTTTATACATTAATACCAGAACCGCTCATCTGCTGGGACCTCTTACACAATGGTTTTTCCTGACCTACTGAAGGGCACAGGGCCACACTTCTAGAGGTGCAGACCCCTAGCTACAGAAGCTTTTCTTTCTTTCTTTTTATTATTTATTTGAGAGACACAGTGAGCAAGAGAGAGCATAAGCCAGGGGAGGGGCAGAGGGAGAGGGAGAAGCAAACTCCCCACTGAGCAGGGAACCTGATATGGGACTCGATCCCAGGACCTGGGATCATGACCTAAGCTAAAGGCAGACGCTTAACCGACTAAGCCACCCGGCCACCTACAGAAGTCTTTCAGTCACTCATATCGACCCTTAACAACACAAGGTGGCTAGCTCCCTTCCAGGGAGTAGCCAGATCCAGCAGTTTTGAGGGAAAGGGGAGGCCTGAAGCCTGCCAGCTGGGGCCCTCGGCAGCTGAGAGCTGACAGTCTCCTGTCTTCTGGCATCTCTGTGGGTCTTTGTCTTGAGAAGACAGACTTTGTCTCAGTCTGTCCAGTAGCAGGGAGGCTAAGCCCATACCCAATTCCCAGTCCCAGAAATGGGCATGTGGCTCGATCAACATAACCCACCTCCCTGATCTCCATTATAGCTTTAGGGATGAACATGTCAGCCAATGCTGGATTTTTGTTGGAACTGTCGGAAAAGGGACTTCATCCCTCTGAAGCTGCAAAACCAGGAGGTTGTAGGCAAGGAGCTATCCAAGTTGCTCCCGGGGAGAGTCTGCCTGGCCCTTGGCGCTGAGCCGATGCAGCCAGAGGGTAGGGCTGGAGGGAGGCAGCTTTGGGGCAGATGTGAGCACCCAGCTGCACAAAATGTCCCAACTTGGCATCCCACAGCAAATCCCACAACAGTAACAACAATCCCTCCCATCACAGGCCCCGGTGCCCCATCTCACCCGGCTTCAGTTTGGTTAATCTTCTAACCGTTCTCCCTGCCTCTAGTCTTACCCCCCTTGAGTCTTGTCACCATATTGCACATGTAATGATCTTAAAAAAAAAATCCGGCATCCACATACACATTCCCTAGCTCCCTCAACCAAGAGGAAGCAATGATACCTCAGCTGCAGCCGTCACACACAGCACCCAGATCTTGGTTTCTAATATCATTATCCAAAAAAAAGGAAACCAGGGCTCTTTGGAGAAATGGCTGATTCTAGGACCAGAGCAGGACATATACAAAAGGAACCTGGAGTATCTTGTGCCTGGAAGTGAAGAGATGCTTTAAAAAATAATAATAATAAAAATGATGAAAGAATGTCAAAAAAGACACAGGAGCCACCTAAAAGAGCTCCTACTGGCCCAAACCGGAACCGTTTAAGCAAGAAAATAAAGTTGTATTGGACTATAACCCAAAGTATAAAACCCATGAATCCATACTGATAAAATAAATGTTTGAATAAGTAAATAGATGAATCTTCCACACAGAAAAATTGCAAATAATTTGTGTAGCTACTCCATCTTCAAGAAAGTAGGGCATAACTCCCCACTCCTTAAGTGTGGGCTGCACACGGTGATTGCTACTGTCTGAATGTTCGTGTCCCCCTCCACATTTGCATGTTGAAATACTAACCCCCAATTTGATGGTATTAGGAAGTGGGGCCTTTGGGAGGGATTAGGTCGTGAGGGATTAGGGATTAGGGTGGAGTCCTCATAAATGGGATTCGTGCCCTTATTATGATAGAGGCCCCAGGGAACTTGCTCGTCCCTTCTCCCATGTGGAAGGACACAACAAGACACAAGAAGTCTGGGACTGGGGGAAGGCCCTCACTCAGCCATGCAGAAGGGTAGGTACCCATGAAGTGACCTCACTGGAGAAGTGAGCCCTGTATGTGGGGATTAAGTGAGCCAAGATCACAAGACCCTGACACATGGGGCACAGACTCCCAGTAAAAATATATCCTCACTGACTCAGGCTCTTTCCGTTTGGAAAAATGACAATGGGGTGGAGGGGCGGGGCTAGTCTTGTCCTAGCATCCACATGCACAGGACCCAGGAGGGTCAGGAGGGCTGGGCTGGATCTAAGGTGGCACCAGGAAGCTCCAAAGCCAGAGTCCTTGGGCCTTCATTCTGCTGTCCTCCCCTCTGCAGCTTAGCTACTCTCTCCCCTGCACCCTTCTCCTTTCCCTGCCAGATACGCTCCATGTGCTCTGCCTTTCTGCCTCGTAGCTTCTGCTTATCCCTCGTTTCTGCAGGTGCCCCCTGATGGCCCTAGCAGCCCTTCTTTAAGTCAGAGCCTTCCAGCTGGACTCCCCTGTTAGCTGTCTCATTCCCTGGGTATTTCGACCCCAGATTCTTTCCCAGAGAAATGGTCGGATTGTCCTGCTCACCTCTTCACACCAAGACCAACGTCATTCTGATCGTCACCTGTTCATCCCAGTGGTGTGACGCAGTCAGTTCAAGCTACTCTATCAAGAATACTATAGACTAGGAGGCTTACACAAGGGAAACTTCTCACCGTTCTGGAGGCTGGCAGTCCAAGATCAGGGTGCTGGCAGATCCCGTTCCTGCTGAGAGCCTTCCTCCTGGTTTGCAGACTGCCGTCTTCTCATTGTAAACTCGCCTGGCAGAGAAAGAAAGGCAAGATCTCCTGTCTGTTTTTATAAGGGCACAAATCCCATCATGAGGGCTCCACCTTTGGGACCTAATTCCCTCCTAAAGGCCCCACCCCCTAACATCATCATGTTGCAGGTTAGAATTTCAACATCCGAATTTTGAGGGGACACAACTATTCAGTCCATAGCAGGGAGAGAAGGATCTCGTGCCCTAAATAGAGGAAGCTGACCAAACAGATGGCATCTAAGACTGAACGGATGAGACTGACAGTCGTTTCTTAGTCATATATCACAGTCTGGAAGAGGAGGACACCACACCGATGCAGGTGTCCTCAACCCCCACGGGGGTTATATCCGTGAGCAGAGGGAGCCAGCAAGGACTGTGGTGGGCAGGCACTGTAGTGACCAGAAGATCCAGTGGCCCTGATACCCGCAGGAGGACGTGATTGGCTTGTTGGAATAGCTTCCTGGGTTGGTGGGAACCCAGTAGGCTGCAAGTCAGGAGGAATGCAGCTGGTGCGGTGGACAGAGGAATTAGCAAGGTAGGGTGACCGTCTGAAGAGAACAGGCCCAAAGATGTCATAGCAGCACATGAAATTATAGACTTTATGGTACAAGCTTCTGAATCAGCTGTCCCAGTGACAAGTGCCACCTCGGGAGGAAGGCGGAGTGGGGACCAGGTTCACATGCTCCTCAACGTGGCAGCCCAGATATCAGGACTAACATGGCAAGTGGGAGAGTGAAATGGAGAGCAGCATGATACTTGGAAACCCAATGGGAGAGCTTCCTAGAAGCAGCTTGTATTTAATTTCTGTAACAGCTTGTGCTAGGACCAGAGAGCCAACACTGGGAAAAAATAAAATTCTCCCCTAATTTGCTGCTTGGAATTACGAGGAGTAGGAACAACAAAATATTTCCTTTTTTTTTTTTTTTTTTTAAGATTTTATTTATTTATTTGACAGAGAGAAAGCACAAGCAGGGGGAGCAGCAGGCTAAGGCAGAGGGAGAAGCACGCTCCCTGCTGAGCAAGAAGCCTGACGTGGGACTCGATCCCAAGACTTTGGGATCATGACCTGAGCCAAAGGCAGATGCTTAATTGACTAAGCCACCCAGGCGTCCAACAGAATATTTCTTAGAGAAAACGCAGAATTCTTTCTTGCCTGCAGCAGCCACACTGGCTTGCCCGTCTTCTCTGCCCTGACACGCCCGCGCCCTCAGACCTCAGCGGTCTCTGGAACTGGCCCACAAATGCTCCTGCATGGACACGACCACTGCTTGCCCATCCCTGATCCATTGCCACAGTTTAAAAATCCCATTTGTCCCATGTTTCTTCAAGCTGCCTCCTCATGCCTCTGACCTAAGCCTGACCACCTTGGCACCCAGAACACCACCTGCTGGTCACAGTCATTAAAGGAAGATGTCCTGTCCCCAGGGCTCTACTGAGGGCCCAGATGAGGACCTAAGGAGAGGAGGGCGCTCTGCTGAGCCCACCCCTGTGCTCACACCACATCCTCCCTGCTCCCCCTCTGCCCTCCTCCCGGCGAGTACAGCCCCTGCCTGGATCCCCACCTTGGCCAGCGGATCAGGGTTTGGACCTGATGCCCATGAACGGGGTCTGCACAAAGAGTGGGAAACGTTGCCAAGTCCCGCCCTCAGGAGTAAAGCCAGGCAACAGAAGACTGTCCAGTGAACATCGGAGAGGAAAGGCCACCAAGAGGGTCGTGACACTGCAGAGCTTACCCTCCTTTATTTCAATAAAAACCAGGGGTAAGTACTGCTTATATTTTGTGGCATTTCCAGGGCTGGGCCTTCTCTACCCCTTGTCACTTCTGAAGCCCCAACTATTTCCTGGGGCTACCCCAGAACTTCATGTCCAGCGGACCAGATGGCCTTGCCGGCACTTTCACCTGTACATCCAGGAATAAAATATGCTCACAGAGGTAAAACACGCTTTACCCCAGGCGGTATTGTATTCTAATACAGTTTGCAGGCGAACCCTCCAGGGACAGAGGACCACTTCCTCTGTTTCTAAAGGGCAGGGAGGAATTGCAGCCCCGAGAGGATGTATGGGAGGTGAGGCGGAGGGGCTGGGCGGAGGACTGCAGAGACAGAGCTGGAGTTTGCAGAGTGAGGCGGAGCAAGAAGGAGTGTGGATACTGATCCAGCTCTAAAGGAAACTTGTTTCCACGTCAGCCCCTGACTGGAACCAGCTGCCCCCATCTCAGAGAAGGGGCTCAAGTGACAGGAAGTGTGGATGGGAGAGGGCAGTGGGGTCATGGCCTGGACAGGGAAGTGCAGAGCTCTTCCCACTGAGAAGAACACAGCCCCCTAGGCAGGCAACTGGGAATTCTGTGGGATCAATTGGTAAAGCCCTAAACATCGGTATCAGAATTGTTGGGGTGGTCTGATGTTTCATGTGATAAAACTGAGGCTTTTCTGAAGGGACAGGGAACCCCAAGGTCCTGATCACCTTACTGAGGCAGTTGGAACTTCTAAATCCTCTCTGCCCTCATCTCCCTTTCCAAGGTCTCCCTTCCATTCCAGCTACCTCTATGGGGTCGGGGAATTCCCAGACAAAGCAGATGAACTCCAGGATGCCTCTGGGACAGTTTTGAAGAAAAAATGAAGGTGCAAAGTCACCCTGGAATTGGAAGAAAGAGCGGCATTTTCTCGAGTTTGACAAGCATTGGAGCTCAATGTGCGAGCTTGGGGCTGGTCCTGTCATGGTTCTGACGGGATGTAGGGCCGTTTACAGATGAAAAGGAGCTTATTGTCACAGGAGGCATCATTCCATGACTGAAGCGAGGACATCTTTATATTGGCACAGTGTTCATTGTTCCTATAATTGTTGGGCTCACCTGGAATCCAGAACCTACCAAAGGAAAAAACAAAGCAAAACTTTGTTTTCAGTGAAGAAATGAGTGGCTTCAATCCCAGCTATGATCCTGGGTGATCATCACGTTTTTGCACCCATCCCTGAGAGGAAAGGGATTGGTGAGCCGTGAGCCTCAAAACCTGCAATCACTCCCCCAAGTTAGGGCCAAGCCAGCCCACCGCTCTCAAGGCCCTCAGCAAACCCGCATGGCAAAGCCCGAGACTTAGCACAGGGGCCCTGCGGAGGCTGGTGGAAGGCCATGCTGCCAAACCCCAGAGGCCATGGAGAGGCCAGGGACTTGTCCCCAGGCCCGCGGGCAATGAGCGGCGGAGAACAGGGAAGCAGCACAAACCCTGCAGCCGTGTCGTCCCTTGTGTCCTGGCCCTGTGTCAGGCCGGGAAGGAGGCTCTGGGGCTTACCGTGCACTCTGGACCTTGTCAAATGGAGTATCATCGACCCAGTACCAGTCCCCTTCACTCCCAGCTTTGGTCAGGCCAATCCAGTAGAAAAGTCCACCTGCCATCTTGTACAGAAACTCCTGTAGGGAAGGAGGAGGAGTGAGACACTGCCACGACTCACAGCAGGAACGTCTGTCTCTCTGGGTGTCCTTCACCTGTCCTCAGTGACAGCCCCATGGACACACCACACACACTGACCTCTCTCAAGCCTCTCCCCTAGCCAGAGTCCATTTTCCAAATTCTGATTTGTCTTTGCCCCACAACTAACAGACTCAAGACTCAGGCTTTTCGGCCCCTCAGGAAGCAGGTGCCGGAGCACAAGAAAAACTCAGCTAAACCCCAGAGCCAGGACCCCAGGAGAAGGGCCCAGATCATGACAACTAAACGTAGTAAGCACTTAATATGCATCTGCTCAGCTCTTCTCTGAAGCCGGGACTATTATCATGTGTGTTTCATCGATGAACAGGCTGAGCTGATGAAGTTAAGTAACCTACCCAGGGCTCTAGGACTAGTTAGGGGCAGGGTTGGGGCTCTAGACTGACTCCAGAGCACACACTCTTACCTGCTCTACTAGCCCACCTCCCAGATGACAGGGGCTCAGTCAATATTCTGCTGACCAGGTAGGAGACTTCTTGGGTTACATTAATGTTATTAATGTTATTCACAAATGCTTTTGTTTTCTGGGCCCATGGAAAGATTGCACCTCCCAGCCCTCTCTGAAGCTGGGACTACTGAATCATTTGCTTTGGCCAATGAAATATGAGCAGAAGCTTATATTTCAGACGTCTGTTATTTCCAGGCAGAAGCTTAAGAGCCAACATATGATTTGCCATGTTCTTTCTCCATGCTTCAGCAATTGTGGAAACATACATTGAGATGAAGTCTCTTTTGGGGTAGGTCCTTGAGTAACCACAATGGGCAGAACTCCTTGCAGGCCTTTGTTGGACAGGCAGTGTAACTGAGAAGTAATCCTCCATTGTTAGGTCACTGATATTCAGGGATTTTTGTTACTGCACCACATTCTTGCCCATCCTGCCTAATACAGCTCTTAATACACCCCCTTCTGAAAGCCCATCAGAACAGCACTCACCTGTTCACTCTCTGAGGCCACCGACGTCAGCTGTGAATCCCTAGACATACAGAACTGCTGGGCACTGTACCAGGTCTTTTGGACTTGAGAAAAGTAATAAAAGTTATCCTTGAAGTACTTCCAGCCTTGAGAAATCATCTGCAGAATGTCATCTGGAGAACAAGGGCGAAAGATGAACACTGGGGTTCCTGTTTCCTCTGGGTGCTGGCTGTGGGTGGCTCTCGATGTGATCTCAGAGACGGCAGTGGATAGGGCTGGTCTCTGGGGCCCGGGGGTTCCTGTGTAGGGGCTCAGGGACACTATCCCACCTGCTAAAGGTCTGGCCAAGAGTGGTAGAGTCTCCGGGCTCAGATAAGGGAGAGTTAGAGACATTGATCAAGAATCCGTCTCTCCTCCAAGAGGGAAGTAATTCTCTGTTGACCATCACAAGGGGCTGAGCCCCCCAGCTTTGGGGAAGGAACTCAACAGATAAATACCTAGGTTTGGTCCAAGACAGAGACTCCCTAATGCCTTCATATTCTGTGCCTTGGTGTGAGAGCCCATGCTGGCGCCTGGTCCCTTCTCTACTGAACAGCCCCTAGGTCCTCCAAGCCCACTGCTGGGCCCTTGCTTCTTAACTGCCCAACCACACCTGCCCGGCTCCTCTTCCCTTTCCTTCCACATGCACCATGCTGATGGCCTCATGCCTGAGGCTGGTAAGACCCCATAGGCCACAGGTCAGCTTGCAACATTCTTTTCTGAGTCACTTACTTTGCCGTTTGAGCAACTTGCCGATATTCTCCAAACCACTCTGAAGTCTCTGGACCTTTGCATTTAAAGAACTGGCTTTATCCAGATCTCCTTTTAGCACTGGAATCTGGGCATTTAAGTCATTGACCTCCTCCCATCTTCTTGTTAGCGTCTGGATCTGTGCAGCGGCTTCCCTCACACCAGCTTCCAACTTCCCGATCTGAGAACGCACATGATCTAGGCTGGCATTTACCATCCGGACCTGAAGGCCGGTTGCCTCCACGCCGCCTCTGTTCCTCTTAATCTCAGAACCCAGAGTGCTGATGTTGTCCACACGGCCTTTCAGCAACTGGGCATCGGTCTTTACATCTGATATTGTGCGCATAAACCAGGGATCTGGATTTGAGAAAGTCAAGAGGTCAGCCAAGGGGATTCCCAGGGCCTGGGAGTGTTGTCAAGGTGATAAAAGGAGGGGAAGGAGGGAAGAGGCTCAAGCTACCCAAAGACCTGTTGCTTATCCTCCATTCATTTGTAATATATTCATTCAACACACATGCGATGGGCACCTAGCGCTGGCCAGGAACCCTTGTGGACGAAGATAATGCAAAGACTAATAAAACACAGACTCCATTGGAGGATCTCACAGGCAAGCAGAAGTGGGGATTAGTACCCAATCCTAAATTTTCTCTGTGTGTTCAGGGCACAAAGGATGCCCTAGTTACCCCCTTGTTTCATCCCCGGGGGCTCCATCACTTGCTTCCCAGCTCTCTCCTTTCAGAGGCCCCTACAGTGACATCGGCTAGGGCAGCACTCTTCCCACATCTGCCCACAGGCCCCTTCTGGCCAGGATGGGAGCCAGCCATGCAGACTTCCGACCTGAAAGTGGCTTCTTCAGAGAATATGGAAAGAAGGAATTATGAAACCATTTCTCCGCTTCCCTCATCCCACCCACCGTCACACTCTGCTCAGGTGACAGGCTTGGGTGCCAGGTAGGAGACCGATGTCAAGCCAAGAGGAAACTCTGCTCTGAGGCTCCAAGTCTGAGACCAAATACGTCCCAAAGCCTTGAAGGGAGAAGACAGATGTTCCCTCCGCCTGCTTTCTGGAGACCTGGTGGGAGGGCAAAGGCTCTGCTAGCAGAGAACAGGAGGGGCTGGGCAAGGCAGAAGAGGAGGAAAGATAAGTCATACATCTGGTGAACAAGTAGGAAGTCTCCCTTGATGGGACCTCGGCAGGGATGGGAAGAAGAACGAAGAGAGCATGAAGGGGTCCTGGTGAGGATGGTGAACCACAAGATCTGTCCGCTCATTGGCAGCGTTTCCACCTAGCCGGTTAGGGCTGAGGATACAGTTGGAAGTCCTTCTTTTGTGGGGTCAGGAGACATTCTGCTCACTGCTAGCAGCTGCCCACAAGGCTCCAAATAAAAGGGACACAGCTCAGGGGGTGGGGATGACATGGGACGAAGAAATGGGTGAATGTTTCCTGGGGACAAAAGAGCACGTCCTTGAGCACAAGCATGCAAGTGTTGATCCCAATCAGGAAAATCTCCCCAGAATTGGGAAGGGGAGAGCAGCAGCTCATCTTCCTGGGGATGGAGGACCCTGTGGCTACACCTGGAAAGAGGAGGAATGAGACAACTGGAAAAGCCAGAGGTGGGAGACACAACTGGACAGCAGGAAGGACAGGGTCTGGATGTTTTGGGAGCTGTCTGTGGGGAAGGACCAAGTTGGGACGATAAAACCTGAGCACTTACAGAGAGTGGCCTGCAGCAGGAAGGAGGCAGTGAGGCCCAGCGTCAGGATGATGACTGCAGCCCGGACCATGAGAGGCTTCCTCAGAACCAGGCACGGACCCGTCTTGGGAGGAGGCTCTGTCAGAAGAAGAAGAGAACGTTTGTTGAAGGACCCGCCAACAGCAGAACACAGAGCAGCAAGCAGATTCTGAGCAGAGGCTGGTGCTTGCCTCGGGGCCAGAGGGAGATGTTCTGCTTATCCACGGTGAAGTGCGCATCCGGGACCTCGCCCTCGGTGGCCTTCATCCTGCACGCTCACTCCTGCAGCACACGTGCTTCCAGCCGGTTGGCTCCCTGAGGACCTTTTATCTAGAAGAAACAGGAAGTGAGTCCCACAGGAGGTGGTCCTATCATCCCACAGTTCCCTATTCCTGGTTTAGGCACCTTGCCCGGCCTCAGCCTCTCTGCAAAGTTCTGAGCTCTCAGGAAGAGGCCATTTGTCTTCTTCTCCAGGGGCCTGTTACACGGACACTTTAACCCTACTGTCCCAGCGCTGCTCTAGTTCTCTTACAAGACTCCCTTCGTCCATCATCCATCCACGCATGCATTCGTCCCATAAATACATACTGAGTGCCTCCTAGGTACCAGGCACTGTACGAGGACAGGGCCACAAAGATGACTAACTCACACTCTGTACTCCAGCAGCTCACAATCTGGTAGGCAAGACAGAGAGCAGAGCAAATAAATTACAATACAGCGTGATGAGCATCTGCACCATTCAAGGAAGTACAAAGATGGAATAATGGTAAGAAAAAGTTCCAGGGAGAAGGATTAGCATACTCAGAAGTATGAGGGCATAAGACAGCATGGAGGACCATTTGGTGGTGTTGGAATGTAAAGTGTGTGACAGGAGTGGGAAGGCCATGGGGCCAGTGAGACACCTGGGGTCATATTAAGAAGCTTGAACTTTGACTTATGGGTGACATGGAGCCAATGAAGGCCTTCAGGCAGGAGAGAGACAAGGACAGGGACATTGAAGAAGATTCACTCTGATAGTGGTGAGGAACATCGAACAGGATGTGGGAAGCCTGGAAGCAAGGAGACCAATAAGGAGACCACTGTAATAAATACTTGCTGTTATTAAGGCATCTCAGATGATACAGCATCCCTTTGTAAAGTGGGGCTTGAAGATTCAACACGTAAGTGTAAGATGTGGGTTCTCCTCCCTGCTTCCTGCACTTGTGAGCTTCTCAAAGTGGGGCGGCTCAGCGCAGAGGAGCTCTCAGCGAGAAGCTCAGGGCAGAGGAGCTGATGTGGGGCTCAGTGAAGGACTAAGTTCTCTCCTGGGAAGCTTCTCATCCTTTGAAGAAGTCTGCCGCATATGAGAAACCTGGTACATAACAGATTCTAAGCAAATATTACTTGGAAGGTAGGAAAGAGAAGATGGAAGAGAGAAGAGGAGAGAGGGAGGGAGGAGAAAACGAAGGGACGTGGTCCAGATTAGATGGCTGGCTGGCTGGTTGGCTGGCTGGGTAGATGGGAGATCAGTGGATGGAAGAATTGGTGGCTGATCATTTCCCAACCCTGAAACCTAGTCTGTGGATCAGGATCTGTCTTCCAGAAGCTACTGCTTCTTTCTAGCAGTTCCCACTCATTTCCACAGCGAAGACACGAGACAATTGTGATTTATACCTTACCCGGAAATGCATGAGACCATGGGACGAGAAAATTGGCCCAGCCCTACTGAATCTGACCCAATGAATCTGGATGACAGGGTGGTGTCAGGGACAAGGGTTGGAAATAAATGAGGAAGGCCAAGGAAATAGCCACCTACCCCTGCAGGAGCTTTTGCTTTAATATCTGAGAGGATCCTACCTCCCTACTCAGCCCTCTATACTTATGGGCCCCTTGCTGCTCTCTCTCCAGGCAGACTGGGTCTCACACTGGAGTTGCTCCTCTCATGGGATGAGGACTGACCCCCAGCTACAGTCCTCTTCCCACATGGCGGGAAAGAAACTGGGCCACAGGGGTGGTGTCCCTCTCGCCCTATCTCATCTCCTCCCTACCCACATTCTGTCGGTAGCTTCCGGGACTGCTACCTCTTCTAAATTTTGACATTGGCTCATCCCCCAAACTGAAGGCCTCACCCTAACTGACTGCCTGTCTCTGAACACTTATGACTATACCCACTCTCTTCAGGCTGCTCATTTGGTTGCAGAACTTTGGTTCCCCTAGTGTTCAAAAAGGGTTAGAATGTTCTGCTTCTGGGCTTTCATGGCTGGTCCCGAGTCAAACCTTAGCGTCGTCTCAGCCCTTCTGCTCCTGGCTCCTGGCCCGACATCCACAACCTGTCATCCTAGGGTAGAGAAGAAGTCAAGTTACTCAAGGCTCCGGGAGAAGGGGCTTTGGGGATCCAGGTCCCTTCCTCAGGTCCCTTCCTGAGGCTTGGGAGGGACAAAAGCCACCACACGATATGACCCGGAGTGTGTGGCCTTTTCCCTGTCGAAGAGTTGACTTTTCCCAAACGTCTGTTGGTTTGTAGCATGAGGTACTGATGAAATGCCTACATGCCCTCTCACTGGTCCCAGGAGAGGAGCGGAGGCCTCACCGGGCTGGAGCCCACTGCATAAGAAGGGCTGGGCTTGGGGGGCATCTACTCTGAGTGATGGAAATGGGCGCCTCACGTAGATATTCGGCCGATCCAGCATGAGGAAGCTAAGCAAGAAGCAACCCAAATCCTGGGCTGTGGGCCCACCGGGGTTTTAGAGATGGTGGATGTAAAAGTCCCAGCCATGAGGAGTTTCATTTCCCATTTGGCGGGGAAGGAGTGAGTCACAAGCTCTTTTCCTCTGGCCATGCTCATCTATCCACAGGTAGTGACTGAGCTCATCTCCCGTGCATCCCTCTGGAGGCCTTTCTGGCCCCTGACCTGACAGGCTGGGAGGGAAAAAGAGAAGGAGGCAGGTGCCCCAGCCATACTTTCCTGCCAGGAAAATGGAAGGTTCTCCTGGACACTCAGGCGACCCCAGTTCCTCCAAACAGAACTTTGGGCCAGACTTAGAATGACGAGAAATCACTGCTGTGATGAGAAGAAGGGAAGTTCATGCTCATCTCTCTGTTTTCCCACTTGCCGTGGCCCTGGGGCTCTAAGACCTTCTTTGGAGAAGGGTGGAGGAAGGAAACAGTTTGGCCACTTTTCCCTTTCTCTGGTCAGGACTCTCCTTCCGCTTGGGGGTGGACCATGGACACAATCAGTGCGAGTGGAGAAGAGACGTGGTTGCTTGAAATGCCCCAGCAGGGCCAAGAGTCATCCCCAAGGAGAGGAATCCAGGTCCCTCCAGTCAAGGCACAGAGGAAACTAGAGTGGACAACACACAGGGAGAGGGGTGGGGAAGAGAAGGGGAGCAGAGAGAGGGGAGAATGGCTATAACGTAAGAAGGAAGACATTGTGACAGCTGGTCAGGCTTGTCCACAGCCTCAGAAGGGGCCCTTGTGTATAATGTGATGCCAGGTTTGACCAGCAGACCCCAGATAATCAAGGGCTCCCAGGCTACCCTCTGGGTATGTGCCCTGGCCACAGGGGTGAGGGCAGAGAAACCAATAGGAAAGCAGTGCTAGGGGGACCACTCATCCTTACATTCCACTGGGACACCCACTGTGCACCAGGTGCAAGGAGAAAGACAGCCAGAGACGCTGCCTACAGAAATAGTGTTCCTCCTGTTGAAAACATGTGCATCTCCCAAGACTCTCCCAATATTGAAAAGGACCAAGAACCCTGCAGGGGGCCTCTCCAGGTCTCCCTTGACCTTGGGAATAGTTCCTCTTTTTCAGGACATTGGGTAGGGGCCAGTTTCTCTGGAACAATGACCACAGGCCAGAGATCAGTGAATACCCCATTACATCTGGCGGGTTCATAAGCAGGGTGGTGTGGATATGGGCGAGTAGCCTGGGTCTATGGAAGGATCACTGTGTTTCAGGCAGAGGAAGCTGCTCTGAACCACCCAAGTCGAAGAGTCCTTGTATAATCATCACTTAGTCCTTGAGCACAGGGATCCTGCTTGGGAACCGGAGTCAGGTTCCCAATGCCCAGAGTGAGTGAAACCCAACCAGTGTCCAGCTCTGTCTCGATGTGACTTCTGTGACGCATGTGCTACGCAAATCTGCGCCCAAACCCACAAAAAAGAACAGGACTCCCGAAAACCCCAAATCCCACAACAGTATCTCCAATGCCACAACAGGGCTTTCTGTCCTCTGCAAACAAAAGCCACTAAGCCAACAAGTTTCAAAATCCCAACATATGCCTACGCTCTAACAAATCGTAACACCATTCACTTCACACCCCGATGCTGTGTATGGTTCCCTCCAACTTTCTTCTTCAACTTTAACAATAGGTTTCTCTTTCCAAATATTTCGATTTTGCTCTTTTTCAGCAAGTAATGAGATAACTGCTCTCAGCCACCATTTTATGCTTTTAATTCATTCTCCCAGCTTACTATGTACGAACTTCTTTGCCCAGCTTAAGATCTCCAGCTGGCCCTTTAACTGGGTCAGTCTCCCTACCTGGAACCTTAAACTTCCTTTGCCTCCTGCTGCTCCCTAGAGATGTCCCTGCTCCCTACAGCTGCGGCTTTCATCCAGAACCCTTAGGATGAGTGTCTCCATCCTATCTCTACTGGGAACATCCCCATAGAAATGCATGGTATTGCCTTGCATCCATTTACCCACCCAGTGAAATCTATCAAGTACTCACTGTGTGCCAATCTCGACGCCTAGTTGTCGGGAATTCCACCTTGAACAAAACAGTCATGGTTCCTGTCCTGCAGTAGAGTGCAGTTCTCTCTGGATAATTCTTGGCATTCCACCCTTCTTCTTGCAAGGAAAATAAAGTGTATCTATGATGAAGCCTAAAGCAACAACAAAAAACCCTGCAGTTTAAAATGGTGTAAAATAGGGATGCCTGGGTGGCTCAGTGGGTTAAGCCTCTGCCTTCGGCTCAGGTCATGATCTCAGGGTCCTGGGATCGAGTCCCACATTGGGCTCTCTGCTCAGCAGGGAGCCTGCTTCCCTTTCTCTGCCTGCCTCTCTGCCTACTTGTGATCTCTCTCTCTCTCTCTCTGCCAAATAAATAAATGAAATCTTAAAATGGTATAAAATATGACATTTTCCCAAACTACTCCTATTTAAAACACAGTACATGGATATAGTGGCACCTGAGTGGCTCAGTCAGTTGAGCATCTGACTCTTGGTTTCGGCTCAGGTCGTGATCTCATGGGTCCTGGGATCGAGCCCCATTCAGGCTCTGTGCACGGTAGGGAGTCTGCTTGAAGATTCTCTCCCTCTACCCCTCCACTCCCTCTCTCTCAAATAAACAATCTTTAAAAAAAATAAAAACAAACACAGTACAGAAATATAGGTCCATGCTTTCATTCCCCTCAAGTAAACTTTTCTCCTAATATATCTGACTTTCAACCGCATGAGAACCATATGCTCACAGAGCCCCCTTCCCTGGGTGGGGTGGTAGAGAATGAGAGCTACATGTCTAGGACCCAGTGCAATGATCCTCAACTCCTGGAACATGTTTGTAAAAAAGATGCCAGGCCCACGCCCCCCCAAATTCTGACTTATCCGCTGTGAGTTGGGGCTCAGGCATCAGCACTTTTAATAACCCTTGAGTGAGTCCTACATGCAGTCAAGGTTGAAAACCATCGATCTAGTGGGAAAACCAGAGTTCTGGCATGGGATCTTGGCTCTTCCGTATGCCGCTGTGTGGATGATTTATTTAGGGGAGCATGTGTCACCTGCATAAGTTCAAGAGAAGTGAGATAACTTTCTACGGAAACACCTTAATGCTGCGTAATAAGATTTGCTCTGTCTAGATGACTGGTGAATGAAAATGCCAGGCAGGGGCGCCTGGGTGGCTCAGTGGGTTGGAGCCTCTGCCTTCGGCTCAGGTCATGGTCTCAGGGTCCTGGGATCGAGCCCCGCATCGGGCTCTCTGCTCAGCGGGGAGCCTGCTTCCCCCTCTCTCTCTCTGCCTGCCTCTCTGCCTACTTGTGATCTCTCTCTGTCAAATAAATAAATAAAATCTTTAAAAAAAAAAAAAAAAGAAAGAAAATGCCGGGCAGCACTTGTCCAGAGTTAATGATCTTGAACCAGAAAGGGAAAAAAGGAGTGAGCCATCTTGTGACGGAAAAACCCAAACCTCAAAGACTGTACAGCTTCACTGCTCTGGGCCTTGAAAACAGTAACCCACAGCCCTGTCAGTCACTTGCATAAAACACAAACGTATTCACAGAGAATCAAGAACATGCCCCAAACCGCTCACCAAAAGCAGTCCGCAAAGGCACATTCTGGGTGCCAGGCCCACACTGGGTGGTGAGCGATAAATACGGTAGCTTAAAAAAGCAAAACAAAAACGGTAGCTTATAATAAATATAGCACAAATAAGTGTATGCGTGCTATGTTAAGTGACATGCAGGAAAAGGACAAGGAGCACTCAGAGCATGTAAAAGGGAAGACCTTCTCTGTGGGGATTAGAGAAGGCTTCCCTGGAAAGTGATACTTGAGCTGAGATCTGAAGGAAAAGCAGGAGTTAACTTTGCGGCAGAGAAAAGGGCATTCCTGAGGGAGGGTAGCGCTTCGGAAGAAAGAAGACGAGTAGGGTCAGGGTCGGAGAGGAGAGCCCGAAACAAAGGGATGGCACAGCCTGGTATTTGAGAACAAAGGCTCCAGAAACAGACCACCCAGGTTCAAACCTGGGTGACCACTTTCACTGTATAACCCGGGGCAAGTTACTTAAGTTCTCTGTGCTGCAACTGCGTCATCTGTAAAATGGGCACGATAATACTGTCTGCCTCATAGGGTTTTTATAGAGGTTCAACAAATTAATACAAATGCAAGCATACAGTAAGCACTCAATAAACGTTATAATTATAATCACTATTCATAATAACGATACTCCTACTTCTACACACGTAGCAGCAGGAACACTCATCTACCTAGGAACATACTGATGATATTGGACCCTTTCCATCAGGAGTAGGATAGCAAATTGGTCCAGAGGGTGAGAATATTTTTGTCCACATCAATATTGCCAAAGAGCCCCCTAAAGGAAGATACTCTCAATAATCAGTAAACTAAATGACCCTTCTGTGTATGAGAGTTAGCCTCTTTGCCCAGCCTCTTCTGTGATGATTCTGTGGGTCATGTTCCAAGTGCCACGTTTGCTGTCTGTACATGGGCTCGACAGCACGGGTTTCTCTTCTCCAGCACAGCAGCTAACTCAGGACCCTCCCCGTGGTATCTGGCCCCAGGGGGATCAGAGTGCTACCCGACAGCAGGCTGATTGCCACGGAGGGGGCAGTGTTTGTCTTCACTGCCAAAGAAACGCGTTCTGAATTTATTTAAAGATTGTATTTATTTATTTGAAAGAGAAAATGAGAGAGAGAAAGCCTGAGAGGGAAGAGGCTCAGAGGAAGAAGGAGACTCCCCACTGAGCAGGGAGCCCCATGCAGGACTCGATCCTAGGACTCCAGGATCATGACCTGAGCCGAAGGCAGACACTTAACTGACTGAGCCACCCAGGCGCCCCTAATTTTGAATTTAGGTTTGTTCTCACTGATTGCCATGCTTCTGCCAGCAACACCATCCATAGCTACTTACTGAATGTCATGGCATCCCATACAATATAATCCTTTTAAGGAACTCACTTTAGAGTGAAAGAAGAAATGCAGTGGGCTTGTGCCCTGAGGTTCACCGGATTTTTCATGTAGTCCCTCCCCCAGAAAGATCTGGCCTTGTAGAATGGCGGACTTGGGCCCTGAAGAGTCCGTTGTAGTCCCAGGTAGGAGACAATGCCTTGAAACACTGGGAGGTGCTCAGCAGCGTGTAGCATCTGCTTTAAAATAGGGCTGTTTCAGGGCACCTGGGTGGCTTAGTCGTTAAGCGTCTGCCTTCTGCTCAGGTCATGATCCCAGGGTCCTGAGATCGAGCCGCTCGGTGGGAAGCCTGCTTCTCCCTCTCCCACTCCCCCTGCTTGTATTCTCTCGCGCGCGGTCTGTCTCTCTCTGTCAAATAAATTAAATCTTTTTCTTTTTTAATTTATTTATTTGACATAGAGAGAGAGATCACAAGTAGGCAGAGAGGCAGGCAGAGAGAGAGGGGGAAGCAGGCTCCCTGCTAAGCAGAGAGCCCGATGTGGGGCTCGATCCCAGGACCCTGAGATCATGACCTGAACCGACGGCAGAGGCTTTAACCCACTGAGCCACCCAGGCGCCCCTAAATAAAATCTTTAAAAAAAAATTAAAATAAAAAAATAAAATAGGGCTGTTTCTTCCCCCAAAGTACATGGATCTAGAGTCTTTATACCAAGGAGTATAATT
>CM052885.1:45135611-45195204 GCA_028534135.1 Potos flavus | reverse complement strand
GCAGAGAGCCCGATGTGGGGCTCGATCCCAGGACCCTGAGATCATGACCTGAACCGACGGCAGAGGCTTTAACCCACTGAGCCACCCAGGCGCCCCTAAATAAAATCTTTAAAAAAAAATTAAAATAAAAAAATAAAATAGGGCTGTTTCTTCCCCCAAAGTACATGGATCTAGAGTCTTTATACCAAGGAGTATAATTAGGTAGTATCACTCACATTGACATATAATGACCCATCCTCAAAGGTCTTACTTCATTTCTGAAAGTCTAGATCTGCTGACTGAGGGTACCCAGAGGAGGAATATTTCTAAGAGAACATAACAATGATTCCCCTGACTTAGGAGCTGGGACTGTTATCAGGCTATTTCAAACATCTCATGCCACTGGAAAAATAGGTTTTAAAAAAAAAATCATAGGTTTGGCAATGTCTCAGACTGGGTTTTCCAAAAGCAGACACTGAGATGGAGTTTGGTCTACAGGATTTTTTATGAAGAAGCAACATCTGTGGAAGGGAGTGGGAGAAGACAGAATTGGGCAGAGAGAGAAGCAGAACTGTTGAACTTTAGTACAGGACTGACAAACTTCAGGCAGCCCCATGAGGAGCTCCAGAGCACCAACGACCCACCAGACTCCTCCCATGTTAGACTAAAATTAACTGATTAACCCTGCCTTAATCATTCATTGGGTATAGGCCACCCACGGAAGGACAGCCCTGAAGGAGTTGACACATGGAGACATCCGCTCACAGCACCGCCAACAACCAGCCCAGGCTACAAGCTCTTCCTTGAAGGGGGATCTGGGAAATACACTCCATGTCTACCATGTAGGATGGTTGATCCTGACAGTCAAGGGAAGAAGGTTCGCTGACACACAAATGGGATGTGGTAGGTATTCTCTGAGATGGTCCCCAGTGATCTCTGCCTCCTGGTATTCATGCCCTGGTGCTCTTGGAAGAATGACCCTCCCCCACCCGTCGTGTCTTCAGATGAGACCACAGTCTCGGCCAACAGCCTGAATGCCACCTCACGAGAGACACTGAGTCAGAGGTGCCCAGCTAAGCCACACCTAGATTCCTAGCCCACAAACACTGAGGTAATGAATGTCTGCTGTTAAAGCCACTGAGTTTGGGGGTAATTTGTTAGTCAGCAATAGATGACTAATACAGGGGGCAGGGAGGATTTTGACTGGAACTCAAGCAATAAACCCCCTGGGGTATCTTCTAGTTCAACCTGTGAAGCTTGGCATTCTTAACAAACGGGCTGACCAACAGAGTAAGCTAGCTCAGAAACAAAGGTCTGACTCATCCCACCAAGTAAAGGACATAGGCAGTTGACATGCTGACTGAAGAGCAAAGGAAGACAGAAATAAATGGCAATGGAGGGTGGTCACATGGCCTCGTGAACTTAGCAGAAACAAGGGTTAAAGCCACTATACCTGTATTTCCTTCTTGCTGTGTCATGTATCTTTTTTTTTTTAATTTAATTTCATTTTCCTTTCTTTTTGTCTCACTTATCACTGGATACTCAGACGGGATCATGACAGAACTAAAGAGAACGAAACATCACGCAGTGATGCTGGACTTGGAGCGGGTTGCAGTAACTCAAAAGACAGTGGGTTGTCTACTCTTGGAGAGAAGATGTGTCGGGATAGCTCACAGCTGCACTAGGTTAGGCGAGAGCAGCTTGGGGAAGCGCCAGGATGAGGGAAAGTGTGTATATGGGTATTGGGCTGTAGCGATACTTGTTTCTTTGTCGCAGTACCCTTCTTAATAAAGAGAAATCTCAAAATCAGTGGTAGATAGGACCACAACTCTGAGTCAGAAGACAAAAAGGGTCAGATATTTCTTCTTTCCACCTCCCTTGCGTACTACCCAGGCACAGGCAATCAGATGTCACCATCTGCATGACCGAGACAATAATGCAGAGATGCCTGAGAGTCTTCAAGGGACATGTTGGGAGTCTTCTCTGATGTCCTCCTTTCCTTGGTCCTGCCCCATTTTCCAAGCCTTCACATTGAGTCTGAAAACAAGTGGTTACCTTCCCAATAAATTTCTTTTATGCTTAAATTATGCAGACATGGGCTTGTTGTTTCAATCAAGAACCCTAACTTATGTACCCATGGAGAGATCGCCTTTCCTATTAAGATTGATCCAGTTTTCCCCGCAGTGTGTTAAATGGAACACTAGTCCAGAAGTATGCGCAAAATGGGTTCAGAGGTTAAATAAGTTTGGTAAACAGTCCATGCTGTATGCCTTTCTTGAAGAGTCATGGTAACCGTGAGCATATTAAAGGCTTTGAGAAGTCCTGTGTTAAGAAAATCTGTTGAACATTGTTCATAACAGGGTTTCCATTGCCACTTTTCTTTTACACTTAATGGATGCCACTTCTCACTCTGAGAAACACTGTCCTGAAGCCAAAAAAAGGAAGATTCAGAGAGAGACTGTAGTTCCCTCTGATTTCTAAGTTCCAGTTTGTTTGCTCTGTGAGGTCTTGCCACTTCCCCAGCTGAATCACACAAAGAATCATCACCCCCTTCCAAAGAGGCCATGCTACCCGCAGGTACCAGCACCAATCTGTTGAGCAGTATGCACCTTCCCCTCTAATCTCACACACTTTTCTTTGACATTAATTGTTTTCTTCTCAGGTCTGTTAAAGGCCTCTCTATTTGGTTTTATTAACCTTAGAATTATCTTAATATTATCAAACTAATAATTGCTTTACCAAATCTTAAAATACAGCAGATCCCCCTTGTTAACCATTTTTTAAATAAAATTTTCTTGGCCATTCTTGTTTTTTCAAAGTACCTTTTGGCAAGTTACAAAAACAAAGTCCAGTGCAATTTTATGTAAAGGTTAATTTTAGTAAATTTAGTAATTTTAGTAAGGCTGCAAAATGATTTAGGAAGATTTGACATCCTAAAGTCTTCACATCTAGATCCATACGGTATCTGTTTCTGTTATATCTGTCAATCTACATTTTTGAGTTTCCTTCATGCAGGTCCCAGTCTTTTTCTTGTCAAGGGAAGAAGACAAGGTTTTTATTATTTGTAGATGAAATAATGTTTTACCTGTGAATCTGAAAGAACCATCTGGAAGAGTTATTTAAATTGATAAGAGAGTTCAATAATCATACGGACAAAACCATCCACATGAATAACTTTCATGGGTACACAAAACAACTCATTAAAACCACGAACATATAGAGACATAAGGAGGATTCAGATATATTTAGGAGCAGAATTAACAGGACCTCGTAATGGGTTCGGTGTCGTCTGTGGGCCCCCTTATGCCCCATGATCACTCTCCAGAAAGAACCATCTTGGCTTATACAATCTCATCTCAATTTTAGAGTCCAAATTTTATGTCTAAAAGACACTTTTCAAAATTTTTGGCCTTCCTAGCTTCAGCCCTGCTGAAGAGCTCTTTGCTACATTTATTCATCTCATTCTTTTCATTCCAGTCAGGGAGAAGTGGTTTGGTTAGCTGGTCAGCTCCCACCCCACCATTTTTCTCAGAAATCTGCCTGTAAGCTTCTCTGCGACTATTTCTCTCTCACTCTCGCCTGATTGTCTGATGAAGTAGGAGGGGAAGATCTGCTGGAGTTGCACCGGGAAACTGAAAAGAAGAGTTCATATTTAGAATAGCAGCAGAGGAGGGGCGCCTGGGTGGCTCAGTGGGTTAAGCCTCTGCCTTCAGCTCAGGTCATGATCTCAGGGTCCTGGGATTGAGCCCCTCATCGGGCTCTCTGCTCGGCGGGAAGCCTGCTTCCCCCTCTCCCTCTGCCTGCCTCTCTGCCTACTTGTGATCTCTTTCTCTCTGTCAAATAAATAAGTAAAATCTTTAAAATAAATAAATAAAAATAGAATAGCAGCAGAGGAGAATGGAAGAGGAAGCTCACGGGGGACAAGGAAATGGACAGACAACCCTGAGACCACATATTCATACAGTGGCCTTGTACATTTCAAAGGCTCTCAGACCCTTTGAAAAAGGAATCTACTGTGCATGGAGGTTGGCGAGGGAAATACCAAAGCTCCTTTTCTGAACTAATTCAAAACCTCG
Organism: Potos flavus; assembly: GCA_028534135.1. NCBI lineage: Eukaryota > Metazoa > Chordata > Mammalia > Carnivora > Procyonidae > Potos > Potos flavus. The sequence continues at coordinate 45,191,149 of CM052885.1, read as the reverse complement.
CAAGTGATACCTCCAGGAAAAAATATATCAATGTAAATATTGTTATCAGGACATTGAACTGTTGAGTGACAAGCAATCGGAATTACGGGCTTTCGAGAATTAAAGGTTACATTTCACAGCACTTAACAATCTCTGAAGTCCAGACATCCTAATAGATTCCTTTGTTATATGAAAACAGAACAGGATTATACCTGTTCAACCGGTCTTCTCACTGGCAAGGAGAGTAAAATTGGTGTACTTTGTAGATTTTCTCAATACATCTCTTCATCAGAACTCACTTTAAATAGGTCTGTTTCCCTATAGTTTTGTGGGAAAGAATACTTTCTGCTATAGTTTCTAAGATCTTTTTCATGAGCAAGCATGCTCAAGGTTAAACCCACTCTCGAGATTAAGTCCTTTAGTCCAGGAGAAAAGTCCTGGGAAACTTTAATATGGGGGGAAAAAAAGATAGAAGAGAATTTTAAACAAATGGAATATGCAGTAGTATGCTCAAAGACATTTAACAACTGGCTCTCTAGATCTCGAGGGGAAACCCCAATTTGTAATATTTGCCAACTGTCATTGTGTAAATATTTCCACCATGGCCGTGAAGTAACCAACACAGTGTCATCAAAAGCAGAGTTGAGAAAAGATGCATATGATAGGCTTTCAGAGCCTGTAAGGACTAGTTCTAGCATACTAGTAAGGGACAAGTAATGCTTTCCTCCAGTGGCCCAATCTATCTAGTTACACGGTTTTTCTCCAACCTTGCACTCCAGGAAGGAGCAGAGGGGATGCAGCTGTAGGTTGGTGACAAAAGGACAGGGCTACTGTTAAATGCTATCAGGGAGACCCAGAGAGGGGAAAAGATGCAAAGACTCAGCACAAAATAGAAGGAATGAGCACCCATTCCTCTTGGGGATCCTCCATTCTGAGCATTTATTTGTCCATTTCTACCAACAACGTGCTATTGCTTGCTTTAAGTTCTCTCTGTAAATTCCAGAACAAACTGTTCCTCTTCCCTGGCCACAAGAGGCCTGGCTGTCCCCCATGACCACAACTCCCCAATGAGGGCACGGCTCCCTTTCCTGGGTGCAGCCTATAGTTACCTTCTTGGGAGTAGGTGACTTGACAAGGGAATCCCCTGGTTCCTGGGTACTTCCCCTGGAGTGAGAACCACACCCAGTGTTTAGCCACCGGAGAAATGAGTGGGGGGAAAGGCTATGTGTCTACAAAGAACAAAAACCCTTTCCACGGATATAGTCCGTGGATATAGTCCGGATATAATGTCCTGGGGACATTTCCCAGGTATGGGAAGAAATGAGATGCATAATGGGATTAGGAAGTCCCTTGTTTCAAAAGATTCTCATTACCCTAGAAAGAAAATTAAATATCTATCATCTTAAACAAAACACTTCAGGATCTGGCATCTGTCTATCTCTCCATGTTCCTATCTCTCATCACTCCTTCTCACTGGCTTTCTTCACATTTGGAAATATTCCATGCTTGTTTCTTCCCCAGGACCTTTGCACTTGCAAATGTATGTATGGATATATATGTAGGTACATATACATATTTTTTTCCTTGCTGAATTATTTGAAAGTGAATTGCAGCATGGTGGCATTGTTTGATATTTCTGCATTTATCCTAAAAACAAGGACATTCTCCTCATCATAATGCCATCACCACACTCAAGGAATTTAATGTGGCTACAATATCTAAACTATATATAAATGTCTAAAAAATAAGTCCCTTATACCTGACGGGAAATGTCCTGACTCTAAGATCCAATTGAAGTTTGCACATTGCATTTGATCGTCATGGTCCTGGAGTTTCCTATAACCTGGACCAGGCTCACCGCCTCATACACACACACACACACACGCCCCTCTTTTTATCACTCATGACACTGACATTTTGGAGAGTCCAGGCCAGTTGCTTGTAGAATGTCCCCAATTCTGGATTTGCCTGATTGTTTCTTCATGATTACACTCAAGTTATGATTTTCTTTTTCTTTTTTTAAAGATTTTATTTATTTATTTGACAGAGAGAGGCCACAAGTAGGCAGAGAGGCAGGCAGAGAGAGAGGGGGAAGCAGGCTCCCTGCTAAGCAGAGAGCCCGATGTGGGGCTCGATCCCAGGACCCTGAGATCATGACCTGAGCTGAAGGCAGAGGCTTAACCCACTGAACCACCCAGGCGCCCCATGATTTTCTTTTTAAAACTGTGCAGCTTGACAGCCCCTCACAGGTAGGGGGTGCTGAGTGGTGGCTGAGCTGGGGACCCAGCAGGTGTGCAACCATGGCCGAGCCTGGCCTCCAGGTGTCCCCTGGGATCCACAGTCCTGATGCTGCTCAGGTCTTGAGTCTTCCTAAGCTGGAACTGTAATGAGGAATTTTTCAGCTAAGGCTATGCAGCCAAGGGTTTGTTGTTTTCTGACAGCAATATCTGAACCCCTGGGGCAAACATGTCTTAATGAAGGACATAGAAACCAAGAAGTGGGGTGCCCGGCTCGGTTGGTGGAGCATACAACTCTTGATCTTGGGGTCATAGGTTCAAGCCCCACATTGGGCATAGAGCTCACTTAACAAAAAAAAAAAAAAAAAAGAAGAAGGAAGAAAGAAACCAGGAAGCAACTGTATCCAGAAGGCTGTGTCACGGGGACCCCTGACCAAGACTAAGAAGACGCCTCACAAAGCAGAAAGACTGTTTTCTGCCAGGACTGGCACTCAATGTGTAACCTGGGACCACAGAACCAGACATGTCACACACCTGGGACACCAACCACACCCACCGAATGTGGGGAGGGACGATGTCATTACTATGTGAACCCTGAGAGCAGAGGCTGGGCCCCAATCTCCCGAGATGCCCTGAGACTCTGCTAGTGGTGTCTTTAAAGCCATCCAGGAACTCGGCTTGAGCTAGTTCAAAACTAAAGTGGTCGAATGAAGACTGCTACTTCTGGCCAAGATGGAATAACAGGGGAAGAAAAGACAACGTTCAGGAAACAATGACCTTTAAGACAATGGACATCATCGGGACACCTGGGTGGCTCAGATGGTTAAGCGTCGTCTGCCTTCAGCTCAGGTCACAATCCCGGGGTCCTGGGATCAAGCCCCACATCGGGCTTCCTGCTCAGTGGGGAGCCTGCTTCTCCCTCCCCCTGCTTGTGCGCTCACGTGCTCTCTCTCTCTCTCACCAATAGATGAATAAAATCTTAAAAAAAAAAGGCACTGAACATTAGGCAATGAAAGACGGGATCCCTGAGATGAAGGAAACAAGTGAGGGGAGCCCTACAGTTCCCCCCTTGTATCTTGAGAGCTTCCACAGCACACAGTGAAAGACGAGGCAGAGCGCAGCACACTCCCTGAGTCGAGGGGACAGAGCTGAGAGTCCAAGAACACGGAGGCAGCTACAGAGCACAGCACAGAGCACCCGAGAGGAGAGAGCTGACAGATGCTCAACTCCAGACAGCTGCCCAGGGCTCCCTCGAGTGCCCGGCAGAGTAGTCGCCGCGCATCCAGTCATTAAACAAAGATCTGTAGACCCCACTCCTCATTAATCAATACGTTGAACACAATATCAACTGCTAATGATGTACTATATATTGGCTAACTGAACATAATAAAAACAAAATCAATAGGAAGAGCGTGGAATCCCATTCCCCACTGTCCTGCCTAGGTCGCTCCTTATCACAATTACACCCATGCTTTCTCCATCAGTGGCCCATAGATGGCGCCATTACCCTTGCCTGGACACAGAATTACTCGAGGTTACCGCTTAGAATATGGTTTTTACAATGTGTGTGAATCTGGTCCTCCCTAAAATTTTGTAGGACTGCATGATAGTTATAATGGAATCCTGGCCTTCCAGGGATTCCAGACCCCCTTAATAAATGTAGCCAGCAATACTAGTAATCCCGTCCCTATCTCTCATTCCCTGAGCCAGGACCCATGAGGCTTCCATAAATGCATAAAGTAGACCGATTCTTTGACCAAAGAGAGACAGGTGATGGCGTTATGGAATGGCCTTATCCCGGAACAGCAGACACGGACAATCAGTCTTGGCCTTCAGAAACCAGCCAGAGTGGAGGTGGCCTCTCTCCCACCAGCTGTGACTGTTCAATATAGCGAGCCCTGATGGGATCAGTCCCAAGAGACTAGAACATTTAGAAATGCCAGGGTTCCTGTTGGGAGGAGACCCCCTGCAAACAGGAGTCAGGCGGCAGGGGGATTCCATGTTTGCCTGCTCCACCAAAGCTGACCTTGCCAAGGGCAAGAAGACCTCCACCAAAAAGGAAAGACACCTGGATAGCAAGTGCCTCCTGTTACGATGCAAGTACCACTCACAAGGTTCTACTGTCCAAAACCGGAAAAAAAAGAAAAATCACACCTGACTCTGATAAGGCCTCTAAATCTAATTGCCAGGGAACAGAGCAACATGGTTAAAGAGGGGCCAGCAAAAGCCAGAGTGAAAAATTCTAAGGATATATGGTCTAGTCTGTACATGTGCGTGCGTGCACACACACACTAAGTTGAACAGTTACAGATTTTAAAAGCCCAAAAGAGGGCACCCGGGTGGCTCAGTCGGTTAAGCAGTTGCTTTCAGCTCAGGTCATGATCCCAGGGTCCTAGGATCGAGTCCCGCATTGGGCTCCCTGCTCAGCAGGAAGCCTGCTTCTCCCTCTCCCTCTGCCCCTGCTTGTGTTCCCTCTCTCACTGTCTCTCTGTTTGTCAGATAAATAACACATGCATACATACCCAAAAGAATGTGTCAGACAGACTCAATGTATATGGGTTTTTGGGGTGTTTTGTTTTTTTTTTGGATGCTGGATGAAATAAGCTGCCTGTAAAAAGACACATGAGATAATACAGAAAATATAGACGATGACTAGATATGTGGCAATGTAAGAATTAGTACTAATTTGTAGGTACCATTATTGTGGTTCTTCTAAAGAGTTCTTACTTTTTTTTTGAGAGAGAGAGTTCTTACTTCTTAGAGAGACATACTGGAGTTTTTATAGCAAAATGATATCATATCTGGGATTTGCTTTAAGATAATTTGAAGGAGAAAAAAAAGATAATTTGAAGGAGAACAATAGGGATGTAGATCAAATAAGATGGGTCAGTTGTTGAAGCTGGGTAATTGGTATATGGCAATAATTATACTAGTCTCTCTACTTTTTTTTTGCTTTAAAATACATAATAAAAGGTTAAAAAGAGAGAGAGAGAATTTCTTAGCAAAATGCACCAGGTAGCCACAGTCAACCCATCAGAGTTGAGATTATGGACCAGCCTTCTCTGCTCAACGCTGGGCTGGAGCGTGGTAATCCTGGCAAAGAGGCTGTGAACCAGGAAAGAATCCAGAGGTCTTTGGTAAAATTCTTTTATGAAAATTCCAACTTCCTTCAGAGGTAATCAGAGGGACCAGGGGAAGTGGGGTTGGCTTACCAAATGCTGAGACCTGCACTCTCATACTCAGCCCTCTTCTCCCACTGGCTGCCAACCTGCTAGCAACTTACCTTTCCCTCCTAGCAGAGGATTGGAAGAAACTTCTCTGGGGCATATGACCAGTCCAGGAGGCACATTTTCAAGGCAATGAAATTGATAGAGGCCTGGGCGGAGCATCCTCCCCTCTTCTGCATATTTAATTTTCTCTCTTTCTATGACTCCTGTTATCTGGATCCTGGCATTTATACTTCTACTGCCATACCTCTTAACTTTTATTCTAAATTTCCTAATTATTTATTCTTCACTGCTTCCTTCTGTAAGACATCTGATCTTGCCATATTAATTGTGCCCATTCTATTATTTATCCCATCTGTTGCATTCTTTATTTCAACTATTATATTGCTCACATTTAATATTTCCTCTCACTTCTTTTTATGATTCCTTATTCTTATGTTATATTATTAATATCTTCCCTGCCTCCTTAAGTACATTTATTGAGCTTATTTTAAATTATTGATCCATCTGTTCTAATACTTCAAAAGATACATATTATCTCCTTTGTTATTTTCTTTTGAGAAACTTGTTCTCCTCGGATGTCTAGTTTTTTTGGCTTGTGAGGTCATATTCCCCACAAAATTCCAACCACTCTGTGGTGAGCCGATAGTGAGTTCAGGGAAAGAACTGAAGTTCAAACCCTGGTCCTTGTCAGCCGTGTGAGCATAAACAGAAGGGAGAGGATGAGCCTAAGATGCGCACCAGAACCACACGTAATCACATCTGTGTGCTCTTACCCCACTAGTCAAGGCTTCCACTTCGGATCCCAAGGAAAAGCAGCACGGGGCGGAGGTGGTCTCTTGGGTCGTGACCCCCTAGCCCTGGGAGTGTAGAAGAAGTAAAGTAGAGAATAAATGCAGGAGGCCAGTCAGTTCCCAGTGACTTTCCCAGGTACCCCAACAAGACCTGGTCTCTGTCCAAATAGTACCCCATTGATACCTATCCAAGCTTCATGGGCCATTTGCACAGAGTGAGGAAGGACATGATGGCTTTCCCAAAGGAACAGAGTAGGGACAGGGCAAATCAAAATTAAAATAACATTCTGCCCCAAATTAAACTGACACATCTATCTCTTTGTGGCTTTTTAATGCCAGGTTTTGGGGGAATGTTCCAGGTACACCTCAAAAATCACAAGGTCCTCTTCTTGGCTTCAGTGGGAATGATTCCAGTGTCCCCCCCAGTGAACTCAAAGAAAGCTCTTCACATACTGACATGGAACCATCTTCAAAATATAAGTGAACAAGCAGGATACAGAACAGTGTGATATGCTGTCATTCGTATAAAGAAGGTTGGGGTGCCTGGGTTTCTCAGTGGGTTAAGCCTCTGCCTTCGGCTCGGGTCACGATCTCAGGGTCCTAGGATCAAGCCCCGCATCGGGCTCTCTGCTCAGCGGAGAGCCTGCTTCCACCTCTCTCTCTGCCTGACTCTCTGCCTGCTTGTGATCTCTCTGTCAAATAAATAAATAAAATCTTAAAAAAAAAAAGAAAGAAAGAAAAAGAAAAGAAAAAAAAAGAAGGTGGCATGTGTGGGTGTGTGTGCATTTACTTGTATATGTACAGGACATCCCTGAAAGGTTACATGATAAACTGATACTATTGAAGGTCTCTGACAAGGGTACCTCAGTGATTAAGGGACTGGGGTAGGGAATTTAAGCTGTTATGGTTTTTGTAACTCTTCATTTTTTAAAAAAGATTTTATTTATTTATTTGACAGAGAGGAGAGAGATCACAAGTAGGCAGAGAGGCAGGCAGAGGGGAGGGTGTGGGAAGCAGGCTCCCTGCTGAGCGGAGAGCCCAATGCGGGGCTCGATCCCAGGACCCTAAGATCATGACCTAAGATGAAGGCAGAGGCTTTAACCCACTGAGCCACCCAGGCGCCCCTAACTCTTCATTTTTAAACATTTTTTAAGTTAATAAATATCTCAAATACACACACAGTGTCTTATCATCAGATTCCAGGGTCCTCTCCCAGCCTGTGACCCTAATGTCTAGGTGGGTACAACACTGTCCATGTTGAAATCCTCCCCATTTTCACAACCCACCAAAAAATGCCACTGCCTTCATTAAGCCTTCTCCGAACACCACGGCAAAAAGATCCTCTCTCCTCTGAACTCTCAGCCCACATTGGCGACAACATTTTAAGGTCCTGATCGCTTTCTACCACACAATTTCATTATTTGTATATCTATCACATCTCCTCTGCCCATTCATTTGGCCTCAAGGAAAGCTACTTCGCTGAAATGGGCCCAGTATCCAAAACACCACGAATTCCCAGTGGCACCCTCCAGGCTCATTTTCCACAGGCCACATATTTGCCCTTCTGAATGGCCCCCAGCCATTGTCCTGAACACAGGTTCACCACATCCAGAGCAGTGACCTGAGGAGCACCAAGATCTCACATGCTGACAGGTCAATGAATTAATGGCCATAGACCATTTCCTTCAACTTTACATACACGACAAAACTGAGCCACAGAAACCAACATTCCAAAGTGACCAAATTTAGAGATGAGAGCAACAGCCTCTGACTCTCTTCTGTGACTGTTCTCCTGGAGAATAGTACTCAGTCAGGGAAGTCCTTCTCACGGGACAGAAGAGCGGGCTAGGAAAGGCCTGCCCTCCTGATCTTTTGGAGGACCCAACTTCCCCAACATTTTCTGTATTTTTGTTGTCATGTTTTACCTGTTCAGTTAAAGATAACGGTTGTCCTCTTGCGTAAGTTGGCAAACACAGTTAAGAACTGTCGCCCCATGGTCTCGAAGGCTCTAGTCTCCAGCAACCTGCCCAAGATGTATGAGGGGAAGCTCAGGAAAGAGACAGGTGAGGTCTGGAACAAAGCAGACACAAATGCACACATCAGAACTGATGTGCCCCCCCCCCCACATCTGTTTTCCCAGGGCCCTTCTGCACAGGAAAGTTCCACCTGGTGGGCTGTACAGAGTCTACCATGCTTGTTCAGGTGTAACCTCTTGGTGACCCCTGACCCTTCTGGTACCAGGCTTGTACTTTATACTCACAGTTATTCTCGTATTATCAGCCTGTGCTATTTGCTCCTGTGTCTGTTTCCTCTACCAGACACTGAAAATGACGACACCGAGGAGAGAAGGATGGTGATGTCAGGCAGCCTGGGGTGGGGGCTGTCATTGTTCACTACCGCAAAATGGGTGTTTTCCTCATCCTGGTACCCTCAGAACTCAGGAAGGACTTAGGAATCCAATATAGGACACCACTCTGGCGCCGCGACCACAGCTCTCCGGGCTCCAGGCGGTAAGGGGGCTCTCGGTCCTGCCCCCTTCCCCCTGCCCCCCCCCCGCTCCCCCCGCCGAGGGACCGGGGTTTAGGGAGAGCGGACTCCAGCACCTGGCGCACACAGGTAAACCAGAGAAATGAGACCCGCGACCAGCGTCTCGGGCCCGGCCTCTGTTGGAGACGTTCCCGCCGACTTTACCCTGTTCTGGATCTGGCTCGCGGAGGCTGGGAAAACCGAGAGGGCCGGCGCCCTCGCCCAGGGCGCATGCGCAGGGTGGTCGGCGCGGGGCGAACCCCCTTCGTCTCTTAAGCTCGCAACCAGCAGGGGGCGACACGAGGACGCCTCCCTGCTTGTGGCCGCGAGCTAAGGACGTCGTGGCTGGAGGGTGGGCTGGCACCTCCCTGGGGGCGGCAACCAAGAGAAGAGAAGCGCCCAGCTTCTCCGGGTAAAATTAGCGAAAGGTAGGACGTGGCAGTAACGAGCATGCTGGCGCGACCCCCGCCGTCCCCGCCACCGAGGACCGAGCGCTTACATGCTCCCCCGCACCATCAGTGTAGTGTGGCAAGGGGTCGAGTGGTGCAGTGGCGGAGGAAACAGGCTTTGGCCTGAGACCGAAAGATTTTCAGCCTCACCGTTTACTCTGTGACTTTAGGCACCTTATCTAGCCTGTCTGAGCCCTGGCTTTCCTATCTGTTAAATGGAGGTAGTAGACCCCACTTCACTGGGTCATTACGGAGCTCGCAAGCACATAAGTAAGTGCATAATAAATGTTAACCTTTATCAGCGCTTTTCTTCCTACATCATTATTGCCTGTCTGTGCATCTCTCTCCTCCCCCAGTAACCCCCACCTCGACTCACCACAGGCGCTGACTTGGTGAGCTCCCCTGGGTAGATAGTGTGAGTCGGTCAATTTGGTATTACCAGTGCACAGCACCAGCCCTGATAAAAATAACTGCTCGGGGAGCCAGAGAGAAGCCAAGGTGCTGAGTTGGGATGAGATCGTGAGGGATCCACACAGGGACCTACAGAGCCCCTACTCAGACCTCAGTCCAAATCATTTGCTCAGATCCTCAGACTCCAGCCCCATGCAGCCTAAGGGCTTTGCTCTGTCCCAGCAGCCTGACCTCTCTACTGTGTGGAAGGATGGGCTGCTCCCTCCCTGAAACCCCCTGGTCCATCTAGCCCTCTGTGAGTGTTTAGTCTGCCCGAAAGTGCTTTGTCTGGGTCTCCACCCACTTCTGTGTCTCTGACTCCACCTGGCTCTTATCTGTGCTTTTGTCTTGTCACTGAGGCTGTAGATCCGAAAGGAAGAGGAGGGAACTCCACCTCTTTCTAGCTCCTGCCTGAAGTTGGTATATATGACCAGCCCTACTCAACTCTCTCCCCAAAACACAGCTGGGAGCTCAGCCCTTACCTCAACCCAAAGCCTGTGAAAACTCTACTCTTCTGTTCACTGCGCAGCCCCACTCAGGCTCAGCCCAAAGGGACATGGAGTAGGATCTCCCCAGAGGGACTGCAGAGCCCTGAGGGACTGCTGGGAGGGAAAACATGTCCTATTCAGGAAGAGGTGGCTGGTGAGAGAGAGGTCCTGGGGACCCTCCACTGGACAGTTTCCTTAGGGAGCCTGAGGCCAGGGAGCCCTGGGCACTGTCTTCTCCCTTGTGGCTCAAAGGCAAGTCCACTTCTAACCCATGCAGCACCCTTGTGAAAATTAGCTCAGGCTGGTTTTCAGTCCCCATTTGCCTTCTGGGCCAGGTGACCTTGTATAATGCACAACCCTCCCAAACTGTACATGGCAGAAAACTGCATCTTGCTAGTCCCCATGGAGAGTAGAAGCTCAAACTGTGAATCAGGCAGATGTCCACTTATCCACCTCTACACTCCAGGACAGCGATGGGGCAGTGACTGTTCCTATAAGAACATAACACTTCTTACTCCCATCAGGGGACCCAACAACTCCCTGTGCCCCCCTCCAAAGCCTCTGACTCTGAAACTGATGGAATCTACAAGGTAGCTCTGGAAGCTTGTGGCTTCCTGGCCAGGATGGTTGATTACTGTCTGGCATGTCCTGGCCAGGATGGTTGATTACTCCTCTATGCTCAGCTCTGCTCCCGGGGACAGTCCTCACTGCCTAACTAAACCTGCAATGTTCTTTTTATATTTCTAAAACCAGGAGCCCCTCTCAGTGATGCCTTCTTTCTTCCCAAACTCTTGTCTCTGAGTCCCTGGTCTTCACAGCCTTTGATCTGGCAATGGTTTCTGAGATATAATACCAAAAATATAAGCAATCAAAGACATAGATAAACTGGACTTCGTTAAGAGTAAATACTTTTGTACTTCAAAGAATACTATCAGGAAAGTGACAAGACAACCCACAAATGGGAGATATATTTGTAAATCATATATCCAATAAGGGGCTTGTATCTAGAATATACAAACAACCCTTACAACTCAATAATATAAAGACAAGTAACTCAATTAAAAACGGGCAAAGGATCTGAGCAGACGTTTCTCAAAAGATATACAGATGGCCAATAGACACATAAAGACAGTCAACATCATTAATCATCAGGGAAATGCAAGTCAAAACCATAATAAGATACCACTTCACACCTACTAGGATGGCTGTAATCAAAAAGACAGGTAATAACAAGTAACAACAAAAATGTAGGGGGAACTAGAACCCTCACATATCGCATAAATGGTGTGGCCATTTGGAAAACAGTGTGGCAGTTTCTCAGAAAGTTAAACACACAGTTAACTCTTCAACCCAGCAACTCTACTCCTAGGTATATAGCCAAGAGAAAGGAAAACATATGACCACACAAAAATTTTTACAAGAACATTCACAACAGCACTATTAATAACAGTAAAACAGTGGAAACAACCCAAATGTTCATCAACTGATGAATGGATAAAATGTGGTACACCCATATAATGGAACATTCTTTGGCATTAGTAAGGAATAAAGGACTTCTACATGCTACAAGGTGGATGAATCTTGAAAACATGATGAGAAATGAGAAAAGCCAGTCACAAAAGACCACATGTTATACAATTCCATTTATATGAAATGTCCAGGAGAGGTAGGTAAAGCTATAGACACAGAAAGTAGATTAATAATTGCCCAGGGCCTGGAGGCATGGGAGGATTGAGAGTAGAATAGCTAAAGGCTTCTCATTGGAGTGATGAAAATGTTCTAAAATTGATTGTGGGGACTGTTGCACAACTCTGTGAGCATACTAAAGACTGTTGAATTATATACTTTAAATAGGTGAATTGTACGGTATGTGAATTATATCTCAACAAAGCTGTCACAAAAAAAAAAAAGAAAGACTCAGAAGCCAGCTGAAGGGAGTCCCACTGACTACATTTGGGATAATTTGCAAACTAATAATGATAGTAACATGTTATAACCCACTGAATAAAATATGAATCCATTGTACTTATTGTTATAAACAATGCTTAGAAAAGTTGATGAGTAACAGGATAGATATTTATGTAGTCTCAGAGTTCCTCCCTGAAAAATATTTCTTAATTACAAAGGAAAAAATACTAACTTTACAGAGAGAAACTTAGCAGACACCACCTCACTGAAATGATCAAAATTAACATCGCCCATAACCAGATAAATAAAAATCATATCCCATCTGATAGAATAGAGAGAATTCAGCACCAGTTCAGTGGTATTTCCACCAAAGATGTGTAATCTAAATTGAATCACAAGAAAATATCAGACAAATCCATACTGATGTATATTATATATAATAACTTGCCATGGAGGGGCGCCTGGGTGGCTCAGTGGGTTAAAGCCTCTGCCTTCGGCTCAGGTTATGATCTCAGGATCCTGGGATCGAGCCCCGCATCGGGCTTTCTGCTCGGCAGCATGCCTGCTTCCCCCTCTCTCTGCCTGCCTCTCTGCCTACTTGTGATCTCTCTGTCTGTGTCAGATAAAGAAATGAAATCTTAAAAAATAAAAAAAAAATAACTTGCCATGGAAGTCAAGAAAAGACAGGAACTGTTACAGATTGAAGATGAATAAGGAGACAATGACAACTAAATACAGCATGTAATCTTGGCTGGATCTTTTTGCTATAGAGAGATTGTCAGGACAACGGGCAAACCTTAATGAGGTCTGAGTCGTCCATGGCGATAATGGTGATTTTATTATTTTGACGACTGCATTATGATTATGAGCGAAATGCAAAATAAAGTATATGTCAGCAATTTATGCTCAAATGGGTCCAGGGCTGGGTGAGTTCTTTATACCTGACAACTTTTCCATAAGTTTCAGATTGCTTAAAATAAAGCAAGAAACCATAATACATAAAAAACAAAAAACAAAAAAACCTGGCCCATGTTCTTCAAGAAATGTCTGTTACAAAAAGGCAAAGAAGGGGCGCCTGGGTGGCTCAGTGGGTTAAGCCTCTGCCTTCGGCTCAGGTCATGATCTCAGGGTCCTGGAATTGAGCCCCGCAGCAGGCTCTCTGCTCAGCGGGGAGCCTGCTTCCCCCTCTCCCTCTGTCTGCCTCTCTGCCTACTTGTGATCTCTCTCTCTGTCAAATAAATAAATAAAACTTTTTTTAAAAAGGCAAAGAAAAGTTGATGAACTGTTTCTAGCTAATAGAGAGTAACAAGAACTCGAAAACTAAATGCAATGAGTGATACTGGATTAGATACTGGACCAGAAAAAAAATTATAAAGGACATTATTGGCACAAGTGGCAAATTTTGAATAAAGTCTGAAGATTGTATAATAGCACGTTAAATGTCCTGATTTTGATCAGTGCCCTATGGCTATGTAGGTGAAGGACTTCCTTCTTTGGAAATATAAGGGGACCTAGTGTTTGCCACTTACTCTCCAAAGTGTCATAGCAAAAATTTCCTAAATATATAGGGAAAGAGAATGATAAAGCAAATGCAGCTAAGAAATGGGTTTACCGGAGTTCTCTGACTACCCTTGTACCTTCTCCATAAATTTAAAAGTATTTAAAACTGAAATTTTTCAAAATAATGTTTAAAAACCAAAATGAAATATAACAGCCAATGCACATGAATGAAAAGCACACGCCCAAAAGACAATGCATATTTTGTGAGAAAGTATAACAACAAAGACATGCATACTAAACACAACTCAATGGTTCCTTATTGAATGGGGGGGGGGTGGGGAGGAAAATGGGAGCGTGTGGCTAAAGAGAACAAATAAAACAATTTTTTAAAGACTGGAGTGGGGGTGTCTAGAGGAACAAAAGCCAAATTTCTGACTTCAAACTTCTGAAGAATAAGGTGGGATAAGAGTGGAGGCAAGCATGACGAGGGAAAACATCATACAAACACAGGCTGTTTTATCTTCATGTTTTGGCATTGTTTGAACTGCTTTGTGATATAAAATATATTCATGTATTACTTATGTAATTTTCGAAATAGAGGAAAAATGGAATATCCACATAATGTTATCTAGAGGAGCTATTAAAACTGAGATAGAGGGGCGCCCCCATCACTCTGTTAAGCATCTGCCTTCCACTGGGGTCATGATCCCTGGGTCCTGGGTCCTAGGATCGAGCCTGGTGTGGGGCTCCCCACTCCATAGGGAGTCTGCTTCTCCTTCTCCTTCTCCCTCTCCCCCATCGGGCTCTCTCAAATAAATAAATATTTTTTTTTAAAAAACTGAGATAGAGCTACATTCACTGATATATAAGAACGTCATGGTCTATGGTTAAACTTTTTTTTTTCAATGGCAATTTGCAGAGTAGCAGGAATAATATAAGCCGTTGATGAAAAACATATAGTTTGCACAAGCAACATTGTAACTACCAGCTATGCTACTTCCGGAGGGAAGATTAAGGAGATGGACTTATATACATTTCAGCCTGGTTATTTTACAATGAGCTTGTGTTAGCATAATTTTTAACCGCATAATGCATGAATATATTCTCATTTTGGAAAAAAATCAAGGAATGTATGTATGGTTTTAAGATACATATCACTGTAGATAAGGTAAGGAATTGTCAGGACAATTGGAATTTTTTTAAAGGAAATGTAAATTCCTTTTTAACAAAACACTACTTAAAACAACGATTATGTAATTATGCCTCTATTCATATAGCGACAGTTTAAAATCATGCATATGCCCAATGAGGAGGTCGTCGGTTTCCAATTCCGTTGAATGAAAGTTGAGAGTCTTAACCTTGCCAGAGTTTCCCAACCACACTCGACACTCCCGCAAAGTATAAGTCTCTCCAGAGTTTGCCCCTCCAAACCCAGAAAGCCCTCCAGCTACCCAGCCTGTGCACAGGAAGGTCCCTGTGTCGCTCCCTGAGTTTCCACCTGACAAAGTCCTGCCTGAGGCTGTCGTCCATCACCTCCACTGGAAAGTCTTACCTTTCTCCAGACAGGAGAAGGAATCCCCAATCCTCCTCTCCCCCAGCCTCACCACTCCACCCCACCACCCCCACACCCTCCCCACCTTCACCACCATTCCGCTGTCTCCTCTTCCCTCTACCTAGCGGGCTCATCACTTTGCGCACTCACTCTCGCTTTGGGGATCTGTCTCAGCAGAGGCTTAGGGTGTGGGGGAAATGCTTTAAGGCAGTTTGGCACCGTATTAACAAGAGCAATCCAAAGGTTCCTATCCAGTAAGGATCCTAATGAAATAATCCTTCCCAAAGGAGAAAACTGCCTATTTGAAGATTTTGGCATGAGCATCATTTTAATGCTAAAAAACTGGACACCCCGGAACATTTAACAATTGAATGGTTAAAGTCGATTACCAGGAACAGAATATCTCAGCCATTGAAAAGTACCTATGAGGACCATAGCGCAGGTCAAATATTTAGTTGAGACTTCAACTAGAAAATGCAAAAGAAAAAAGAAAAAAAAGAAAAAAAGAAAATGCAGAATATAAAACTGCGTGTCCGCCATGACTAAAACGATGCAAATTAAGTGTGCAGTGAAAAGAAGAGTGGGGGTTTTTTCTTCTTCTTCTTTCTTAAGAAAGAAGGTGATGAATTTAGGTTTGGGCACTGGGATTTTTTTTTTCCTTCTTTCAATTCTAGTATTATTGTTCTAACTGTATGACTAGTGTGCAGAGGCTGGATGGGGCGTTAAAATGAGTCTAAACATTGTCTATACGATTTGAAAACAGAGGTATTTGCAGCAAGAGGACTGTATTTCTAATGGAGGAATTCCGGCACCTTGACCGGCCAGTGGGGCTGGAGGTCGGGAACAGGATTTCCAGGTCTTTTAGAACAAAGCCAAGGCCACCAACTGCACCTGGAAGAATCGGTACGAAAAGGACCCCTCGCCCACTAGCCAGCCACTCTGCACCCGCGACTCAGGTCAGGCTGAGCGGAGCCGACTGCCCGTTGGTTGAGTGCATGTGTTTCTCCAGCGATGCGTCCCTTTAGGCTACCTTCCCCACGTTCGTTCCCACTGAGCGACGTTCCCAGGGAGGCCAGCCTGCCTGCAGACCTAACCGAAGGAATCGAGAGAAACTGGGGGAAAAGCGGATCACTCTCCGCGGAGACCCGGCGGCGCTTTGTTTGGGTCGCGCGCAGCCTCCCCGCTTCCGGCCCCGCCCCTTCCCACTCTCCCGCCCCCTCTCCCTGACCTCGCTCTCGCTCTTGGGCTCCCGGCACCCTGCTTTCACGGCTTCTAGCCCCCTCTCCCCGGCCTCCTCCTTCCCACTCTTTCCCTGTCTGCCATCACTTCCCACCCAACACACACACACTCTCTCTCTCTCTCTCTCTCTTTCACACACACACCTCTCCCCCATCAGGACCTCCAGCCCTGCCTTCACCACCACCACCACCATCTTCCCAAGAATTTGCAATTTTTGCCCCAGAGGATCGGACTCTAAAGAAGAAGCCTCTGCGGAAAATCCGTAGGACCCAATCCCGAGGGGGCGGCTTTCGTGGAGATCAGGACGCCGGCCTGCTGCATCACTCCAGACGGCGCCGGCCTCGCCCCCCTGGGGAAGGGAAGGCGAAAGGCCGAGGCTGGGGAAGGGAGAGGCAGGTCTCTGGAGAGGGAATGACCGAGTGTGAGGACACTAGAGATGGCGACTGGGGTGGGGCCGCCTCCACTTAGTGACGTTAAGCGCTGTCCGTCGTCTATGCGTTTATTGGGATTTGGGGATCATCTACCAAGGCCAGGATTTCAGAGTGGAGAGCCCACTTCGCATCCCTCGATATCCCAAGTTTGTTCTCCATGAGTATCAGGGGGAGGTGGGAGAGAACGAGCTCAAGGAATATATCAATACGTTCTTACTCTCCTAAAAAACGTCAGGTTAAGGGCTCCAAAATGACACACACTCCCCCGAACACTCACTTCTTTCAGGAAAGAGCTGGCTCTCTCAGAGGTCCTTCCAGCTCTCCCTCCATACACATACAGGACTCGGAAACGAGTGAAGTGTGGGTCGTGATTATTTTTACACAAATGGTGTGACATTCCGCGATTGTTCCGCAGCGGAGGCCGCAGATGTGTGCCAAGGGAAGGGAGAGAGAGACGAGCTCTTGGCAAAAAAAATCCTTTGCACTGTTCGGTGCTGTCTGTTTGCCTAAGAGGTATTTTACCTTGTCAGAAAGAAAAAAAAAATTATTAAAAATAAAGAAAAGGAAATGAGATTAAAATCTAGAAGAAAAATAGGTAAACCCTGTTCCTCAGACACACATGCGCACGGGCGCGCTTCGGGAGCTCGGGCACATTTGCTCTTTCTTCTTTGAAATTGCCTCGGGCTCATCTCTGGGCTCGCTTCGCCGCCCCTCATTTCGTGTGGCCCAGGCCCAGAATCCCGAGGTGTCCTAGTCCCGCGGCCGCGGGAACCTGTCCTCCAGAGTCTGCCAAGGCCATCCACGCGCTTGGAACTCAGGCTTCTGCATCCAGCCTTCCCGAGATCGCAATCCCCCCGCTGCGGTCCCGTGCCCGGCCCGCGGATACCGAGGACCTTGACCTCGCGCGGACCTCGTCGCCTCGTTTAGCTCTCCCTGACCTGCTTTTGAACCCGCTAATCCGGTCCGAACTCTCGCCCCGCGGCTATCCCCTCGCCGTGGCCCAGCGCGCTAATTCCCACTGACCCCGCGGCTCTGCCGCCTCTCTCCACTTCCCAGGCTTTGAACGGGCGGCGAGGGCTTCACCCTCCGAGTGCGGTGCGGTGCCCTGCGGTGTGGTGCGGTGCGGTGCCGCGCGCGGGTTAGGATCGCGCGGCCTCGCTCCAACCCACATATACGCCCTCGGACCAAAAAAGCAGTCTCGTGTTGCAAACGTTCTCTCCCTTTTTTTGCTTTCTCTTGCTTCCCCTTAGTTTAATTCGTTTCTTTAAGAAACCTATCAGATCCACAGAGATAAAAATTTTAGGTAACAAACTGAACTGGCGAGGCTCTAGGGAAGCGGACACTTTCGCGCGAGGCTGGCAAGCAACGAGGGCGCAGAAAGAGTAAAGGGGAGTCGGACCATATACCACCCAGCAAGCGCCTAGCGCGGGCGAAGGCGGGAAAAGGCAGGAGCGAGAATAGAGGGAAAGTGTGACTTCATTCCTGTTTTTAGGTGGGGGCGGGTATGTCTGAGATAGGGCAAGAATTTGGGGCTTCTGGGATGAGGCTGAGGATGTAGAAAGACACCTGCTTGTCATTTTATAATCCTTTGTGCTGGTTAGAGTTTTTCCTTTTTTTCTCAGACGAATGTTTTCCTTTTTAAAAAAATTAAAACCGCTTAAAAGTTAATGAAATTAGTGCACAACATACACACTTACGAACAAAAGCCACACACGCATGCACACACCCAAGGCGTGGGACTGCACGTTTGTTTGGGGGTTTTTTTGTTTGTATGTTTGTTTTGCTTTGTTTCTTTAGCCAACTGAGCGGGAGAAAATGTGTTCCCCTTCTTGGATTTTCCTTTATTACAGAACCACTAAGGCTGCCCGAAAGCACCTCTTTAACCCAAGTTATTTTCAGAGGCCATTTTCTAGTCACCAAAACAGACCTGTGCTCAGTCACCGGCTGGTCTGTGTATCTCAGCAAACCATCAGTTAGGGGGAGTGACCCCTCAAGACCAACTTCAGAGGTCCCCTGACATGACTCCACTTTGGGTTTCACTATCCAAGGGAAGGTTAGCGGTTTCCAATAATGTAGGCTCCCTGACTGTGGGGATTTGGGTCTGTTTGGTTCAAAAATGTCCCCGAGTGCCTGGCATTCTGTCCAGAAATAGTAGTAGCTCAATAAAATTTGTTGGAGGAGATATTCCAAAGAGTGTGCAGTAGCTCCCAGTGGATATAAATTCTTAGCAACATGAGGGAAGGCAGGGGGAGTAATAGGACAGGTGCCCTAAGGGACTATCTGGAGGGGGCCTTGGCTAGCCATCAGGGCGTTCCCAACATTCCGACAAAGGTCCAACAGTCATCCAAGGTAGGCTGCCATGCAGCTCCTTGCTCTTCCACTTCTGAAGTCCTTTCCCAGGGTTAGGAGATGGAGAATTCCTCCAGGCTCACCCCACACTCATTGCCAGCGAACTCCCTTTTTGCAGGGCAGCAGGTGCCAGGCCACCCAGTGGACGGGCCTCAGACGCTCAAATCTGGACCAGCCTGACCCAGAGAGCAAGGAAGCTTCCGGCAGAGAGGTAAGGGAGTCCCCAGAGCCAGGGTAGCTACTGGGGGGGTACCAGGCATCATGCTTCCCCAGATTCCCTTTCCCCAGTGTAGCCTGGAATCTACCTTCGGGGTGATGCTGATGGCAAAGGATCCCTTCTTGGGACAAGGTTCAAGACTAGTGGGTCCCCTTGGTGCTGGGGACTTGGGACTGGGGTGGTTGGTGACCCTGGATGTGCAGTGTGGCAGCAAGCACAGCACAGACAAAAAGGAACCATGTCTACAGGGTAAGTCACTATGGGCAAGCTCCCTAAGGCACAAGTAGGGGAGGAACAAATGAGCAGCTGTCCTTGAGGGGGCCATCAAAACAAAATACCTCTTCGAACTTATTCTAACAACATCTAAAAGACTGTTTAAGGGGTGCTTGGGGGGCTCAGTGGGTTAAGCCTCTCCCTTCCGGCTCAGGTCATGATCTAGGGTCCTGGGATCGAGGAATCGGTCTCTCTGTTCAGCGGGGAGCCTGCTTCCCCCTCTCTCTCTGCCTGCCTCTCTGCCTACCTGTGATCTCTCTCTCTGTGTGTGTCAAATAAATAAATAAATAAATAAATAAATAAATAAATAAAATCTTTTAAAAATAAATAAAGATTGTTCAACTAGATTCGTTTGAATTACAACACCCCACAAATTCAAAGGGTATGAAAGGATATAAAAGCCACCATTGCAGGCGTCCAGGCTGCTCCCCCAAATGTAGCCGAAGGAGCCACTCCTGCTCTCTCCTGGGCCAGGCGTGGTGGGAAAGGGTGGGGGGCCAAAACACCACCTGCGGGGATCGCCCCGCCTCCAGGGGCTCGCACTGCAGCATTGCCATTCCTTCCTCACCTGAGCCATGGACCTGGACCTTGGGAAGGGCTGCGGGGCCGGCTGGGATTCTCCAACAGGGAAGGGAAAAATCTAGCTTGGCGGCAGAGGCAAGAGTGACACTTTAAACACTGAACGCTCTGCAGTGTCCATTGCCATTGTATGACTGAAAGCAAGGTTCAAATCTGGGCGTGCAGCCCACTGTTTTCTCTGAGCTCAAGGTTTGCTTTTGAGAAACACGAGGTTGGATGAGAGCAGCAAATTTGCTATCTAGAGGCCTTGGCATTTTGATGCGTTTCTCCAGCACCCCCATCCTGACTCCACCTAAGCAGCTGGGGTTGAGGGCCTGGAATCTGGGCTCCTAACCCCCAGGTCAGACAACCTCCCTCTGTCCCTTTGGGCATGGCTAACCTGTTCATTCTTTCATCCATCCAGGAGGAAGGGAAAGGGGGATGAACTCTTGTTACCTGTGAGCTCTGGCTCTAAGCCTTAAGTGATAAAAGCTTAAATTTTCTTCCCTCCAGCACCCACTGAGTGCTAGGTACCAGATCGAGTGCTCTACACAGATTAACTTACCCCTCATAACGACTCCAGGAGTTCGGTACTAACATTATCCCCATTTAACGGATGAGGACACTGAGGCACGGAGAGGTTAAACAACCTATTAGCAACCAGGTAGTGGTAGAACCAGGATTCTAACCCAACTGAGTCAAGAGTCAAGGCTCTGAATCTTTACTACAGAGCCTAGAATTCCTACAAGCCTCCCAGTCCAGCCATCCCCTCCTTACTGGACAGGAATGCAAAGGAGGCTTCTGGAAAGTGACCCATTAGCTTGGGACATAAAGCCAGTGCATGGCGCATCCCTGAGCCCTGCCATGCTCCTCCCAGAAAACTTCCTACCTCTTCTGAGCTGCCAGTGGAACACCTCGAGCCAGGGGTGTACCCATACTCTCCCACAGGTAAGGTAGAAACCATCCAAATGTCTATCAATAATGAATGATAAACAAATATGGTAGAACCATACAATGGAATGTTATTCAGTCATAAAAGGAATAAAGTACTCATATATGCTATAACATGAATGAACCTTGAAACATTATGCTGAGTGAAAAAAGCCAGACACAAAGGTCAATTATTATATGATTCCATTTACATGAAAAATCCAGAATAGGCAAATCCATAGAAACAAAGCAGATTGGCGGTGGTTGCTTAGGGCTGGGGGTGGGGGCGGTGGTGGGAAGTTGGAGTGATAGCTAAAGGGTATGGGGTTCCTTTTGAGGTAATGAAAATGTCCAAAAATTCACTGTGGTGACGGTTGCACTGTACATCTGGGCATTTACTACATATTTGAGTATATCTGTGAAAATACTAAATCGTACAGTGTGTGTGAATTGGATGCTATGTAAATTATATCTCAATTAAGCCAAAACAACAAAAACAAAGCAACACATAGTAAAGCCAGCCATATTCAACTCAGCTTCTGCCCTTTGAGAGTCTGTGTCCTCACACCCCAGGCTTCTTTTGGTCTCTCCAGAGAGGCCACAGCTCCCCTCCAAGCTGCCAAGGCACCGTGTCACTCAATCTGAAAGTCCCCACCCCAGCAGCTGAGCTAGGAGCCACCAGGTTGTACCAGGGCCGTCCAGTGCGTGAATTCCGGGGGAGCCCAGTTCTCAAGAGTGAAGTGAGAGACAAGGGAAGAGATTTTTGCCTTAGCAGTGCCCTGGGTTCCCACACGTGCGGTTGAAGCCACACAAACTAGTTAACCTCGATCCATTCATTTCCTTCTCTGCAGAAGGGTGCAACCAAGTCCCACCCTAAGGGGTGTCGTGACTCATTCATGATAGTATTAGTGTTGCACAGTTTGGGGCACTTAGCCCTGTCTGTATCTGTCGCTGGACCACAAATAACTTGTCAACTGATTTAGAGAATGATCCAGATAAAATCAGAGTGTGGTAGAAGTGAGTGAATTTTGTTTATTAAAAAAAAGGAAACATTTTTGGAAAATACTCTCAAGTCTTAAGTTTTTTCGTTGGTTTAAACTCCGCACCTGGCCGGGATGGTAATTTCCTAAGAAAGATGAGTAAAAGTGGGTGCTTCTGCCCCAGCAAAGAGAAGGCTGATGGAAAGTGGGGGAATCTGGGAGCCAATGAGGGGAGGTGGAGGGAGAGGGGAGGGAGAGAAAGAGCAACGGAGGCTGGCTGAGGGGCTGGGTGGGCAACACCACACCCTGAGGGGAGGAAGACTGGAGAACCAGAAGAAGAAAGGAGGTGGAAGGAAGATGCTGTAGCAAATCATCAGAGAAGGCGCAAGGAAGAAAATTCACAGGCAAATCAGGAGCCCCCCCACCACCACCACCAAGCCCCTATTCTAGAACCTGGGAACACCCATTCCCGTGCTAGTGGCTAACTCTACTTCCCGCCCTGTCCAGCCAGTCACCTCCTCTCTCGCCCTTGGGTGGCCTCTCCTTAGGAGAATCCCGAGTGCTGTGGGTGGGGGGTGCTTTTCAGATCGGGTTAGACACCTGCGTTTTGGGTCCCGCTGTATCCTGGCCAGGCCTGTTCACCCTCTCTGGTCTTCCTACCCCCAAGCCAGCTGGGGAAGGCACCTGAAGAGGCTGCAGGCTTGGCCCAGGCAGCAGAAGGAGCAGGGCTGAGCTGGGCTCAGGGGTCCAGGCCTGGAGAGGGACCTGATGTGCTTGCCAGGGCACCCTACGGATACAGAGAAGGAAGAATAACCAGATACAGGACGGGGTTCCAGGTTCTGAGCACCAAAAGGGATGCTGAAGGCTCCTGCCAGAGCTGCAGGCCCACCATGAATGGAGGACCCACGGGCTTGGCTTTGAGATACAGGGAGCTCCTGGGGGAACCTGGACTCCAACTCCCACCCAACCATATGCACATCCTGGCTCCCCTAGAACTCAGGACAGGTGACATACTTCTGATCCTACAGGGCCTGCTGCTTAGCAGGGGTGGGGGGTAGGGAGACTCTTTACCCATACACGTGGTGGGGGGCCTGGCTCTCAGAAGGACAGAGGCTCACTGGATGAGCTGCTAGAAGGCCTGGTGAAGGTGGATGGGGAGGGTCTCTGGAGAAAGACTGGATCAAGCTCACTCCAGGAGAAAAATCAGCAGGAATTGGAGATGGCAGTTAAGCAAGGCACTAAGCAAGGTGAGACTAGAGGGAGGACAGCCTCCTTCCCCAACTCAGGCCATTTTGGAGAAACCCTCTGGAGACCTAGCGCTAAGGAGCATCTGAAGAGCGCTGGGTTGGCGGAGGCCTTTCCTGACTTTCCCCCCACTCCTACAGCTGAGCAGAGGAACCTGGACCACCATGTGGCCAGTGAGCTCCTGGTGGCAGAGCATCATGGGACTCCGGCCCAGCACACAGCAGCACATTGTAACCAGACCTGCTCATCCTGCAAAGCAGAAGCCCACTAATTCCCTGGGACCAGCAGAGGCCAGAGCAGAGACTCATAGCAGGGACGGAACCTGGGCTGTGAGCTGTGGAGGCTCTGTGGGACCCCAAAAGGGCCAGATCAACACCAGGGGTTTGTCGGCACTGGAGCCCTGGCAGGGTCAGAGCCGCAGGGAAAGCTTAGGCCATGACCCTGCCCCTGCCAGTGGGGACTCCCCTCCCCTCTCCCCCTCACACATCCATCCCATGAAGTTTCCTAAATCGCTTTACCTAAAAGGGAGCGGGTGTATAGAGAGACAAAGGATTTTCCAGGTCCCTAGGATCTTGAGCAGGCTGAGATGACAGTGAGCCCACAAGTGTAGACTGGCAGTGAGAGCATAAGGCATAGGATACATAGGCCATTGGTCCCGGTGCCACTGGGTGAGGAATCCCGGATCTCTGTGAATTCATGCCAGGCGGGCTCAACAGCAGGAGCTCTGTGTGTCCTGCTCTGGCAGGAGGATCTCCCAGAACCAAACAGCATCCCAACCTGTGAGCGTGTACACGCACTCAGCAAGGCCAACCCTGCATGCCCCTGCCACGTGGCTGCACCCGGGTACGGCGGCACCCAGAGTTCCTTACCCAGCAAGCTCAGGAAATAGACCTGCAGGACAAGGTCTCTAGAGAGGAAAGGATGTGGGTGGAAGCCCAGTGGGCACGCACAATCCTCCTGCTCGGTTAGGCACTGGGCCACCCAGGAGCCGGGATGGCCGGCAGGCATCGTGGCTGGGCCAGAGCCCGGGCTCTGAGCGTAGATCCAGCACCGCCTCCCCCAACACATCCACACACGCACAGGACACTCTCCTCCTCAGCGCACAGAAGCCCTGAGTTCTTCGATCGATCAGGCGGGGCACGATCTCCCAGGCCAGGGCCCCACCTCCAGGCCTGGGGAGCTGAAAGAGCCCAACGCCCCCGGGGACGCCATATCCCACCCGGCAAAGAGGGAACAGGAGGAAAAAAATAAAGGGCGGGAGAAAGAGGAAGAGCGGGACTTCCCAAGAATTAACCCTTCGGGAGCTGCCCAAAGCTCGGGAAGGGGAGGCGGCCACAACTGCCTGGGTAGGGGGTCCGCGGGATTCTGCCTCTCCCTGCAGACCGCCCCCGATCCCCGGGGAGGGTGCGGGCGCCTGGAAGCCCACCCATGGACCTCGGAGAAATTCTCCGGACAGAGACCCAGAGTTATTGGCACTGAGAGACATTATTTGTAGAATGAAAATTTACAGGGTGAAAACAAAACCCGGCAGGGTTCAGCAGGTGCTGTTCCACTTTTCTTTGAAGAGAAGCTGGGGCTGCACCTGTGGCAGGCAGAACAGCGAGGGCTTGGGGGCTGGGAAGCTTTGGAGCCTAGTGTTTACTTTCTGCTTCTTATATGAATAGTAAAAACAAGTAAACTTGAGTCAGAGAGGAGAAAGACTGCAATGCAGAGCGAAGGCGATGGGCTGGATCAGGCGACCAGCGATCGACTGGGCGGGGGTGGAGGGAGCCCTGGCCCACATGAGGGTCACTGAGGAGTTCCAGGGCCCCTCCGGGGCGCGCCACATGGGTCCTTCCAACGGAGCTCAGACCTGCGGGATCGCACTGCCCTAGTCCTCCAGTAACTATAAACTTCCCTCCTCCCAGAGCCCCAGGGGCCACCAACCGTCTGCACAGGCAGCGGGTCCAGCCTGCCCTCCCTCTGCACACACTGCCCAGCACCCGGACACAGTCCGGCGCTCCCCTGCCCTACCCAAAGTACCAAGTAGCCAAGTTTCTTTCTTTACTACGTTCCTTTCTGTTAGAACGGAGCAGCAGTCCTCCTCCCCTGGACCCTTTACCCTCCCCTCTTCCTATGTCTCAAACCCTTCACCAAGGCACTGGGAGTCACCCAATTACATAACTGGGGCGTCCAGCCCACCTCCTCTTCTGCTGGGGACGTTTTAGATTGGACAGAAACACACGCACACTGGACACACACTAAGGCACCGACACACACACATTCACAGATTGGTTCACCAAATCATGGAGGCTGCCCCAGTGGCACACTCAGCCACGCCTC
Organism: Potos flavus; assembly: GCA_028534135.1. Taxonomy (NCBI): domain Eukaryota; kingdom Metazoa; phylum Chordata; class Mammalia; order Carnivora; family Procyonidae; genus Potos; species Potos flavus. Next base: position 45,165,495 of record CM052885.1, on the reverse strand, counting down.
AGCCACTTACCCCGGCACATCCATGGGCCCTGTCCCCAAAGACACTCATTCAGACCCCCGGACAGACCGGAGCACCCTCGCTCACCAAGCCTGCGGGCCGGAAAAGGGAAGCAAAATCTGTAATTATGGTGCTTTAGCGGAGGGGTTCACCGGCCCTCCCACGCACACACACCTTGTACACGCGTCTTCGATGAGGTCTCTCAATCTCTCTTCGAGCCCCTTTCTGAGTCAAACGAAGGGAACAAAGGGCCTGGACTCTCCTGGTGCTGTCAAAGGAGAAGCCAGAGTCGGCCGGCCGAGCACGGGCTCCTCAGAAAGTGCTGGGGACCCCGACGCCTCGGAAGGCCGAGCGCTCTGCCCAAAGAACCCCAGCCTCTTGGCTTCCCAGCGCAGCCGGCTTCTAGCCGCGCTCACCTCCGCGCTTCGCTTCTCCCAGCCCACGCGAGCGGGACCTGGGACCAGGGCTGGGGTAGGGGCAGCTCCACGGAGGCCGGCGGAGTGGGGATGGCACAAGGAAACACCCACCTGCTACCCCAGTCTGAGGGTGCGGGCCCCGCGTGAGGCCCTGGGAGCCGCAGGGGAACCGGGCGTTTGGTGCCTACCAGTCTCGGCCTCGCTCAACCCTCTCGGCTCCTGGCCCGGGCTGTCTGTCTGCACGTGTTTTCTCTCCCTCGGCGAGTGTGGGTCACTCCGTCAGTCCCCTGGCCTCACTCAGGCTCATTGACCACATTCCAGGCCTTGCTCTCCCGGGAGCGCCGGGACGGGCCTGAGGTCCGTGTTCTCAACACGGTCTGAGGTCTGAGTCTGGGGGCGGGGGTGGGGCACTGAACCCCAGGCCCAAGTCCCTGCCTCCAGCCCCCGACCCCGCTAAGCGCCAGAGCAAGGCCAACCTCCTTTCTGCTTAGTCTCTCTGGGGTCGCCTTCCTGGAGCACTACGGTTATTGATCCCGCTGAAAGAGCGAGAGCGCGGAGTCCGCGCTTCCCCTGGGACGAACGGAGTGGGGAGGAGAGTAGGCGAGGGGCTGGAGGAGGGAGTTGATAAACTTTAGGGGAGGACATAGGGCTAGGACAGCACCCCAGGGCCGCCCCAGCCTCCCTCTGTCGAGCTAAGTGTGGGGCTAGATGAGGGGTGGAGGAGTGGGGCCACCTTCCCCCCCGCCACGCTCGGCGCAGCTGCCTCCGAAGCCTCTGGGAGTCGGAGAACCCCGACTCCTGCCCAATCAGCAGGGATGGGTGGAGCTGCCGGGCAGGGGCGGGGCCGGAGGAGGAGGAGTCGGGCGGGGGGCGAGAGGGGCCGGGAGCCGCCGGCTTGGCTAGCGTAGGCTGGCCAGGCGGTGGCGAAGGCGGCAGTGGCGGCCGGCATGGGCGATGGGGGCGCCGAGCCCGACCGCGGTCCCGCACGCCGGGAGTCGCGCAGCGGGCGCGGCGGGGACCGAGGCGGAGCGGAGAACTCGGGTGCTGATGCCGGCCGCCGCAGCCCTAGGGAGATTGCAGGGACCTCTGTTTCTAGCCCCGCGGGCTCCAGGGAGAGCGGCGCCGACAGCGACGGCCACCCCGGGCTCGGCGAGGCAGACCACTGCCGCCGCATCCTGGTACGAGGTAAGCGGACAGCTCGCGGCCCTGGCCCACCGGACCCCCACCCTACCCTTTCTGCTGCCTCCACCTCCGAATTCATATACTCAACCAGTCAGTCATCGCTCAGTCATTCATTCAGCAAATATTATTCTGAGGGTCTATTGTGTGCTGAACATTGAGCTGAGTGCAGGGGACAAAGCGGCGAATGGGACCAAAGAGATTCCCGTGTTACTGCCTTACATTTCTCAGCCTCTCGGGCCGGCCGCTCACCCTAGGCCCATCCCAGCTGGTGACGGTGGCCGGGGCACAGATGCGAGAGCGGGATGCGGAGAGCAGGTCCCCACCCCGCGTCCCTAACGGCGGGTGGGGAGAAAAGCGTCACGAACGCTCTGCGGGGTCAGGACGAGGAGGGACCAGCGTCCGGAAGGACGGGAGGAAAAGGCCGGCGCTCCGCTCAGCGGCCGGGCGCTTCCCCGCCGCCTGGCCAGCCTGGTTTCCCATTCCGAGCGACGCAGACCGCACCGGTTGCTCGCAGGAGAGGGCACCGGGGCACGGAGGGCGGCGTGCGCGGCGCTTGCCCGCCTGGGCTTCGCTCTTTCGGCTCCCACTTGCTCGCGGCACCCGGGCCCAGGCGGCTCTCGGTACGGCCTTCTCCGGGCCTGGCCTTTCGCGCTCTCCTCTCTCCCCTCTCCCTCGCTCTTCGCCCTCCTCTTTTCTTTCCTGGCCTTTTCTCTCTGCCAAGCTCTCCCCGGCCCTCTTTTCCTGCAAACGCTTCTGGACTGCGCCCGAATACCCAGCTCTGCCTGGCCTCCTCGCTGCGAGGCCCAGACTTCCCAGACCCCCAAAGCCAGCCTCGCGGGAAGCTTTAGGCTCAGCTTTCGCCGGATCCGGGCCTCGCCCAGAGAGATGGGAGGAGAAAGGGGATTCCGGGGTCTCACCGTCAGCCGGTCCCCTAGGCCGCGGCCAGAGCCTGAGTCTGTTTCCCCCACCATCTCGGAGCGCCGGCACCGGCAGACCCAGCGCCCAGAAGAGGCCCACATGCGGGTAACGGCTCCCCCAGGCCTCCTTCTCCAAATCCCTGGCCCGGCTTCCTCCCACTGCCCTTTTATTGCCTCTGCTTCCTGAGCACCCTCTTGCCAGCCGCTAGGCTTTGCGAGGCCACCGGCCAGAGCTCATTTCCGTGGCCACGGCATCCTGGGGAAGGGAGACTAGTTTGCCGCTGGCCCCAGGACACAGCTTCAGGATCCCCGGTTTGTCTGATCTGACCTAGGCCACCCACAGACAGACCCGGGCACCTTGGCCTGGTTTCACACAGCTTCACCACAGCCGCTGGGTTTGAGTGGCTCTGGGAATGGGGGACAGGGCCAGTGTTGAGCATGGACACAGCCCAGTGTAAAGTAGACTGATAGACTGTCTTGGACACAGACTCAAGGACCCTGGGCTTCTGGAAACACTCCTGGTGTCAGGTGTGGTCCCCTAGAGATGGGGCACTAAGCTGTTCTGAGGGCAGGCTTGGGCTGATGCAGTTACAGGACTGGGTATGAGGGCGGTCCCCACCCAGCAGCAATTCCAGCAGGTGTGTGGACCTTTTGGGCACCTGGGATTAAATTGGATCCCTTCTCATAGACTGTAGGGTGTCCTAAATACAAGATGTCAGCAGCCAGCTTGGAGTTCCATTGAGAAAATCTGCAGGGCTTCCAGAAATGAAGAAATCAGCCCCTTAAGCCCACCCTCCCAGATTAAGACCCTCCAGTCCCTGCTTGTGACACTCACCACCTCGTACCCCATATGTGGGTATTTGTGAGTTCCGGACAATTGTGAGTTCTATGCCCACCGATCATCCCTTCCACTCTACTAACTCTGCATGTAGAACAAATAAATTCTGTGTGCAGATGGCCAGTTTAATAACTCCCAGTTGTAGACTCATAGAAGGTAGGAGTGTGGTAGCATGGAGGCCACCCATGCTAGGAACAATCCACAGCTGGACAGAGATGGACACCCGTCCCCACCCACACACACACTGTATGTGGGGCAGCTTGTGTGCGTTGTCAGGAGATATGCCTTTATAAGTGCATGTATGCACACACAGCAATGCCATTATATTGGTACAACATAAAAAATAAAGAAATAAGGAAAAGAAAAGAAATAAAAGGTCCTCATAAATCCCTCTGCCCTTTCTCATTTAACGGAAAAGAGGTTATTTCAGGCCTGGGATACCTGACATGTCATTTAGCCCTAATCGCTCCTAGCCAGGGTCACCGGCGTCCCTCCTGGCCCCACCGGGGTTCAGGGTAGAGGCTCTAACAGATGAAAGGCCTGGCACTGGTAAAGAGAAGCCTGCAGCACCTTGGCCTCGGGATGAATGTCGCTCCAGTGTGCTTTAAGCAGAGAATACATTTCGCCCTTGATCTCCGAGGACATATCCTCTCAAAGTACTTTTGGAGGAAATCATAAAAAGGTGGAAGGGAGGTGTTTGCCATCACAGACCCTTAGGTTGCTGATGGGGTGAGAGTTCTGGGAAAGAATCCCACTTTCTCTGGGTCTTTGTACTTCTTTCTATTTCTTTTCCATGCTGATCTGTAGAGGGGAGTTCCAAGGCACAGGGGAATAGAAGGAAAATGTGTGTACTGGAGTCAAATGAAGTTGGTTTGGAATACCGGCCTTAGAGCCCTTTACATTTGAGCCCGTTTCTTTGCCGCTCTGTGCCTCAGTTTCCTCATTGTACGTAGAAGCCCACAGCTGTCACCTTGAAAGTCAGTGCTAAATGTCAGAGGTGATGTCCATAAAATTGCACACACCCAACAGGATCTCCAAAAATCTTCTGTTGAACGAAAGTGGGTTGCTCTGAGGTCACCCACGAACCACTCAGGGAATGGGCCTCCTTCCTCAGAAGCTTCCCCCAGCTCAGCTCGCTCCCCTGTAGGGGACTTGGTGTCTTTTTGCTTTGGCAAAATGCTGTGTCTGCATTGGGAGGTGAGCAGCCAAGGGGTTGGGAGCTGTGGAAAGGAGGATTAGTACCACCTTTGCAGACCACGAGGTGTGGCCTTCCCCAATCCCCTTCAAGGAACCTTCATTCCACCAATCGCTCAAGTTCCCTGCTGCCTCAGCGGCGAAATGCGGGTCAGGGAGCCAGGGAGGCCGCCTTGCCTTGCTGCATCCCCACCTCAAAATGGAGGCCGCTTCAAGCCACACACGGACACAAACAAGGCCACAAGGATGACCGGCGAGTGTGCACAAGAGGCATGTCCGCACATCCCCCAGCGCACACAGCCAGGCTTCTGTGGGATGAGACAGCCACATAGACCACCACACAGCTCTGCATGCACAGCCCCTTGGTTGGTGAGGAGCGTGGGTGGGGGATCGCTTTGTTTTATATTTGGAAAGGGCGCGCCAACAAGGAGCAGGAGGCAGCCGGACAGACCACCTCCCAGCCTGGCTCTCACCGCACCGGGCGGATCAGATGCAATGGCCTTTTCGGTGGAGCCGGGACACCGGCAGTTAGAAGACGTGGACCAACTCACACCCAAAACTTCCAGCAACTTCACAATCTGCTCACACCCGCGCGCTCAGATGCGCCTGCGTGATTCCCAGATTAATCCGGATGCAAATTCAACGACCTTTCTGGATAGAGCCGGCGGGGTCGCCTGCTAGTGTCACCGACTTTTATGAACAACGCTTTGCACCGCTACCTGCTCCCCCAAAGGGGTCCCTTAGGCCAGTGGGTGTTAAAACCCCATTCTGGTTGCATCCTCTGTCCTCAGCTCTGTCCTCAGCTCACAAGTGTGAGCGCTTGTGCCCCAGCGAAACAGGATCGCCCCGCCCCCCAGAGCGCTCCCCTGCTGTGAGAAGTGGGGAGCCCCCCTCCTCATTTCCATACTTCTCTGTCCGGCAGCAGGAGGACAGGAAAAATTAGGGATCCCTTGACTGAGTGAACAGCCGGTCCCCACACCACCACCCACTCGCTGAAATGTTTTCACCTGGGAGCTTGATGGATGCGCCTGGGGGCTAAGGACATAAGAAAACCCTGGAAGAACAGGGCCTCTGGCTCCTCCGGGCAATTCTCCATGCGGATGTGGCTGTAGGGAAGGGAGGCATTGAATTTAGTGGAGTCCGCCCCCCACCACCCATCTGGGGGCAGTGCTGGTGTCGTCCAGAACGGGGAACCTCGGAACACTTACGGACTGCACAATGGCCTGCACCAGGCAGGGCCCTGGCTGCCAGACTCATCCGAAGATGCTGGGCAAGGGGCCAAGGCTTCTGGGACTTGAGCTGAGAGCAGCCTGGGGTGGAGGAAACAGACTCCCCCCTCCAGCAATCAGATCTGGGCTCAGCTTCACTTCAAATCTGCTCACTTTCTGCTTGGATTTACAAAAGCCACTGGACATACAGCGGCTCAGCCCTACCCTTGCAGGCCTCACCCTACAAGTCGCAGCAGCTCTGCAAGGGCACACCTGCCCACTTGCCCAGCGGGCATTTGGACAACCGAGAAGGCGGGGCAGATTGTTGTATCTAAATGAGCCCCGGATTGAGAGTCCCAGGGATTGAGAGTCCCAGTTCTTGGGCCCTCGGTGGACCTCAGGACCCTAGCCTCAATGAGAGTCTGTGAATACACGCAATTACCCAGGACCAGACCCCAGGCAGCAGTTGAAAGGTTTGAATGGTTCACGCAGGGGACTGCACTTTGGAATTTTGGTTTTATATTAATTTTTAGTTTGGGGGCTTGTATGTATTAGATGTATTAGATTTCTTTTTTTATTTCCCTGGGATTGTTTTTGTTTTTTGTTACGTTTTTTCTTTTGCTTTGTTTGTTTTGGCAGAAGGACCCACATTCTCCTCAAGGGTCTAGATTGGGTGCTATCCTTTCAGTCTTTATTTTTCCCTTTATACACATGTGCGCCCCCTCCACCTTAACACACACAGAGAAGCAGTCCCGGCAACCAATGTGTCGTCTCATTGATGTGTTTTGCGTGCACTGTTTGCATTTTCAGGGTACTATGCAAGGCTCCTTGTGTTCTCATGCTGTTTTTGTTGTTCTGGGTGGTAGCTTGGGTTCTAGTGCCCATGGACCCACTGCCACATCTCCCGTGTGTGTGCCACGCACACGTGCAAACACACACACATACACACAGCTGCAGGATCAAAGCTTCTAGGTGACCCTCTACCCTCTGCACCTCCGTACCCCACCTTCACCGAGCAGGGCAAGGAGACTGGGACAGTTGAGTGAATACTTGCACCGGAAGGGAGGGAGGGGACTGTAGGGTGTGTGTCCTCAGGCTGATATAGGTGGATGGTTGGCTCCGGTTGGGGGCATTGGCCCATTGTGCTCCATCTGTAGGGAGTGAGAGCCTTTATGGGTCCTGTTGGCTCTAGGCCATTTCCTCAATTACCCCGGACTGAGCCTGGGGCCATAGTGGCCCTGAGCTCCCTCCCTATATCTCTTCCATTTGCATTGGGGGGGCATAGGAAGCATATTAATTATACTTCTATTTCCTGTTTGCTTAATATAAAATAAAGATTGGCCTGGGGCGTTTGGGTGAAGCGTTCCTTAAGCATCTCACTCTTGGTGTCTGCTCAGGTCATCATCTTAGGGTCAGGAGATTGAGCCGTGCTTTGGGCTCCCGGCTCAGCCCAGAGTCTGCTTGAAACTTCTGTCTCCCACTTCCTGTCCTCTTCCTCCCCCCAACCCCCTGCACGTGCTCTCTAAAAATAAATAAATAAATATTTTAAAAAATAAATAAATAAATATTGGCCTTACTCCTTGTTAAGCCGGTAGCGGGGTTACACAGCGCGTATCCCGCCTAGTTCCCTACCCCAGTTTGAGAAACTCTGATAGAGGACATGCATGCAGGGTGGGCCTGCCTAGGAATCCCTGGGAGCCCGGTGGTCTCGGCGCCTGGTTCGTCCCCACCCCATCCAGGAGTGAGATTGGAGGGCCTCAGGGTGCCAGAGTGGCATCGAACGATGCGGAAAGAAGTGGCAGCACCAGGACCGGATGAGGTCCAGAAAGCAGAAGAATGGACGGACGTGGGAAAGCCAGGGCCGCAAGCGCATCCCCTGGGTGGGGATGGGATGCGGTCGGCTCTTAGGTGCTAGTTGGGGCCCCGCAAAGGCCTCTTGAACCATCTCTCCCACGTTCTCCTGCGGTCTAGCTTTCAGTTGTTGGTTCATTTCACAAACATCAGTGTATACCTACTAAGTGCCAGACCCAGCTGCTAGCGCTCAGCTTCCCAAACACGGGACTGTCTCGGTCACTGGGAAGTGCTGGCTTCCGGACCCACCCCCCGCTCCCCCACCCCAGGCCCGCGGAGGTGGCGGGGAAGCGAGGCCTGCGCTAAATTTACCAGGGAGGCAGGTGCTGGGAGCCGGGGTCCTGATGCCGCGCCAGGACCACGGAAGAGGTCACCGCGCTCGCCAAATCCACCATCTCCCCAGATGTGTTCTTAGCACACAATACACAGTATTTGTGAAGTGAATGAAAGGAGACAAAGCTTCGACGTCGCCTATTTCCTTAGGTAGAAGACTGCAACGCCCTTCCCCGGGAACAGCGTTCCCTCTGAGACGACGTCCTCGTTTTTTGACGTTACAATACTGTTCCTTCTATGAAACCGTGATGGTCCGGAACACAGAATAAATGTTAAAACATAAAATTGCCAATGGCATATTTTTGGAATTTTGTGCAACTCTCTACTTTGGGAACCACCGAAATAGAAAACGTGGAAAACCTCAAGTATGTTTCTTTGACTCGTCGCTGGGTCCCCAGGGCCGGGGAGGCCGCGTAGAGGCCGGTCCCGGCTGGAGCAGGAGGTCGTGCGAGGCGCAGGACGGTGAGGTCAGTAGTGAGTCTCCCGCCCCTCTGCGGCTGTTAGTGTGAGGTTCCGCGCGCAAAGCCAGCCAGAGGGTGAGAAAGAAATAGCTGGATAAATCCGCGCCCCTCCTCCGCGCTCAGTTCACAGGCCTCCAGCCGTCCGCTGGAGCTCTGAATCTCCGGGTGACCACAGACGGCGTCTGTGGCGTGTTTGGCTCCTGCTGCCGCCCAGCGCGTGGGCTCGTGGGGCTGCGCGCGGCGCGGGCCGGGTGCGAGGGCCACACTCACACGGTGGACGGGCAGACGGAGGATGAATTTCAAAAAGCAATACCGCTCAACGTAAACAAAACAAAACCGGACGCGGTGGAAGGCTCCCCCAGAGATGGCTACGGTTCCCAGTTTCAGGTGTGTCCTTCCAGATTTTTCCACTCTCGCAAACAAACGTTCGCAGAAGCGGAATCGTCTTACAGAAGCTGTTTGGCAACTTACCCTCTAAACACATTTAATCCGCAGGGGTCATCCTTTCGGGTCAACCGTTTCGCGCTGTTCCGTGACGGAACCAGAAGTATCCCTTTGGTTGGGGAAAGCCCGAATTCTCCCAACCGCTGGAGGGATGTTCCATTTGTTTTTCCCCAACAGAAACACCGTGGAGTAAACAAACTGCAAAGCGGTGGGGCTTTGCGCCCTTGAGTGTTTCCGCGAGATGAATTCCTAGCAGTGGGACTGCTGCTTCAAAAGGTTTACGCACACCACAGTTTTTAAAAACGTGTTTTGGGGGGCGTCTGGGTGGCTTAGTCCTTACGCATCTGCCTTCAGCTCAGGTCATGATCCCAGGGTTCTGGAATCCAGTCCCGCATCGGGCATCGGGCTCCCTGCTCAGCAGGAAGCCTGCTTCTCCCTCTCCCACTCCCTCTGCCTGTGTTCCCTCTCTTGCTGTCTCTTTCTCTGTCAAATAAATAAATAAAATCTTTAAAAAATGTTTTTGTTTAATTCAAAACTAGTAACTAGCTTCTGTGATTCAGAACTTGAAAACGTGGTGGTGGTGTTTTACCATCGCAGTGAAAAATCTCTTCCCATCCCTTTCCTCCGTCTTCCAGGTCCCAACCGACTCTAAGGCAGCGATTTTTTACTTTCTAATTTGTCCTTCCAAAACCATTTCATGCTTATGCAAGGCAGGACCGCTATTTTATTTTTTCTTGCATTTATTTATTTGTTTGTTTATACTCATATGGTGACATTTCTATATTTTTCAGCACCTTGCTATTTTCACTTACCAATATATTTTGGGAGGTAAGGAATTTCTCATTAGGTTTTTCCCAGATGCATAGTATTCCATTTATATGGACTGGGTGGACCATAATGTATGTTGCATAACCCATGTCCTATTGGTGGACATTTAGCTTTGTTCTTGTATGTTGCTATTATATACAATGCTGCGATAAATAAACTCGTTCTTGGTCATTTCCACGTGTGTAGGTCTATGTCAGGGAAGTTCCTAAAGGCAGATTACTGGGTGTGTTTGTAATTTGGCAGATAATGCCAAATTGCCCTCCATCAACGGTATAACACCCTACTCTCCACACACCCCCATCCCTGCCCCAGTAGCAATGCCTGGAAGTGCTTGTATCTCCAAATCTTGCCATCACAGTTTATACTGTGTATCTTGATAGATACTGTCAAATGGTTCTTTGCAATTTATACCCTCATATTGTCATCTTGTTCTTTGTAGTCATCTTTTTTTCCCTCTGCCTATATTGGGCATTACATATCTTTTTTACATTTGTCAATGGTATAGATGTTAAGTAGTGCTTCATTGGCATTCTGATTTTTTTTTAAAGATTTTATTTATTTATTTGACAGAGAGGAGAGAGATCACAAGTAGGCAGAGCGGCAGGCAGAGAGAGAGGGGGAAGCAGGCTTCCTGCTGAGCAGAGGGCCCAATGCGGGGCTGGATCCCAGGACCCTGAGATCATGACCTGAGCTGAAGGCAGAGGCATTAACCCACTGAGCCACCCAGGCGCCCCTGGCATTCTGATTTTTATTTCATTTATTATTAGTGAAGTTAACTATCTTTTCATATTTACTGGCCGGTATATTTCTTCTGGTGTTATTAATTCATTTCGTTTGACCACTTTTAATTTTCAAATATTCCTTTCCTTATTGATGTGTAGAAAACAGCATTAAGGATGATAGCTCATTGCTTTCAGTATGTGTTGCAGTTTTTTTAAGTTTATAATTTCCTTCTAATTTGTTTCTGATGTCTTTTATTTTCTGGTGTATAAAATAACTTTCCAATGACAAAACCAACCATGCTGTTTTGCTAGATCATGTGTAAATGGAAACTTCTTCATTCCCCCCCAACCCCCATAAAGCATGTATACTCCCAGGATGTAACTTCTCAAACTTTCTCTAGTAACTGAAAAATATAAATATGTAAATTATAGATTACAAGAGTGGGATTTTTTTGCAAAATTTTTTCCATCTTATAAACATCTGTAGACACCTTGCTGTCTGAACTGCCTTGTTCTTTGTAACAGCTGCATGATATTCCATTCTGCAGATATAATTAATTTAACCAGTCCCCTATTGATGGATATTTAGGTTGGTTCTACTTTTCCATTACTACACACAATGCGTCAGTGAGCATCTTTGTATCCTAATTTGGACAGATGGTTTTTTAAGTCTCATTCATGAGACAATCTGAAAAATGGGGAAATGTGTAGGACTTTTTTATATTAAGGAATAATTGGTAATGTTTTTGGTTGTGACGGTAGTACTGTAGTTGTTTTTTGAAAGGAGGTCTTTTTTAGAGATACATAGAGAAATATTTCTGGATGAAATGATATGATGTCTGAAATTTGCTTAAAATTATGATAGAGAAGAAACAGGATTGTTCCTGAATTTATAATTGTTTCAGTTGGGGAATAGGTATATCAGAGCTTACTATACTATCTCTCCAATTTTGTATATGTTTGAAATTTCTCATAATAAAATGTTTAAAATAATAAGCATTATTTCACATATATATTAAAATTGTGATAGATATTCCCAAATTTCATACCAAAAATTTATGCTCCCAGCAATTGTGTATAAATGTGCCATTTTCCTCATCCTTCCAACCCAGTTATACTGAATCTTTTAGAGTGAAGTCTTTTCAAGTGAAAAAAATATTATTTTTATTAGCATTTTTAATTACTAGTGAAGTTAAGCATATATATATATTTTAAAAGATTTTATTTATTTATTTATTTATTTGACAGAGAGAGAGTACAAGTAGGCAGAGCGGCAGGCAGAGGGAGAGGGAGAAGCAGGCTCCCCACTGAGCAGGGAGCCCGACATGGGGCTCGATCCCAGGACCCCGGGATCATGACCTGAGCCGAAGGCAGCCGCTTGAGGTTAAGCATATATTCATATACTTAGTCTACATTTTAATTTCCTCTTCCGTGAATTTTTTATTCAGGTGCTTAGCTATTTCTCTGTTGGTTTGTTTATTATTTTCTTATAGTTGTGAATGCTATTTTTATACTAAAGAAATAATCCCTTTTTCTGTGCCATGTGTTGCAAATATGCCCAAATCTTTTTCTTTTTTAAAAATTTGCTGTGAGGTTTTTTTTCTGAACTCAAATTTAAATTTGTAATCATATCTAATGGTCGTTTCTCTTGGAGCTTTTAGTTCTCTGTTAGAAAGTTCTTGTCCAACCTAAGATAAAACTCAATTTTGTTACATAGTCTTTGCAACAAACCAAAAAATGTACACAAGGTAAGATTAGGGAAAATTTTTCCTCCCTGACCAGCTTCCACTCCTGAACAATGAACAGAAGAGAGGTGTTTATCCTGCAGATTTGATTCTATGTAGGCACAAGCATACACACACACACACACACACACACACACAGTGTAGTCTTACTTTTTGTTCTTTGTAAAAATAGGTTTGTACATACTTGCTGTTTTTATATAGTAGTATATAAGGGACATCCATCCAGGTCGGTATATGGGGATGGACCACATTCTTGTTAATGTCTACATAAAAGCCAAAGGCATGACTAATACTGTGATTTTGTTAACAATATTTCTACTGATAAACACTGAACCTTTTCCATTATTTTTTCTTACAAACTATGCCACAGTGAGTCTGTCTTTATCAAAGTGTACCAATATTTCTCTGGCGTAGAAACCTCTATCAAATTTCTAGGACAATGGAATTATCGCAGTTTTTAATTTAGCTAGGTATTGTGAAATTGCCCTCTACAAATATTCTTAACAAAAAAGCTTGAGAGGATCTCTATTTTCCCTCATTTTTGCCAGCACATTTTCCCCAGGCTGATAGATAAAATATGGCATCTGGAAAAAGAAAAAACTGTATCTCATTTGCTGTTCTAACTTTCATTTTCTCTGATACACTCTGAGCTTAGGTATTTTTTCATAGTTATTAGACACTTGAGTTTCTTCTTCTCTGAATAACCCTTTCATACAATTTGCTCAGTTTCCCACTGCTTGACTTTACTCATCAGTCTCTAGAGACTGTTTGTACCAGACATTAGGACTCTGCTATGCGGGTATTATGAATATTTTCTCCTAATCTGTTTTTTGTCTTTTAACTGTCTCTCATCCTGCAAAAGCTTTTATTTCTAGGTACTCAAATCCGTCATTTATTTTCCTTTTAAAAAATTGTCTGTTTGTCCTCAATTTTTAGAACTTATTTTTTATATGAAGATTTTCATCTATCTTGTGTTTATTTTTGCACACAGTGTGAGATAAATTACTTTATTCCAAATAATGAGCTAATTGTCCAAAAGCCAGGTCTTTAATAATCCTATCTTTCCTCCCACTAATTTGAAATGTCTTCTTCTTTTCTTTTTTTTTTTTTTAAGATTTTATTTTTTTATTTGACAGAGAGAGAGAGACAGTGAGAGAGAGAACACAAGCTGGGGCAGAGGGAGAGGGAGAATCAGGCTTCCCCCTGAGCAGGGAGCCCCACACGGGGCCCAACCCCAGGGCCCTGGGATCATGACCCGAGCTGGAGGCAGCTGCTTAACAACTGAGCCACCCAGGTGCCCCTGAAATGTCTTCTTTATAGAAATCCTCACATATGCATGGATTTGCTTCCAGATTCTTGTGCCAGCATCATACCATTTTAGTGGCTGTAGATTTGTAATATGTTCTGCTGGGGGGTAACGCAAGCATTTTCTCCTCGTTCTTTCACATTGTTTCTTCACTATTCTTCCATTTTCAATTTTCCCAATAAACTTGAAGATGAATTTTCCATAAGGAATTATTTTTATATTTTATTATATATTATATATTTATAATATATTATTTTTTAAATAATAATCTTGTAGATTAAACCTTGTAGATTAAGGCAGGAAGGACCTTGTCACACTTTTAAAATCGGCACATTACTAGCTCATCGTGCAAAGGAACTACCCGGGTGCTGGGGGTTGAAATGAGGTAGGGCTCTGTGGGCATCTACTAGGAGAGGGACCAGGAGTGGGTAATATTTGGTCCTAGAGGGCAAGGGGCTTTGGCTAGCTGTTATCAGACAGAGATGACCACCTCTCCCAAGGCAAAGACTCCTTGGACAGAATTACCCTCTCCCATCTCCCTAGGGCTCACCCCTCTTTGAGGAGACCAGAAAGGCAGCAAGCCTCAGGAGTCATTTCCTTTAGACTCATGCATTTTCACCCTAATGAGTCCCTACCCACAAGGAGGCCCTGGAATTAGAGCTGTCCCTCCTTCTGGGTGCTTCCCCCAAACTCCACCCAGAAAAGGAACAATTCAGGCAAGGGGGCTGTGTCCAGGGGGCTAGGTATTGCTTCTGAGACAACCCCAAATCTTAGAGTCTAAACAAAACACAAGTGTACTTCTCACTCACATGACAAGTCCATCACAAATGGGCTCAGGCTCAGCTTGGTACTCAGAGATCCAGGCTGATGACCGGCCACCTTGGCTCCTGCTTCCAGGACCATCCGGGTGAGAGGGAAGGGGTGTGGCAAATTATGAACCAGCTTTTAAAGTGTTCAACTGAAGGTGATCTCATCTTTTCTTTTTGGCTAAAGTAAGTCATATGGTCGTATCCAGTTTCAAAGTGCACAAAATTAGTACAACCCTACCATGTGCTTGGGAGCGGTTGGAAGCACTGGTGAACAGCATTCATGATTTATCCACTAACTTAACTTTGATGAGTGGCCTTCTCTGACTGTTATAACTAAAGTAGCAACTACACACACACACACACACACACACACACACTATGGTTATTGGGTTTCGGTTATTTGGAGAGGGTCAGTAATATTCTCTTATTTTATTTTATTTTTTTAATATTTTATTTATTTATTTGACAGAGAAAGAGAGATCACAAGTAGGCAGAGAGGCAGGCAGAGGGAGAGGAGGAAGCAGGCTCCCCGCTGAGCAGAGAGCCCGATGTGGGGCTCGATCCCAGGACCCCGAGATCATGACCCGAGCCGAAGGCAGAGGCTTAACCCACTGAGCCACCCAGGTGCCCCAGTAATATTCTCTTATTTTGTTTTATTGTCATCCCAGCATGTGTCATTACATAAATATTTTTATTTTTTAAATTTTTAAAGTTTATTTTTAAAGTTCATTATTTTTCTCTGTCCACAGTACAAGGCCAAAGAAACAAGGACCTTATTTCTTTTGCTCATTTCTATATCTCCAGACCCCGGAATAGTATTTGGCACATAGTAGGTGCTCATTAAATATATATTGAATGGTTGGATATGAATAGTTATTTCATTTACATAAGTGGGATATTACTGCATATGTACTTCTATTACTTTCTTTCACTTAATGTCAGTTCATACAGATACTTTATCATTCTTTTAAATTACTGCACTCTATTTTGTGGTATGAATTACCATAATTTGTCCAGTCATTTCCCTTGCGGGGAACCTTGAGGTTGCTTTCAAATTTTCAATATTTTGAACAATGCTGCAGCAAACATCCTTACATGTACTTTGGAGCACATGAATGTGTGCTTTCCTGGATAAATACTTACTAAAATAAAATTGCTAGGGCAAAAGTTATGTGCGTCTTTAATCTTAACAAATGCAGCTTAAAAAGGTGGTGACAATTTACAGTCCTACTGACATTGAATGGGAATGTGGCATCCCCTATAGTTCATCATTGATTTATTATCCATTCATTAATGTCTTTCCAGTCATATGGGAGACACATGGCTTTCCATTGTTGTGTGAATTCGCATCATCCTGATTTCTGTGAAGCTGTCCTCATTTTTCTTATGTGTATTGGTCATTTGGCATCTTTTTCTCTAAATGGCCCAGGTAAATTACTTGACCATTTTTTTCTACTAGAGTATTTACTTTTTAAAAAATCATTTGTTATTGCATTATATATAATTTCCTTACCTTTTTAAAAAGTTTTTTTCAATTTTTTTTTTTTAATTTTACCTTGGTAAAATTTGTGCTTTTGTCCTACAAAAGGCTTTAATATAGTTGGCTATATCCTTTGCCTTTGCTTTACAACTCTAGTTTTATATCTTGCTCTTCCCAAGCTCAGGATTATAAAAATATCATCCTATATTTCCTTTTAGTGCTTTTATCATTTCATAGTCTATGATTTTCCCTCTAATCCATTTGAAAATTATTGTCATTTATGATGAAAGATAGGAATTTGACTCAATTTTATTCCAAATAGATAATTTATGGTCACCAATCTACTTAACTCCATTTATTGACTAGACCAACCTTTTTCCCTTTAGAATGCTCCCATTATCATATCACTCTATTGCTATGCATACATGGGTCTACTTGTGCACTCTTGATTCCATTGTTCCCTGATTTTCAGTCATTTGAATATCATCTTCACCATTTCTGTTATATTTATGTTCCGTTTACTTAATATTTTAGCATAATACATTTTAAGATTAAATACCTACTTCTGCCTTATCCTAAGCACATAAAATCATAGGTTTAAATTTTTTCTAGTAAGCATTAAAATAAGTGCATAACTTTCATAATGACAAGTGTTTATTTATATACCATTCCTTACAAATCACAAGTGGAATGTGGAGGCATTTTGGGGAAACGCTACTGTATTTTTCCCACCAATGGATTTGTCCATCTCTGTGACAAAACCTCATTGTAGCTTCGTGGCATGTTTTGTTGCTGTTGTTAATGCCTTATTTATTTATTTATTTATTTTTGGTTAATGCCTTATTTTGAAATAATTTTTGATTCACAAGAAGTTGTAAAAATAGTACAGAGAGGACCTATGTATCCATCGCCTACCTTCTCCCAAAAGTGACATTTTACATATCTATAAAACATTATCAAGGGGCGCCTGGGTGGCTCAGTCACTAAGCGTCTGCCTTCGGCTCAGGTCATGATACCCAGGTCCTGGGATTGAGCCCCGCATCGGGCTCCCTGCTTGGCAGGAAGCCTGCTTCTCCCTCTCCCACTCCCCCTGCTTATGTTCCCTCTCTCGCTATGTCCCTCTCTGTCAAATAAATAAATAAAATATTAAAAAAAAACATTATCAAAAGCAGGAAATTGACATCAGTACAATATAATTGACTAGACTTACAGACTTTCCTCAAATTTCACCCATTTTTACATGCACTCATTTTTTGTCTTTATATATAGTTCTATGACACTTTACCACGTTTATTGATCTGTATATCCACCACCACGAAACCAGAACTGTTCTGTCACCATCAAGGAACTTCCTCATGCTACCCCCTTGATAGTCACACCCTCCCTTACCTAACCTCTAGCAACCATGGATCCGTTCTCTTCCTCTATAACTTTGTCAGTGTGATCATTGTTATATAATCTTGGGGACCAACTTTGGTTTTCTTTACTCGGTGGAATTCCCTGGAGATTCATCCAAATTGTCGTGTCTGTCAATAGTCATTCCTTTTTATTGCTGATATCCCACAGTCTAGCTGTACCCCCATTTGCTTAACCGCTCACCTGCTGAGGGACATTCAGTGGCTTGTTTCCATGTGGGGCTATTACAAATAAAGCAGCTGTGAACATTCATGTACGGGTTTTGCTGTGAACCTGAGATTTTGTTTCTCTAGGATAAATGCCCAGGAGTGTGGTCACTGGGTTCTATGGTAATACATGTTTAACCCTTTAAGAAACTTCCAGGTCATTTTCCAGAGTGGCTGCACCAGGCACGTTCCCACTGGCAGTGTCTGAGAGATCGAGTTTCTCTGCATCCTCCCCCGCCTTTGACACTCTCAGTATTTTTTATTTTAGCTATTCTAATATGTATCTCTGTTGATTTTAACTTGCCTTTCCCTAATGGCTGGCGATGTGGGATATCTTCTCCTGTGCTTATTTTTATGGCACGTTTTGATATCTGGCGGGCAAGTTGCCTTTCTTACAGGATTCTTGCCTTCCCTGACCCTGAGAGGAAGAGGGGACCTTGTCTGTTCCCTGAGGTGGGAATGCTTGTCCCGGCTCTTCTACAAAGAGGAAAGGACAGGGGCCACGTGTGATTTGACCCCAGTGGTCAGGAACACAGGCTCGGGTGCAGCACATAGGACACCTGCCACCCTTCCTCCTGTCTGCGCCCCCCAAAACACTTAATAAAATCAAGGCCTTTGGAGATGGAATCACTTGGGTGTTGTGAGGAAGTCTCCGCTGAGACAGGGCTCGTAACTGGAAATAACAGGACTTGAGCAAAGGGGACCCAGTCAATGGGGTCGCAAATACTACCTCCCCTCCTTTTCGGAATGTAGAAAGTGCCAGGAAGAACAAGTCTCATAGATCATACGGTGGAGGATTGTGGGGGGTGGGGGGGGAGGAGAGGTCAGATTCACCCTCTAGAGCAGGGATTCTAAAAGCAGAATCCACAGTGGTGAGGCTCACAGGAGTCCCCTGACAGACAGCACATCCCAAATGCAGGTCCTTTCCTGTGCCTTCCAGGGCACTGAGAAGCCTATCCAGAAGATTCCATTTTTTGTACCCATGACCAAAGTTCTCTTCATTATAACCTATCCACTGAATCATTACGTATTACCAAAAGATGGTATTCATAAGGTAAAGTGAGGGTGTTTATACGGCTGATGGAACATTGTCAAGATGGTCTTGGGTAAGTTACTTAAAATGTGTTCCTCCACTTGCCTATCTGTAAAATGGGACTAATAATAGTTCGGTTCCACTGAGACACTGGGAGAGTTCGAGTGCTTAAAACGGTGCCTGGCCCAGAGCACACACGGCAGAGGTGTCAGCTTTTATTGTGCCTAAAACACGAGCAGCCCCGCCGTATGCTTCTAGACGGTGCACATGCATCGTCTCTGCCCCTATAGTTAAAGCTGATGTGTATATAAGCCCCCCCCTTCCAATTCATATTTTACTTTTGCTGACCACTTGGTTGTTGTTTCTCAGTTCTTCGAGTGGGAATATCCGGTGAATGTAGGCGGCAAGGATTTCAACCTCTTTTAAGTAGGCTTCAAAATACTGCAGACCCTATGCATGGATGGCATTGGTTTAGGACCCAGGAGGGTGGTCAAGTTGCTCAGAACGAGGTACAAGGGGAGTGGTAGAAATCTTGTCCCTGGAAGGCACCCCAGCAGCTTGATGTGGTGCCAGTGGTCCTTGGGGGCTCTTTCCTGGGATCCTTGGGTGGAGGCTGCCCTCCACCCCACACTGGCTAGCTTCTTCATGGACCCCAGGAGGGTCTGTGGACTGAGTGTTCCCCCATGCATGCACACCTGTGCACGGGGCTCAGGACCTGGCTCTGGACGCCTCCTCCAGTAAGCCCTACCTGACTGATCAGACCCAGTTCTAACCCATCCTTTTCCCTACACTTGAGGACTTGGTATATCTCTTTCCATTTTTCCTTTTACTCTGCTGAGGGAACAGAATCCTGGCTGGATCAGAGCGAATCCTTCCTGTCCAGACTATGGTAGTGAACTTGAAATTTGTAAGGAGGCCCATTCACATATATATGCCCAATAGATACAACATACTGCATTGGATGATGAAGGAAGCTCAGCCCAGAGAGGGTAAGCCACTTGTCAGATGTCACAGAGCCAGACGAAGGCCAAAGAGCTCCCCATTAGATCACACTGCCTCTTGTGAAGATGATTGTTGGTAGCCTAACTCCTTACCTAGTGAACCAACCAGCCTCTTTTTGTGGCCCCTGCAGACGCCAAGGGGACCATCCGGGAGATCGTCCTGCCTAAGGGTCTGGACCTGGACCGGCCCAAGCGGACCCGCACGTCCTTCACGGCCGAGCAGCTCTACCGCCTGGAAATGGAGTTCCAGCGCTGCCAGTACGTGGTGGGCCGGGAGCGCACCGAGCTGGCCCGCCAGCTGAGCCTCTCCGAGACCCAGGTAGGCCAGCAGGGCCAGGCCGCTCCACCCCTGCCCTGCAGCCAGGGCACTTTGTGGGGTGTGAGGCCTGTGGGCTGCTACAGAGAGACCCAGCTTCGGAGGAGTTCAGACATGCATTAGGGAAAAGCTTCGAGTTAGAGGTAAACCAGAGTAGTAAATACGTTGCTGACAAGAGAGCACTGGCGTGGGCCAACAGGGAGCCTTCCGAATGCATTGGCCACTTTGGGGTGGAATATGAGAAATGGCCAGAGATATAGGAAGGAGGGGGCGTCCAGGATGCAGGGAGTGACTCAGGGGGGGTTCGGTGCGGGAGGGACCCCACAGGAAAGGATGGGGAGGGGTTGGCTTGCTGGGAGCAAAGATTCCAAGGAAGAGAAGAAACATTACAGAATTAGGTTGGGGACTTCTCATTTCCCCATTCTTGCTGGTAAAGCAGGAGTCTGAACATGCCCTTCACCCTGGAAGGGCTTAGCATTTTAACAATAATAAGCTTGACCCGAAGGAAAAGCTTTTGTAAAGTGAGCACGCATTCTGTATGAATGGAGGCGTTTCAAGCCGGTAACAGATATGCGTGACAACGATAATGATAATAATACCACGGAGGACTCACTGTGCCCAGGAGCTGCGCTGCGGGCTCTGCATATGGTAATTCGCCAAGGCCTCCCAGCAACCCAGTGCAGTTAAGTCAGGGGTGGGTGCTATCCTGCCGGCCTGGGCCATCTCTACCTGGACCTGTTTTCTTGCAGCTGCCAGTCGCAGAGTGAACCACCACGCAAATAGCCTGGGGCAGCAGGAGCCCTCGCCCCAGCCATGCTCCTTCCGGAGGTTGGCAAGCCAGGCTCTGCCAGATGGAGGGCTGCAGTGGCTGGGCCAGGCCAGAGCTCCTGGGGCAAAATCAGGCCGAGAGTCACCCCTCCATACCTGTCCCTCCCTATCCTAACTGCCCTCTGCCTGGCCTCGTTTTGCCTGCACGCTCTACCCTGAACCTCTGCTCCTTCTCCGTCCTCATCCTTTCCCTGCTCTGCCCCCTAGACACCCTAGTGTACCTGCCCTTGACGTCGAGGCCAAACCCCTCCTCTTCCAGGAAGACTTCCATAAGACCTCAACCTGAGAGGCCCTTCCATATGGTTGGGGTGTGTGTGTGTGTGTGTGTGTGTGTGTGTGTGTGTGTGTGGTGGGCACTAGCTAGCACACACTAGCTAGCTGTGTTTGAAAGCCACATCTCCTTTTCAGGTCTCCTTGGGGAGCTCAGCACACAGCTGGGCAAACAGAGACTTCCCCCCCCCCCAAAGGGAATCCTCAACTTACTGACTCTTGCTTACCCCCCTCCTTTCTCTTGGCCCTGCCCCAGGTCCTGCAGATCCTATAAGGCACAGCCAACCTTTACAGGGACCTTCCTCTGTACCAGGCTCTAAGTACCAGATGTGGCCTAACTCATGTCCTCCTCACCACAACCTTGTGGGAGGGGAGGGAGGTTTTTCTTTGCACCACACTTCTGACACCCAATTTGTGGTGTTTCCCAACACCAATAGCAACCAATTCTCCCATTGTCTCTCACCGACTGGGTGTCAGACGTGTCAGTTCAGTTCTGACGCCGATTCCTGCAGTGAGCACAGACATCGCCCACGGAAGGCAAGGTCCCACAGGACAGTCTCCCATCAGGTGCCAGGTGCAAGTCCCCCAGGGCACCTGTACTTCTGACTGACAGCTGGAAAATTGGGGGTTCCTGCATCTCCCTCCTCAGGTTTGGCAGTGTGTTGGAATGACTGGCAGAGCTCAGGAAAACACTTCACTTTTATTTACAGGCGTTTTGTAAAGGATAGAACCCAGAAATAGCCCAGTTTGGTGGCAGGGGGGAGAGAGAGCCAAAAGAGATGCAGAGAGCAAGACGTTGGGGTGGGGGCGTTCCAGGAGCTTCCATACCGTTTCGGCCTCCCCCCCCTAAGCTCTCTGAATCCTACTGTTACAGAGTCTTTGTAACCCAGACCCCTTCCTGGAGGGCAGAGGTGGGGCCTCCAAACCTTTAAAGAAAGGGGTGGTCTTTCTGGGACCACTGCTGCCTCCAGAAACGGTGCAGGGACCATCCTGAGTCACCTTGTTAGCATAATCTCAGGTGTGGCTTAAAGGGGCCTGTTATCAATGACAAAAGACACTCCTATCACTCAAGGAATTCCAAGGGTTTCAGGGGCTCTGTATCTAGAACCAGGGACAAAGGTCAAATATGTTCACTTTTTCAATACCAGAAGAGGCCTTTATTATTTCTGCTTTAAAGAGAGGGAAACTGAGGCACAAAGAAATAAAATAACATGTGCAAAATTTAAGGCAGGCATATTTGGGGCACCTGGTTGGCTCAGTCAGTGGAGAATGCGACTCTTGATCTCGGGGTTGTAAATTCAAGGCCCACACTGGGTATAGAGATTACTTAAAAAATTATATTTTAGGAGCACCTGGGTGGCTCAGTTGGTTAGCATCGACTCCTGATCTCATCTCAGGTCTTGATCTCAGGGTCATGAGTTCAAGCCCAGCATGGAGCCTACTTAAGAAAAAAATATATACAGTAAAAAAAATAAAAATCAAGCAGGCACATTCATTAATTCATCTAATCTTTATAAAAAGATGGCTTTATGGGTAATATTATCCCCATTTCAGGAAACTCAGAGAGGTTAGTAACTTGCCCTAGGTTATATAGCTAAAATTCAGTGGAATTCTCCATACATTCACCCATACCTCTGTTCAAAAATATTACTGAATACCTACTACATACCAGGTACTGTTCTCGGCACTGGGGACATAGCAGAGAACAAAACAGACCAAGCACCTGGCCTCATGCAGCTTACATTCTGCAGAGAAAGACAGACAGCATTTAAAGAGTGATGAGTGCTATGAGGCAGATAAAACATGATACGATAGAGACTAGAAATCTTTCACTGGGGTCGTCAGGGAAAGCCTCTTTGAGGAGATGAATGACAGTGGGCTGAGGTGGGAATGGCAGAGAAGACAGCCAAAAGAAGAGCCAGAAGAAGAGGAGTCAAGACTCAGAGTAACCATGACGACCTGGACCTAGCATAGAATGTTCTGGAAGTGTCTGAAGGCCAGTGTGGCTGCAGTCGGAGGGTAATAGGGAAGGTAGGTGGGGCAGAGCAGATAGTGTCTAGAGCCCACAGTGAGCTGTTGAAGGGAGGACTGGCATTTTACAGAGGTCACTCTGACATCTGGAGAATGGAGATGAGAGGACAAAGTGGGGCCGCTGCCATGTCTCAAACTCTGAGTGATGGTGGAGGAGAGAAGCGAGCTGATCTGAGACGTACTCTGATTTGGAGATAGAACCTGCTAGGGCTTGCTCATCATGAGTTATGTGCACTGGGCACAGAAGAGAGAGGGGTGGTTGGGACTGGAACAGGTGCACGGTGAGAAATGGTCACTGAGGCCACATCCCACACGGACAGGTTGAGAAAGCTGGGGAGGAACAGGACAGTGGGAGAAGAATCTAGAGTTTTATTTTGAATCAGTTCAGTTTGAGATACAAGTGAAGATGTCAGGAAGACATGTCAGAGTTTTCTTAGGGGGTTGGTGTTCCTCTGACCCTTAGGTAACTAAGGGTCTTGGTCTGGGTTCTTTTGGGGGAAAGGATAAGAGATTCCTTCAAGTGTGCTCAAATGATAGGTGGACTCCTAAGGGACAATCTTGTGGAAATCCAAGAACAGGCACCATGGTGTAGCCAGGCCTAGTAGAGAGTGGAAGCTGAAGGTCATTTTGGACCCGAGGGCCTCAGTGCCAAGTGCAGCCCTCCCCTCTGGTGCACCCAGCTATGTCCCCAAGAGATTGCCTCTGTCCACTTCTCTTCCTCCTGTCAACCAGCATCTTTGCCCCCTTCCTGGATATCAGGAGGGTCCTAATTCAGGCAGAGAGAATGCGGGCTTACTCAGGACCCCTTCTCATTCCCTACCTCTTCCTTAACCTCTATATGCCCAGGTAAGTTGTCTGCACTTTTAAGGAGAACCCCCTTACAGGACCCGGTGGGTGGAACAGTGAAGCCTTCCGTCCCCGCCACCTACAGAGGTCTGCAGGCTGAAGTGTCCTTCAGATGTAGGGACCGTGAACCAGGCAGGACACAACTGACCTCTGGCGCTGGCCTTGCTGAGACCCCGAGGCTGGAGAGCAGGAGGGGGTCTCAGAGAGACCTATTTCTTGGAACCATCGGAATCGCTTCCCCCCAGGCCCCCAGAGTGGCATGTGCTCTTCCCCACATCAGAGAACTAGGACAGTCCCACTTAGCCCGGTTCTCTCTATGTTGAGAAACCCCCTGATACACCTCGTCCCCCTTTCAAGGAGAACGTATGACACTTGGTTAAACCAGTGTTTCTCAAAGTATGGTCTGCAGACCACCTTTATGGAGAACCCCTGAGGTTCTCATTAAAATTCAGGTTCCTGGCTCAAATTCCATGCTCAGCCCACAGGTTCTAAGACAGAATTTCTAGGGAAGACCTGACAACCTCTATATTTTTCAACTGATGTGGTACCACACTGCTGGAAAGACCTCAGCATCTGCCAGACACTTTACTGAATCCAGTAGTATTAGCTCATCAAGTTATCACAGCAAACCTACGAGGAAGCATTAGTACAATCCCATTTTACAGACAAGGAAACTGAGGCACAGAGAGTGAAAGTAGCTTGCATGCCATTCTCACTAATCAAGGAGAGAACCAGAATTGAATCCAGGTCTGTCTGACCCCAGGATCGTCTTCACTATCTTGTTTGCTACTTCCACCAAAACATCTACTGTCTTGTAACACTTGCTGACCTGTCCATTTCCCCCACTACTGGCGCCTGAGAGCTAAGTGGGTGAGTTTTAGGTATTCCTGTTTTCTCAGCACCCAGCCATGCTGACATGGATTGGACGCTTGCTGTTTATGTGTTGTATGAATGAATGACTAGAGGCAGAGCAGGAAACAAGAAAAAAAGACATGGCTGTGGAGAAAGGGAAGGTGGGGGGCTGGCTCCAGGACCCCCCCTCACTCAGCCGACCTGGGGGACTTTTTCAAGGCCAGGGCCCCAGGCTCTAGGCTGAAGACAAACTGTCAAGTCCCAACACTGACTCGATCATCACTTAGCTCGGATAAGAGCAGCTCTGGCTCTTCGGCAATTATCTCAGCCCAGTACCCATCACCTCTGCCCCAGATGACTTCGTCCAGAACAGCAGAGTAGGGGGTACCTTCCAGGTCACAAAACCCAGGGCCATTGCAGATACGCGCACGGTTCACAGGAATGGGCCCATAGTCACAGGAAGCAGCCTCCTAAAGATTAATGCTATTTCCAAATCCACAGTGAGGCTTGGGGTTTAACGCCAACCATGAGCCCAGAGAGGGGGACAGATGATCTCCCAGAAAACACTTCCCTAGTCCTGGCAGCAGGCTGGAAACCACGCCCCTCCCCTGGTGTGCGACTCAGTGTGGTCCAGCAAGGGATGAGGGCGTGAAGGCCCCAAGCATCACTGAGTTCCAGGGGAACCAGGAGAGGGAGGAGGCAAGATGGCAGCCTGCCGGAGACACAGCAGGGCACCAAGGAGGCAAGGGGAGGCCAGCGTGTCACGAAGTATGCTTCTGCACAGGACCCGGGCCCAGCCAGTATGTCCCTGAATTGGGCCTTAAAGGACCTGTACGCAGATTTAACCCTGAGAGAGGGTGGCCTCTGTGGTGGCATGGAAGGCTTCCTAGAGGAAAGGGGGGACGAGCCCAGAGGCTCTGAGCCTCTTACTTGTTTGGTGAGCCTTACAAATTGCCCCTTCTAGTAGCAACCCCTTTAGCGCCCCCAATGGTGAGTCAGACCTGTTCTGAGTCGACAAGGAGAGGAAGAGGAGACCTGAAACAGATGTGAGTCTGATGCTTTAAATTGGACTGGACTGAGTTTCAGTGACGGAAAGTAACCAGAAAGCTATGGGATCTACTTGAGATTGAGGGCTTCATTCATTCACTCAATCATTCATCCAGCGGCTACGTCCTGAGTGCCCACTGCGTGCTGGGCGCTGCCCTCCATGCAGGGGAATCAGGAGGCATCGCCCCAGGGGGCCTTCACTGGGCCCTCATCCTCACCCAGGCAGCCCTCCCACTCTTCCCTCCTCCTCCTGCCTCTGGGCTCCTTCCCTGGAGCCACTGGAGTGGCTGGCCTCCCTTACACCCTCCCAAAGCTGGAGGCCACCAGCGAGGCCTCCCCACCCTTATCTTCGCGCCCCCTCCCCTCTGTGCCCCCCACCTTGTCCTGCAGACACACTCTGCCCCCGCCAGCCACCAGCCTCCTCCAGGCTAGAAGCTAGCACAGCCGCTGTACTCCTGGGACACAAATCTGGGCGCAGTGGTGCTGGGTTGACAAGCATTCTGGCTGGGGAACGAGCGTCCGACTCTCCTCTCAGGCCCTTCTAGTCCCTACACACGATTCTTCCAGAGCCTGCTCCTTGCCCTCCATGAGGGGGCCCCCCTCTCCTTCTCACAGTGGGGAGGAAATCCCGGCACCATGAGCGCTGACCACTGAGATTCCCTCCCAGCCTCCAGTTTCTCCTACAGACTAGAACGGGGCTCGGGGCACCAGGTGCTGGGTGGTGGGAGAGGCTGGTCCTCCCCCTTGGCAGCCTGCTGTATGCTGTCACACCTGGTGTCGCGTTAAGAAGCCTGGCGGCCTTTGTAGGGGATGAGAGGGGAGGTGGCTGCTGGAAGGTTCAAACAGATGGGGACAGAAAGCTCCCTTCAGAGGCAGGGTGGGGGTCAAGACCAGGAGCAGTGGGATGGTCCTCACACCCCGCATGGGATGGTCCCTGCCCGGGGTCCCATGCTTTCCAGAACCCCTTCTCAGCCATGCTCTTCCCTATAAAGTGAGCCTCTGCAAAGCCAAGGATGCTGCCCACCAGGAGTCTGTGTCCACCTTCTAGATCACACCCCATGTCCATGATCTGGAGGGTGGGGTCCCTTACTGGTTCACCCCAGCAGGCTGGTATGGGAAGACCTAAATGACATTCTGATTGCTCTTCTCCCCTCTTTCGCTCCACCCTTTCTCCCTCACTCCCCACTCCCTTGCCCTCCATGTCCTCCCTTTCCTCTCCTCCTCCCACCTGCCCCTTCTTTGCTTCACCTGTCCCTTCTCCCTTCCTGACACCCCTCCCCACCCTCTGCCCCAAGGTGAAGGTCTGGTTCCAGAACCGCCGCACCAAGCAGAAGAAAGACCAGAGCAGAGACCTGGAGAAGCGGGCGTCCTCCTCGGCCTCCTCGGCCTTTGCCACCTCCAACATCTTGCGGCTGCTGGAGCAGGGCCGGCTGCTGTCCGTGCCCAGGGTCCCCAGCCTCCTGGCGCTGACCCCTGGCCCGCTGGGCCCACCTGCCGGCCATAGGGGCACCTCACTGGGTGACCCCAGGAACTCCTCCCCGGGCCTCAACCCACTGACCTCGTCCTCGGCCTCAGCGTCCCCGCCGCTGCCACCGCCTCCGCCAGCCCTCTGCTTTTCCACGGCCCCGCTCCTGGACCTGCCTGCCTGCTATGAACTCAGCTCCTCGGCCTTCGAGCCCTACAGCCGGCTGGAACGGAGAGGAGGCAGCCCTGGAGGCGGCAAGAAAGCCTATGTTTAAGCCTCCACCCCCCTGTGACACTGAGTCCCCAAGCACGGCACCGCCTCCGCCTCCCCTGCCCCGTGGACTGCCCGGAGCCCGGCTCCCAGACCTCGGGGGCCGGTGCACGTCCGGCCCGGCCAGCCGCCCCAGCTCAGAGACTGTCCACCGGAAGGCCTTGGTCCCTCGGCTTGTGTGTGTGAGTGCAGTGTGCGTGTGTGTGCCTCTCACGGAAATAAAAGGAAAACAATGACAAGAAGGGAAACAGAGTCCCCATGGCACCACCCCTGCCCTCAGTCCCCTCTCTCCTTCTCCTCACTGGGAAGGAGAATGGGCTGAGCCAGGGGAGCTCTAATGGGCAGGGGGTGGAAACTAGAGCCATGTTCACAGTTAAGGGGAGGATCGGGGTACCACATGTGTGGGATGACAGGCACCTCCCCACTCCTCCCAATTAGAGCTCCCACCTGGGCATTGCAAAGTCCGAGGTGGCAACACTGACGCTTTCACTGGTTAAACATTGCTCTTTGCAAGCTCCTCTTTGAAACAAAAATACTTGAGAGGTGGAAATGTTAAATCCTTCAAGAGGGGTAAACAGGGAAAGGTCGGATCAGGATCCAGAGAGCCAGACAGGTTAAATCCAGGCAGGATCCCGCGTGCCTTAGAGAGCACGCCCGCCACGGTCACTACCCCACCAAGCACTTTTTAAAGTGTTTTGTTTTTGTCTTTTTGTTCCAGTAAGACACTTGTATGTAACTTTTTGTTTGGCAATGACTGTGGATTTATAGCAGGTTGCAAAGATACTTTGGAGAAATTTTTGTACCCTCCACCCTGTGTCCCCCAATAGTTGCATTTTCCATAAGCAAAGTTTGCTGTCCGAAGCAGGAAATGGACATGGGTACCGTGTGGGTGGGGTTCCCCGTCATTTTATCACCCAGGTGAGATTCGGGGAACCACCACACTGCAGTCCAGGTGCAGTGTTGCCAATGACCACAAAGGTCCCCTCTCCAAAGTACCCCCCCCACACACACTCAGGCGACTTCTTTGAAGGAATGAAAATCCTGAGAGAGGGGCCAGGGACCCGAAGTGGGTCCTCAGGCCAGAGGTTGGAGGTGAGATTTCAATCTTTGGGGAAGAAAAGCCAAGCACTGTCTGCTCCAGTCTGCTCTGGGAAAGACATATTTGGTTCGGATTGGCTGTCCTGAGTCACCCAGACAGGGATCCCCAGACAACCGAGCTTCCCCCCTTCGCTCTGTGCTGGCAGTATAGTTTGCCACTCGGACATCCTGAGTCTGGAATGAAACATGGGAGTGACCAGGGTACACCTTGGTTTCAGTGTGTCGAGCCACCATGTAGTGCCCACCTTGCCTTGTCCAGCAGACCTGTGCCCCATGACTCCTTTAGCCACTTGACACAAGGAAGTTTCCTCCATTTGTATGTTCTGCTCTGAACTGAAAAATGTCGGTGCAGACCTGCGGCGTGACGCTGGGGAGGTGAAATATACAAAGGGAAGACAGGGTCCTAGAATCGGATGGAGACTTGCCCTAGCTCCCAGGAAGCCCTCAGTATTATGAGGCAGAAAGGCTTAAAGAGACCCAAGTCTGATGGAGGAGACATAAGCTCAGCTCTCTGGAGGCTCAGAGTCTAGGGGCAGTGACAAGAGACAATTCTCCAAAAGGACATGACAAAGGAAAGACATCAGATGTGTGGTGAATGCAGGGAAGGCTTCCTGTAGGAGGTGACCCTGAAGCTGGCACAAGAATGATCCTCTGTAGATGTTAAAAAAAAAAAAAAAAAAAAGATGATGATGGAATGGTGCAGGGGAAGAAGTACCCAGGTATGACCAGGGCAAGGGGTGCTGGATGAGGGCAGGTTGTGGGGGAAGGCAGTGAAGAAGAGACGTGAGGAGAGGGGGCAGCCTGTCAGAAAGCACATGTGGTGCGGAGACCTGGAAGAGATGTGGTCTGGAGCAAGGGGCTGTGAGAGCACCTGAAGTTCCAGGGGGAGGAGCTGAGTTCACACTGGCCGCAGGCTGGGGGCAAATGAACACCCAGATTCAGAGGTTAGAGGGCCAGCCGTACCCCCTCCACCCCACCCCTCCCAGCTGCTGCTGTAGCTGGTGGCTTAGGGCCCCTCCCAGATCCGGAAGAGCTCCGGGAGCAGAGGCTGGTTTCCCTGTTTACTGTCAACTCGAGGAGGAGGGGAGTGGCGAGGGGAGGGGTGGCCTCTGGGGCGGTCTGAGCAGCTCTCTCCAGCTCCAGCCGGGCCTCAAGTGTTGCCCTCGCCGCAGGCTCGGGTCCTCAGCTCCCAGCCTGCTGCCTCACCATGGCCATGAGGGTAGACAGTAGGCCCGGGGGGCTCCCCGGCAGTGGCTGTGACCTGGGCACAGCCCGAGAACACATGCAAGCGGTCACCCGAAACTACATCACCCACCCCCGTGTCAGTGAGTACAATCCCCGCAGTGGGTGAGGGGGGGGCTATTGGGGGGGGTTCTGCTTCTTAGGCTCGGGGAAAGAGGAGGATCTGAGGCTGAGGAAGATCTAGGGGGCTCTCAATCCGGCAGAGTGATGCCATGGACCGCCCCGGACAAG
>CM052885.1:45001399-45135111 GCA_028534135.1 Potos flavus | reverse complement strand
CTTGCCCTCCCTCCGCTAATCCCTCCGGAGGGGATCAGGGAGGAGGTGCGGGACCTGCTGCCCCGGGCTTGCCCCCACCCCGGCCTCACGCCTGGGCGACTGGCTCAGCCCTGTCCCAGGATGCTGCAGGTGTGGCTGGGCAGGCCCTAATTAGTGGGCTGCGCGGAGCCCTGCTGAGCCTTTGACAGGGAAGGCGGAGGGGACATGGGGGCAGGGAGGGGCTCCAAGCCTGGTGCCCTAAGTGCAACCCAAAGTGTCAGCTAGGACAATGGAGAAGAGGAGGGGGCAGAGCAGAGGGAGGGAGTGTCTGCAAAGTCTCAGGAAGGCCTATTGAGGGAGTGCCCCTCAGAGGTCTGGGCCATACCCCTGCCTCCAGTACTACCCCCCCCTTCACCTCACCAGGGTCGAAGAGTAGCTCCCAAGGCTGCGGGGAGTGCCACAGGATGCTCTCTGATGTGTGGTGTGCCCCAGGAGAAATCAGCCAACCTCTGGGCCTCAGTTGGCCTCTGCGTGCAATGGACACACTCAGTTGGGGGTGGGTACACACAAAAAACCCGGCTTCCGTCAAGGACACCTTTGTGGCCCAGCCACCACCTTGGCTGTGTCCAAACTGGAGAGCCGCTAAGGAAAGATATGCTCCAGTCTGACCGGGGAGGCAACAGAGCTCTGGTCTGAGGGGGGAGACATGATCCATCTCATTGAGGACCACAGGCTGGAGAGGAGGACGCCCTCCATCTAGGGCGCCCCCTGAGGGCTGTGGGACTTCCGTGGGGAGCAGAGCCAGGGGGCTGCAGGACCCAGTCAGGGGCTGGGCGTTGAAGGATATGAAAAGCCAACGCTGAATAGGAAACAGCCAGAGTGGATTATCTGCGGCGAAGGGCCCAGGCTGTGGAGGGATGGACTCATCCAGCAAGCATTTAGGAAGCCCGAGAGAGAGAGCCAGACCAGTGCCTCTGGAAACCCAGAAAGCTGGCTTACAGCTGAGGCTGGTGGGATGAGCGGGGGGCTTACAGCCCAAGGGTCCGGGGCCACAGGCAGCATTCCTGCTGGCCTCTGGGCTGCTCCCGCCCCCTCAGGTGCCCTCCCCAAGGTAGCACTGTGGGGATTTCCACGGAACAGGTTTCTGGGAAAGAAGCTGTGAAATGGGGGGAGCCCACTGTGAAGAAAGGGAGGAAGTTGAAAGACTCAACTCTGAAGAAGAATTGGAAAGAGTTCCCTGGGGCTTTGTGGACCTTGGGCCCCTGCCCACCCCAGCCCACCCACTCTGCAGGTTGCTTCAGCCATCTCAGCCCTTTGGGCCGGACTAGCATTTCCTCTGCAGGGCCAGAGAGAGGCCGGCTCTTCCCAGGGCTTTTTAAAATGAGGCTCTAGTCTGCTGTGCCTGGTCCCTTGGGGTGGCCTAGAGAGAAGCCACATTGGAGAACACAGGGAGAGGGCGGAAGGTGGGCAAAGGAAGTCAGCAATGGAGCCGTACTTGCCAGAAGTTGGGCTGTGAAGGAAGCTGTGCAGGGACTGGGCCGAGGGAGTGGTTTTTGAGATGGGAGATACTGGCGGGGTGGGGTGGGGGGTTGGTGGTGTCTGCCTTCATCTGCCTTCAGCTCTAGGCATGATCCCAGGGTGGTGGGATTGAGTCCCAGGCTCCCTGCCCAGCAGGGGAGTCTGCTTCTCCCTCTCCTTCTGCCCCTCCCCCTGCTCATGTGCTCTCTCTTGCTCGCTCACTTTCTCTCAAATAAATAAAATCTTTAAAAAAAAAAATAAGATGGGAGATACCAGAGCTTGTTTGATGGGAGGCCCAACAGAGGGGGAGCGCTGGCCCTTTGCCCTAGAGAGCAGTTGTCCTGGGGCCAGGAAAGGTTGGCCTAAGAGGGAAGGTTGGATACCTCCTCCCATCCTCCAGAGGAAGTGGAGGAAGCCCAAGGAGGTCCCCTGCTCCAGGTCCAAGCCCAAAAGAACGGGTCTTCTCGTGCCCTCTTGTTCTTGAATTTCCCTAGCAGTCTCTAAGCTCAGAAGAGCCTTGCCCAGCCGGTCTTCCTAGCCCACGTCCCAGGGAAAGGAACACAGATCAGACAAGGGGCGTGCCACTGGGCCCCAGACTGGGGAGGACTTGAGCTGGGGGCATTGAGTTTCTCTTGGTGTGGGGTGACTTGGCACCAGGCTTGCACGGAAGCATGAGGACAGGTGGCTGGGAGCCAGTGTGGTCTGATGGGAAGCACAGGGCGGGATCCCAGCCCCAGCTCTGCCACAAGCATGCTGGGTGACCTGGAATAGGTTTTTCACCCCCGTTCTCCTCCCCTTTTGAAAAGAGGGTTAGAACAGGGTTCTTCCAGTCTGTGAGTGATCCTGTGACCTTACAGACACTCTGACCACCCTGCCTTGCCAGGGTCCCTCATCTCAGCTGTCCCACTGGTGCTTCACAGGGGCCCCAGGGAAGAGCTGTATATCCCAGGTCACGGGTGAGGGAGAGCCCCAGGGGCTCCCAGCTAGCCTCTAGCAGAAGAGAGATGGGCTTCCTGTCTGCCGGTCCGTGGCTTTCCTACTGGGGTCCCCAGCACTGGAGTTAGAGGCTCCCTGTAAGCTGAGCTCACATCCCCATTTGTGGGTCTCTCCAGCCACTAGGACTGGGACATTCTTCTTCCTCCTTCCTTGTCATTCTTTCCCCTCCCCCACAGGCACCCAGGGACCCTCCCTGGCAAGGCCTCATGACAAGGCGGGGACCCTGGCTGGTTTTTCTCACCGGAGCCTGCACCAGCCCCCACCCCTCATGCAGGCGCACAGGTGCACGGGCCCAGTGCTCATCAGTGTCAAGTGATCCCGGAGGGCCACAGAGGGCAGTTCACTTGTCCTCTCTAGCTGGGGGCCAGAAGCTTTTGGAAAATGTTGTGCGTCAGAGAGGAGGGAGTGGGTAAGATGGGGGCTGAGGCCAGAGGGGAAGCAGCCTCAAGATAAGAAAGACTTCTCGGTGGCTGAGGGGGAGGAGAGGACTCTGAGGGGCCTCTGCCCTTGCCCTGGCCCGTCCCCAGCCTCCTGCAGGTGTCCGAGCCAGCGGGGGGCCCTGCGGACAGGGGCATGACCTTTACAGCAATGGTGGCTGGCCCTGTCACAGCTAATGACCCTGACAGCCCAGACTGAGAAGGGGGTGGGGGTGGTGCGCACAGGGAGGGAAAGCAGAGGATGCCTCTGTGTGTGTGTGTGTGTGTGTGACCCTCACCTACTGCCACCCCTCCCCCCAGCCTACAGGACTGTGTGCAGCGTCAATGGGCCCCTGGTGGTGCTGGACCAGGTCAAGGTAAGACTTCCACTACTTCCCCGGCCCCAAGGCCAAATCCCAGGGCTCCCCAGTCCGTACGGGACTTCTAAATTGCCCTGTCTTCCAAGGGCCTGCCTGTCCCTACTAATTCCTTGTCACCCATCCCCACGTTCTTCCTCCCCAGCTCTCTCCAGCCACCCTGGTTTCCCTTCCTGCATTTTCAGGGACCCACACCTACCACCAAGGACCTGGGGGATCTAGGCTCTTGTGCCTCTTTCTTTATCAGTGGGACGGTTGTCTTGAACTTGCTCATAAGGCTGGACTCTTCCATCTGCTGCTGCTTTTCCAAGGAAGGGAAGGCAGAAGAACAATGCCGGCTAACTCTTTTCCACAGCTCAGGGTTTTCAGAGGCTTTTGGAATATCTCAGCCTGGGAACCAGCCGTGCGGGTGGGATGTAAAGTGGGCCTCCCACAAAGAAATGGGATGTTGGCTCCTTTGTGTCCCCCGGGGAATGGCAGGACCGTGGCAGAGACTGACGGCATTTTGAGTCTGGGGTTGGGGATTCTTAAGGCATGAAGGGCCCTGCCAAGGTAGGAGATCAGTCTGCTGTCCCCCGTCCACCAGACAGTTCCACCTCCCAGGCTCCCACTCTATGCCACCCTCCCCAGACTGGGAAACTGGTGCCACCCTGGAGTCATCCTTTCCTGGACCCCAGTCCATCAGTTCCAATGACTTGTGAGCAATCTCCCACCCCCCAGCGCTCCCTGATTGTGGCCATGGCCTCTGGGCCCCCAGCCTGGGGCCCTCTTGTCCTCCATGTTCCCCCCTGCAACCTGAACGCCTTCACTTCCCTGCTTCAAACTCATCCCAGCGCCTTCACCTTACATTCTGTAGGGGTTCCTGCACACCTCCCCACTCTCACGCCGCGTCCCCTCCCCTCTGCGCGGAGCTGCCATTTGATGTCTCTGGGCCTTTTGCTCATATCTTCCCTCTGCCTCTCCAACTACCTTTCCCCCATACCCTCCTCTGACTCACCCCCAGGGCTAGCTGAGAGGTCACTTCTAGAAGTCTCGCCCAGGTCCCTGGGCAGTGAGCCTGTCCTTCCTCCCCCTCTTCGGTACTCTCCCCTTGGCAGCTCTGTCCAGCCATTTGATCACCGCCTGGCCACATGTCCCCTCACTGCCCCCACAGTGTCCCTCCCATCGCACATTACTCCTGAGCCCCCAGAGCCCCACCCTGCTCTTCTACTGAGCACCCAGTCCATGGCAGGGGCTCAGTTTGTTCGAAGGGAGGGTGAGTAAATGAATGAGAGGCACGAGCGAGTAAGTGTTAGAATGACTAAATCCGACCTTCTCATTCCTGGAAACCAGATTCCAAGTTCATACAGACCTTCCCGTTTGACCCACTAACCTTGGGGAGGCCCTGGGAGGGGGTCTGATGGAGTGTTTATGCGTGTGCACGCAGGCCCCCCCCTCACCCGCAGTCTGACTCAGACTCCCCAGCCCACCCTTCCTACTAGCTACCTGTCAGTTTGAGATCGGCAGCATCAGTACTACGTGAGGACTTGTTAGAAATACGGATTCTAGGGCCACCTGGGTGGCTCCGTTGGTTAAACGACTGCCTTCGGCTCAGGTCATGATCCCGGAGTCCCGGGATCGAGTCCCGGGATCGAGTCCCGCATCAGGATCCCAGCTCCACGGGGAGTCTGCTTCTCCCTCTGAACTTCTTCCCTCTCATGCGCTCTCTCACTTCTTGCTCTCAAATGGATAAATAAAATCTTAAAAAAAAAAAAAGAAAGAAAGAGAAAAGAAATACGGATTCTGGGGCTCCTACTCCAGACCGACAGGATCGGAAACTCTGGGGTGGGGGGGAAGGGGGGATGCAGAAGCCAGTCTCTAAAAACCCTTCAGGGTGATGTGATGTTCCCTGAAGTTGGAGAAGCATCTGTTTCTCGGCTTGTAAATTCCGGTTTCCTCATCTAGTAAATGATCAGAGGGTTGTTGTGAGGATCAAATCAGATAAATGTATTTTTATTATCCTTGACAACAGGTAGCCCTAGCTCTGCTTGGAATGCAGAAATGCCAATATGCCTGATTAAGCAGTTGGTGCCATCTGCTGCCCCCTCTCGTGGTGGGGAGAGTCAGTACCTTCACAGGCATCCACTCTCCCGACTGTTAAATGGGGCTAGACTAGGAAACGAGATAGATCCCCAGACCTGTGGCTCTGTGATTGTTAGACGCATCCGTAACTCTCTTAGAACAGAGTAAGTGGGTGATGGAGACACCCAGAGGACCCTGGACTTGCAGAGGGAAGAAAAAGAAGCAGTTAGGTATAGTCTTACAAGTTCAGGAGATGGAGAAGACAGCTTTATGTACCCCTCTCTGGGTCCCGCACCCGCTTCCCTCTTCCCGATTCACTTGGGCAAAATGCCACAATTCCTCCTCCACAGCGCCACCTGCTGCCCAAATAGAATCACACCTACGATTACGCTTCCTGCTTCCATCCTTCTCAAAAGGAAAAATGCTTGGGGAAAGACTTTGTGTAGATTGGAAGTTCCCAGCCCAGGGAATAAAGGCCTTGAAATTGCAGGGAAACCTTTGAAGTCATGCATCCATGTGCCTGTGCATTTTTCTAGAGGTAGCTTCCACAGTTTTCATCTGATTTTTGGAGCTCTAAGTGGAGACTGTAAAATCCTAAAGGCTAAACCCCTGAGTGTAGACTGTAAAAAGGTGCCCCAGATTAGTAAACATCCACACTCCCAGCCCTGATCCCACAATTAGTCACACACAGGTTGTGCAGCCACCTGCCTGGGTTACATTAGAGAGATTTTACTAGAGCAGTGGTTTTTAAACTTGAGCATGCATGAGAATCCCCTGGAAGGATTCTTTGGGTCCCAACCCAAAGTTCTGATTCAGTAGTTTGAGGTTGAGGCCCAAGAATCTGCATTTCTGACAAGTTCCCAGGTGCTGCGCTGCTGCTGGGTGGGGACCACACTAAAAGATTCACTGCTCTAGAAGATCTTCCAACTGCTGTGTGTTGATGCAGACCAGTCCTTATTGAGACTTGAAGAAAGCATTTGGTTCCAAATGTCTGTGGCTACTTCCAAACTTTTAAAGGAAAAAGCTTTCAGAAGTATGTGTATCAGCTCTGAAGACAGTTTCCAAAGAGGGCTTTTCCCAAACTGCTCTGGGCATTGTCAGAAGGAAAGGATTTGAGGCCAGGGCTATCTTGGACAAGTCCTGCCAGGCTTGCTAAGAACTTCCCAGTTGGAGAAGTACACAAGTGAGTGAGCGCGGGGAGCAGCTCCTCTCTGCCTGAGCCCTGGCTGGCTGAGAACTCAGCAGAATCCCTAGCAGAGGACGCGGGTGGTCTTGAACCATCCTCCCCCCCCACCCCCCCACAGTCCTCCTAGGGACCCAGAGTGGGAGTTGTGACAATCAGGCTCTGAAATGGGGCTCCTGTGAGTATAAGCTCATCATCGCACCCTGGAATCCTCCCCCTGCCCTACCCCTTCTAACTGGCTGTGACCACCCCTGCCCCCCACAAATAACTGATGCGGGCAGACACAGTAGAGCCTGGTGTTCTCTTCCTAGAGGATTCCAGACCGCACCCCCCATGACGGGGTGTGACGGTTCTGACCGTTCTTCCCGGGCTCTGACTGCAATCTCTCTGCTCTGTACCGTTCGTTTCCTCTGATTTCATGGATGTCATAGCTCAGGGACGCACAGGACGCCACCTCCTCTCCGTTCCCCTTTCCTCTGCCCTCCCTCACCCACATAAACCCACATAAAAAGCGATGACTTGTTATCACCCTGGTTTTTATCGAGCCCATGGCCTCCTTTCTTTTGGGCCCACGTGGCCTGCGCTCTGTCGGGCAGTTTTCCTCCTGAGGTTAACAGCCCAGCAGGCAAGGAGGCCGGCGGCTGCCTCGGATAGAGGCTGACCCCACAGAGCGGCTTCGGGAAGCCCGGACTTCTAGCTAAGGTCTGTCCCGGGGCCTCCCAGCCCTGGGTCTTGGGCACCCTCTTGTGGTTGACGAGCCAAAGACCGCTGGACCGGAGCTGCCCCGCAGACCTCAGCGCCTTCCTCCCGCTCCGGGCAAGCCCTGCTCTCCCAGCAACCCCATTCCGAGGGGCGGGTGGTTTGGGGGAGAACGAGGTCGCTTTCCTGGCGTCCGCGTCACAGGACGAGGAGGCACCCGAGCCGCAGCTTCCTCCAGTGACCGTCAGAGCTGCAAACGCTCCGGTCTCAAGTTCCACCCTCCCAGGTCCGCAGGGGTGCCCTGGAGCAGTGCCCCGCCTCCTCGCGCCCTGTTGGGAAATCGAGCCTTCCACCCTACCCCCAACCCTTAAGGTCACTATGTTAGGTAGAGCGAGGGATTTAATATAGTTAAGGATGGTGATGACCAGTCGCACTGTACTTGAACATCCCAAATTACTTTTTAATTACCAAAAAACAAATTAAAAAATATGCTCCTCGTAACTGGTGAAAGAAAAGACAAGTTACCTGTCCTTAACCTCTTTATCCCCAGCCTCTCGAGATAACCAAGGTGAAGATTCTGCTGTAAAGAGGCAAATAACGTGCATGTTGGAGCTTTACGTTGGTGTCAGTCTCTTAAAAACATGTCAGGGATTCCCTCCAGGTCAGTAGCGTTCTTTCTTGATAGCACAGGAGCCTGGACTGCGATTGATTCAGTGGTTTCATTATCGGCAGACATTCGGTGTGTTTCCAGGCTTTGCTATTACAAATAATACAGCAAAATATGTCCCTTTCATACTGGTGCCTTTATTGCTATAAGGTAGTTCTCCCAAAATGAAATTGCTGCTTCAAAATGTATATTGATTTTAAAATAGATTTTAAATAGATGGTGATGATTTGGAGGGCAACATTGCTAGCCCAGCAAGATTGTGGGGATTCACCTTCCTGTCAGCCATGTGTTAGAGGACTCACTTTTCCAGCACCCTTGCCAGCCCCGGACATGTTCTCTCCTGGAATTTTGCCTATCTAATCAATGAGAATAATACTATCTTGTTTTTTTATTTATATTTGAGTGTCTTTTCATCTGTTTGGATTTCACTTTCTTTTCTACGACATCTTCCTACATATTGAGGTTTACATTTTGAGTTTTATGGGAGCTCTTTGTTTACTGCTCATTTTTTAAATTAAGATTTTATTTATTTATGAGAAAGAGAGAGAGAGCATGAACCAGAGAGAGAGGGAGAAGCTCCCCGCTGAGCAGAGAGCCCCGAAGTGGGGCTCGGTCCCAGGACGCTGGGACAATGACTCACACAGAAGGCAGATGCTTCACTGCTTAACCCACTGAGCCCAGGTGCCCCTATGATCAAATATCTCCATTTTTGCATTTATGGTTTCTGGATTTCTTACCTTATTTAAAGACATCTCTCTTGCCCAGCTTTTCTAGAAAAGCTAAGAAAAGGAAAGAAGAAAGTCTCTTCTAATATTTTGTTCGTCAAACTTTATATATAAATGTTTTACATATGCCTGGAACGTATGTGTGTTTGACATGGGTGTTTTCTAAGTAGATACCGATTATGTTAGCACCATTTATTCAGTAAATCCCGTTTCTCCCTGTGAAGTAATGCGCCCCATTTGTTCTACAACAGTCTCCTAAAACCTGGGATCCATTTCTGGACTCGGATCTGCCCCACTGCTCCGACCGTCTCCCCCTCCCCAACACTTAATCGTGTGTTTTTTTATCCTGCAAATAATTAATAAGGCAAATTAATTACATTATCAGAGCACGTTTTCCCGTCTGCTAAGGCAAGTCCTCCGCTCTGATCTTTTCCCCAACTATTTTTGGATAATATTGTCAGACACTTAAACAAATTTTAAAATGATTTTGTTTAATTCTAGAAGAAACAAGAATCCATTGGGAATGCATTTAATTTATACACTTTTGAAAACGATTAATATTTTTAGGACACTAAGTCATTCTGTCTTGGACAACAGTACTGTTCTCCATTTGTCAGGGCTTGTTTGATGTCCTTCGGCGAGATTTTATTATTCTCTTGTTGTACCTCTCTTGTCGAATTTATTTCCAGATATTGTATGGGTTCGGACCCTACTGTGGATGGAACATTTTTCTCCATTTCCTCATCTGTTTATGGCTGGAATAGAAAAAAAGAGATTCTTTTTTCTTTTTTTTAACTGAAGACTATTGATACACAATGGTATAAGAGATTGATTTTTATGTATTTATCTTGTATACAGCTGTCAACTTCTCTTATTAATTCTGGGGGCTTTATTTTTTAACTATTGCCTCTTGGGTTTTTCTAGATATACAATATCATCTGCAAATGAAGGGAATTCTGCCTCTTTTTCCATTGGCACAGTTTAATTTTATTTGTGATTCTGAAACAATTTCAAATTTATAAAAAGTTGCAAAAATAAAAATAGGACCAGGAACATTCATATACCCGGTTGTTAACATTTTACGCCATTTGTTCTGTCTTTTGCTCTGCGTGTGTGTGTGTGCGTGTGTGCGCATGCATAACTTTTTCCTAGATCTTTTAAGGGTAAGTTATCCCCCCAAACTCCAGTGTTTATTTCCAAAGAATAAGGATGTTTGTTCTCTTACGTAACAACAGTAGTTACCAACTTCTGAAATTTACACAGATACATTTATCTGATCGGCCATCTATATTCCAGTTTACCAGCCGCCCTAATAAAATCTTTTATAGCATTTTCTGGCCTCCAGCAGAGTTGCAGCCTGGGGTCAGGTTCTGCCCTTAGTGGTCACGTCTCTGTAGCATCCTTTAATCTAGGACATTTCCACAGCCTTTCTCTGACATTTCTGAAGAATATAGTCTCCTCTCTCACTACCTTTTTTTTTTTTTTTAAGATTTTTATTTATTTATTTATTTGACAGAGAGAGAGAGAGATGGTGAGAGAGGAAATACAAGCAGGGGGAGTGGGAGAGGGAGAAGCAGGCCTCCCGCCGAGCAGGGGATTGATCCCAGCACCCTGGGATCACAACCTGAGCTGAAGGCAGACGCCTAACGATTGAGCCACCCAGGGGCCCCATTCACTACCTTTTTTTTTAAGTGAAGCATTCTCCACTTATGTTTATTATAGTATACTTTTTACTTTCTCTTTTTTGGGTTTTATTGTATAAACCATAATTTCCAAAACAATATTAAGTAACAACAGCGATATGGGCATCTCTGTGTGTTACTGATTTTATTAGAAATAAAAGTGGATTTAGCATTTCACCATTGAGAAACTTGTTGATGTTGGTTTGGTAAACAGGCTAGTGTTCAAGACGTTGCCTTCCATTCCCATCTTAGTTAGGGTTGTATTAGAAACACTGCTGAATTTTATCAAAAGCCTTTTGGGTTTCTATTTACATAATCCTGCAGGGTTTCTTTTTTAATTCGTGTTTACAAAAAAGCTCCCTATTATTACAAATTATATTGTCAAATGTTGACAAATTCCAAGATTGATTTATCTAGGCTTGCATTCTTTTGATGAACTCTGTAAGGTCATACCTATTTGTTTATTTAATACACTGTTTGATTTGACTGGCTAATAGTTTATAATTTCTGCATCTACATTTATAAGAGAAATTGGCCTACTTTTTTTGGGGGGGTCCTATCTTTACTACATTTGAGGTTTGGGAAATTTTCTATTTTATAGCTTCATTGCCTTCTTTCTGTTCATCATATTACATTGGCTGGTTCTTCCAGTGTAATACTGAATAGAATGATGATAGCAGGCATTGCTGTTTTGCTCCTAATTTTTTAAAAAAATTATTTTTTATTTATTTTGAAAGATCTGAATTTTTTTATTATTATCCCAGCAGATATTACACTAGAGAAAATGATTGGGAAAATACAAATAGAGTCACTAAAAACACAAGCTGATGATTCATACTTGAGAGAGAAAGAGCCGAGCAAGCAAGAGAGAACACAAGTGAGGGGACGAGGGGCAGAGGGAGAAGGAGAAGCAGACTCCCCGCTGAGCAGGGAGCCCGATGCGGGACTCGATCCCAGGACCCTGGGATCATGACCTGAGCCGAAGGCAGAGGCTTTAACCCACTGAGCCAACCAGGGGCCCCTCATGGATAGTTTTTTAAAACTTTTTCTGGAATGTTAAGATGATCACAGTTTTTGTTTTTTTATCCTGCAAATAATTAATAAGGCAAATTAATTACATTATCAGATTTTTAGTATTAGACTAACCTTGAATTGCCAGAATAATTCCAACTTGGTCTTTTTAACTTTTATTTCTGTGTGTTTGTCTTTATTTTTTGGTTTTTAAATTTTTTTTCTTTTATCATTTGGTTTGTAATTTGACCTTTTTTTTTTTTTTACTTTGCTGGATTTGGTTTGTTAGTATTTTGCATAGGACTTTTGTATATGTATTCATAAGCGAGAGTGCCTATAATTTTCCCCTCATTATTTTACTTTATATCAGGGTTATCCTTGGCTCATAAAATTAAAGATCATCTCTTTTCCATTAGTCTTTCGAAAAGCTCAAGTAAGTTTCAAATTATTTGTTCCTTGTCAGAACTCACTTGTAAAACCATCTGGGACTGGTGTTTTTTTTGTGAAAGATTTTACATATTTATGTAATATCTTAAAGATCGTAGGACTATTCCAGCTTTCTATTTGGTTTTTAGTTGGTTTTAGTTTGAGTTTTATTCTTCTGAGACTTCGTTCATTTCATCTAAGTTCTGAACTATATTGCATACAGTTGTTTGTAATTACTTTTTATTACTTTTTAATATTATTAGTGTAGCTAGGTTTGACTTTTTTACTCCAACAATTATGTCTTTGCTCTTAATCAGTTTATTTTATCAGTCTTTTTTATTAGGCTTTCAACGAACCAATTTGGCTTTTAATCTTTCTTGTATATTTGTTCTCCGTGTTAATGATTTCTGACCTTTTATTATTTCTTCTACTATATATATTTTAAGTTTTTCTTTTATTTTTTTATTTTTAAAGATTATTTATTTATTTATTTGACAGAGAGAAGAGAGATCACAAGTAGGCAGAGAGGCAGGCAGAGAGAGAGGGGGAAGCAGGCTCCCCGCCAAGCAGAGAGCCTGATGAGGGACTCAATCCCAGGACCCCGAGATCATGACCCGAGCCGAAGGCAGAGGCTTTAACCCACTGAGCCACCCAGGCACCCTAAGTTTTTCTTTTAGTTTCAGTTAGTTACCATACAGTGTTATATTAGTTTCAGGTGTACAATATAGTGATTCACACTTCCATACATCACTGGTGCTCATCACAAGTGCACTCCTGAATCCCCACCACCTATTTCCCCCATTCCCCCATCGTACTTTATTGGGGGTTTTAATGCTATTCTTTTTTCTAACTTTTCATGTTGCATACTCTTAAATTTCCTCAGTTTTTTTCTTTTCTAACATAAGCATTTAAAGCTTAAATGTGGGGCACCTGGTGGCACAGTTGGTTAAGCATCTGACTTTCGATTTCAGCCCAGGTTGTGATCTCAGGGCCCTGATCTCAGGGTCGTGAGATCAAGCCCCACATCCGGCTCTGCGCTCAGTGTGACGTCTGCTTGAGATTCTCTCTCCCTCTCCTCCTCCTTTCTCTCTAAAATAAATAAATCTTTAAAAAACAAAAATAAAGTTATAATGCATGTATGACATGTATATTGATATATAGTTTCTCATTATTGCTTAGTGCTAAATATTTTCTAATTCTGTGTTCTTCTACATTAGGTTTTGAGATTTCCAAATATATGAAGTTTGTCTGACCATCTTTTTGTTTTCGATTTCTAACTTGTTTTAATTATGGTCAGAAAACACAGTACAGGGGCGCCTGGGTGGCTCAGTGGGTTAAAGCCTCTGCCTTCGGCTCAGGTCATGATCTCAGCGACCTGGGATCGAGCCCCATATCGGGCTCTCTGCTCAACAGGGAGCCTGCTTCCCCCTCTCCCTCTGCCTGCCTCTCTGCCTACTTGTGATCTCTCTCCTCTCTGTCAAATAAATAAAAATCTTAAAAAAAAAAAAAAAAACACACACACACACACAGTACAGCCTGATTTATTCTATGGGTCATGGCGCAAGGGGATATCCTTTCTCATTCTTTTCCATTTCATCTATCATGTCAGTTCTGAATCCCTCTAATGCCCAAGGAGTAATTTAGTGGAGTACTTTAACTTTTCAGAATATGAGGAGCACTGTGGGGAGGGATGTCATCTTTTTACCATTTATTTTTATTAGATTCCGATTCTGACTTACTCCCCGAAGTAACTCAATCACCAGGGAAGCAAAGTGAAGGAGCCTCTCTCCAGGACCTCCCCTGGAAGAAGGTGCGGGTGCAGGCAGGGCTTAGGTCTCTGGGGCTGACAAGAGCTGAAGCCAGTGTCAGTGGGAAGGGTCTGCTCTCCCGGCCCAGCTCTCCTGGCCCAGCTCATAGCCTCTTCTGGAAGTAGGGAAAGACCGGGACCCTGGTTCCCAGAGCATGCACAGACTGCAAGGGCTGCGGGATTCCCTTGGGGCAGACCTCCACCTGCCCAACCTGCTCCCTGTGGTCCTGGAAGGACAGCCTAATTGTTTTTTGTTCTTTTTTTTAATTGAATTATAATTCACATATCATAAACTTCCTTCTTTTAAAGCACACAATTCAGTGGTTTTTAGTACACACACAGAGTTGTACAACCGTCACCACTGTTTGATTCCAGAACATTTCCATCGCCTCCAAAAGAACCCCTGTACCTGTCACCCCCAGTCATCCTTCCATCCAGCCCCTGCAACCCCTAATCTTCCCGTCTTTATGGATTGGATTATTTCAGACACTTCGTATTCAATGGAATCATAATCTGCGACCTATGGCATCTGGCGTCTTTCACCTACTTAGCATGTTTCCAAGGTTCATCCATGTCATCTCGTAGATCAGTATTCTGTTCCTTTTTAAGGCTGATAATATTCCGTGGTGTAGATACACCTTTTGTTTCTCCGCTCACCATCTGTGGGCATTTGGGTTGTTTCCACCTTGGGGCTATTATGAATAAGGCTGCTACTTGAATATAAACATCTGTATACAGTCATACACAAGTTTTTGTGTGGTCACATGTTTTCATTTCTCTCGGACCAGTGGAATTGCTTGGTCTTAACGGTATCTCTATGTTTAACCCTTTGAGGAAGCGCCAGAGTGTTTTCCAAAGTGGCTGCACCATTTGGCATTCCCACCCGCAGTGTCTGAGGGGTCCGATTTCTCCACACCCTCAACTGCACTGTGGTCCTTCGGACTCCAGCCATATTCATGAGTGGGACCTGGTATATCATTGTGGTTTTGATCTGCATTTCTTTAATGGCGAGTGATGCCGAGCATCTTATGTGCTTCTTGGTCATTTGTGTATCTTCTTGGGAGAAATATCGATTTAGATCCTTTGCTCATTTTTAAAGTTCTGGTATCTGTATTTTTATTGTTGAGTTGTAAGAGCTCTTTATATATTCCTGATACTAGCCTGGTTCTTTTCGAACGGATCAGAAGAGATAACTACAGTTGCTCATAGCCAGAAGAGAAGTGATTGCCTGATTCTTTTTATTCCCGAAGGCTGTGAGGACAACATGTGAATCAGTCCCAGCCCCATGGCTAGGGAAAGACTGCCAGTGATACGAGGGGACACCTGGTAGCCCGGAAAGCACTGTGCCAGTGTGTCCACCATCAGTCCACAGGGGCAGACACAGCTGTGCTGTCCACGGGACCTAAACAGCCATAGTAGTGATTACATTTTATTGAGCTGTCACAGGTCCTGGGCACCAGCTAATGACTTCACGTAGATCACTTTCTCCCCACAGAAGTCCTATGAAGTAGGCATTATTATTACCCCCCATTTGAAAGACGAGGAAAGTAA
Organism: Potos flavus; assembly: GCA_028534135.1. Lineage (NCBI taxonomy): Eukaryota > Metazoa > Chordata > Mammalia > Carnivora > Procyonidae > Potos > Potos flavus. The sequence continues at coordinate 45,120,013 of CM052885.1, read as the reverse complement.
TCCTCAGAGACGTTAATAACTTCCACAAGGTCACACAGCTTCGAAGCATCAGAGCTTCAATTCTAACCCTGGTCTTCAACTCTAAAGTCAGTGCCCTACCCATCCAGGTGTACTGCCTCCCAAACAGAATCTGAATATCCCATCTCCAGCCCCTCAAGTTCACTTCTAATAGTGCCTGGTCACAAAAGGGGAGACAGAAGCTTGAGACTGGATCAAGGAGGGATAGGGGGAGACAAGGACTTCACCTCTGGTCTCACCGCTGCTGTGGGCTGCTCTCCCCTCCTGCCAGTTTGCGCAGTATGCTGAGATTGTCAACTTCACCCTTCCCGACGGCACTCAGAGAAGCGGGCAGGTGCTTGAGGTGTCTGGGACCAAGGCAATTGTTCAGGTAAGTGGTGTCAGGGTGATGTTGGCTGGCTGGTGATGTTGGTGATGAAAGTGCCCGACTATCTTAATAGGCCCCAAAGGCAGGAAACGTCCTATTTTCCCAAGAGCATCTTGCCCAGAGCTGGGCACAAAGGGAGCCTAGGAGGGAAGGCCCCATTTTCCCCAGCAAGACCCTTATTAGAGTAACTAACCTCTTGTCCCATAGGTGTTTGAAGGAACCTCTGGCATTGATGCCCAGAAGACCACCTGTGAATTCACAGGGGACATCCTACGGACCCCAGTGTCAGAAGACATGCTGGGTGAGGATGGGGGGAGAGGAGTGGGGCGGGTGCTCCTCTGTCCTCCCAGCCCAGCTCCCCTGACCACACACTTAGCACACTGCATTGTCCTCGCGTCTTTGCTTGTCTGCCTCCCCTGTGAGTTCTTTGAGGTCAGAGGTTGTGTCTTCTTTCTCTGCCCCCCAACCCCAGCTCAGGACCAGACATACCGATGTTCTGTAAATGAGGAAGGCAGGTTCAGTCACCTAGGGGCACAGTAGGTAGTCATCTGTTTGGGGTTAGGCTGAAACAGAGTGCACATCCCCCAATTTTCTCTCAAGATCTGCCATACCTGGCCCTCTCCTCTTTCCAGCCCTAAAACCCTCCATTAGAGCCATTTCCTGGGCCAACGCCTCACCTGTAAAGATTTCCAGGAGAGGAAGGGAGATCCCCAAGGAGACAGTCACTGTAGCCAGCTCTCTGTGGGTAACTGAGGGCTGAGGGGATGTGAGGGGCCGGTGGGAGCCGGTGGTGGTGTAAAGGGTGAGCGGCAGTGAGGGAGACCCAGGGCTGGCCCTGAGCATCCCCCAACAGCCTCCCCTGCCCTCAGGTCGGGTCTTCAACGGCTCTGGCAAGCCCATTGACAAGGGGCCAGTGGTCATGGCAGAGGACTTCCTGGATATCAATGGTGAGTCACCAGAGAGAGGCTCTGGACAGCTTTTGGGACCCAGCCCCTAATAGCCTTCCCCACCCCCAGCCACTGCCTCTGCCACCTTGCCGTTGGAAGTTCTGCCCCAGACACAGGCCAGGGGTAATGGGCCAGGGCTCACCCGCAGGCTGGTCAGACTACCAGGCAGATCGGGTGTGCGATGAGAATTACAGAGGCCTCTCTGTCCCCAAATCTGCCACAGAGCCTGAAATAGTGCCCTTCGTGTCCTGTTCCTTACAGGGCCATCATCAGGTGCCAAGTTCCACGGGTGCCCCTAGACCCTCACTCTCCCGCCTTCCAGTGCCCTGTCCCCGCCCCTCAGAGCCCGCTGGGCTGACTTGCAGCAGCAGACACAGCCCCTTCCCGCTGGGAGGCTGTCCTGAGTCCTCCACTCCCCGCAGTTCTGCGGACGAGATGGAGGCCCACAGTGGTCCTCGGCTGGCCCCCAACCACTCAACAAGTCAGAGGCCAAGCCCAGAATACACAGCCCCTCCGGGAGCAGCTCTCCAGGCCACCCTCCATTCCTTCGAGGCGCACACGACCCCTGCTCAGCCTCGGGGGCCTCGGCCTGAGCGCTCACCTGCCTGCTGCTTCTAATATGCCAGGCAGCGCTGTCCAAGGGAGCACTAGACCGTGGCTGTTTAGATACAAACTAATTCAAGTGGAATACACTTTCTTTTTTTTTTTTTTTTTTAATATTTTATTTATTTGTCAGAGAGAGAGTGAGAGAGAGATCACAAGTAGGCGGAGAAGCAGGCAGAGGCAGAGGGAGAAGAAGGTTCCCCGCCGAGCAAGGAGCCCGATGTGGGACTCGATCCCAGGACCCTGGGATCATGACCTGAGCCGAAGGCAGCCGCTTAACCAACTGAGCCACCCAGGCATCCCCGGAATACACTTTCATTTCAAAACCACGTTTCACATGCCCACTAGCCACGTGTGACCAGGGCTACTGGACCCGGCGGTGTAGTTAGAACACATACTCATCATCGCAGAAAATTCTGTTCAGTAGTGCTGCTCTGGAGTCTGGGGCAGGGTTGGGGGCAGGCAAGGACGGACTTGAACCCTCTAGCGTGGGTGCATTATCGCCCTCTCCCAGGCCAGCCCATCAACCCGCATGACCGCATCTACCCCGAGGAGATGATTCAGACGGGCATCTCTCCCATCGACGTCATGAACAGCATTGCCCGGGGTCAGAAGATCCCCATCTTCTCAGCAGCCGGGCTCCCCCACAATGAGGTGAGACCTACAGGGTCCTGCAGATGTGACAGAGAGGAAGACAAAGGGCAGAGGCCAGGACTGGTGGCCAGTGAGGAGGGTCTCCTGAATCAAACAGGCAGGGACCAGCCACGTGGGGGTCATCCCCGTCCACACTGGCAGCTGGCAGCTCACAGACTCAAGGCTGCAGAAGACCTCCTCAGGGGCCCCAAGAGGGTCTTCAAGCCTCCACCCTGAGGAAGGCTGTAGGACCTGGGGCAGCCCTTTCATCTTTCTGGCCCTGGGTCCCTCCCACCAAAGGCCTTGGCAGGAGGAAGGACTGGAAATTGCTCCATCCATCATCCTCCGTGGTGGTCAGTGGGCTGGGCTCCGGGCTCTGGTTCTGACACCCTTCCTTCCAATCCACCCAACCCCAGATTGCTGCCCAGATCTGCCGCCAGGCTGGGCTGGTGAGGAAGTCCAAGGCTGTGCTGGATTATCATGATGACAACTTTGCCATTGTCTTTGCGGCCATGGGGGTAAGAGAAGTGGGGCAGATTGGCAAGTTCTAGAAGCTGTGGGCGGGCAGCCTTGTGTCTCTCGGACCCTGGCTCTGCCTGATATGATGAAGGAGGCATAATCCTCCTCTCTGAGAAGCTGTCAGCGTCCAGGCCTATCTGGTGGGAGAAGCAAGAGCATGACTGAAGGAGGGTGGTTCAGTGACGAGGACGGTGTGTCCTTCAGTGCACTCCAAAGGACATGGCAGCGATAAGATGAGCCCAGGGAGGCCTGGAGGAGGAAGCAGCCAGGGAATCTGGGAAGACAGCTTCAGGGAGGGGATTCCATGGGGCCCTCAGAGGGCCCAAGGAGGGGTTTAGCAGGGCATCCGCTGGCTGAGTGAGGGGTTGGGATGGCACTGAGCAGAGCTCGACCTGAAGAAATCTGAACTTGTCTTTGGGGGCCTGGGGAGAGCAAACCCAGCCCCTGCCTTTTCAAGTGCTGGGTCATCCCAGTGACTGTTAGCCAGTCAGTCAGTAGGCTTTACTGAGAAGAGATGGGAGAGGCCGGGGCCCCTGCCCTTAGGCTGCAGAGACGCCCCCAACCCTCCCTGCTGTGTGTCCAGGTGAACATGGAGACGGCCAGGTTCTTCAAGTCTGACTTCGAGCAGAACGGCACCATGGGGAATGTCTGCCTCTTCCTGAACTTGGCCAACGACCCCACGTGAGCCATCCCCTGGTACCCGGACTGCCTTCAGGCACCGGGCCGTGTCCCCTCTCAACGCCCACAGCACCAGAGCTCAGGTGTATCCCAGAACCACAGCCATGGGCTAGAGCTGGGAAAACCACCCCTTATTGTGCAGATGGGGAAACTGAGGCTCGGTAAGGGGTAGGGCTAGAACCGGCTCACAACCCCGCCTGCCACCTGCAGCCCGTCTGTTCTTCCCATGATCTGCGTCCCGCCACTGTCCCCAGTCAGACCTGCTTGTCCTTGAGTCACTTCCACAAAGTCACCACTAAGGAGAGATTTCCTTAAACCAGAGGGAGGGAGTCGGGGGGCTCAGAGCGGAAGGGGGCTGCCAGGCGGGCAGGGCAAGCCTGTGGAATGTGCACCCTAGGCGTGCTCTGGAATAGGGAGAAGGAAGGAATCCACAGAGTGCCCCAGCTGAGCCAGAGAGGCGGGGGAGGAGGCTGGGGAAGAGAGAACCACAGCAGGAGCCCTGCCCCTACCTCGTTCTGAGAGGCCAGAGCCCCCTCGCCTTCAGGCCCACAGGGACAGGGTGCTGTCATTCTCCATCAGCACGCCTGGCCCTGCCTGGCCCGCTCTGACCCAACTCCCTGCCTGTTCCGGGCTCCCTACCCTTTCCTCCCTTGGACAGCAGGAGGGAGGAGCGTCGGACGTGGTGAACTGCCCGCCGCAGGACCCACAGCCCCGTCATGGGGCCTGGGAGCTGGGGCTCATCCCACCCGACCCCCTGCTGCTGTGCACAGCTGACTGTCTGCGCAGCACTAGGGGCTAGATGGAGCACAGGCCTAGGCCGCTGGGCGCTCTGAACACGGGCTGTCCCTCCTCCAGGATCGAGCGGATCATCACCCCGCGCCTGGCACTAACTACTGCTGAGTTCCTCGCCTACCAGTGTGAGAAGCACGTGCTGGTCATCCTGACCGACATGAGTTCCTACGCAGAGGCCTTGCGGGAGGTGAGGCAGCCGGGAGAAAGTGTCAGGGCCATGCCTGCCTCTTCCTGGTCCCTCCACCCCGAAACCCGCCCATCCAAGCCTGCCGCCACTCCCCCCGTTTCTCAGTCGCTGAATGTCCCACTCAGCCTCTTGCCCCCTTTCTTAGCCCAGTGACACTGACATTGCAGGTCTCAGCTGCCAGAGAGGAGGTGCCGGGGCGCCGAGGCTTCCCGGGGTACATGTATACAGACCTGGCCACCATCTATGAGCGGGCTGGCCGCGTGGAGGGCCGGGGGGGGTCCATCACTCAGATCCCCATCCTTACCATGCCCAATGACGGTGAGTCTCTTGGCTGCGCACTGCCCTCTGCAGCCCCTGCCCTCCCTTCCCACCGGGATGCTTAAGGGGCCCATGGTTTTCTGCACGGATGTGCAGTAGCTCTGTTTCTCCAACAAGGGATTTGCTGTCTTCTCCTCGCCTCCACATACCCCATCGCTCCCATGAGAGGAATAGAGCTCGGGCGTCCCTGAGCGGGTGGAGACGTGCGCCCCGTCTACACCGACACCAGTGCATTTCCTTGCAGATATCACCCACCCAATCCCAGACCTGACGGGCTTCATCACGGAGGGACAGATCTACGTGGACAGACAGCTTCATAACAGACAAGTATTGTCCCCTCCCTCTGACTTAGTGCTCTGCTCGCCACCCTGAGACACTAACAGATGTCCCATCACCTACAGTGCTTTAGTTCTCTGTGAATTAGGAGGGGCCGGGCGAGGCTAACTCCAAAGAGGCGATGACCCAGGAAGACTGTGTGGTCACAGACACAAGACAGGTCTGGCTAGAATCCAGACCACCTGACTGTGGGAACCTCGAGAAAATCATCTCGTCCTTCTGATGCTAGGTTTCCTCACCTATTAAACAGAAACAATAGTACTGATCACTCCGTGGAGTGCATTGTGGAGGACACAGTCAGTTGGCATATAGAAAGCCTCCGGCAGAGAGTAGATACTCAATAAATACCACTTCTCTTTGCTTTCCAGTAATTTGCTCAGTGAACAAAATGATGGGTAACTGACACCAGTAGATGGTGAATAATGTGCCAACAGATTACAAAATGTGTCTGTCCCATCTGAGGTTAAAGGCAACAACCCCTGTGACTTTTTCGTCTTTGCTTAGTAGGTTCCTTCTTTACAGCCATTAACTATTAAGCTTCAACCTCGTTTTTGTCTAAATAATCAAAGGTTTTAAAATAGTGACTTATTTTAAAAATGCGACATTACCTAATGTCACATCCTGTCCCCCCTCCACCCTCCTATCTAGGAGTACACCTGTAGACACCTGCATACCCAAGCCCTAGAATCTGTGGGTGATAAAGGAGGGTGGGGTGTGACCGACCCCCTCTCTGTGGGAGGAGTGACAAGCAGTCTCTTGAGAACCCCAGGGGGAGGAGAGACAAGTAGGGGTAGAAGGAAAGGAAAGTCTGGATCCTGCCTTCTGCCACTCACTTCTGCTTCCCCAGATCTATCCCCCCATCAACGTGCTCCCTTCCCTGTCACGGCTGATGAAGTCTGCCATTGGGGAGGGCATGACAAGAAAGGACCATGGAGACGTCTCCAACCAACTGGTAAGGAGAGAGCCCGGGGACTGGCGAGTAAGCTGGTTTCAGAAGCTAGAGGTTTGAGCCCTTCCTGGACCACGAGCTGTTCTCTGGCAAAATCCCTCCCCTTTGGGGGTCCCCACACAGCCCAACTGGGGGCCACGAGGCTCCTGTGATACGCCTGCAGTGACCGCTGGACTGTTGCCCCTTCACCCAGTATGCTTGCTACGCCATCGGGAAGGACGTGCAGGCCATGAAGGCAGTGGTGGGGGAGGAGGCGCTTACTTCGGAGGACCTGCTCTATCTGGAATTCCTGCAGAAGTTTGAGAAGAATTTCATCAACCAAGGTGAGGCGCGCTGGGGGCGTTCAGGCAGTAACCCCCTTACTCAGCCACATACACACGCACGCACTCCTAATCCTCCTGCTCCGTCCCTAGGCCCCTACGAGAACCGCTCGGTGTTCGAGTCCTTGGACCTGGGCTGGAAGCTGTTGCGCATCTTCCCGAAGGAGATGCTGAAGCGCATCCCGCAGAGCGTGCTCGAGGAGTTCTACTCCCGCGAGGGGGCGCCACAGGACCCCGCGTCGGACACTGCGCTCTAGCCCCGCCCACAGGCGGACCCCGGGCGCCTGAACCGGGAGCCTCTGCTCTAGCCAGTTCCGCACCCGCCTCCCTGTCTACCGAGGTCCCGCACACCTGAACCAACCGCTTGAGTGCTCACTCTCAGCCCCCCGCCGGCTTGGGGCGGGAGGCGGGCTCCCACGCTTCATCCCTCTCCCCGGATTTACTGCACTGGGAAAGAACAAAAAGGTTGTTAAGCGCCTGTATTAAGCACGGGAGAATCACCTAGAGAACTTTGCAAAATACCAAGGCCCAGGCTCCAAAGCAGATCAGTTAATCTGAATCTGGAGGTAGAAGTCCACTGCATTGGTATTTTTTCCCCAGGTACAGCTGGAGTCGCAACCACTAGTATAGAGACTGCAAGATAACCCAAGTAAAGATAACGAGGGTGAACTGAAGAGGTCCTGAGACACTCTCCAACCCTGACATACAGATACGGTTTTGTTGTCATTCTTAGGGCTCTAATACCTCAAAAGTGACAGCCCACAGAATCCCCCAACTGCCAGGAAATCTTCAAGCTTTGTCCCTGCAAAGCATTGTCACTTTATCTTAATTTGAAGCCAGGTGTTAAGGCCCCACTTAGGGCAGATGCCCAGTAGAATTTGCTAGTTTTTAAAGTGCTCAGGAGGGCTGCTGGCTCCTTCAAATCACTGGGGTTGGGAGGTGAGTGCACTACCGGAGGAGGTTTCCCTGGAATGAGGGAGAGCTGCTTTGGGTGGAGAATTTGCATTTTTGTCTTTCCCCGTAGGTCACTGTGGTCTTGAGAGACCCTCCCCCTCCTTAGATTTCTCTGGGGGAAATACCAGGAATGATGGGGCCCAGAGGGGAGAAGGTAGTTAGAAGTGGGTGGTGTGGTCAGGGATATCTAGAGTTTACTGGGGCCTCAGTAAACCTCTGATAAGCTTGGGGTCATTCCCCCTGAGAAGGGATGGAATGTGGATGGTTCATTTGACACAGAATCAAGCCACAAGATTGCGTGACTACCATTTATCGTTAAAACTTAAAAAGCAAACTGAGGAAAACATTGACAACTAATATTACCATGTTAATAAGTTTTACAAATCCAGTAAGAAACACTTTTTAAGACCCTCACAGAACAATGTGAAGAAACGGATAATTCCCAGAAGAGAAAAACACTGATACTTAATTGTTTAACTTTTGGTAAGTCATCAAGGAGTCAAACTAGAACATTTCCACTACCAAGTTATTAGCAAAAAGTCACAGTATTCAGCGCTGGTGATGAGTTCAAGTAGTTCCTCTTTTAATAATAGAAAATTCTAGATAGCTGGCCTGGTCTCACTGCTCCCATCCCTTCCCTCCTTGTGAATGAAGTAGGTAGTAGTAGTCCCATTTTGCTGATGCAGAATCTAAGACACGGAGGTCAAGTAACTCACCTAGAGTCCCATGGCTGATGCACAGGGTACCTGCTTCACTGCAGGGAAAAGTGTAAATGAGTATAGAACCTTGCTGGTGGCCAGTTTGGAAACACTAACAATTTAAAAATGTCCATTCCCTTTCACCTAGTAATTCTGCTTCCAGGAAATCCATCCTAAGAAAACGACCAAGATGTATCATTTTTTTCTGCCGCACATGTGAAAGGATAGCACGTCCATTGTGACGCTGGGCTGCGGCGGCGTCATAATGTACGTTTAGTATACGGCACGACAGTGGATGCTAGTTCATAATAAAATGCTAAACGAAAAGTACAAAAAAAGGTCTGTACGATATGTATATACATGTCGTAATAGACCGTGATTTCTGTGGGTGGTGGAACTATGATTTTTAATTTCCTCGTCATCCTTTTCTCTGTTTTTACAATCAGCACTTATTAATTTTATAATTAGAAACAAACCCCAAGTGTCTTCCGGTTTCTGTGTGTGGTCGACGCTGTTTCCACGACGAGTGGGCCCGGGCTCCCGGGGTGGCGCGGTGCGCGGCGGCAGCATCTCCCGGAGGCGCCGGGCGGGCCCTTGGAGACGCGGGCGGCCGGTTACTGGGCTCGGGAAGCGGCGCGGTCCGCGGAGGAGCCGGCCTGGCCGCAGCGTGCGTTCGAGCGTCGGTGGGTGGGAGGCGCGGGCCCGCGCGCGGAGGATGGGGGAGCGGCCCCCGCGCACAAGTGTCGCCGTGCAGCCGGCGGAGAAAGTCTACAATGTCACCTGGAGTGACACGACGTCCCAGCAGCCCAGGTGGGCCCGGGATGAGGGGGCCGGGCCGCGGGGACCTCCCTGGAGGGACAGGGCCCCGAGCGGGCGGGAGGCCTTGGGCTACGCGAGGAGCCGGGAGAACCGGGCTGGGGCCCGGGTTCACCTCCCAAGGGGTGCCCGGCGATGGTGGCTTCCTCATTGCCCTGCCGACCAGCGAGCCCCGGTCCGACCTCCAGAAACGCCTTGGTGCTCAGTTGACAGCCCTCACCCTCACGCACGTCCCTCCGCAGGGCCGCTGGCCCAGACCCAGACTCCACTTTCTCGCTCACCTGCCCTCTCCCAACCCACGCCAACCCCGATCATGAGTGGGACCAGAGTGCCACTGGGAGCTACTACGAGCTGTTCGCGGCCGCACTGGGCAACCTGGAATGGTTGCACTTCTGTCTGAGTCGGGACCGTGACAAAATTCCGGCAGATGACAAGGTAAGCCCTTGGAGTCTGGGGGCAAGAAATGAAGTCCTCCGTACCCACAGAAAGTTCCTCACATAGTGGTTCCCTGGCCAAGAGCTGCCTATGGAGCAGCCACAGATATCCTTTTCTGTGTAGTCACCTTCTGCCAGCAGAAATTGCTGTGTAGGTTAGGTGGTGACCCCGGGGCCCCAATCCCACTCAGTCTCCTCCCCTCCTCCCGTCCCCACAGGGCTTCACCGCCATCCACTTTGCAGCCCAGAGTGGCAAGCTCACGTGCCTGCAGGTCTTGGTAGAGGAGTACAAGTTTCCCGTGGACCTGCCCACCAACAATGGCCAGACACCCCTGCACCTGGTCATCCAGGGGGACAACAAGACCATGACCCTCCCCTGCATTCACTATCTCCTTGAGCAAGGGGCGGCCCTCAACACGTGAGTCCAGCCTGTGTCCAGAAAGTGTCTTGGAGCCGGGGCAGATAGGAACCCCCACCCCCACCCCCAGGTAGGGAGATCCATGCGGGACAGGCAGAGGGCTGCGGGGTGACAAGGATCGGGTCCCCCATAAAGCAGTCAGTGAGCCCTCACGGTGTGGTAAGAAGATCAGGCTCTGGGAGAGGAAAGACCCAGTTCAATCCCAGCTTTTCCATCTGCTAGCAAACAGTAAGACCTCCGGAAGTCACTCAGCCCTTAGCCTCAGGGCTCTGGTTCCCAAGCTTGTCAGTTCACTGGAGTCCCATGTGGAGCTTCAGAAATACCGGTACCTGTGTGCCAATCAAAGGCCGAAATTGGTATGGGGTGCCGTCTGGGCTTTGGAAGGCCTAAAAGATTCCCAGGGGTTTCTAATTTGCAGCATAGTTTGGGAACTATTTCCTGAGTGTCTTCAACTGCAATGTGGGAGGATGACATGAGACTATTGTGGTAACAGAGGAAATGCACGGAAGTGCCTGGATGGCCTATGGGAGACTGCGCTCACTCGTATTTACAGAGCCCTGTGTGCTCATCGCCATGCCTGAGTTGAATACAGCAGTGAAGACATGGAAAGGGTTCCAGCCCTCACGCAGCTGGGGTACTAGTGCAGGAGCACGGTGAACTAGGGAACTAATAAATGAATGCAACGACAGGGTAGTAAGTAGTTACAAAGGAAATAAACAGGGTGATGAGGTGATGAGTACGAGGGGTAGGGTAGAGGATCTATTTTGGAAGGGGAAGTCACCTCTAAGGAAATAACATTTAAAATGTAGCCTGAAAACTGAGAGCAAGCCAGCCATGCAAAGAGCCAGGGAAAAGTGTCCCAGGCAGAGGAAACATCATGTGCAAAGATCACATGTTGGCAAAGCGTGGGGCAAGGTCAGAAGATGAGGGTGAGGAAGAGGCAGGGCCCAGGTCACGCAGGCCTTGTGTGCCATGGCCAGGCAGGGGAGGGGGCAGGAGGACTGGCTGACTTAAGAGCCGATAAGGTTACTACCCTCTGAGCTCCAGCCAACCCAGCTCTCCTTCCAGCCGATCTTAACTGTTTTATATCCACATATTCAGGCTCCCACCATTCATTTAGTCCAAACCCTCCTTCTACGGTTGAGGAAATTGAAGCTCAGAGGGAAGAAGGGACATGTCACCCAGTGGGCTAGTGGCAGAGCAGGCCCAGAAGCTGGCCTGCCCACCTCTCTGATGGGCAGATGGCCTTTGTCCTTCCTTTCTGCCCTCTTCCTGGCCGGCGGGGCCCTCTACAGTCAGACATGCAGTGGCTCCACACCTCTCCACCTGGCAGCCTGCAAGGGCCTGCTGAGCTGCGTGAAGGTGCTGGTGCAGAACGGTGCAGATGTCCATGTCCGAGACACGCTGGGCTGCAAGCCCATCGACTACTGCAAAATATGGAACCACCGCGACTGTGCCCGGTGAGGGTGTGAAAACCACCCACAGCCGCCGCCCCTTCCCTCCCTCCCAGCCCTTTCCCTGGGGCCCTCACCTAAGGCTGAGCCTTTACCAGGTGGGGCTAGGCTGGGAGATAAGTCTGCAGAGGAGACCACCGGCCAGGGTATTATTCCCAGGGCTGTCCACAGGGCCTCACCCCTTTGGGTTTAGCACTGCCCCTCCTTGCCCAGAGGCCTTGGATCCTCAGCAGGGGGTGGTGGTCAGCCTATCACTTTCCTCTCTCACCTCGGAGGCAAGTAGTTAATCAAACGGGCCCTCGGCAGCTGCCAGTCTTCCCAGCCCCGGGTAAAGCTCGGTCACTGGGGGATAACATACCCTGACCTTGGCGTCAGGTTCTTGAAGGATGCCATGTGGAAACGGGACAAGAAGGACTTTGCTCGTGAGATGGGGAAACTGAAGAGGCTCAAGGACCAGCTGGCCTTCATGGAACAGGACTACCTGACTGATTATCAAGTAAGGGGGATGGTGGGCAGGGGCGCTGGGCAGCCACTGCCAACCAAGCAGGCGAGCAGGAGAGGCCGTGACTCACATGTAGTTAGAAGAGTGGCTGGTAGCAGTCCCATCCGGAAAAAGCCTCCCTCTCCTCATCCTCTGAAATTCCACCCTTAAAAGCCACTCCTATAGATCCACGGTCTTGTGTTAGAGAGCAAATACTGCTTAAATTAGCAAGAACTACGGCACCCCTTGTAGTGCATTGCCTCCTGGATTAGGAGGGAAATCTATGAGATGCAGGCCCTGCCTACACTGGGATTCACACTGGTTAAAAAGATCCATCCTGGGGTGCCTGGGCGGCTCAGTCAGTTAAGCGCCTGCCTTTGGCTCAGGTCATGATTCCAGAGTCCCGGGATTGAGCCCCGCATCAGGCTCCCTGCTCAGTGGGGAGTCTGCTTCTCCCTCTACCCCTTACCCCGCTCATGCTCTAATAAATAAATAAATACATACATAATCTAGAAAAATAAAAAAGAGCCATCCTTTGGGGCATGTGGCTGGCTCAGTTGGTGGAGCCTTTGACTCCTGATCTCGGGGTTGAGAGTTCAAGCCCCATGTTGGGTGTAGAGATTACTTAAAAATAGTCTTTAAAAAAAAATCCATCCTTTCCAACAGACACTGAGCACTTCCTCTCTGCTAGGCACCTGCTGGACCCCGAGGCTCCAAAGACAAATGAGATGTGGTCCCCTCACTCAAGGAGCTTAGGGTCTAGAATGGGAGGTGGGTTATAGTCCCACAGAGAAGGAAGGGTCCAGGAGGATGCCAGAGAGATAATACTTAGGAGGATCTTTAAGGATGGGCAGCAGTTGGCCATATGAAGGGAAGGGCTGACGAGGCAGAAGGAACAGACAGCCCTGTGGAGAGGCACAGAGGTAGAGGAGAGCGTGGTGTATGCCAAGAAGTACAAAGTCAGTACGGCTAGGGGAACAGATGTGAGTTGGGAGATTGACAAGCTAGAGATTTGGGAGGGGCTCAGATCTATGACAGACCTTGGCTGGGGAAGAATAGGGGAGTAGCTAAAGGATTTTAAGCAGGTATAATGATACAGGATGCAAGAGCAAAAAAACCCAGAGAGAAGATGCTGGGAATCCTAAGTGGATCCAGAAGTGGGAGGGCTTCAGGGCTGGCAAAATCCAGTACTCCAGCTTGGTTCCAGCTGCACGTCTCTCCAGTTTTCTCAGCCCCGCCCTGTGCTGTCAGTGTCACCCAGTCCTCATGGTCCCATGGGTCCAGAGGAGGCAAAGCTCATCCGTTCCCATGGCTCTCAACTTTCCCGGAAGCCCCTTACAGATCTCCCCTTATCTCTTAGTGGCCTCAATTGGATCCTATGTCCATTCTCGTTCCCATCCCTAGAGCTACAGGAAAGCCATGTGCTGACTGACCCGGGTCTGGGGCAAGGCTGACGGAATTATTATGATTGGCTTAGTCTAATCAGAGCCTACCTCCTGAGCTAGGTCAATCTCCATACCACCTGATGGCTTAGCAACAGTCTGGGGGGTGAGACACTGAAACAAGGAGGTGGATAAGGGGCAGTTCTGTGACCAGCTGAAGGTTTATTTCTAGTGGAGGCAAAAAGAGAGAGGTCGACCGAGTCATGATCACCCAGCCCAGAGAGCCAGCCAACTATATCCCCCAATATACAAGGCCCACCACTTCCAGAAGCCTGTCCAGACTGGCTTCCCCCAGTTCCAGGTCTTCCAAAGCTTTCTGCTTTCTTCTCCCAGTGTCAAGGATTTGCCTTTCCTCCCCCATCAAACCAGAGACTCTCTTGGGGCAGGCCGTATCTCCACTATCAGACGAGGGACTTCTTTGGAGGTGGAGGCTTGTCTCCCCCATGAGACTTGAGGTTTTCCATAGGGCAGGGACTGGAGACATCACTTAGGGCAGAGGCCGTGTCAGGTTGGCGGTCCCCTGGATGGGAGAGGTCCTACCTGCCCCATCAGTCCAAGGGTTCCCTTCGAGCAACAGTTCTCTCCCTGTCGGAACAAGGGCTCCCATGCAGCAGGAGTCTCTCTCATCAGACTTAGGCCTCCTGGTGTGGGGCTGTATCTGGCCAATGACACCTGAGGTTTCCAAGGGCTACAGCCACAAGGCTCCCTTCCACAGAAGCAAGGGGGGGGGGGGCAGCCCTCCATGACTGTTTCATATCCTCTGATGTTGCAGAAAGAGCACCAAATTCTGAGAGAAGCTGATTGCAAGAAGTGGCTCCATCGCAAGCAGCTGCTCCGAGGCCAGCCCCTGACCCGCAACGCCAAGCAAGTGCCCTGTGGCCCCCCGCCAGTGATCGCCGTTCCCAGGACCCCCAAGCACCAGGGGCCTTGGAAGAGCTTCTACCCCTCCCCGGAGGCACGCCTGCGGCAGACCTCAGCACCCAAGCTGCAACCCTTGGGGACACCCACGCCCACCTACGCACAGCCCATGGTCAGGCGGCCCAAGTCGTGGAATGTTAGCAACAACCCGGCCAGATCGCCCACCACCCAGATCGGCTTCCCACAGGGCATCCGCCTGGGTGTGCATCCAGACCCCAGCCCGGAGCACGACTTTCGCAGCTTCCTCAAGGTGAGGTCTGACCGGCACGGCGGTGCACGGCTGCGCACGGTGGCCGGCAGCCGGGTGGCACCTGTGCCCCAGCTGCCTTTCGAGGTGGTAGTCCAAGAGCTGTACCCCTCACTGCGGCCACACAGGTTGAAAGTGCCCCAGGGCTTCTGCCCCGTCAGCATGAGCACTGTGCCCCAGAAGCGGCACTTGGGTGACGACAACTTCTGGACCGACACTCTGGCCATGAACCTTCGTGAGACATTTGATGAAGCTTTCCTGGCCGCTGTGCGAGCCCATCAAGGGCTCCCCACTCTGCCCTCCCCCAAGAGCCCCCCATAAACTTATTTTGGTAGGCTCTCCACCTGAGGCAGCCCAGTGAGGGCTGAGGTGTGGTGATTCACGTTGGGGATGGAAGAGAGGGTGAGCAGTACCCACAGGCTTCCCACTTCCCACTCCCAAGCTTGAAGATCAGAGTCCCTTCTCTCTTAACAAAAGCCTAGATCCCAGCTCTCCCTTCTCCACAAAGAAATTTCTTGGACTCCCCAGAAGGATGAAGCTAGGGCGGAGGCCTCAGAGTGGACATCAGTCTCTATCCTGGGCACCTGCATCGTAAAAGTGACACTTTGGTGTCCCCACTACCTTTCCTCCCCACCAGCCCACCAGGAACAAGGCTTCCAGGATGGGGGAACCACTGGAAAATTCTGCCTCTTGTTCAGATGAAGTCCTTCAATGTTTCTGTAGTTCAGGGAGGCACAAGCAGCATACCTTGGGGGAAGGGAGGGAGGACCTGTGGCTTCAGTTTCTGGCTATACAAGCACTTGCACTTCTCCCAGGAAGCTATCCTGGATCCCCTGTTATCCCCTGGACACATCACTACAAATTGTTCATTAAACAAACATTTATTGAGTGCTTTCTATGTACCGGGCACCAAGCCAGGCACTGTTGGTACAAAAACTGAAGGACAGTCTCTGCCCTCAAGGAGCTTACACTCTAGTGGGGTGATAGACCAGTAAGCAGGCAAGTAAGCCTAAAGTGATCTGTGTGGTGTGCTGGGGGGAGAGGGGACAAAGCTCAGAGGAAGGGAAATCTAAATTGAGAACTGACAGAGAAGGTACCCAGGTGAGCAGAAGAAAAGGAGAATCAAAGTGGCATCTCTGAATATAGGAGGTGCGGACACAGGGTGCAAGGTGGCAAGTGATGAGGCCAGGGAGGTGAGCAGGAACCAGACATCGCAAGTCTCACAAGCCATGCTAAGGGGTCTGGACTTTAACCTGAGGGCAGTAGGGAGCCATGGAAGGTCGGAGGCCAGGAAGTGAGTTGATCAGCTACACATTTTAGATAACTCTGGCTGTGGGACAGAGAAGGAGGCTGTCACAATAATCCAGGTGTAGGTTGATGACAGTGGGTGTGGCTCAAGTCAAGAGATGTTAGGAAGGTAAACTTAAGAGTTTTTAGAGATCGGATGGCAGGGGGCGGGGCAGAAAGAGAAAGCAGGGCTAGAAAGCAGGTTTCTGGTCTGGCTTCTGAGGAGTCGTGGGGCCATGGCAGGTACCCAAAAGAGGCAGGTTTGCAGAGGACAGCAACAAATGCCCTCTGGGCCATGAGAGTTGTCTGTGCACCCAAGGCAACAGAACTATGGTTCAGAAGATCAGGAGGGATGCTAGGGCCGGAGGTCAACTCTCAGTTCCTCGGCAAAGAGTCCTTGAAGCCATCAGCGTGGATGGGCTCCTCTGGGGACCCCACAACAGAACCCTGAGAAACCCCATGGTGCATGGGGCAAATGGAGAAGCCTGCACAGGAAACTGAAAGGAACAGCAGAGGTAGGAGGAAGACCAGCCACAGGAGTGCCAGGGAAGTGCAGTTCAAGAAGCTGGGGGTGATCAGCCCCGTCAGATGCTGCGGCGATCCGGTATAAGGTATGAAACGGTCCGCTGGGTTTAGCACGAGAAGGCCACTGGCAACCCCTAGGAGAGAAGCCCTACCGTCGGGGCGAGGAACAAAGGAGACGGCAAGGGAGAGCAGAGCCAGCTGCTGACCCAGCAGTGAGGATGATACTGGCCGCCTGTGTCCTCTACCTTGTCTTCCCTTGTCTGAAAAGGCCTGGCCATCTCAATCCCACCAGGAAGAAACTAAAATGTGCTACTCCTCTCAGGGAAAGGGAAAGGCTGGGATTTTTAAGAGAACAAGAAATGCTGAAGTCAAGGGAATGAAGGACTGTGGTGGGACTTGGGGCAGGATACGGAGAATTTCAAGCACAGGGGCTTCCCTGGCTTAAAGGTCCCGCATATGCACTGTCCGTCTCCGCACCTGCCCGTCTCGTTCGGAGGTACAGGACACAGCTAGGGATGGCTCTCGTGGGGCTTCACTCCCGTAGGTACTGCTGAGTACTTGCAAGGCACTGTAGTTGGAGTGCAAAGTCAGCAAATGCTGGTCTGTGCCAGGATCTGGCCCACCTTCTTAGAAGACTGAGGTCAGCTCCCCGGGAGCCAAGAGCACGCAGAAGAGAGGGCCAGCCCTCATGTGCTCTTAAGAGTGACAAACCGTTTCTCCCCTCAGTCCCATTTCTTAAAAACTAGGCTGTAACCCAGGCTGCCTGGAAGCCAATTTCTATTTTCTTTCTCCTCGGGCCTAAGATAGAATTCAGCCAGAAACCACTCCTTTTCCCCAGGGAGGGCTTACAAATAGGATATTGCAGATGTTCTGAAAATCCAACCCAGTCCCAAATTGTCCCTCCTCTGCCCCCAGCATCACAGCCATGGAGCCTTGGGGAGAGAAGAGATGGAAGAAGAGGGAGGGACACGAGAAAGGTGCCTCTGCCCCCAACTCCCCTGACCCGCCTCAGCTCCTCGTCTCTGCCCACTTCTCAGGAAGGGCCGTGAGAGCAGTCCCTGTGGGAGGGCAAGACCCAAACCCAGGAAAGGAGCCTCTGGAGCAGAAAAGCCAGTCCAGTCCAGGGCAGAAGGTCAACAGGAAGAAAGGGAGGTGAACTTTCAGGATATTAAGGCAAACAGTGCCACCTAGAATCTTTATTCAAATGGGAATCAGCACTTGGGACAGAAATCACAGTTCAACAGCAAAAACTATTTCTCTCGGAAGTGCCAAGCCACGGCCCCTCCCCACGGCCATATGCCCAGAGAACTTATCTCTGTCTGCTCTCCAGCTTCATAGCCCCTGCCCTGCCTGCCTCGGCTGAGCCAGAACCTCCTGACCCACCATGGAAGCGGGCAGGAGGGTCACAGGGAGCTCAGCTTCCGCCTAACCAGGTGGACCGTGGTCTCCTGGCTAAGCAGGCTCTGCCATCCTCCCTGGTGCCCTCTGAGGTCACAGCCTCTAGCAGCGTCAGATCTGAGCCAAGCTGAGCCCCTCGAGGAAGGTGGGGATGAGGGCTTCAGGGAGAGTCAAGGGAACAAGGGCCAGGGCCAGGGGAAGGTGCCTTCCAGGCTCACGACCCCCGTCTAGTGCAGAGGCCCAGGGCCCCAACTCTCCTGATCTTGCCCCCACATCCCCTCCCCAAGGGGTTCAGTATATCTTCTGACGACTGGGTAGAATGGCCTCTTTGATGAAGGAGAAGACAACCAGGATCCCTAAGCGTTTGCCCCGCTTGCCTTTGGTGAAGTAATTGGAGACCACGTCATCTGTGGAGACACAGGCAGGAAGATGAGTGTGTGTTTCTACTTGTGAACACGGCTCTCCCCACGTGGCGCCCAAGGGTCTCCATCACAGGGCTGAGCTCGGGCTCCCCACATAACCCAGGCCTTCCTGAGGTCATCCCACCGTGACCCCTGGCAAACACCCCTTCTCACCTCCTGGCTGCATGGTGGAGGGCAGGACGTTTTCCCCAGCCGACAGGGACACAAAGAACGCAAACGGGATTATCCACAGACAGAAAGTGAAGTAGGCCAGGACCTGGCAACAAGAGACACTGAGGAGACGGTGCCCTGGAGGTGGCCAGGGTGGGCGATACATGGTCACCATGTATCTTACAGAAGCGGTCAGGAATGCACAGAAGGCCCCACACCTATCTCTGAACGAGGCCAGGAAGCAGAGACAGGGCGACCTCAGACATGGAGACAATCAGTGGGGAAAGGTGCAGGCCGAGGATGACCGAATGGGACCGCAATCCCCAAATCCTGGTCACTGGGACAAACAACTCTTCTGAACTAAAGGAAGCAGATGGAGGGCAAACCATGACTGACCCATATACCCCCCAAAAGTGGCCTTGTTCTTCCCAGGGGTCCGAACTGGAGCAGCAGCGTGTGGAGAACCCCTGAGAGGAAAAAGGCCTGGCAGGCTGCTGGAAGGAGCCGGGCTTCGGGGCTGCAACTCGCCCAGCCCTGTGAGGTCTGTGTCAGACAAGGCCACCCCAACGCCCCGTCCTGACCTCGGGGTGTTAGGCTGTGATCCTGGGGGAGAGCAGTGTCCTCCCCACCTCAGCCAAAGACATCCCGGCTCCTCACTCGCACCATTTTCTAAGCTCATCAATACTATTTTTTTTAAATGCCTTATCTCTAAGTAGACTAGTTCAAATCCCAGCTAAGTTCACAAAGCAAATCATGCAAGTCTCCTTTACTTCCTCTTTCCCTGCTAATAGTTTGACGTACTGAACACTTCTTACCTCTGAGAAAGGATAATATTCTTCTGCAAAAAACTGAAACGCTAGATAATGATTCACCACCACTAGCCCTGTTGAGGGAATGAAGAGTCAGTCAGTTTCGGGGGAAGAATATAAAGCTGGACTTTTAACCTTCAAAAGGCCCCTGGGAGTTGGGAGCCCTGAGCCTTAGTCCTGATCTTACACCCAACATGGAGTATGGCTATAAGCCAAGTATGCTACCCTCCAGAACACAGTTCTCCATCTGTGCAAATAGGAGGATTAGCTCCTACCTTCCCACTGCAGAAGGCATTTATGAGCAAAATTAGAAGGCAGATAAGAAAGCTCTTTGAATGGCATAAGAATGAGACTTGTTACATAATCCAAAGCATTGTGACAATTAACCTGCTTTTAAATGGATGTGAGTCCCGAAGAGTGCCCTCCCATGGGCAGTGGGTGCAGGACGTCATGGGTGTGCAGATGACATACTCCCAAGAGATTCCACTCTGAACTGGGCAGCTGGGAGACGGCCTCAAATAAAGAGGCTTTCACTCCTCAGGAATACAAGGGCACAGTTTGCTAGGTGCTTTGGGGTGCAGTTTTAGGGTTCCTCCAAATTCTGGGGGAGAGGGTCCTTCCTCATTCTGCCCCGGGCTAGGGCTCACTGGTCTAAACTGGTATGTTCTGGACTGACTCCCACCTCCTTAGGGTGCAGCCACATTTATGGCGGAGACAGACGACTTGCAGATCCTGGGGATGGGCTGCTCAGAGACAGGCATCCCTGCCTGTTCTCATGGCGAGGTGAACGGCAGGCACCAAAACAAAGCACCCACTCAAACTGACCACCATAGCCAAATGCCACGTCTTTGTTCTCTTTCCTCTACTCTTGCCTTTCCCCTTCTAAGGCAGAGCTTGGCCGTGCCTAGCCACACTCTAGGACTGGGGAAACTGGAAGATAGATGGTGCCTGATGCCCACAGATCGTCAGGAAAACTCTCCCAGACATCTAAAGGGCAGGTTGGGGGAATGACGAAGGGAACCCAGGAGGGCCTGCTACTATAGGAGGGATGGCGAGGATTATAACCCCCTGAGAAGATGCAGAAGGGGTCTGGTCTCCAGGGAAGGAATCCCCACACCAACCCTCACCAAACACATCCCCTGGTGGTATCACAGCAAGGCACTCAGGGAAAACGTCAGTCCTAGTTTTGACTGGGTGCCCTTCTTGTGGGTTAATCTCTTTGCAGATTCTCCTACAGAAATAGTAAAGTAGCTCTAAGACACTCCCAATTACACGTCATATCCTGCCCAAAGGCTAGATGACCAGTAATGATTAATGGGCAAAAAGACAATCCTGGTAACCAAACTTCCCAGAATCTTTTCTGGGGATATCTATAACCGCTACTGTGTGTCACCGAGTCCATCATCTCTGAACAGATCAAGAACCCAAGGCCAGAGAGGAGAAATGACCCCCAAGATCAGAAAGTAGTGCCAGGTTAAAAACAGAAAGGTCAGGGTCCTCTAAACACATTTGTCTACCTCAAGGCCGGCACCTGCAGGGGAATCCACAGCCCCATGAAGCCTGTGTTAATCAAGACTTTGGGCCAGATGACTAGACGGGGAGCTACCTGCCTGCCAGGGTAGGCTTTGGGCTTTTCCTGGCCAACTGGTTTTTTTTTTTTCTCACAGCGAACCCACCTTTTCTCCCTTCTCAAATTCACCTCCCTGGGAAAGCCTTCTCTAAGTATCCCACCGCCCCCACTCTAGCCCCCCCAAATACCAGTCACTAGAGCCAAGAAGACTCTAGGCTCCTCAAGTGTGAGAAGCCTACGTTCCCAATCAGGCTGGCCTCCTGGAGGACCTAAATAGTTTGCCCCTTTTCTCTGTATCCCCATAGAGCCCCAAACTGAGCTGGCCAAGTGCAACCACCTCGACTGCCCCGCCCAACTTTGCCCCATCTCACCACACGAGAGGATGAAGTTAGGCGAGGTCAGCATGATGAAGGGGAAGGTCTGGAGGAGGCCAAAGTAGACGAGGTTGGTGAAGAGGCCCACGCCAATCATGAAGGTGGGGAAGCGCTCAAACACGTAGAGGCCAATCAGCACAGCTGTGGAGAACTGAAACAACCAGAGGTACACAGTGCAGGGAGCCTCTTCCAGGCAGCCTTCTTGGTCTTACTAAGCCCCTGCCCGCTCCGGGCAACACTAGGTTCATGCTTCAATCTCTCCCTGTTTCACAGTCCTCCCCAACTTTTCTCTCAGCTCCCAAAGGGTAACATCTTTTAATGCCATTCTTGAAATTTTTGACAGCAACCCACAGTAAACATTTTACAGATCAAAGTTCAAATTTCAATTCTAGTCTCTTCTGTTTTTTGAAAATGCTGATCATGACCTACTGAACTGATGACACAACCCAATAATGAGACCTACAGCTTGAAAAACACTGTTCTGAAGGACTTACAGTTGTCAGGACTTAACAAATGGCAGTTGGTAGAATGAAGATCTAATTCCTGTACCAAAACCCACAGGCCACGCCTCTGAACCCAGAGCTGACTGCTAATGGTCTTGTCTCCACTACTAACCCTCTACCCCAAGCCATGCCCAAAGTGCCTGCTAACACCAGGTGACTTGAGAGGCACTGGACTTCTCCCATCCACATGGTCCCAATCCCCACCCCTTCCCGCAACTGGCAGGAATCTATCCGCCAGCAGGCACTCCTGTAACTTTAACATTAATGGCAAAGATTGTGTCTTCAGGAACAGAAGCCTTCCATGAGACCTCGATAGGGCAGGGCCTGGGCCAGGGAAGGCGTCTCCCTCTTAGGACAAGTCACTTGATCCAATCAGAAAGAGGGCAATGAGTACTCAAACTCGAGTACTCAAACCGTCCCTAGGTTCGTTCCTCTTAGTTCTAAATGCTGTGAAGGGAGCAAGGGGCTACAGAGACAACGGGAAACAACCAAGCAAAGGCCAAGCCATGGTCCTGTCAACAGAGTGTGCACTCAGCTGTCACCCTAAGGATCTGAGAACAGGGTCTGCAGGGAAGCACTGCCACTTGGGGAAGGCGGCAAGGGAACGCCTGCACCCAGAGAGCAGACCCAGGAGACAAGGGGCAGGTGAAGGAGGTAGGGATGGAGCCCTCAGGAAAACAGCAGGGACAAAGGTCTCATCATCCATGCCAAACTCTCCCCACTTCCTCCTTTGAGGCAGGGCAAAAGAGAGGATAATCCTGGGCAACAACTGCCACTTACCCAGATCATGTATTTTATGATCCTGCTGGTGGCCACTGTATATTCTTCTATCAGTTCTGCCAGGTAATAGAGTCCAGCCGCTGGGGGGGTCGGGAAGAGAAGCAAGCAGGGAGAACATTAGCCAGAATCACTCCCACCATCCTGGTCTTCCTCTCTCTGCAGCTGGGATCCCATCAACCCCTCAGGAACTCCCTAAGGAACAAACCAAGCAACCCATGTGGGGTCCTCCCAAGTCTGAAGAAGCAAAACTTTGTCAGGGCAACTAAAAAAAAGATTTCGTAAAACTGAATGGAAAAACCTGTATCTGATGCCTCAGCACAATGCGAACCTCTGGTCCATAAAGGGAGCATTTCATTCACTCATTCACTAAACATCTTTTAGGCACCTGGTATGGGCCAAGTGACGGGCCGAGTGAAGAGAAAGGGTGAGACAGGCAAGGTCCCTTTCCTGACCCAGCGCGGGTAGGTAGGGGTAGGGAGAGGAATCAGCCGATCCCGGTGTGACAAGTGCTACTTCAGAGAAAGTACAGGGCACAACCAAACCCCATAAGGAGAGCTCCCCAGAGAGTAGGGTCTTGGACCAAGTAGGAACTCGCCAGAAGGGAAAAGCGTGTCAAACTCCAACAGAGTAGGCAGTAGGAAGGGCCAGAAGCGAAAGGGCGGGGATAAGTGTCAGGGAAAAGTTCAGCGCGATAGGCCCGCGAGGGTGGGCACGGCAGCGGTTGGGGGTGCGCGAGCTCGGGCAAGGGGCACTCGAGTCAGCCACTCCCAGGCAGTGCCGGGGCGGATTTAGTGACACCGGGAGGGACCCACGGTCCCACTGGGCTGCTGGAGTCAGCAAGAGTGCAGGATCCGGCGAGACAGGGAAGGGGAGGGATGCAAAGGCCGGGAGCATCGGACAGGAGTCCTCCGGGTTGCTCCGGCGCCCCCGTGATGCGACCGCCCTCGTGATGCGACCCCCGGCCAGCACAGATGCCGGGACAGGAGCCCGCGCGGACCCGGGTCGCGCACTCTCACCGACGGCCAGCGTGATGAAGGCCACCTGGATGAAGAGCGAAAGCCAGCTCAGCACGTACATGAACCACATGGCGCCCCCGCCCCCAGACCGCCGGGACGGGCCTGCGCGCTTCGGCTCCGGCGACACGGAGCCGCCGCCACCGTCGCCGCGTCCCCGCCCCGCGGACGGCAAGACTGCCGTGCGCCGCCGCCGAGAGGAGCCCGGCCGGAGCGTCGCCCCCGGCCGAATGCGGACTAGCGCCGCCCGCCGGCGCGGAGGACCAACCGCCCGCGGCCGCGTACACCACCCTCCCGGCTGAGCCGCGGCCACCCGGGGTGCACCCAGCGGAGGGCGGGCGACGCCGCGGGGGGAGGCAGGACGGTGTCCGGGGGTGGGGGTGCGGCGCCTGCCGGAGGGACAGCGTTCAGAGCACTCCCTGGGTGCTCTTGCGCCAGCGTGGAGGGGTCCGGGGCGCGAGAGGGCCGCCTGGCCGCTCCCCAGCAGCCACCGGCCCGAAGCCTGCAGGCAGGTCGCCCACGGGGCTTGTCTTGCTACGAAGGCTGAGCCGAACGCATTGTTGCGCTCCTAACGCGGGCCAGGCACTGTGCTAAAGTCCGCGCTGTGTTTTCGGGATGAAGTTGATTGTAAGTCATTTCAGGATGGGAAAGCTGGGGCCAAGGAAGGTTACCTTGCCTCAGGTCATACATCTAGGAAGCGGCACAGGCGGGAGGCGGGGCGTCTTTAATCAGTCATCCTCAGGCGTAAACTGTCCCTTTAGGCTGAGTTCCTTTAGGGTACCTCCTGCACCTTTGTATAGACCGCACATCGCCAGTGGCGGGCACGCAGGACGCCCACTGGGCACCGAATGCATTTACTGTACCGTAGAAGAGTACTGAGGGGGCGCAAGGACAGGAGAGACCTTGTTAAGAAGTTCCCCATCTAGTGGCCAAGACAGGTATGCAAAATAAAGTGTCGGGACGGGGCTAAGCTACTCAACTCAGGATAATCTTTACATGCATAAAAATGAATACATATTTCTCAAAGATTAAACATAGAACTACCATATAGTGCACCGATTCCACTCCTCGGTATATATCCCCAAAGAATTGAAAGCAGGGACTCAAAGAGTTATGTGTACACCAATGTTCATAGCAGCTTTTTTTTTTTAAAGATTTTATTTATTTGAGACAGAGAGACAGAGATAGTGAGAGGGGAAGAGAGGGAGAAGCAAAGCAGGCTCTCCGCCGAGCATGGAGCCCCATGTGGGACTCGATCCCAGGGCTCTGGGATCATGACCTGAGCCGAAGGCAGACACCTAACCGATTGAGCCACCCAGGTGTCCCATAGCAGCTTTATTCATAATAATCAAAAGGTGGAAACATCCCAAATGTTTCACCTGGCAACAGGTGAATGGATAAACAAAATGTGTTTATAGATACGATGCGATACTATTGGACTTTAAAAAGACATGAAATTCTGATGCATCATGAATGAAACTTTAAGATATGCTAAGTGAAACAAGCCAGACCCAAAAGGGCAAACACTATGATTTCACTTATCTGAGGTATCTCGAGTACTCAAATTCATAAACACAAAGTAGCCAGTAGAGGAGGGGAACAGAGAGTAATGGGGAGTTATTATTTCATGGGTACAGAGTTCCAGTTGAGGAAGATGAAAAAGTTCTGGAGATGGATGGTGGTGATTGTTGCCCAACATTGTGAATATGCTTAATGCTGCTGAACTGTACACTTAAAATGAATAAAATGGTAAATTTTATGTTACATATATTTACCACAATAGGAAAATACATAAGGTTACGGCAAAGAAATTAGACTGAAATACAGATATCAAAATATTTTTTAGAAAGCCAAATATGTGATAGAGTAATATGTTTCTTTATTAATGCATCCCATACCAGATCTAATGGAAAATCTAATAACTACCTTTGACATAATAAGAAATATATATGTTTGGTCTCTACTCCCGTTCCTGACACAGACCTCCTAAAACCCTTGTAATTTCCCAAGTGGTAGAGGTGATAAAAGTGTGTTACGCAGAGCTCCCAAATTCCTTGGAATTTCCAGGGTGAGAGGAGCATCTTTGGTCTAACGAGGAGACTCTGGGTGGGCTCCTGGATGGATCAGGATGGGGGCTTGTCACCAGAAAGACCAAGCCGTGATTAGAAGCTTGGAACTTTCAGTCCCATCCCCCATCCTCCATAGAGGGGAGAAGGCTGGAGATTGAGTTAATAATCAATCATGACTGTGTGATGAAGTCTCCATAAAAATCTCTAAACTATGGGGTTCAGAGGCTGGTGAATGCATCCACATGCTTGGAGGGTGGCACACAGGGGCAGAAGCTCCTGGGCTCGGAAGCCTTCCAGACTTTACCCTATGTGTCCCCTGATCTGGCTTTCATCTGTACCTTTATGATATCCTTTGTAATAAGCTGGTAAGTGTATGTAAATATTTCCAAGTTTTGTCAGCCAATTATTTTTGAGGTATCATTTCCAAGTTTTGTCTAGCAAATTATCCAGCCTGAGGAGGGTGGTTGGGAACCCCCCCAACGTTGTAGCCAAGTTGGACAGAGGGTAGGCACTCTGGCAACTGGTGACCGTAGCTGGCATCTGAAGTAAGGGCGGTCTTGTGGGACTGAACCCTTAAACTTGCGGAATCTGACACTAACTCCGGGTAGTTAGTATCAGAATTGAATAAAATTACAGGACACCAAGTTGGTGTAGAGAGAGTTGAAAAATCAGTTGACATTGGGGGAAAACGTACACATTTGGTGTCAGAAGGACTGTAAGTAGAGAAATGATTTCTTTTGCTACCACAATGACAAGGTACGAATGAAGGTAAATGATACTTCAAAATACTGTCAATCATGTGAGAGAGTTACAGATATTGCTAACAAGTACTATGAGTTTGTTGCCTCTATTCACAACGGAGGGAAATGTTCAACTTCAATCAGAGGTTAGTGCAAGCAGAGACAGAAAATGTTTTGCCTTCCAATTTTCCAGGGTTCTGGAGTTTCTCTTTCTGAATTCTATGTCTGCTGACTTCTAATGGGTCCCAAACCCTTGCTTGAGAATTCCTGAGCAATATGTATAAGGAGCAGTGGGAGCTTCAAGGACTGTGTGCTTATGTACAAGCCTCTTCTTTGCAGCACTGGGAGACACTGAAACCAACCTGAACGTTCACTAATAGGAAACTGGATAAGTGCCTTTTGAAACATCATAGAGCAGAGATGTAAAAACAAATGAGGACAGAGTAAAGTCATGGGGGTAGAAGGTATGGCACAGGGAATATAGTCAATGATATTGTTAAAGGGTTGTGTGGTGACCGATGGGAGCTACACTGTGGCGAGCACAGCATAATAGAGACTTGCTGAATCACTGTGTTGTACACCCGAAACTGATGTAATACTGTGTGTCAGCCATACTCTAATTTAAAAAAAGGATAAAAAACACAGAAAACTGAGGATGCTCTTTATGTACCCATATAAGAAGATCCCCCTTTTGAAAAAAATAAAAGGCTGTGAAGAAAGAACTAGGTATTCTTTATAGAGTATTTCTTTATACAGAATATCTCTGGAAGGATACATTCTAAAATGGTGACATTGCTTTCTTCCTAGGAAGACAGGGCGGGGTTCAAGGGCAAGAGTCTTTCCACTGTATGTCTTTTTATATTCTTAACACATTGAACTATGTAAATATATGTAAACACATTATCCATTCATAAGTTTAAAATTAAAATGTTCATGGTATGCTGGATCTGCTGGGATGACTCAAATTTCTTGTTATTACCCCATCCCTTTGTAAGAAAAGCCACTGTGTAGTGCCTTACAGGTAAGTTGGCTAACCTCGGATCATGTGGCCTGGCCGCCTGGGAGTCTGAATTTGTCCTCCCAGGGAGGGAGGAGAATGTAAAAGTATTCCCCCGCTCCTCTCAGAACTGTAGAGAAGAGAAACTTGAGGGCCAAAAAGGTTAAGCGCATTGAGATGAACAGATGCAAGATTGTTTCTATAGGGGCTGGGCACTTTCACTTCCCTACAGTCTTGGGGCCAAAAGTGGCCCCGGGAACCAAGGCTGAGCCGTGGCGTTTCTTCCCACTGCGGGCAGGAGAAGCCATGGTTTCCGGAGAGCCGTGAGAAGCAAGCCAGGAGGCACAGGCTGCCATCTGCTCCCTCTGACCCAGCAGGCTGGACAGAGCTCAGAGAGGCTCTCTGGGACCCCTACTTAGGCAGGGAGTCGCAGGGGAGAGCAAAACCAGCCTCCCTGGAAGGAGGGTGGGAGGGAGCTCAATTGAGGTTGAGTCCCTCAATTCAAAGGACTCCAGGGTGAAAGGGTTTGTAGATTCAGAAGTTTGTTGACCGACATATTGACGGTAAGTATATATACTTATCCCAATGTTACCCGTAATTCTTTATCTTTTCCTAATTCACACACTGGTGTGTTACCATTTGAGGCTGGAGTGTGTGAGGACTGATTCCCATACATCTCATGAGGATGTTCTAGGGGGAAACTAGCTCTTTCGCCACCATATGGATCTCTTCCTCAAAATGCTAATTGCTAGCATTTGTAGTGTTCTCAGTCTGTGCCAGACATTGTTCTAAGTGATTTGTATGCATAAACCCATTTAATGTTCATACCTAGCTCAGGAGAGAGTGCTATTAAGATGTCCATTTCACAGATCAGAAATTGAGGCACAGAGAGGGTGAATACCTTGTCCACAGTCACACAGCTAGTACTTGGAAGAGCCGCGGTGTGAGTCTGGGCATTCTGGCTCCTGAGCCGGAATGGTTTTTTCTGGTCTCTTAAAAGTCACCTGCCTTTGTTGTGAGAGTGATTCTGCCTGTCTTGTCATCACCTGCCGTTTGGCCAGTGGACTTGATCCTGCTTCATCCCCCAAAGGCTGCCTGATCCTCTGGCTCTTCCTCTTTTCCCTCCATCTTTATTCTTAGAGGAGCTGATGAATACACATCGGGTTCTGGTCCCCTTTGGTCCCTTCCTGCATCTTCACTAAGTCCCCTGAACCCAAGGCCGCGGACAGGAATTTAGTTGCTTCTGTGGTCCCAGTGGCCCACAGAGCTGGGGCCTGCACATCCGTGAGGGCTGGGAAAGGTAGAGGTCTGTGGAATGAAAAGGTGGGGTAGCGCAGAAGTGTGCAGTTCAAGTTCTGGGGCCCGGCTGTGTTGGCTGCCGCCCTCTAGTGGCGACCAGAGGAGCTGCAGAGGCCCAGAGGCAGGGTGGGTTCGAAGCCTTTGAAGCAGTTTTGAGAGACCATGGGAGCCCCACCACCATTGTTAGAGTGTGGGCCAGGAGGGCAGTGGGGACACACACACACACACACACACACACACACACACTGTCCACACTGCCAGGTTGTGAGAGACACAGTGAGCTCAGAGACAGAGTCAGGCCTGGAGACCCAGGTCCCTCTTCCCTCATCATCCTTTCCTCCCCCCTGTGGAGCTCTTGCCTCTTTCCCTGCCAGCGCCCCAGTGGAAGAACAGCTCTCCCCCACCTCACTCTACCCTGACACACACGATGTCGCCACGTGACGACCCCTCTCTAAAGTGCTCACATCCTAGGGGAAACTTCCCCTATCATGGTCCGGGCAATCAGCAGCTTTATGGCTGGGCGCCTCACCTCTCTGGTCTTGGTTTTGCTGCAGCTTAGCCAGAGCGAAATTTGGTAAAAGACAACCACAAACAATGAAAAGCAATGACCACTGGGCTATGTCCCCATCAGCTTTTTGCTCCTACAGTTCAGGCCTCCCGACCCCGTTTCTCTGTTCTGCCTCTGCCTCCCCCACCCCAAACACCTGCCCTGGTGTTCCTGGCACCCCTGTCACATGCTTGGGGCCCCAACTCAAGTGGCTGAGCTAAAGTGCTTTCTAATGACATGTCCTAAAAGGGCTCTATTAATTGCCTCGCATTAAGCTACTAGACCTGTCAGGACCGCGTGGGGGGCGGGGGTGAGGGTGTGAGGCTGGGGAATAACAGGAAAGAACAAGGTGGGGGAGGGGAGCCTCCTGGAACTTTGCACACATCACAGGAAACCCTTGCTGACCTCTCTCTCTCTCTCTCTCTCTCTCACACACACAAACACACACACACACACACACACACACACACACACACACACACACACACCCAGCAGAGCCCCTGAGCGGGGGTAGTGGGGAAGCAGTGGCTAATGGAAGTCCAGCCAGGGCTGGGAGCTCCTCTCCAAGCAGAAGAGGCAGCCCATCAGCCAGAACAGCGGAGAGCCATTCATGTTTGCTTCTGTCTTTAGCATAACACAGATCATTGGATTCCTGGCTGGGGTGTCTCTTGTCTTTATTCAAGCAGCTCTGAGTGGTCTCCCATGACAGGAATTGCTGATTAGAAGGAAAGAGACTGCTCTCTCTGACGGGCTAGCTCCCCTCCTCAGGGGGAGAGAAAAGAGGATGAGATTAATTTATCACAGGACGAAGATATTTCAGGACTAGGAGGTGACTAGTTCTACCGTCCACTTCACAAATCAGGCCAAATATTAGCCTATGTTTGAATACCATAACAACACACTACCCCTGATCCTTCTACTAGATTTTTCCTTCTACTGAACAGGTTGGTCCCATTGCCTCCCCTGGGACTACACAGAAAAAGTCTCTACATCTACCGCAATATTGTTATTAACGACTAATGCTTGTTGAACATATCTTCATGCCAGGCACTGAGCTATGTCCTTTACACACACTCTCTTGTTGAACCCTCACAAAAATTCTATAAACTAGGTTATTATTTTTAGACCCATTTTACAGGGGAGGAAACTGAGGCACAGAGAAGTGAATAAATCAATCAGGTTCACACTGCGGGTCAGCCCCGGGCTGGGTGACCAACCACGCTGGTATACCCAGGACATGGGATTCTCAGTGCTGACCAGGAAAGCCCTGAGCCAACTGGGATGAGTTGGTAACCCCGATCTCTAGTCGTCCCAGCACTAACTCCCCACCTGCTTACCCACTGAGATACTGTCAGGCAGAACACCGTGCCTGCCTAGCCAGTGCCAGGGGAGCGCTTCAGCTATGTGGGGGATACAGCCAAGACCATCGCAATGCCAGCCACCAGGACTGGAAATCCAAATACTGCCCTCTACGTCTTGGGGTTGGAATCACCGAGGAAAACACAACACGGTCAAGCGCCCAATGAAACAACGCTTTACTCCCACAAGAGAAGAGACAGAAGATCAGCTTCAGCAGCGGGCATCAGTCCCTCATGGCTAGTGGGGGGGGCCCCCCAGCAATGGATGCAGCCCTCAGGGCTTCGGCCTCTGCCCCGCCTTGTACAGCAGCAGAAGGCCCCAAGGCGTCCTTGGACTTTGAAATACACAACACTGGGCGCTGGGCGTGTGCCTGAGGGCTGTCCGCCTACTGCTTAGGCAGAACAGAGAGGCACACCTTGAGCCTGAACCCGGGAAAGACATTCCCAGCACAGCTGTGTGGTCTATTTGTCTCTGGGTGAGGAAGTGGCTGGGCCCCGAGGCTTGTTCTCAGGCCCCGCACAGGAGCCTGCCTTTCCCAACAGACGCCTGGCCTCAGAATACCCCCTCTTCAAACACTGCACACGCACACGCTCCCAGTACGGACTCACGCTGTGTATGCAGCGTGGCTGTCGGACCTCCTCCTTGCCTTTCCCCCTCCGACCACAACCTCTGGTTTGTTTAGGGCGGCAAGGGTGGCCTGCTTTTCAAAAAAAACCCAAACAAACCCAAACTGTTAGCAGCCTCTGCAGGGGGCGGGAGCAGGAGGAGAAGGAGGTGAGATGTATATCAATTCCAACAACTTGTAAGGGTAGTGCCCGTCCAGGAAGCCCTCCTTGCCTCCTGGTTCACACAGATGAGAGAGGGAGAGAGAGACAGATGAGAGGTTCCTTCTCTTTCTGTGGTTTCTTGCCTCAGATGCAGACTCCAGCCTTGCCCATTTCAGCCTGACCCACCTCTCCAACTGGCAAACTCCCACTCATTCTTCAAGACCCGGCTTAAATATTTCTGGAGACATCTGTGAGAATGTGCTCATTCCTACATCCCCAGCACCCAGTGCAGGCCTAGCACGGGGGGCTTATCGTGGGCAAAACCATCCCACCTGTAGCCATATTGCTGCTGGGGGATACTGTACGCCTTAGAGAGGCAGAGTCTTGACCCAAGCCAGCCAAAGTGATTCTCGTTACCTAAGCTAGCCAAACACGTTCTCTTTCCCAGAACTGGAGAAGTGCCAGGACAGAAGGAAGAGCACAGGAGACCCTGGGATCACCAGAGTCCTGAGTACTCATCCCCTCCCCGCTAGAACTGCCCTGCCCCCCCCACCTTTCTTCTTCCTCTCCTTCCTTCCAGCCCCTGCCCAGGAGGGACAGCCCCCTGAAGCCTTCCTGGCCCTGCTCGCCAACCCCCACATAAGACACCCTGAGCGATGGCTCTGGAACCCTAAAGAATCCTGCTCAGCCTAGCCCCTGCCCTGCACACACTCTCCTACCCGCCCCTCTTACTCCACTCACAGGGCTCTTCCTGGCCCTTCTCTCTGCCTCACTCATCACTTCCTACCAGGCTTTCCAGACCCGGGTAGCACCCCTCCTCCAGGAAGCCTTCCTGAGTGCTCTAGCGCATTCGAACCCGTCTCCTCTGACCTCCTGTTTGTACTGAGTCCACAGTCCTCATCGGATTGATCTACTGCCTCCTCATGGCTCCTGGGCTCCTTAGTGAACTTTCCAGGAGTTGACGCCTTACCTACCCAGCTAGTCTGTGAGACCCACTTCTGCCCATCTGCAGCCTGGCCCAACCCCGGGGCCAGGCGCGTGGAGATGCTCAGAAGTGGTGCACTGGTTGCTGCCGGAGCCCCTTTCCCTCCCCTCTGCACCTCAGATTTTCAGGGAGGGGCCCACCCTCGGGAGAGAGAGCAGGCTCCCTCTCCCACAGAGACACAACTCTGGCCTGGCCTGTGGAAAGGACACATGGAGAGGAGGACAAGATTACCTCTTAATTTCCTCCTAAATCTGAAATCTCTGAGCCCAACACACCAGATAAAGAGCCACCCTGGCCGGCTGGCCGGCCTTACCTGGCCCCCAGCCGCCACAGCCCTTCCGGGCGGGCCGCGGAGGTGATGAGAGCCTGAAGCCACTGCCAGAGGCCAGCAGGAGGCCAGCATCCGAGTGGGACTAGTCTTAGGGCCGCTGCCCCGGCCAGCTGTGTGGCAGCAGGGGTGGGGGCGGGGTAGATGGCAACATGTAGACCGAGCTAAGTGCAAATCCTTGCCAGTCAGCAGCAGCAGAATCACATCTCCCGAAACCCGTGAGCCTCCTTGCCACCCTGTCTACAGCCCTGACGAGACGGGAGTGGGCAGCTTCTCCCCAGAGCCTCGGGGCCCGGCCAGGCTGCGGAGCAGGGTGGTGCTGACCTCAGAGGCTGACAGGTGACAAGCCTCAAGTCACCTCAGCCGCTCGTGCCCAGAGAGGCACATGCATAGAGAGGCTCCCACACAGCCTGCGTACACAGGGGCCTCAGAGGGGCCGCAGACGGAGGCACACGGGATCCGCTCCCAGACATGTGAACAGTCTGGAAGGCACCAGTCTGACCTAGGTGTCGAGTACACTCAGGTACAAGTAGACACACAGACGCGGGTTCTCACGTCTCATGTCAGTGTCACCCTGAGACACCCAAGGCAACCTTCCACGGTGGAAGGAAGCCTCTGGCTGCCTTGTCAGGGCAATAGCAGCATTTCCCACCCGTCCACCTCCCTTTTCTTTCCTTCACCTGCCCTCTCCTGGAGGCCACCTGAGGGGCGTCCAGCTCGGCCTCCCCTCCTAAGCCAATGAGGCTCTCTGTCCCAGGGCTGTGGGGTTAAGGAAAGAGAAGGCAAAGTCTGGAGCCAGCTTTTGGCCTCTTTGCTGGAGGCTAGAGCCTGCCTTGTTTGTGGAGAGGGGTTGGGCAAGGCAGCAAGGGCTGGAGGGGGGGCCTCCAGCTTCCCCTGTTCCCAGCCCCGGTTGCTACACCAGGCCAGGCCTCTTAAGGGAAAGTCTGGGCTGACGCAGCTGGGGCTGGATCCCCAGTGTCCCCCTCCAGGCTCTCAGCCGTCCCATCACACCACCTACCAGCAGGCCTGATGCAGCAGGACAAGCCAAAGGCAGCCTTGCCTCTGGCCACTAGGATTCGGCTTTGAGGACAGTTTTAGGCTCTGGGCTCGGGGTTGAGTCTGGCTAGAAGAGTCCTGCTCTCTCTCCCTGGACAGTGGCCTCTCCTGTGGCTGCTACTATGTGGACACGATGAGACTGGCAGAGCTGAGGGTGCCCTCTGGGGATGGTCAGGACCTGTACAAGCAGACAGGCTGGACCCTGGAATGGGATTTGGGGGAGGGTCAGAACTGCCCCCCAGAGCTGAGCCAGGCAAGCGGATTTCCACTGAGGGTTGTCCTCCTGTCTGGAGGGACACCAGATGTCTCCCCAGCTGTGGCCTCCCCCTCTTCCTCCTGGTCACACCACACACACCAGCAGCGTGGTAGAATCCCAACTCCTCTCTGGCCCCGCTCCCTGCCCTTTGTCTACAACCTTCCTCCTCTTGATATTCAACAGGCTGCCTCTTCATCATTTAGGTCAAGATCACCTCCTCCAAGGGGCCCTCCCTGATCACATTGGAAGACAGCTCTCCCATCCCATTTCCTGTTTTACCTTTTCTGGGGCACTCACTCCACGTCCATATGGATGTTTGCTTGTTTCTTTTCCCTTTCTGCCACTAGAATGGACACCCCATGAGGGCAGACACTTGGGCCTGTTTAGTCCCAGAGTTCTAAGTGCACACACGAAGGAGGCAGGAAGTAGATACACAAAGTATGGTAAAGGGATGAAACACGCCAAACGGACACGAGCAGGCACACGCGTGCACACGGACACACGAGTTGTGCATCTCAAAGGCGCACGCGGGCACCCGCCCTACGCACACGGCCACAGGCAGAGGCGGGCACGCTCACGTGTCTCACTTGGCCCCGCTCCCCAGAGCCCAGGGGGAGGTGTTATCACCCACATCCCCCCGTCCAGCCAGCCTCCGGCAGGACTCCACTCAGCCCTCCTGGTGCTAACTCAGCCTGACACGCCGGCTGCACGTGGGGCTTCCCGTGGAAGCTGCGGCAAGCCCACCGCCATTGTGGGGGCTGCTAATTGGCTCTGTGTTGGGCCTTGGGTCACCGCTCGGTCAGCCGTGGCTGATACCTTCTTCCCACTTGTCTCAGGAAAGGCGCTGCTGTCCCCTCTGCTTAGGCCTCAGCTGGCCACTGAACCACACATGCCTGGCCACGGGGGACCGGCTGGGCCAGTGAGCTCCTCGGCCCGTGGCCCCCGCCCCACTCACTCCTGACGAGGAGCAGAGATAGCTAGGCAAACAGGATTGGCCTGGGGTGGGCATTTGCCCAAAGGGTGTGGTGTGCTCATAAGGGTATGAGAAAGACCCAAGCCTAGATAGCTAAGTTCCGGTGCCTGAGATGCCACCATCCAAAACTGGGTCCTCTAGGTCAATCCTTGCTCTCCCACCAGGTTTCCATTAGAGTGCACATCCCCTAATGGGGGAGGAGGGGGCGGTCCTGAAAGGTGGGAAGAGGAAACACTACTAACTCGAATATTCCAATCGATCCTTACTGTTTATCGGTCAGGGCTCTAAGTTTGATACTGCTCTGCTCTCAACACCCCATTTCCAGGGATTTTCAGTGGATTGTTTTTAGAGTAGAAGTGGCTGCCCTGGCTTAATGCCACCACACCCCATCTCTGGGATATTAGGGTTCAAGGGAAGGTGAAGTGGTGTTTCCTCAGCCATGTCTGGGATCCTTGGTGGGTGCTCGTTTTTCTGACTTTCTTCCCAGTGGGGCTTGAGGGTAGAGCGCGGGGCAGTGCCTGGGCCTTGAGAAAGCTCCGGACCTGGCTTCCTCTATAGAGGTGCCCACCTGGCTCCCAGTCTTCATTCTTCTAGAGCTTAACTTATATCCTTTCACAGTTTTGCCAGGGCCCAGGCTTCCTTCCAGTTTGGGACTAGAATAGCTCCCACTCTGAGCCATCCTCAATGCCTGACTCCCCCACGGAGGCTTCTCTACTACTGTCCTGGCCTGCTTTTGCGGCAGGTGGCTACATCCTTGCCCCATCTGCCCCAGTCAGGGGACTACGGAGCCGAGGGAACATTTGGGCCAAACCATGCCTCTCCTGCCTTTCCTCCCCCAGTGCCCCAGCTGGGGGTTCATGACTGCATAAACCCCATCAGTCCAACAACTCCAGTGGCCTCCTTTGACATAGTCCATCACTCAGGGAGAGGCAGTATGCTGGGGAAGGCCCACAAGAGGCTTTGGGCGACACCTCCGAGGCCAGTTCTGACCCCTGCTCTGGGTCTGCAGAGCTGAAACCTACTTTGGCCCTTCCTCCTTAGGAAGAAAAGGCTTAGGGCAGGCCAAGGTCTTACTGACCCAGAATCTGGGAGGGAATTCTGGGCCGCCCCAGGGAAGGAGGAGTGGCGGAGTGCCAGTGCTGTCCTCCCACCCCGCAAGGCATGGCAAGAGAGTGACCTGAGGCTGCTGGTGGTTCCAGCCCAGAGGAAAACAAAGCCCAAGTCTGAGGCCTTAGGGCGAAGCCCCTGGAAGAACTGAAAAGTCCAGTGTTTAAAAGCCAGTGGATTGGGGGCACCTGGCGGCTCAGTGAATACAGCATGCGACTCTCTATCTCAGGGTGGTGAGTTCAAGCCTCATGCTGGGTGTAGAGATTACTTAAAAAAAAATGAAATAAAATTTAAAAAGTGGATTTTTAAAAAAAAGGCTTTATTTATTTGAGAGAGAGAACACAAGCAGGGGAGTGGCAGAGGAATAGAGAGAAGCAGGTTCCCCACTGAGCAGGCAGCCCGATGCGGGGCTCCATCCCAAGACCCTGGGATCATGACCTGAGCCGAAGGCAGACGCTTAACAGCTGAGCCACCCAGACACCCCAAAAGCCAGTGGATTATTAAAGAAAAAAAAAAGAGGGAAATTTTGACTTGAACACAAATGGAAATTACACTTCTGGCTGGGTTATCCTTCAAGTCTGCCCATGGGATTATTGAATTGGTATAGGCCCTCCAGGACCAGGAGGTGGGTGATCCTATAGATCGATGTTCTTTTTCCAGAGTTTTCCAAATTGGAATCTCAAGAAAATTGGTGTGTGTTGGGTGAGAGAGTATGCAGGTGGGTGAAGAGAAGGCTCCCTCTGTGCAAATAACGTTGTTTATTGAGCCATTAAACAGGATGAAACAGGTTTCTCTCCCTTGGGGCTTTTCGGAGCCTTAATGTCCTGATGGGCAGCAGGACTCCGTGACTTAG
The DNA here is from genome assembly GCA_028534135.1 of Potos flavus. Lineage (NCBI taxonomy): Eukaryota > Metazoa > Chordata > Mammalia > Carnivora > Procyonidae > Potos > Potos flavus. Next base: position 45,083,317 of record CM052885.1, on the reverse strand, counting down.
CAGGTGGATGGATGGTACAGGACTCAGTGTTCCCAAGGCTCACAGGATCCCTTTGTGCTGGAATTACCAGTCAACATCTCCTGAGGAAACAGCATTTGGGAAACACCGCTGAATTGTTCTGTGGGTAATACCTCAATCTGTTACTTGCCCACACATATCAATCCTGCTCTCCTAGATTATGGGAAGACATTCTAAAGAGCTGAAAACTGAACATTTCTCCTCCTAGGAAACACTTGAGTCATATAATCTGTCATGGGTCATTGGGGTGACCTCGCTCCCAAATTGCTCTAGGGCTCCTCTCCAGAAGGGATTTTTTTTTTGAGGGTGACTAATTCAAACCATGTTTACAACTGGAAGTCTGCATCCCAGGGACTCCCTCAGTCCTGAGCAAACCAGACCGCTGGTCTCACTGCTTCTTCGCAAGTATCTCATTTCCACGTGTTACAACAGCGGGGGGTTGGTTCCCAGGAGCTCAAGGAGCTCTGCAGGGCGCCTTGTAAGGCGACTGTTTCAACGGATTAGGCTACTGGACAGCCCTTCCTCTTCCTTCTGTCTAGCCTCCCACCCTGTGGGTCACACTGCCTGGGTCTCCCGGGCCAGTGAACAGGAGGAAAGTTGCCTGGCCCTCACAAGACACTCTGAGCAATGGCTCTGGAACCCTAAAGAATCCTGCTCAGCCTAGCCCCTGCCCTGCACACACTCTCCTACCCGCCCCTCTTACTCCACTCATAGGGCTCTTCCTGGCCCTTCTCTCTGCCTCACTCATCACTTCCTACCAGGCTTTCCAGACCCAGGTAGCACCCCTCCTCCAGGAAGCCTTCCTGAGTGCTCTAGCGCATTCGAACCCGTCTCCTCTGACCTCCTGTTTGTACTGAGTCCACAGTCCTCATCGGATTGATCTACTGCTTCCTCATGGCTCCCGGGCTCCTTAGTGAACTTTCCAGGAGTTGACGCCTTACCTACCCAGCTAGTCTGTGAGACCCACGTCTGCCCACCTGTAGCCTGGCCCAACCCCGGGGCCAGGCACGTGGAGATGCTCAGAAGTGGTGCACTGGTTGCTGCTGGAGCCCCTTTCCCTCCCCTCTGCACCTCAGATTTTCAGGGAGGGGCCCACCCTCGGGAGAGAGAGCAGGCTCCCTCTCCCACAGAGACACAACTCTGGCCTGGCCTGTGGAAAGGATACACTGGGGAGGGGGTGGCAAACCCTCAGGATTCTGGAAGGTGGGAGCTCGGGCTGCAAGGGGAGTCTTTGGGGCACCTGGTAGAGAGGGGCAGAGCCAGCCTGCCCTCGAGCAAGTTTCCCAGCCTCTGTTCTCCTCACTTCTCTCCCTCTACCTGACTCCAGGGACTGTCCCTTCTCTTTGGTGGGCTCTTCCTGGAGGGTAGGACCCAGTCCAAGCCTTGAGCTGCTTACCATAGGCCCAGTGCCTGCTAAGGGGGTCCTGGCCAGGCTCCCCTCCAGGAGACAAAGCCCCAGACGTATCTGTCCTGAACTCCCACCTCCTTCCAGGAGCCCTGCTGGCAGAGAGGCCTGTCTGATCCTGGGACTGCCCTTGCCGTTGTCTCATCCTTGTGTAGCAGCTGGTGCTGGAACAGTGGTGACTTGCCCTGAGAGGGGGCCCTGCCCAGCCTCTGTCCGTCAGAAGTCTGAGCAGAAACAGAGGCCCTAGTCGAGACAGGCGCTAGTCCGACAGAGGTCTGTTTACCTCCTCTCCCTCCTGAGGTCCCAACCCCCGCAGGCTCAGGAGGTTGGGCTCTCGTCAGCCCCTTTCCCAGCAGACAGCTCCCCCCAGCCTGGAGAGGGATACTCAGCCACAAGAGCTTCAGGGTGGGGGCCAAAATGTGGGAGTTTCTCCTGATTTTCCAGGTTCTTCTGTGAGGCTCAAAGGTTTGCAGATAAGGAGCCACAACTTTAGAACCGTTATGGCCATTATATAGATGTTTGTATGTGTGAAACATTTCACCAGAAAGAAATACACCACGTCCACAGGAAGGAGCTCTCGAGACGTACCACCGCCGGGATGAACTTCCGGGGAACTGTGCTAGGTGAGAAAAGCTTCCACGTAGATCACATTCTCGAAGTGACAGAATTTGGGAAATGAAGAACACATCAGTGGTTGGCAGGGGTCAGACTAGCCCTGAGGTGGGATGCTCCCAGAACAGGCCTCTGGAAGAGGTCCCTCCACTGTAAGGGAGGAGTGGGCAGAGGGCCTTCTTCCCCTCCCTGTTTCCGTTGTTACCAGTACCTTCCTCTCAGCCTCCGAGAGGGAAAAAAGCCCCGGCTGCTACTGCTGGGTTGCTCTCAGTGGCTCCTGACATACTAAACCTTGACCAACCTTCATAGCCCACCCTAACCCTGACTGCTTTGCCCTTCTCTCCTGGCACACAGAATGTCCGTAGCTCAGAAAGTTCTGCGTCCAGGGCTCCAGTTAGGTGCGGAAGAACAGATCCTGATAAAGGAATGGGACGGGCCGGGGAACGGAAGCTGGGGAGACTTGGGCCCCTGGCTGTACGTGTCACAGATTCGCTAGAGGAAGGTCAGCCTCCCTGCCCACCCTCTGCGCACACTTATTTCTGGGTTTCCTGCTGTACCTCGGCGACAGGGCAGGGCAAAGTTGACTCAGGGTCAGATGATGGCATTTGGAATTCTAGGATTGAGCATTAGTGGCCTAACCCATCATGACCAAAACATGTACCAAGTGCCCCCAATCCACTGGAATTGGGAATCCACTGGGAACTGGGGCAGTCTGGTAGAGTGGAAAGGCGTTAGAGTCAGAAAGAACTAAGTTCAAACCCCGGCTTGGCCCTCTATGAGGCCCTTGACCTGGGGCGTTCTAGTCTCTGTAAGATGGGCTTGCCATTTATCTTAGTTAGGCAACATGATGTTCCTTCCCCCACCCCCACCCCTTAATGCTGGAGGCAGCAGCCTGTAGGGAGAGCCCAGGAGCCCAGAAGGAAGGAAACACAAACCCCTCTGAACCTGACAAGCGGACAGATTCTAAAAACCACAAGAGATGGCAACTGGTTGGCAGACCAGGCAGGGGAACTGGGCATCTCGGCAGCTGCCGTGGCCGGCCCTCCTGGGGCTGCTGTCTGCTGTGTAATCCTGGCCCTCAGATGCAAATGTGGGAGCTGCGAGGAGGCTGAGCGTTAGGTCTAGACTGAAACCTCAATGACTGAGCTCATCTGTACCTGATTCGATTAGGAGCGGAGGATTGAGATAGAAATTCAGCTCAGCTGTAGGAACATAGTTGCAGGTTTGTACCCCTGAGTTTGTGATCTGTAAAAAAGTGGACCATGACACAGGTGCACGCTTTCACATATGTACTTGTGTAACCGTCCCTCAGAACAATGTACTGCTTAAACTATAACCCATGAGAAATTATATTAGTTACTAAGCATGCTTAGATATAGACTTAAGAAAAACATGTACTGGCAATGGGCCTCTGGGGGAGAGGACGATATACGTCCTTGAAGCCGAGCAGCTGGGGATGCCCGGCCCGCTCAGGGCAGAACGCCACCTGCTTCATTTTTCCGTTATCTCCCCTTCCCCGGAGAGCACCTGCAGTTAGTTAAACAACCCTCTTGTTTGGATTTGCTCACTATAGGTCATGCACTACGTGACCAGACATATTTTGTCCTTCTTCTTACTTATGTACAAGACTCATGGTCAATGTGTAACCTACCCTGGCTTCTTCGTTTAGGTTGTTACCTACTTTTTAATAAATATGAAACTGAAGAGTTGTTCGGGGCACAGTCTTTTCTACTGTCGTCCCCTGCTCCCTTTCTCTTGCAGCTAACTTGTTTGTGCCTCATTCTTCTCCAGTGCGCCGTCAGGAGGCGGCAACTTGTACACCGATACACCCGGAGCATGGACATCTCACACATGGAAGGCGTCAGTGCCCAGCGTGTGCCACTAAATGTTTAACAGCCAGCTTTCCAGAAGACAATAGCTACCTGATTTAGAGCAGTTACTGCTTTCTGTGTTGTAAATATCCCCACTACGGCCATTTCGAGCTGCAATATATCACCTAATGGAAGTCAGAAAGACGTGCCCAGCTAGTTCTTTGTGAGCTAGTGCGAGCCTGTTCCGCATAACACTGCCAACCTGATTTTCTAGGTCTGCTGCACTGGCCTAAGGCCCCGCACGTTCAGATGGAGGGGCAGGAGACTAGAAGATCAGACCATTTATATTTATAGTCAGCCGCCTACACTTGTTTCTGCACTCTGTCCCCCTCATTCCAGATCAACAGAGGGAGAGGTCAGCATGACCCCCCCCCCCCACTTGGATCCCTCCTCCTGACTTCTGCTCTGCCCTATCCCTCATCACTTCCTTGTTCATTTCACTCTTGCCTGGGCCATTGCCCCAGCCTTCTGAATGTCTCCCTGCCCCAGGCTCTTCCCTTTCATTTGTCCTGCTATAAGGAACCTGCCAGATTAGTGATCCTGGGCACAGTGCTGAGGTCACCCTTGTGCTGGCAACTTCCCAATTCAGGACAGATTAGGGCTAGATCCCTTTCAGGCCCCTTGACCCCTTCTCCAACTCTTGCTTCCCCAGGCCAGTTTCCCTACTGTTTTCTCCAAACATCTTTTTCTCCCCAATCTGTTCTGCAGATTGTCTCTGCTACAGAATCTGCTTTCTCCCCTCTTTAATGCACAGTGGGGCATTTACTACCTCTTATGACTGCGATACAGTGCTTTATGGCTTATAAGCACTCTCAAAACTATTTATGGACCTCTTCTCCTGTGCCCTGGATTGAGGTTAGCCCTGGAAATACAATGAGTGAAAACAGATACGGTTATGCTTTCATGAACCAAGTCAACATAACCTGTTGAGGACTTTGGGTCCCAAAGATCTCTGACCCAAATCAAGTGGATTTGGGAGGGAAGATATTTTCCTGCTGCTATTCCTTTTGCCTGCCCCCCTCCCCCCACCACTCCCAATGGAAATCTGGCCTCCCTGGAGCCACAGGGACAAAGAACAAGACTGTGGCTTGAAAAAGAGGACTTTACCAACCACATGAGCATCACAGGGGCAGCTGTTGGGAGGTTGCAAGCCCAGTAAAAGGGGCCATTAAGCTTGTACAAAGCTAAACAGAGGTTACCATTTGTATGTATTGCAACATCTTTATTTCCTTCCTATAACTAGCACACCCACAGTGAGGAACGTGTATGTGTGTGAGCCTAGGCTAATGGCTTTGACTTCAGAGCCTCAGCTTCCTCGCTTGTAAAGTTGGTTAAAATTCGCTGATATTTTCATGGGGTTGTTAAAATAAACAAGAAGCACCTGGGTGGCTTAGTTGGTTGCGTGCCCAACTCTTGGTCTCGGCTCAGGTCATGACCTCAGGGTTGTGAGATCGAGCCCCACCTGGGGATCTGTGCTTGGTGAGGAGTCGGCTGGCGGTTCTCGCTCTCTGCCCCTCCCCCCCGTCTCAAATAAAAACTTTAAAAAAATAAACGAGATAAAAGTACACGAAAGAGTTTTACAGAACTATAATGGACAACACTGTTAAAAGTTCAGAAATAACAGAGGTAAAACCAATGAATCACTGAAGTAGTAATTAATACAAGTTTACTGCACACATCCCCAAAAGACAATTCATAAACCAGGAGCACTCAAGCCAAAACGTGGAATGAGGCTCAGAGATATATTGTTATTAAAACAGCTAACTTAGTGACAAGACAGTGACTGTTTATTCTGTACTACGATTGGTTATTGTGGTGTCTGAATGGGGTACCTGTCAATCGGACAGCGGGCGAGGATCAGGTTGAAGCTGGTGGCCCAGTGGCCCGGGAGGTAAAGAAATTCACTTGAGGCAGAACAAAGGAGATAATTTTTTGAATACACCGCAAGGGAGCGGCAGCAGGACAGCAGAGGGAAGGTGGTCTGCCATGAGGCAGTGAGTGGGGGCTTTTTTTTTTTTAAGATTTATTTATTTATTTGACAGAGAGAGAGGGATCACAAGTAGGCAGAGGCAGGCAGAGAGAGAGAGAGGAAGCAGGCTCCCTGCTGAGCAGAGAGCCCGATGCGGGGCTCGATCTCAAGACCCTGAGATCATGACCTGAGCCAAAGGTAGGGGCTTTAACCCACTGAGCCACCCAGGTGCCCCAGTGCGGGCTGTTTTTAAAGGTGGAAGGTGAGGCAGTGTGGCGACATATGGAATTCTTCCTTTTTTGGTAACTGTGCCTAGTTTTAAGTAGCTCATTGGTGAATGGTCAGCCGATAGGCCTGCCTGTATTCAGCCAAGTGGTCGCTGCGGGCCCTTTCTACATTCCATCGCTCAAGCCTGTTTGCCTAAAACCAGCCTGTACAGTTACAATATTAAAATTTTCTTAAATGATAGGGAATTGGCCAGGGGTTACCTCTTATGAACCTTGGGAAACAGTTCAAGCTGTGCTAGTCATTTCCAGAGGCCTAAGCAACAAATGACCCAGGTCAAGTTAGTCTTGCAAGAGAAGCTAAATTGAGCCTTGTGTGTGTGTGACTAGACTGGGTTCGTCCACTCAAGGGGTTTTCAACACTGGTCTCTGTTAGCTTATTTTGCAATCCTGTATTTTACAATCTCAAGTGCGCTAGCTACATTTCAAGTGTTCAATAGTCCCATGTGAGCTACTGTGCTGGGCAGCACACAGTAATTGGTAATGTAAGTAAAATCAGTTAAAATCTGTGTAGTACTTTTAAGGTTTCCAAAATTATTCTCATCTTTAGCTCCTGTTAGTCTGGGTGGGTGGATGTGTATCATCTCCATTTTGTAGATGAAAAGCAGCAGCAACTGTGTATATTTCACTCAATGTCCTCAGCTAGTAAAGTTAGTAAAGGGGCGAACTCAATCCTTCTCTTTGAATCTGGGCACTTTCTCTTTTAGTTCCTTTTCTAAATAAGCAATACAAAGGGAAACTATCATACATACAGGCCCCAGGGCTCACTGCACTAGTGTGCAAAAAGGCACAGTCCTTTGTAAATCCACCTACAATCTCCTCTCTAAAAATCCTGCCCAGTTTAAGCCCACCAGAATCTATGAGTTCCATTATTCTAAAAACATGTGTATTGGATTAAACACCTTCCCGCTCAGATGTTCTGCAGACGTAAATGACACAGGTGGGCATTAAAAAAAAATCCTGCCTCTCTCTGGTATTTTCTGTGAATAGCGACTTACTTTTCAACTACTCTTGAGGGCTACATACACTGTAGTGTTTCAGCATCGCAAATAAGTATGTCATGTGGTAAAGGATCCTCTCTTCCAGCCTAAAAGAGCACATATATGCCAAAGGTTCACACCAAAACATAACCAGACCCAACTGGCTGTCAGGGAAAGAAGATACTAGTGCACTAGTTTCTCTAAGAGACAGAAGCTACCTCCATGGTTGGGGAACAGGCAGAACAGAGACCAGGGCAGTTCTCAAACTGCCCTGGGAAGGACTCTTCCCTAAGGTTGAAGTTTCTGAAGAGAGGCAAGGGCAGCGGACTTTCCTCCTGTCCTGACAAGCTGCCCCACCCTTGGCCCAGAACAGCCTGGAACAGCCCATGGAGGCTCGCAGGAGCCCCAGCCTGGCTCCCGAACCTGGCTAGCATTTCCCCCTTCTTGCTCCCTTTCCCTTTTCCCAATTCCGAGGAAGGAAGGAGAGTGGGATGGTGGTCGGAAGGCAAAAAAAGGTTTCTCGTCTTTGTCCCCGCAAATACCCTGCACGAAGAACTGAACTGAGCCGGTGCTGAGAGCCGATGGCTACTTCAGTGGATTGCAAGCACAGCCTCCAGAGCTTTTCTCCTTTCAAGGCTCAATTCTAGTAGCCTAATTTTTTAAAGATTTTATTTATTTGACAGAGAGAGAGAGAGAGCGCACTAGCAGGAAGAGCGAGAGGGAGAAGCAGGCTCCCCACCCAGAAAGGAGCCCTGTGCGCTCCCAGGACACTGGGATCATGACCTCTGCCAAAGACAGAGGAAGGCAGATGCTAAACCGACAGAGCCACCCAGGCGCCACACAGCCTAATTTTTAAGGTAGCCTCCCCCAGAACCCAGACCCTCGCACGGAGCTCCCGCCCGTGCGACCAGGCGCCGATTACCCGCGGTCTACGCGGCTCTTATGCTGTGCGCACGCGGGAGGCGGAGCTGTCAGCAACGTCCGGGCGTTGGTGGGGGACGGGGTGGGCAGGGCAGGGACTTGTCCAGTGGCTGGGAGCCAGACACCCCTTTCTGGCTCCTCCGCTTGGAATCCGGTATCCATCTCCGGAGGCAGGGTCCAGGAGGTGGGAAGGCGAGGGACCGGGGTCCAGAAGAGCCGCTGGGGACCACGCTCGCCCCGCCTGGAGCGTCGCCCCGCCCCGCGCACACGCTGTCCCGAGTGGGCTGGACGGCCCGGCCGTGCACGTGACGGAGGGCGGTGCCCAGCGAGCCGGCGGGCGGGAGAGCAGCAAACTGCGGATCTCCGGCGGCGGCGGCGGCGGAACGGGCATGGCAGCGCTCTACGGCGGTGTGGAGGGGTGAGTGCGGCTCAGCGGAGGGAACCCGGGAGGGGCGGCTTGGAAGCGGCCGGAGGGCAAAAGGCGGGTAGCCCGTGGCCAGGCTGGCATGGTGGTGACCTCCCACCTTAGGGTCCGGCCACTTTGGGCTTCTGAGCTGCGGGGCCTTGGGGAGGAGGGGTGTGTGCACGCGTGGCAGTGCCCGAGGGCTTGCGGGGACTTTTGCGTGTGCACGGCCACACCTGGGGCCGGGGCTGGGGGTGTCTTTATGTTTCACGGCGGAACCACACCCCTTTCTCCCACGAACGACCCACTCCACCGCCCCCAGCTGGATCTAGAAGCTCCTCTTCCTCATTCCGGATCCTGGGGAGAGTTTAGCTGAACAGGTGTCAGGTGTGAAGTTGCTGGACTGGGGGTGGGGAGGGGGAGTGTGGTGGAAGCGGACAAAGACCCTTGCCAGAGGGGATCTGGTAGCTACAACAGCCAGCCGAAGTGCTAGCCTGTCCTGATGCCTGGAACACCCCCGTTCTTGTCAGCATTCCAGAAGGAACCCTCTGTCATTCTTGCGTTTTTCCTGCTTAGAAACTTGTTTACTGGACTTTTTGTAATACTGCTTCTCCCTAGGACTATGGGCAAAACTTTTGCCCAATCTGGGCTTCATTTACCACATGTGTATAGTGAGAAGAGGGATGAATGAGATGATTGCCAAGTCCCCTGCCAGTGAAAGCATTCTGTGAATCTGGGTGTGAAATCTGGGCATAATAGAGGGTGGCTCTTGTCACAGTCTGGGCACTTACTTTCAAATCTGAGATTGGGATTACTTGTGTGCTGTGCCGACTCACAGACCCCCATGTCTTTTTATTTGTATTTTTTAACGTAAATTGTTAAGGTTGATTCTCCCGCATCCTGCGTCTGTTGCACTTTTTAAAAATCAGTACAGGAAAAAAAAAATCAGTACAGGAGCTTGGGCTCATCCTGTTATATTCATGTGTAAGATATGACCTGTTTTTCTAGTTTGCCAAGAGATTATTCTTTTGGATATTGAATCTGCTGCCTTGTTCATTGACTACCCCTTGAAACTTCTTGTCATCTTTGAGGTTGACCAGCAGGTCTTCAGTGTCCTCTTCTGATATTCCCAAGAGTTCTGATCAATGAAGAAACATACATCACACTGCCACAGACCTCCATCCAAACTACCATTTCCCCCAGTAATAAGCATTTCACCATTTGGTTGCTTAAGTAGGTACAGACTCTCTGCCCCTCTGGTCAGTGTTTCTCCCGAGGGTGTCTTGAAGAGCTTGGCAGCTGGAGCTGGATCTTGAAAGGCAGCCTTGAACTATTGTGAAAGCAGCAGAGACATGTGCCACTCCCTTTAGTCACATTTCCTGAGTGTTGGCCTGTGCCAGGCAGGAGGATGGATGAAGGATCTGGAGCTTGGCCCTGTGAAGTTTGTAGTCTTGTGAGAGGGAGACAGAAAAACAACTAAACGCTCCTACCAGAATCTTTACAATTTAGGGGGCACTGATGTGGTTCAGTGAATGGAGCTGTGGCAGTAGGCCACACATCAGAGGTTTCAAGGACTAGGTGATGGAGAAGTAGGGTCTTGTAGGGTAAGTGGGACATCCCTGAGGGAAGCTGAGCAGAAGCAACATTTCAGCCCAGGAGCACATCATACCAGACCACAGAAGTGGGCTTGGGAATGGGAATTGGGTTTGCCAAAGCTGTCACCATCGCCCTGGGCTCTGCCTGGGAGGAGGACCGCCCTGGCTTAGCTGTCCCTGCAGGTTTTCTGAGCAAGACTGAGTGCCCCCTTGTGTTCTGTAGGGGAGGCTCACGGTCCAAGGTCCTTTTACTCTCAGAGGATGGGCAGATCGTGGCAGAAGCAGATGGACTCAGCACAAATCACTGGGTAAAGACCACACTGAGGGACCAGTGGGTTTGGTTGTGGTTTTATTCCCTGTAACTCCCATCAAGATGGTGGCTGGGGCCGCGTATAACAGCCTGTAGGGGCGACATGGGTCGTGCAAGTCTTTGTAACTCCTCCTTCCCTTGATTGGGGCCAGCTAATCGGGATGGACAAGTGTGTGGAGAGGATCAACGAGATGGTGAACAGGGCCAAACTGGAAGCGGGGCTGGATCCTCTGGTCCCTCTACGAAGCTTGGTGAGTCTGGGGTAGAGCCTGGGAATGAAGGCACAGAAACACACAGTGATTTTAACTAGATGAGTCTGAGGACTGCAGGATAAAAGGCCTTGAGGGCTTAGTCTCTGGTCTAGAAACATGTACTCTCACCCATTCTTATGGCTTCAGTTGTCACCTACAAGCCATAAGGATGGGAAGAGCCCAGGGCTTTGGAGAGCCGTGGAGACCCTGGTTTAAATCTGTTTTGTCACTCAACATCTGTGAGACCCTTAGCAGGCTGCTTACCTCCACCAAGCCTCGGTCTCGTTTGGGAAATGCAGGTAACGGTAGCTACCTCAGTGGTTGGGTCAGAATAATGGTGTGGTACATCCCAAAGTGCTTAGCCTAGAGCCTGACGGTAAGCACTCGTTAAATGTCAGCTGTGAGTCTCAGCGCAGACGTTTCTCTCCAGTTACCGGAGCTCCGACTGCCCCCTGGCGGTAGCCTCAGTGAGAGGTTCTCGCAGGCACAGCTAAGCCCCTTGCAGTCCACACCAAGCCCACCTCCTCCGCTTGCTCTTCTGCCTGACTTTTCCGTTGAGGGCACTGCTGACCCTCCCACCCCCCAAACCCGGCATTGTCGAGTCCCCTCTCTGGGTTCCTTCCCAGACCAGGTTCTTGCCGCCAGCAGCGCCTGGTGGGTCATCGCGTGGGACGGCAGGAGGACTGGAGCCGGCTAAGCAGGGTGTGCCCAGATGTAGAGAGTAGGGGTAGACACCAGGAAGGGAGGGGGTGGAGAAAGGAGCTGGGTCTGGTCACCCTGCTCACTCGCTCCTGTCCCTCACGGCCTAGGGCCTGTCCCTGAGCGGTGGGGAGCAGGAGGACGCACTGAGGATCCTGACGGACGAGCTGAAGAATCGATTTCCCCACCTGAGCGAAAGCTACTTAATCACCACGGATGCCGCGGGCTCCATCGCCACGGCAACGGAGGCTGGTGAGGAGGAGGGCGGGGTGAGGTTGGGAACTGGTTTTCTCGGCAAAGCCCCTCAGTTCGAGCTGAACAAACTTGTCCCGTGATACCTGGAAGGCGGCTTCCGGCACACCCTGCTCCCTTCTCCCTGCTCTTTTTATTGCCTTAAGTCCCCCTGCCAGAGCACCGACTGGACAGAAGGTGGGAGGGCAGAACTGTGTCTCTGTCAGCCCTGAGATTGGGCTCCGGGGGAGGGAGCCCCCGGGGCGGTGCAGGGGTGAGGCTGGCTGGGAGGGCAGTGAAGGGCCAAGAGGAAAATGGGCGGAGCTGTGTGCTAGTGTAAAAGCCCTCGGTATCCTGAGCTCGGCACTTGAATCTCCGCTCCTGTTTTGCGAGCAGTACCATCTTGGAGAAGTTACGGAACTCGTGAGCTTCAATTCCCCCCTCTATGAAATGGAGGCAACTGTATTCACAAAGGAGATTTAGGATGTGGAATGAGTTATCACTGTGTGAACAGGGTCTGGCACAATCCCTGGCTCATAAGAGGTCCGTGGTAAGGCAGGTAGTCACTTAGTTTGACAAGGAGGCTGGCTCATGTTCCTCTTCGTCTCCCAGAGAAGGGCTCTGTGTACATTAGAGCTTTTTTGAGACGCAGGCCCTCCACTTTCAGGCAGGAAACTAGCTGGGCTCACTTTTCTCTACAAGACTGGGTGGTGATCCCGGGGCTGGTTTCTGTCCTCTTTCCTCAGTCAGAAGCTGTGTGCTCCGTGCAGGGCCTTGGCCACACTGAGACTCCCGTGCCCTTTCCCCAGGTGGGATCGTGCTCATCTCTGGGACAGGTTCCAACTGCAGGCTCATCAACCCCGATGGCTCAGAGAGCGGCTGTGGCGGCTGGGGCCACATGATGGGGGACGAGGGCTCAGGTGAGTTCATTCCAGCTGGGCCTGGCTCTGGGGCCCTGGACCGTTCCCTTCCTGCAGCTCCCTGTCTTCCTCTCCCCTGCCCTTGGCCACCAACCCTTTGGGGCTGTCCAGGGACAGCTCCTGAAAAGTTCCTCTGAGTCCAGGGTAATGCCTGGGAGAACATAGAGATGCAGATGGCAGACTAGTGGCCGACCTTGGTCTGCAGCAGTGATCTGTATCCAGGTTCAGATTCATGCCTCGGCTTAATAGTTGTTGCCCACCTGTGTTGACTTTCAGAATCCTTAGGGAGGAACTGACACTGTGAAGGTTAAGGCCACAGATGCCAGGACATGCTGAACCTGTCTGCGAATAGGAAAGAGGTGTAGAAACTCCTCCTACATGACCTCTTTGTAGGTAGCAGGTGTATCTTTTCACCGGGCCCTTTGGGGCCGGCTCATGGCGGTGACTGCAGTGGTCTTTGTGACAGCTGACTCTCCTTGTCTTTGTTTTTGGGTCGGAGCTGCTGTGACCCAGCCTCAGCTGTTGTTTACCCCTAGCTTTCCCTTTGTGGGTTGGTCATACAGTTGAAATCGGGGCACCTAATTTGCTGTAATACCCAAGCTGGTCACCAACCTGTCTAGGTCTGAGTTTCCTCATCTGTGAGCTCAGGGAGATCGCCCCACCTTCTTTGCCCTGTGCCCTCCGCAGCTTACTGGATTGCACACCAAGCGGTGAAAATAGTGTTCGACTCTATCGACAACCTGGAGGCGGCTCCTCATGACATCGGCTACATCAAACACATCATGTTCAACCATTTCCAGGTACTTCCCCCTGCCTCTGGTAACCCTGCGCCCCTGGGACGGGGCAGTGGGGTACTGAGCAGGAGTGAAGGTAGGAGAACAACTGGGTGAGCCGAAGGGAAGTTGGGGTGAATTGCGGGTCAGAGCTGGAGGATGGAGAGGTTCCAGGTGAGGACAGGATTCATGATGATGTGGGTGGTGCATACCAAGAGGAGGATGTCAGGCATGCGGAGTGGGCAGGCTGGGGCCAAGTGGTTAGCTAGAATTCGTTCTTGGGCAGCTGGACCCTGCTGGGAGGTGAAGGTAGATGCCATTTCAGGCTGGAGTGCGAAGTGCCGGGTGAGATCAGGAGGCAAGGTACTCAGATTGCGCTGCTTCTGGCCTGTGTGGGTCAGGGAGGAGAGCCCGTTAAAGAGGTGGGCAGGGAGGGTTCTTGGGGGAGGTATAGCTTCCTGCCCAGGGCTTTCCTCTGTCTGGGCTGTGCTTATTGTAGTGGAGTGGGAAAAAGCTATTTTTAGCTGAACCCAAGGTAAAAGGGGAGAGGAGAAGGAAGATAAGTCTACCCAATAGACCTCTGTGCGTGGCAGCCACTTACGTGAGCTGGGCTCAAAGAAGGAGATTAGAGACGCTGGAAGGTAGACCTGTATAGGGAGGGAGCAGTAAGAGAGACTCCTTTCGATAGCAGCTGCTGTGGAAGGTGCAGTTAAGCTCCCCCGACCCAACAGATTGATTCTAGACCCCGCTGGTCGGTCTGCCACGCCGTCTTTTATCCTTTAGGCGTTCTTACAAAGTCATTACAAGGGTTAAATGAAATCGTGTGCACAGTATGCTTACTGTATTGCTGTAGGAGCTCACATTAAGACCCCCCTCCCCCTTCCATTTTAGTGTGTACTCTGGGGAAGTGCCTGGCCCTTAGGACCTGCAGAGGCTGTTTGTTAGGGTGAGAGAAGGACTTTCTGTGGTCAGAGAAGTTTGGGAGAAACCAATAGATTTCTCGGTCCAGGACTTCACAGGGCCTTTAATTTGCTAATGCACCCTGTGACTCTGAAGTTGCAACGTGTAATGGTCCCTAGATTCCCCTCGCCAAAGAAATCTTTGCAGGAGCACCTCAAGGAGTGACAGAACACACCTCTGTGTGCACAGATCTCTACCGTGTGCTGTGTGTCTCCAGGCTCATCTGTAGGGAGCGATGGAATCCGTGTGGGGAAAACAAAGAACCTCCTTCAAATGAGAAGTCTCAAATCTTTGTACTCTCTAGAGCTGAAAAAAACAAACATTCCAGCTTCTTAGACAGAGACATCAGGAAGATCAACTTGGGTGGGCAGACTGCACCTTTTCCTTTGTTTCTGATGACTCTCTGTGCCCTTTCTCTGTCTCTCAGGTGACAGACCGGCTAGGAATCCTCACCCACCTGTATAGGGACTTTGATAAGTGCCGGTTTGCTGGGTTTTGCCTGAAAATTGCAGAAGGTACTTGGCGGGGGGGGCAGGGTTTTATTTGGTTTTGTTCCTCAAAGACTTCCCTCACTGGGGGATGGAATGGGGTTCACATGGGAACTGGAAGCTAATTTCTCTTTGACCAAGTGACTTCAGTTCTCTGCCACCATGCACCTTGGTCCTGGGAGGCCTTGGACTGGAGCCAGAAGGACACGTGGGTTGTACTGAAAATTGTCTTATATTATCTCTGTTTCTCTTCTTGACGGCTGTCATGGCTTGGGCAGGCCGTATGTCTGTTTCCGAGAAATGTATGAAGCAGTTGTCCTGTGGGCAAGTCTGTAATTAAAAAAACAAAAACAAACAAAAAGAAACTAGGAGATCATAGGTTCGGCATGGTGGGTGGGGGTGGGGGGCGTCAGGAAAACCTAAACCACAGGGCTTGCTTGTCTCCACAGTGCTGTTTCTCCACTGTAAGGTTCATCCTCCCTCCATTTGGATTCCTGCAGCCTCACAGCCTTGTAGGCCCTCTTAGGTCTTGCTGGACTGAGGCCCTTCCGGAGCAGAGCTAGGGAGGGGCGGACCCATAGCAGCCTAAATGAGGCACCTGGGGGCAGGATACCCCTGCTGGCCCCCCTGCTCTGGTGGAAGTACCTGGTGGGGGCGGGGCAGTAAGGATGGCGAGACCGCTTTGGAGGCGTCCCTTCCTAATGTAGACCTTTGCTAGCTATGGGTGCTCCTCCTGTTTCTACCCTGCCATAGGTGCTCACCAGCTCCCTTCCCCCCATCCCGCCCCAGGTGCTCAACAGGGGGACCCCCTCTCCCAGTTTATCTTCAGGAAGGCCGGGGAGATGCTGGGCAGACACGTGGTGGCGGTGTTGCCTGAGATCGACCCGGTGAGTCGAGGTGGGAACCGAAACCTGGATGCTGCTGGGCCAGATTCGGCTCTTTCCCATTAGGGACGAGACTGTCCCATCAGACTCTGTAAAGGGGGCACAATTTTAAATGAACTTAGGGTGTGAGAAGAACTCTGTATAAAGTCTCTAACACATAAAAGCTCTCGGGTCTAGTGCCTCGCCTGTGTGGCTGGCCCGCAGCCTGTATTTGTATATAGTAAGTTGCTTTAACACGGTGCATGTTTCCGTCCATTTCCCTCCCTTCTCTTTCCTGCCTCTGCATTATTGCCTCACCCTTTCTCTTTTCCATTCTCTCTCTCGGCTTTTTGAATCTCCCTGTTTTCTTCCCTTTTCAACCCTTTTCTTCAGTCCACCTTGACTAGAGGGAGAGTAACAGGGAGCGGGTGGGCTGGTCTTAAGAGACCTGCTTCAGCGCTGGAGAGGTTTGGTCGCCCCCAATGTCCGTTTCTGCTCTCCGCCAGGTCTTGTTCCAGGGGGAGATGGGCCTCCCCATCCTGTGCGTGGGCTCTGTGTGGAAGAGCTGGGAGCTGCTGAAGAGAGGTGAGCCTGGGGTGGGTGGTGGACGGGAGGGGGGTGGGGGGTACCCAGGAAAGCTGCCTGCCCCGGAGGACACTTGAGACCTGGGACCTGAGGCCTGGACACGCCACAGCCCTCTGCCTGCAGTTTGCCAGGGAGCCCTTTTATGGTGTCTCACCCAGCTTCCTTGAACTCTTAATAGATGTTCTTTTTAAAGGATTTATTAAATACGCACCACTTCCTAAAATTAGAGACAGAGCTCCCTTGAGATCAGAGCTTCTGACCAGCATGTGGTGACCTCTGTAGTCAACACAGTTGCAGGCAGAAGGGAGAAGAGGGGCCTTCTTCACCTTCGCAGCGTTGGTTCAGGTAGCTGTGTGGTTTGCATTAGACATTCTGAAGCAGTTGGGAGGACCCCCTTGCTTCCTTGGAGTTCCCAGCATTGGGTGCCTACTGGCTGCAGGCTCCAGTACCCCACGGCCCTTACTGGGCTCCTGTCCCCTGGTGCCCTGCCTGTTAGGGCTTTGGCACGGGGGCCCCTCGGGGACCCACACGGGAAAGCCTCAGGGCCTGGGCTTCTCCTTTCCCTCCGTGTCTTTGTCCCACCTTCTCCTGGTCTCGACCACGGGGTGCTGGTCTACCCTCACCTCCGCCCTCTGCCCTCTTACCCTTCAGGTTTCCTTCTGGCGCTGACCCAGGGCCGAGAGATCCAGGCCCAGAACTCCTTCTCCAGCTTCACCCTGCTGAAGCTGCGATACTCCTCTGCCCTAGGTGGGGCCAGCCTCGGGGCCAGGCACGTCGGGCACCTCCTCCCCATGGACTACGCTGCCAACGTCGTTGCCTTCTACTCCCACACCTTCTACTAGGGGGCTGGCCTGGGCTCCACCCCGCTGGGCCCCGTGGACATTGGGTGCTGGAAAGGAGGCTTTTTTTTTTTTTCCTTTTTTTTTTTTTAAACACATATAAAAGAAAATAAATGCACTTTATCCACTCCCCAGTTAGATTGTGTTGTCAAGCACACTTGCTGTGTACATCCTTAGTGCATCTGCCAGCAGGTATCCCAGAGAGCTCAGGAGTGGTTTTAGTGCAGAATTTATAGCCCTGTGCCCCGGTGCTTGGCGTGTGGTTTGCAATCCGCTTGCCATACCGTTGGCCAGATACTTCATGTGTGCCATCCCTCCCCATCACCCCCCAACCTTAGCATACTTCTGTGCTGTGCTGCTGCTAGTCAACTGTGACCTCAGTTTCTCCTGTCCAAGTGAGTAATGATTCCTATCCAGTCGTTTTTCCCGGAACTGAGTGTTCTCTGTGGAGAGCACCACTAGGAGTAACTTTAGACACTTCACACTCTCCTGGATAGTCCCGGCGGGATTTCGGAGAGGGTACCATTCTGGTCTGGGAGAATTCCCTCACTGGATTTGGTACTCATAGGTAAGTGGCACATGTTGCAGTTTTTCCCCTATGAAAGAGTTCTTTTAAAGATTTTTATTTATTTATTTGACAGAGAGAGACACAGCGAGAGAGGGAACACAAGCAAGGGGAGTGGGAGAGGGAGAAGCAGGCTTCCTGCTGAGCAGGGAGCCCGATGTGGGGCTCGATCCCAGGACCCTGGGATCATGACCTGAGCTGAAGGCAGACGCTTAACGACTGAGCCACCCAGGCGCCCCTCCCTATGAAAGAGTTCTTGAGAGGTTAGGAAGATGGCGGAGATGTAAGAAGGCCCATTAGACACAACGAGGTGGCCTGTTTATTCCTTGTGACTTCCAGCCTGGCTCTCGTTATAATACGACATCTTGCATTTGTTGTGTGACACGAATGATGAACATTGGTGAAGAGCAAACGTGATTCCCGTCCTCTGGATACTGTTAGTTTAATTAGTAAAGACAAGCCCCAAGCTTCCCGTTGTGCAGCACATGGTGCTTGGTGAACTGAAGACAGAATCTTGAGCCACAGCGGCTGCCTCTCCAGGTGTTCAGAGCGTAAGGTGTTTGAAGGCATGGAACGTGTGCACCAGTTAGTCTAGATATTGTTTCCAACTAAGATCTTTGTCTTCCTCCTCCATCAGGTTTCTGATTCAGTAGGTCAAGGAAGAGGTGGAAATGTTCATTTCTACCAAATGTCTTGGGGGAGTTGGGCTGCAGAGGTCCAGGATCTGCACTGGAGGGAGCCCTACCCTCGAGCTTTTGGGTGCTGATTAAGCCCTTGAAGAGGTCTTAGATACTTGTTTCTCAAGTCAAGTGACCCTTCTTGTGTCAGAGTGGCGGTGGCTCTCCTCCCATCGGCCCTAGTCCAACACAACAAGCCGGGGTTTTGAGCAGTAAGAACTCAAGCCAAGTCCCTTCTGAGGAGATGGCCAGCCGTCTTCACATCTCCTGTGGTCCAAACTACTAGGGGCCAGCTCTCAGCAAGTCCCATACATCTTCTGGTAAAAAGCTTGCAAAGAGGAGAACACAGAGGAGGGGTCTTTGCTATATCTCACAGTCCTAAGAACACTTACTAATGTGCAGGGAGCTTTGGAGAAGGTGTTTTGTTTTAGGATTTATTTATTTTAGAGAGTGCATGAGCAAGAGGGGCGGAGGGAGAGAGAGAATCTCAAGCAGACTTCATGTTGAGTGCAGACCCCAATGTGGGGCTTGATCTCATGACCCTGAGATCATGTGAGCCAAAAAAGGAGTTGGGCACCTAACCAACTGCACCACCCAGGCACCCCTGGAGAAGTTTTTTGCATGATCTTGGGACCAGGAACAAACAGTATTTTGGATTTAGAATCTAAAATCTCATTGGCGGAGAGTTTATAAATAGAACATAAACATAAAGAGTTTATACTTTAAGAATATGGCCATCTCTCTTCCCTACCATTGTCTAGGCTTTACTATTCCAGTGGGAAAGCTGAGCAAGGAGCATATCTTGATTTTTTTAGTCCTAGTACATAAGTATTGAATACATGTGAGTTGGGAAAAAAAAAAAGGCAATGGGGTGCCAGGGTGGCTCAGTTGGTGAGACTCCAACTTGTGATTTTGGTTCGGGTCATGATCTCAGGATTATGGGATTGAGTCTCGCATCTGGGGCCCTCGCTCAGCTGGATGTCTGCTTGCGATTCTCTCTCTCCCTTTCCCTCTGCCCTTCCAACTTGAGCACACACTCTTTCATAAATAAATCTTTAAAAAAAATAAAGTGTGCAAGATCTGACGTGTTCCTAGTTCCTTTTAGCCAGAGATGTGATGAAGTGGCTTACTTTCCAGTTAGTAAGGCTCTGTTACCAGAGGTTGCGGTGCAGGAAGTCGTAAGTCATTTTTGATGAGTTTCTCCCCCCCCCCTTTTTTTTTCCCCCTTTCATTTAAACTTCCTGAATGACAGGAGCAATTAATGGGATTCCATCCTATCAAGGCATCGGAGATGAGCCTGTAACAGCCTTGTGAGAGGCAAGAGCTCAGAACAGGAACTGGACTCAAATGAAGCCGATGCTGCTTTAACCCACCTGTGTGATTTCATGACCAGCACAGCCTCCTCATCTGTCGTGTCCGTTCAGCAAACACTGTCTTACGGCTGTGAGGGTGCTCTGAGGATTAAAAATGATTACTTTATGCCAACTGAGAAGTTGGCAAAAAATTATGGAACTGCATGTTTATAATACCTGCCTTTCTGTAATCTACTTCAGGTAAGGTTAAGGAAATGTTTTAAGTGAATGAATATGACACTCACATCTTCAAGGATGTGAAAAGTCCAGGCCTTGTGTATACACATAACTAGAGTATCCCAGAAAGCTCTCCACAGGCAAGTCTGCTCAGCTCTTTCCCCTTGGTTTTAGGAAGGCAGCAAAGAGATAATAGCACTCAGAGTAAAACCCATGGGCCATGGTCTGTTCCCATGATCTTCTTGCCACGTGTCAAAACCCCTTGGAGAATCCCTGGGAGGTTGAAGCTAGGTGTAAGCCGAATAAATATGAATTACCAAACATCCCCCACAACAGAATGGACGATGTCCGCTTGTTAACCCAGTAGCCCGGGTACCTAGAACGTACCTAGAGCCCGTGCTTGGTACCTAGAAGGCTCTCAAACCAGTGCAGTAGTTGAAAGGCAGATCCAGAACCTTTCCTTGTTTTCTAGATTGAAGTCAGTTTTCCCCTGAGGCCGGAAGACAACAGCTACCCAATTTCCTTCCAAGTTCAAGGATTTCCTGTTACCACCTTTGTTCAAAGCTATACACATGACTGTGCGCATTACTGCCGCTATGTATCCAGCACCTTCCCTGTGCCAGGCAGTATTCTGAAATTAAATTCAGTCTAATTTTCACAGCAGTCCTAGGAGGGAGGTGTGGCGTCTTTATCGATAAACTGAGGTGCAGGCTGAAGGCACTAAGAAAGTGCTACAGGTGGGATTCACTCAGGCCTGCGGCTTCCACACCAATGCTTTTACTACTTTGTAACACTATTTAGAATGGAAAATGATGCAGCTAAAACCATGATCCATCTTGAGACAGAAATTTCTCAGGAGGGTGCCTAGGTGGCCCAGTCTCTTGGGTTTCAGCTTAGGTCACAATCTCCGGGTTATGAGATCAAGCCCTGTATCAGGCTCCGCACTCAGCAAGGAGTCTGCTTGAGCTTCTTGCTCCCTCTCCCTCTGCCCTCTCCGCCCCCACCTCAAAAAGATCTTTAAAAAAACCCAAAAAACTCTCACAAACATACACCACACACACATTCCCTGTATGATGCTATATAATCACCCAACCGTAGGAAAACAAGCTGCTGGCAAGTAAATGCATTTTATTCTCATTTTATTGAGACTTTTTTTTCCACAGCTGCCATTTGGTTTATATAGCAAAATTTTTAAAAAGTAACTTTCCCCCATTTTTGCTATTTTTATGAAAATCATTTTGATTTTAAAGCCCTGCCCCTCCCCAAAACACATATTAATAACTACCACAGCATGTGTATTTAGAGGAGAAAAAAGGAACAAAAACAGCTGTTAAACACTTGTGAAACAGGGATCAAAGTCGAAAGTCAGGACGGAGGCCCGCTGGAGGCGCGAAGCCGCGCCGGGCTCCCATCACACTCTGCCATCCGCCTCGCGGGCTGGCAAGCCATGCGCAGGCCCTCGGGGGCTTCTCATCCCACAGGCTCCACTCCCTTTCTCCGCTCCGCCTCCTCCGCTGGCCCTCCTCTCCAAATCCGTCCAACAAAGGCAGCACGATCTTTAATACGTGTTCCACTTTGTAATGGAGACAATACTGTATCCGGGAAGTTTAGCGATTCCCCTCCATCCAGTTCTGGAGGATGAAATAGCCAACGGGGTACGGACGGCTTCACTTTTGTGTCCACTCAAAACAGACTCATTAAATTAGCAGATGCTTCAAAAGTCCTGATGTGTAGACAGCACAAGAGTTCCTTATAAAAAAGAAGTTGCAAAATTATAAAAACTTCTGCAGCAGTTTCGGCTCCTCGTGCGGAGCCGCTGATGACACAGCTGGTTCTGAAGTCGTTCCTGGGACACGCGCAGCCCAGGAGTCCCGTGTTCTGAGGGTTCTGTTTAGACCACAGGGGGCCGAAGTCCAAGTTTACAAGATTCCCTGCTGACAAAATGTGGCCTATCCATCAGTGGAATACTACTGAGTGCTCTAAAAGAATAAACTACCAACACAAGTTACAGATCATGGATGAAACGCAGAAATATGCTAAGGGGAAAAGTCAGCTACAAGAGACCACAGTTTGTGGGATTCCACTGACATGATGCCCAGAAAAGGCAAATTTGTAGAGACAGAAAGATAAGTGGTTGCCCAGAGCTGGGAGCAGGGATTATCACGTAAATGGACACAAAGGATCTCATGGTGTGGGGTGGAAAATGTCTAAAATTGAGTATGGTTATGGCCTCACCACTCAGGAAACTTACTAAAATGACTGAAATGTACACTTGAAATGGGTGAATTTTATATGTAAAATAGGCCTCAATAAAGTTGTTTAAAAAAAAAAAATCCCTGCTTCCCAAACCACACATCAAGCATTGAACATTTCTGAAGGCTCAATCAATAGGGAGGGATTATCACTCAGTGTCGAGTTACACAGTGAAAGCACTGTACTATGTTCTAGTAAATAGCTTAGAGTTTTTCGATGCCCACAGGACTGGGTCAATCTTCCCGTTCTTTCCACTCATTTCCCAAACTAATGCATTATTCCCCAGGAGAGGGGCTGGGGATAAACACAGTCTTCCCCAATAGGTGGCCATCCCCAAGTCTGGGTGCAATTTGTGAGGTGTCTGCTCTTTCCCATACCTAAACGTCACCTAAACCAAGAACCACTATTAACCTATGATGCTGGGACTCTTAGGAAAGATCACCTGTCCTCTCCGATCACAGCAGAGTCGATTCCTAGGCACCCAAGGTTTCTACGTAGGGTCTGCAGCAGTACTAACACGAGAGGATTCAGTCAATGGTTTCCTTCAGCTCCTTCGCACAATCTTCCTCTCTGACATCTAGAATTGCCAGAATATTGTAATGACCTCCTTACTCCCTAGCCTCCCCCCAAATCAAGACAAAACTGACAGTAGGACAATATGCAACTAAAAAAATCCTGCTTAGTATTTCACTAAAAACATTTTTTAAGCCATAGTTAGCGTTATAACCTTAATTAAAGAGATTCCAGCTGTTCTGACTTTGAACATGAAAGTCCTGCCTCTCCCTTACAATCTGTCTTGGTTTCACCACACGCGACCCCAAAAGTCCATGGCTGCAGTCAGAAACGCTCAGGGCCCCACAGCTGCAGGAGCTCAGGTCTGGGCTGTAGCTGTCAAGTTTTCCGCTGCGGTTCAAAGATCTGGAGAAGCTGAAAAGGCCTTTCCTTGACTTGGTTTTTTTTTTTCTCTTGAAGGGCAAGAGATAAAATAATTTTCATCTTGGAGTTTTAGAGTCCAACAATCACAAAACTCAGAAACCAGTCGCTGATAAACTCTACACGGGGCCCAGCCAGAACTAGCACTCACGGAAAACACACATTCGGTTGCTATACACGTTCTCAAACTTCCAGTTTGCCGACAGAACAAGTTGAAACAGAGTAGCGGCTCAACTTCAACGTCAAAATAACCACTTATAAACACCTGTCTCGCCCTTAAAGGGTCAAGGTGCCCGGTAGGCATGCACCCAGATTAGTTCCTATGATGAAAGGTTGGAGACAGGGGCCCCCAGCCTCTCCCCAGCGAAGGTCCAACAAGACCTCCACGCGTTTTCTAATGAGGAGTTGGCAAACTCTCTAGCTGAGCCTATGATCTGGGACACAACTGTGCTCCTGCCTCACAGCACACAAACGATGGAGAAAACAGCTGGGCTATGGAGAGAAACTGCAGTACAAGCCGACTCGCTAACAAAAGGGTTGTGCTGCTCGCTGCTTCCTGCTCCTGGAGCCAGCAGACTCTTGGGTCTGAATGGGACTGGAAAGCCCAGCCCTCAGGTTCTGCTGCTCATCTGGCAGGAAGCTCTCTTACTCCAGACCAAATCTGCCTTGTGAAACTGTGCTAGAGACTGACATCCAAAATGGAACCCCACGGCAGACAGACAAGCCCTTTTGCACTGCACCCAACATCTCAGCCGATCTTGGTCAGGAGAGCAAGCCTTCTTCAAGATGAAGAAACGGCTCCATCCGGATCCCTAAAGGACTTTCCAGACTCGAAGCCACACTAGAATCCATTGTATCTTTCTGACGGAGACGCCCACACTCTAGAAAACGGCTCTTTCTGCAGTCTCAATATATTCCCCAAGGCCTTCAGGACTGAGCTTGGACAAGCTAACCGAGGGAGGAAACGGAGCCCCGGGACAGACAGACCTCTCAATTCCTGCACTTCCAAGGCTCTCTCCCTATTAGAGGCAACGACCGCAGTTGAAAGCTGAAGCTGCAGGGCGCCTGGGTGTCTCAGTAGGTTAAGTGTCTGCCTTCAGCTCAGGTCATGATCCCAGGGTCCTGGGATTGAGCCCCGCATTGGGCTCCCTGCTTGGTGGGAAGCCTGCTTCTCCCTCTCCCACTCTCCTTGCTTGTGTTCCCTCTCTCGCTGTGTCTCTCTCTGTCAAATAAATAAAAAAGTCTTTAAGAAAGGTGAAGCTGCAATAAAGAAGTTTCTTTATTCATACCCCTCCCTGGAAACAAGTTAAATGTTCCATTCTCTTGAGGTAGAGGCTTTGGGAATTAATGTGCACACCTGGCAATACAAGCTCCTTAAGCTACTGTCCTCTGCCATGTGTCCTAACGGGGAAGGCCGTTTTTTAAACGACGCCATCCTACAGACTCATATGAGAAAAAGATGTGGGTTCATATTTTAAATCTGACATTAGCCTGTGGCTGTTCAAAAAGTCAACAAGGGAGCACCTAAGAAAAGGGAGAAAATTCCTAAGCTTTCTAGACACCGGTCCTTTTCTTCCAACCTCTGTCCCATATCCACATACTGAATTTACGCAGACTTAATTTCATTACGTGGTCTTTTCCTGATGGCCATCACACAACACAGCAGCAGTCACACAGAAGCCGCTGTCCCCCTCAGGCCTCTGCAAGTCCTAGGAGAACGGCCACGACTACACATGGTCTCCTTTAGACCTGACTCTGCCACCTACATTCTTATCACACAAAGGCAGCTTCTGGTGCCCAGTTTAATCCCTTATGAGTATCAACAAAAAACCCCCTGTGATTTACAGTCAGGAAAAACAAAAGGAACATACCCAAAGAGCCCAGCCTAGAAAACTTGTAAAGCTGGGTATGTGGGAACAGCAAAATTTTGTAATTACTGAAACTGTCCCGGTGGGTCACATGGTCACATGGGTTAAGCAGGACTCACTCTCCCAGGTTTTTGTCGAGTTCTTTTGCATATATCTCTAAGGTGGGGAGAAGAATCCAAATTATAAACTGACCTCCTTGCTGGTGTCCTGAAAAATACGTTTACTTGGGAAAAATTAGTGGGAATAATTTACTAAGGGAAGATACCAGGAGGACCAAGTCTTCATGGGGCTGGCCAAAAATTGCCAAAATACTCTTACGAAACAATTAACAGGATTTAAGGTTGACTACTCCAGACTGAAGCTGATGGCCAGCACGGCGTGCCTCTCCTTCCCCTTTGGTAACAATATCTTTTCTCAAAAACAGAGTAGGGTTGGGATGGAAAGGAGACAGGGGACTAGATGCCATGAGGGATACAGTGACAAACCCACCCTAGAGCTCTTTGACCTTACAAATAATGAATAATGAGTTTGATGGTGGCTGTCAGCAGAGACTTAAGAACAGGCCAGCAGTGACTGAGTGACCCAAATGGCAATCACTGTCATAGCCCACCCCTGCTGGTTTGCAACCTTCATGACCCATCAGAAGAGTTACCATAAACCAGCCCTTGGAGTCTGGGTTTTCTTGAATGGGGTTCCAGGCAAGGAGATGCGGGCTTGGCAGGCCATGGTAATCTGCATCATCACAGGAAAGGCCTGGGGGTCAGGGAAGCTGGGCTGCGAGCCCTAATTTGCAACACCTCCTTCTTCCACTCGTCCCTCTTCTCATCCAGCTTAGCAGACTCAGTGAGTAATTCTCCAGGTGTTCATTGCCCTCGGTAAGTGTTCAGCAGGGTGAGAAGGGCATTCTTAAACACCCAGATTTTCTTGGTCAGCTTATTTTGTTTAAACACACACAGCAGAACATTCCTGATGAAGGGAAAAAAAGACTGCAATTTCCTTAACTCAAAAAGCTAATAATAATAATAATAATAATAATAATAATAATGATGACAGGAAACTGCTCCAAACCAGTCAGTAGAACAAAAGAGAAATACTCAGAGACTCAAAGGCTTGTAGAGTAAGACTGAGCACATTAGTTACTCCAGTCACAGTGTCAAGTTAAACCACTATCCCCCTTCCCCGCTGTGCGCCCCTCGCCCGCCCCACCCCCTTCTTCAGCTCCGCCTCTTTGAGCAGCACTATTCCCAGGTATGGGGACATACAAGTTCTCCTCAAAGCTTTCTGTCAACTCAGTACTTCACTCCTGGAATAAATTCCTTGGCATCCGGGTTCAGATTACTTTTGCTCTGCAATAAGAATCAAGAGATAATAAATTCCACTTTAGAAGTTGTTTTCTCCCTGCTTCCATTATTACCTGAGGGAATGGCCACCAAGAGGGAAAAAAGCTCCGGCTGCTATTGCCGGGCTGCTCTCAATGGCTCCTGACGTACTAAGCCTTGACCAACCTCATTTTCTCCTTCCTGCTTTAGACTCCTGTTCGCCTCATGATGCTTTCATTAGAGGCCTGCAAGTCTGACTCCAAAAATAATTTTTCAATTCACTGAGTACCTTAACTCGATGAAAATCCGAGTATTCCACCACAGCAGTCTGGTGACCACGATCCCTTTATTTCCACCTCGCTGTATTCTCTTTGGTTATCTACCCTCTTGTGAACGTCCGAAACCTGAGCAAACCGCAGGGCACAGTCATCTGGAACGTGAGTTCTGTGAGAACTAAGTCACTCACAGAGGTCTGACTTTGAGTAAACACGAAAGGCTGGAAATTGGTTTATCCAGTCTTCTAATTTTAAGTGGAAGATGGCCTCTTAGGAGACTATTCCTTCCAAAACCGTGCCATTCAAAACTATAAATACAGATGTGAGGAGCAGTAAGAGGAAAGAATAACAGCAAGTGATCTATTTGAAACCAGACCTCTTCTGTGTTCAAATTCTTATCCTTGATCCCAATTCTACTTTGAAAGGCCCACTGGGGGAAATGAAAGCTGGCGATGCTGCCCCAATGATATTTTCACGATGCTGTGTGTGGTGCAAGGCGTCTTCCACACACCCTCTATCAGAGCCCATGGGATGATGTGTGAAGAAACAGGGGCCAGAGACTTGCCCGAGGTGGGAGGGCCAGAAAGGAAGTCTGTCACTCCAAATCCCATATTCTTTTCACTATGTCTCATGTGCAACTACGTACGGCTCTTACCAAAATATCTTCAGAATCATGACCATCGCCGACGGCCAGTCCGTTTAACTGCTGCTGTAACTGTCCCATGGCCTGAGGCAGGTCCCGGGAGGGAATGAACCAGTCTTGGTCTTCTTCATCCAGCATCTCCTGGAAGCAGCGGTCTAAGAAGTCTTGCTCCTGCAGTTCCTCCTCCACCTAGCAAGCAAAGGTGAGGAGCTCACGTTTACCGTCCCGGTGTGACTCGCCCCTTCCGGTTTCCTACCTCTGTCTTTCAGAGGTTATTAGTCTGCGGTTAAGAACGGTGTCGTCTACTAAGGATTAAGATGCTTCAAATGACTGGCTAGAGAAAATACAAGTTTTAGGTTTTTCAACCAAATTCCATCCACAATAAGACTAAGGAAACAGTCAGAAGAGCAGGAAGTCCGGGCCTTCACATCTCTTCCAACGTCTCTATGTGACACAGACACGTTCCATCCAGATGGCACTTACAGAAAATCATTTTAAAGCCTGAGATTCTTTTCTCAATCTTGTTAAGAAGCCACGCTTCTTACATTTCTCATTTTGCAAGTATGAAAAAGGAACAGGAATTACATAACTAGACCACTACCTGGATAGTGGAGATTAAATCAAAATCAACTCTCAGCTTCTGGCCCTCTTTTCTGGTAATGAGGCCCCTAAAGGAGAAAAATACTTTCAGAACCTTAGAAAAATAGAAAGAACACTTTTTGGCAAACCAACAGAAAATGATGTCATCAACATAGGTATCCTTCCAAAACAAAGAAAAATATGAATATTTAAACGACTCTGTATTTCTTAAAGATTGCCCTAAACTAAAGCACTGTGTATCTAGGATATTTTACACCTCTTTGCAGACATCATTAATTCTTTGTAAAGAGAACGGTCCAGTCTGCACATTAAGTGTGGTTTTAACGGGCCCTGGCCTTCACATCTGGCCATCCCTTTCCTGCCGGCTAGTGGTGGACAGATTCACAGCTCACTAGCACCACCACCACAGAGGGGAAGTCAAGCAAAAATAGTCACCCAGGGGCACTTGGGTGGCTCAGTCATTAAGAGTCTGCCTTCGGCTCAGGTCATGATCCCAAAGTCCTGGGATGGAGCCCCGCATTGGGCTCCCTGCTCGTCGGGAAGCCTGCTTCTCCCTCTCCCTCTGCCCCTGCTTGTATTCCCTCTCTCACTGTGTCTCTCTCTGTCAAATAAATAAATAAAATCTAAAATAATAATAATAATAATAATAATCACCCATACTAGCCCCTACACTTATTCACGAATTCAAAAGTCACCAGTGGCACAAGACGTAAAAATAGTCTTCAACATTACAATTAGACACACTGATCTCAAATAAATTAGATAGTTACGAAGTACTTAAAGTAACAACCACCATAAAATATTTCCAAGCCATCAGATTTAACATGACTGCTCAAGATCTGCCTTGCCTCTACCCAAGAGCATGACAGTGGGCTCCTCCTTATTAAATCTACCCTGATTCACAGGTACAACCCACAGAAATGGTTACCCGGGTGCAGGGATGGGACTGCAAGCATGATCTACGTGCTAGTCACACAAATCATGACACAGTGAGCTGACAGGGTGGGGGGAAACTGCTGGCCGCCCCGCTAAACTTGTTTCCTTGTTCCCAGAGCATGAGGCTGTTCAGTTAAAACCACATTTCCTGGGCGCCTGGGTGGCTCAGTGGGTTAAAGCCTCTGCCTTCGGCTCAGGTCATGATCTCAGGGTCCTGGGATCGAGCCCCGCATTGGGCTCTCTGCTCAGCAGGGAGCCTGCTTCCCTCCCACCCCCGCCTGCCTCTCTGCCTACTTGTGATCTCTCTCTCTCTCTGTCAAATAAATAAATAAAATCTTTTAAAAAACCCCAAAAAACCGCATTTCTTGTCTCCTTTGCTGGCCATGGAACTATTCATCATGTAATGTCTTCCCGAAGGGTTGTGAACAGTTTGGCATCACTTGGGTAAAAGGAGATCCCTTCCTTGGCCTTTAGCTCTCCCCTTTCCCAGTGGCTAGACTTCCAGTTATCCTCCAGTTACTCAGCTGATCAACGCCCTGGCTGGGGCAAGGCAACACCGTCCGAGAACCACGCGGTTGCTGAATCACTGTCTACCTGGAGGGCCTACCTTGGCCTATTAATGTCACGGAGATGCAAGACTGTGGATTACTGCTGAGTCTTTGTTCAGACAGTCTAGCCTTTCCCCACCTAACACACTTGTCCATCTCGGACGTATATTCTGCCAGTCCCTGCGTTCCCACGTGGGGAGCATGGCAGGCTGGCCTGTCTGCACGTAGCGGCTGTTCCCCAGAAGTCTATGCCACATCGCCATGGCATGAGATCCTCTTGCAACAATGTGGTGGAAAAGGATCAGTATCTTCCTCCAAAGTACCATACTCTGGTGTCTTACCAGCTGAAGAGGCTTCGGGGCCAGCCCAGATCAGGCCTCCATGTATTCTTAAACTATTCTCAAGCCGACAAACCCATTTCTTTTGTTACAGACGGATGGTAAAATATAGCTGTTGAGTTACATGCATCTTAGCCTTCCACTTCTTTCTTTACCTGTCTGTTGAAATCTTCTTCATTCTCCATCCACATGTACTCTGCAAATGGGTTTTCCTTCTCATCGTGCCCATTTAATCCCTGATCCTCTTTGGATTTTACATTAGGTGATGTATTTGCTACACTGGATCCATTCATTATGACAGAACCTAAACAGAAGCAAAAGAAAGGATCAAGGAAATGAAAACCTGGATCATCCAGATTCTTCCAGAAGCTTCTGAAGTTCTAAGTCGAAGTTATAACTATAGATGAACAGAAACTATTAATCTGTAATTCTTAGAAAACTAACCATACTCTGCAGTTGCCAACTATACAGATGTAGAATTCTTTTTCTTTTTTTTAAAGCTTTTCTTGGGCAGTGAAGCCTATTCTTTTTTTTTTTTTTTTAAGATTTTATTTATTTATTTGTCAGAGAGAGAGAGAGAGAGAGAGAGGACAAACAGGCAGAGTGGCAGGCAGAGGCAGAGGGAGAAGCAGGCTCCCTGCTGAGCAAGGAACCCGATGTGGGACTCGATCCCAGGACCCTGGGACCATGACCCGAGCTGAAGGCAGCCGCTTAACCAACTGAGCCACCCAGGCGTCCCCAGATGTAGAATTCTTAAAGAGTTAAAAGGAAAAAAATGTCTAGGGGCACCTGGGTGGCTCAGTCGTTAAGTGTCTGCCTTTGCCTCGGGTCATGATCCCTGGGTCCTGGGATCGAGCGCCACATCAGGCTCCTCGCTCGGCGGGAAGCCTGCTTCTCTCTCTCCCACTCCCCCGATTGTGTTCTCTCTCTCGCTGTGTCTCTCAACGTCAAATAAATAAATACAATCTTTAAAAAAAATGTCTAGTCTCAGTTAGCCTTTCTAGGCAAGTGGGAGGCAGGGATCTTTTCAAGTCCATTTTTTGCAGGTTCTAGAACCTAATCAAGGTCACACGGCCTCCTTAATGGCAAGGAATAGGTAGAGGAAATGCATTCTTAATGAATGCTGTGAGCGACTGCCCCCTATTCTGATTCTTAAGCTGTTTTTCTATAAAACATATTTCAAAAAATAATACATGCTCATTGTATTGATAAACAAAAAGGTGAAAATTAAGGTTACCAGAGTTAACCAACTACCCAGAGTTAAAAACTATTAACAATGTAGTGTATATAACCTTTCTGACTTCCCCTATGTGTATGCAGACACATGGACACACACACACATCCCCCAAGCATCCTTCTTAGAGTAACAGCATGATGCTCTATCATTTGCCTTTTCTCATTTCTGTGTTAATACCACCATACTGTCTTTTGGGGTATTTCCAATGTTTCCATGTTATAAAGAGTAGATGAACTTCTTGTGTTCATCTTTTTCAATGTTTTCCTTAGGATAACTCCTAGAAACTGAACCGCTATATTGGAAACTATGTTTGCTTTTTTAAAGGCTCTTGATTTATTGCCACACTGCCATGAGAATTTAAATTCCCATCAGTAGGATATCAGTGCCTGTTCCTCTGCACTGAGTATTATTATCTTTTAAACCACTGCCAATCTCCTAAGAGAAAAATTGTCATTTATTGTTTACATTTCCATTTCTGTGATTTTTACTGAGACTGAATATTTTGAGATATACTACCGGTCATTTGAGTTCTTATCTTGTCATTTTTCTGCTCAAGTATTTTGACCATTTTTCTATCAGGGTACATATCTTTTCTTTATCTGCTATAAGGACTTTTATTATATTTATCATAATTTTTATTTTTCATAAAAGAATTTACAAATTAAAAATACTATATTTGTTTTGCTTAATTTTTTTTCAAGATTTTATTTATTTGACAGAGAGAGAGAGAGATCACAAGTAGGCAGAGAGGCAGGCAGAGAGAGAGGGGGAAGCAGGCTTCCCGCTGAGCAGAGAGCCCGATGCGGGGCTCAATCCCAGGACCCTGGGATCATGACCTGAGCCAAAGGCAGAGGCTTTAACCTACTGAGCCACCCAGGCGCCCCTTGCTTAATTTTTTTGGTGGCAGTTTTTGCTGGCCTTAATTTCTGTCTACATCTTGTGTGAATGTCTGTCTATGGCTTTTTAAAGTACGTACATACATACTTTTTAAATTGCTTACACTTGGCTTCCAAATTCACACTGATGTGTTTGCTATCATCTGGAATATGTCTTTTTTGTGTTCTTTATTTAAATCTTAACCATTCTTCAAAAATCATTGTAGTCTTTTTTTTTTTTTATTTATTTGACAGAGAGAGATCACAAGTAGGCAGAGAGGCAGGCAAAGAGAGAGGGGGGAAGCAGGCTCTCTGCTAAGCAGAGAGCTCGATGCAGGGCTTGATCCCAGGACCCTGGGATCATGACCTGAGCCGAAGGCAGAGACTTAACCCACTGAGCCACCCAGGCGCCCCAAAAATCACTGTAGTCTTTACTCACTGATTCCCTCCTCTATGTTCCTGTTCCTGTGAGCTCGGCATTCGTACTATTTAACTACTCTGTTTCATATGCATAAATTTTCTCTTTCCACTTAGATTCTCAACTTGTGAAAAGCAAGATGGAAGTTTATAATCTCAAACACAATTCCATCTCCTCCCCATCCTTCTTGGGGCATCTTTAAGTTTTCTTTAACAATTTTTTTCCTCACTCATTTCCATCTTGGCAACATTCATGAAAGTCTCTCTGCTTCTGGGCACACTAAAAAATTATTGCTTATTCCCCTTTAAAGTTCTTGCAATTTTATAACCTGTTATAAACATTAGAAAATCTAATCTTAAAAGACAAGGTAGAATTGTGATGAGTAAAGAATCAGATGAAAAACCAACTGATCGATATTTCAACATTTATAACAGAACCCATTTAATTCACTACTGGTTTAGATAGGGCACCAGGAACTTCATTTATGACAGAATCCATTTAATTCACTACTGGTTTAGATAGGGCACCTAGTATAAAACATATTGGTTTAACACATTTTAAATAGAGACAAAAGAAATCAATGATTATTCCAAATACTGCTATATAATAATAATTCTATAAGCCGAAAGAAAGTAGGAAACCAGTTCCTTAATTTTACCACCTCCATTTGCAACATAACAATGACAGAAGCAGAGTCTGCTCTAAATGCCAGGGCAACTGCATGACTAAGTAGGGTATCCCTAAGCGCAGCGACTCTTAAAGGACCTGACCCTTGCTGGGTAGCAGGTTAAACAGTATTTTATCTCCAAAGACTCATTTGGCAGTTGGTTACAACCAGCACGGTGATTTCTCCCTATCAGTATGGAAATCACCCAGAGAGAACCAGTATTCAGTTTTCTAAAATATCTGCCTTTGCCTAAGAAATAAATCCTAAGTGCACATGACCAGAAGGAAAAGAGAAGGCAGACAAACAAAGAATAGAATAAGCCATCTAATTCCAGAGTGAGGTGGAGCGCAGAAAGAAAGCCACAGGATGCTGTCGTTCATGAGAAAGAGAACGGAAATGTACCATAATCCCAACGTGGGGATGTTACCCAATTTAATGCAAACACTTTGGAGAAGTTGAAAACACTGAGATACGGGACTGTTAATACTAGGAAAGTGGTTCTCAGCAGGCTATAAACAGTGTTGATTTGCAGTTTATACCATTCTACCCGTGTTTTCCACACAATTGGAAAGCTTAGGTTTCCCTAAATAGAAGCAATCCAACAACTTAATTTGTATAATGTTTAACAATTTATTTTTTTTTAAGATTTCATTGTTTGTCAAAGACAGAGAGAGAGTTGAGCACAAGCAGGGGGAGTGGCAAGCAGAGGGAGAAGCAGGTTTCTTGCTGAGCAAGGAGCCCGATGTCAGACTCGATCCCAGGACCTGGGAGCATGACCTGAGCAGAAGGCAGACGCTTAACTCACTGAGCCACCCAGGTGTCCCTAGTGTTTAACAATTTATAAAATACTTTCTCGTATCTATGCTCTGACTTCAGGTACATAATCTGTCCAACTTCATTCTAAACAAAACAAAACAAAAACATCAAGCTAGTGCTATATGTAAGACCAAAGAAGGTACCAGATTCAAGGGTTAAGCAACTTGAGTTGCTGGGTTAGCTCAAGAATAACACTGGTTTTTGGGCCTACTGGGTGACAATGCACTGGTGCTTAATGTGTCCCTAGACTTTAGTAGTGGAGTGGGAATGGGGAGATTTTGCTGGATACTGGTAACTCCTAAGTAAGGCATTTGGGGAATGCCGACCAACTCAGGGAAGACACCAGGTAAGACAGGACCACTGCCCATAACTTCCCTGACTTTCCTGCCTCCAGAGTTTCATGTAACATTCTTTTCCTGTTCCCAGCTCCTCTCTAGGTTCACCATCCACTATACTTGCCCTCTAAGTACCCAATATTTTCCTAACTATCCTATTTTGACCGTTGATATTCATTATTTCACTTGGTCTTCACCCACATCAAAGTATATTATGTGTCATCCTAGTGTAGCGGGGACAAAGAAAATACCCCCAAAGCTTCCAGAGGTGGGAAAATGCTTGGGTACATAAGTAGGTTCACAAATCAGAATGGCTGCCATGTTGTCAGCTATGTTATGGAGAGGCCCATGTGACAAGGAATTGAATCCTGTTAACAACCATGTGAGTGAGCTTAGTTCATCTTTCCCCAGTCAAGGCGTCACATGAGACAGCCGACCCAAGTGACAACTTGACTGTAACTTCATAAGAGACTCTGAGGTAGAAGCATACCCAGCTAAGCTGCTCCCAGATTCCTGACCCACAGAAACTGTGAGATAATAAATGTTTGCTGTTTTAACCTGCTAAGCTTTGCAGTAAGTTGTCACATGGCAATAGATAATACACGTATTCGATAAACAATGACAACTAGTTCCACCATACAAACCATCAATCGTCACTCTTTCCTCTTACCTCTCTAGGGAACAAGTGTGCTCTTTGAAGTAGGTCACGGCTTGAGAAGTTCTTCAAGAATTAAACCTCAACAGTAGATGAAAGAGTTTATGGCTGGCCTGCCTCTATATTACATTATGAAATCTCAGAACTATTTGAAATTTATTCCCCCTCTACCTCAGTTTCTCTCTTACATGGCAAACATCCTGAAAATGGAAAATAAAAGTTGTCATTTTGGATTAAGATGGGAAAGCATGTAGCTGGCACAGAGTCAAAACAGGGGTGCTAAGGCCTGCTAGGCATTTATTTGATTTAGCACTTTACCGTGATCAAGGGCTCCTGTCTAAAATATTGGGCTTGAAATAGGGGCCTCAGTTCCCAACTATAAAGAACTTCGGGACTTTTAATGTGCCTAGGACATTTCTACAACACATGCTTCATCAGTTTAACACTTTGAACAACCACAACTCTTAGATCCAATGTGCTCATACTTGAAACTAGCTATTCTTTGAAACTGAGATTTTTTCAGAAGCTATAAACCTGGATTGTGCCTATGATAACAGCTTGACTCTGAAAAATACTTGGGACTTTTGGCTGAATTATCTGGAAAAAGTCTATTGAGCAATTGCTATAAAAACTAGTCTCTACTATTCTGTTTCCTACAGTTTTGTGAACTTTGTTCAGTCTGGTTAATACCATTTTTAAATTAAATATTGTGAATAACAGTTTAAAATGTTATTTTAGTTTTGTTTTTTTTTAATGTTATTTTAGTTTAAATATGTGGCACTAGATTCAGGTTTGGTCCATTCTCAGTTATGTCTTAGCCACTCAGGTCATTAGATGCACTTATTCCTTAATATCAGGTACCTATTTACCCTAGACACTGTGCTTGACTGGTGCTTTGACAGCATATATAGTCCTTGCCCTGGTGGTATTTACAGTCTGTCGGGAAAGAGACAAGCCAATAATTAAGGATAATTATGATCCATGTTATAAAAGGCAAAGTATATCTAGAAAACGACAGGGACGGTGGGAGGGACCTAATCAAGTCTAAGAGTGGGGGGATGGTTAGGAAAGGTTTCCCTGAGCAAACAACACTTTCTTTGATACCTAAAGAATATAAGTTAGCTAGCAATAGGGTGAAGAGGGGGTATGGGCCAAGTGTAAGAACCCCAAGATGGGCCACTTTGGCATAAAGATTATTTTGAGATAAAAGCAGCTGAAACCCAGCAGATTCAGGAAAAGCTCTTTACCTCCCCCTCAATTGCCTAAATTTACATTGGAAAGAAGAGCCTGTACCAGGAAGAGAGCTACTAACAAAGATTCCTCTTTACCTAAGAAATTTTTCTGTATAACAGGGCAATCTTTGTTTCCAAAACATCTCCTGTGCTAAAGGTCTTCCTCCCCTTTGTATCCTCAGACTCCTACCCTCTCCTTAACTCAGGATGTCATATAAGCTTCAAGTCACCCAACTGTCTTTGGAGTTTCATGTCTGTGTGGATTCCCATACATATGAAACTAAATTTAATTTCACCTGTTAATCTGTCTCATGTGAATTTAATTCTTAGTCCAGCCAGAAGAATCTTGGACCAAGGAAAATTTCTTCCTTCCCAATGAGCAAAACACATGTGCATAGATTCAGAGGCAAGAAGGAACTCTCAGGAAATACAAGAAGGTAGGGATGCATACAGTTGGAGGGTCAAAGGAAAATAGAAAGGAAGAGAGATGAAGTTGCTGAGACAGATGGGCCCAGATCATGCAGGACATTAGAGGCTACATGAAAGATTTTAAATTTTATCCTAAAGCAATGAAAGCCTTCAAAAAAGGTGTCCAGCAGCACAGTGATATGGTTCAATTTATATTTTGAAATCACTCTGGCTGCCATATGGAAAATGGATAGGAGAGACTGACAGTGGATAATGGGAGCTAATGCACTAATCCAGATGCAAAAACGGTGACTGCTTAAGACTAGGTAATGGCAGTAAGAAGAGAGTAGGCAGATTCTGAAACTATTGTAGGTTGTTTTTGGTGATGGATGTGGGGAGATAGAGTGAGGGAAATATCAAGGATAAATTTGGCACAAGCAACCAGGTGGATGGTAATGTCATTCACCGAGCTAAGGAATTCTGTGGGAAGGGCAAACTTTTCTTGGGTGGTGATGAGGAGTGGGGGGTAAAAGGGGTGATGTGTTCTATTTTGGATACGTTAAATTTGTGAAGCCTCTGAAACACTCAAATGACTATGTTAAGTAAGTTATCTATATGCATCAAGAATAGTAAAGGTCTGGTTAAATAAAGAAATTTGGAGTGCTTGTTTATATAAATGGTAATAGAAATCATGGGGTTAGAAGATATTACCTAGAGAGAAAGGGCAAAGTGAAATGAGAAGAGGATCCAAGACCCAGATCTGATGCATATGTACATTTTCAAAAGTCAGTGAGAGGAGGAGGAGAATACAGAAAAAGAAAGTGAGAAGAAGCCATAGAGTTAAGAAGGAAACCAGAAGAAGAGTATGGGATCACAGGAATCAAGAGAAGATAGAACTCCATATAGTGAGTTGAATGGTAGCTCCCCAAAAGATATGTCCACATCCTAATCCCTAGAACCTGTGAGGCCACCTTATTTGAAAGAGGTTCTTTGTAGATGTGACTAAATAAAGAACACTGAGATAAGTAGATCATCCTGGATTATCCCAGTAGGCCCTTAATCCAATGACAAGTGTCCTTAAAGAAAAGGAGAGAAGAGAAGGAGGCAAAGGACCATGAAGGTTTAACACGTATACCTCTTGTAGATATGGGAGAGACCCAGGAAAACTCGGTAACTCACTAAAATGGCTAAAGGCATCACCTTAAATACCACCTCCAGCTAAAGACAAAAGAAAATGTTGGCGCTGGGAAGTCGGTTATGGAAGTTTACAAGAAAAGCACAGTAAACAAGGGTAAGGTTGTTATACAGATTTAAGTCTGCCTTAAGATTTAAGTCCATCCCTTCTCCATTAATAACAGTTCCTAGAGATTTAGAGTTATCCCCTTCTTCCTGGTACTGAGGGAGACTACAACAAATAGAGATTTCCCTTATAAAAGTAAATGTCTCTACTCAGTTTTCAGAGCTTCTTTTGGATCTGCAGTTTCTTAAAAATAAACAGCTTGAAATAACCAAGATGCCAAAGGGCTATCTTGGGGCAAATAAATTTGCTCCCTTTCATCCCCCAAGTATAAGTCTCCCTGCTTGGGCAGTTGATGGATAAACCTACCAAACTCCAACTTTCTGGGTTTCTTTTTGTTTCTTCTAATTTTTTTGCAGGGTTGTGAGTGCATGTGAGTGTGTGTATTTTATTTTAAAGATACATAAACAATACAAGAAATAGTTTCATAAAGCCTTTTAAATTCAGGTACAACATATTTTTGTATACCATGTTATACTTTGCACTAAAATAATTTCTTTGTTTCCTTGTTTGACAAAGCCTTCTTTTACTAAGTAAATAAACACATTAGCTTTTCTCCAACATTTGGTAGAAGATCCAGGTGTAAAGAAGAGGATGAGTAGTTTGGCTTCTTTGGGGAGTGAGGTGGAAAGAACATGTAGAATATGTACATGGTGATTTAAAAAACAGGTTCCAGGTCAACCTCTAATTAGAATGATTTCGTCCCTTCTATTTCCATTTCATTTGTTCTTGGAGAAGCTGCACGGGACTTTAACAAAAAATAAATAAGTAATCACCTTGCTAAGCTTTCCTATGCTGACCTCAATACATAAATGCTCCAATAGTTATCTTCCCTTTGATGCAAGAAAGGGCTTACAAATAGAATGTCAATGTGCTTGTTAAGCATTCAGAAAACTTAACTTACCTGCAATTAGAAGCTGACAAGATGCTTCCAAAAGCTTATTAGCATACTCAAATAGGATAAAGAATGCAGTCAGCAAGTATCCAGAAGGCATATTCTTATTCAGTAGTTCTCAATCTCTAGAGTACATTAGA
Organism: Potos flavus; assembly: GCA_028534135.1. Taxonomy (NCBI): domain Eukaryota; kingdom Metazoa; phylum Chordata; class Mammalia; order Carnivora; family Procyonidae; genus Potos; species Potos flavus. The sequence goes on along the minus strand of CM052885.1, from coordinate 45,044,881 downwards.
CTCAACTGGAAGCTTTTCCACATCCCACCTTTCAGACATTACAATTTGTTAGGCCCAAGCCAACGCCCAACATTTGTATTTTTGCTTGTTAACTGCCATAGGTTATTACAAGTATAGAAAGACTAAAGACTAAGAATAATTCTTCCCATAAAGTGGCAAATTCTATATGGAATAATCCAAATCCCAATTACCCTAATTCCTACATCAGCAGCTCCCAAATTAGTGAATGCTCTTTGCAAAAAACAAACGAAAAACCCAAAAACACAGGCAAGTAAATTCATTTCTCTGAGAAGACCTATTTAACTTTAACTACCAAGCATTTCCCTAATCAATTAATTGCCTTTATTATTCATTTATTACATTTTTAATCTAGCACCTAGTAACAACTCACAAACTTTTAGAAACAATGCCTCAAGGATGCCTGTGATATTATCCTATTGGAAATGTACAAAACAGATATAAAATGCACTCCATAAAGCATTTAAGCCCACTTCTAAGATAGAATCAACAGACTTGCCTACCTATTGCCTACATCAGTGGTAAGCTCTCTGGACCCCAGAGGTCTGCCCTCAAGTTCTACTTCCCCAGGTAAAGGCTATCAATGTTCTTCCTAGGAGAACATCAAATGGTGGTCATTACAGGGACCCTGACTTCTCCATATCCAGCTCCAGATGGATATATGCTATTAATAGGGGAAACAACGCGAACTGAAGTCTTTAGCAGAGCGCTAATCAAAAACATTATTATGGGCAAATTACATATGAAATACATGTAACTTTTCCCAATCACAAAATAAAGGCCTCTAAATGTCTTAGACTAATCTGATGACACTTTAACTTGTCTTTTAAATGCACAGTAATATCAGAAATGCCACTGTAGAAACCTGAATACAATCTCTGCCTACGGTCTCCCTGTACCTCCACCATTTCACATTTGATTAAACCTATAGTTTAGTGATTATTATTCATTTGTTTGGGGGCCAGTCTATTTATAACCTTAGAAGTTTCTTGAGGGTGAGAATCAAGTCTTTACAGCTTTTAGCATGCCTCTGTGTGCCCACCAGGTCCTCAATACATAATTTGATGACTAAGTGCCATTTCCAGAATGCTGTATCCTAAATCTCATTTCCTAGGAAGGAAGCCCATGCCCTTAGGGGCTATGATCTGTGGTTGAGCATTCTTCATTGAGAATTAACAGATATTCCCCACAGACAGTGACAACATAACTCAGGAATCTGTTTTTGATAGGTTAAATTACTCTTGAGGAGGAAAAAATTCTTATTTCTATTCTAGGAAATATTTTTATATGTTCTTGTTTACTATTAGCATTTAATAACACCAGGTGGCTATAATAGTCTCCTCATGAGTTGTAGCCTAGGCATAAAAGCTTGCCACAGTGCAATTATCTAAACTGGAAGAAATTCATACCATGGATTCTCAATAGATATCACCAAAAAGGACCACATGCTCATTTAATCTGATATATTTTTGGAAAAAATTTTCCCAGCAAAGTGGGAAGAAAGGAGCCAACTACTCTAAATACATATGTGATGAGATTGAGAAAACTGTTTTCACCACAAGTCTTTTCAGGAAAGGTACCATTTTGGGTGAGGTAACTCCATGAAAATTAATTTGGGGTAGAAGGAAAGTCCTTGAAAGACCAGAATAAGAGAACTGTTCCATAGGAGAGAGGGGAATGTTTCCCTACGGGGCCAAGGGGAGCACAGTGCTGGAACACAACAAAGAAGAAAAAAATGAGTCAAGAGTGGAACATTTCAGATAGTGGGAGGCCTTACCCTACGTAATGTGGTCTCCACTCGAAGATTTTCAATGTTCAGCAAACTACTAGGGCCATATAAAGCTTAGGAGCTGATGCCCTTTTTGGTGTGGAAACCATTGAAGAGGCAGGACTTGATGTCTAAATTACACAGACAGAAGTCAGTTGTGAACTGGGAAAGTACTTGAAGCAAGTTTACCCAGGTGTCTAAGGGAAAAAGAGGGCACCATAGGACAATTCACTTACAAAGAGGAAACAAGTAATCCACCCAAATACAAGGGGAAAAGAATAAAATAACAGCTCTTCTAAGTACTTCACTAACATTCTCTCTTTAAAGTTCACAAGAATTCTATGAGGTAGGTGCTGACATTATCCCTGCTTTTCAAATGAATTCTCCACCATTCAGAAATTTATTAAACACCTTGCCTAAGGGATAATGTAATAAGAGCCAGAATTGGGGCTTAAGTTTAGGTCTTCTGTCCCTAAAGCTCATGCTCTTAGCTACTACCTTACCTTCTTATACTTCCCACTTTAGCTCCAGAATGCTTATGATATAAAACTAAATTTTCTCAAATATTGCTAATGGAATTGGGGGAACCAGGCTGAAGAAAAACGCTATTCAACAAAAGGACTAGGTCTTTGAAAGGAAAATATGAACAAGGTCATACCACATGCTGGTGCATTTAAATAAAAATAAATTGTGTTCTCTACCATAAACATACAAAGCTCCATTTAATTTGAAGCTTGCCAGTCCTTTTAGGATGAGAAAGCAGATCCCCAAACATGTATATAATCCCTTATGCACAATTCCGAGCATCTAAAAAGCTCTAAAAACTAAAAGTTTTCCATATGCGTTATATCAAAACTCAGATGACATTAAAACTTGAATTGATGTGAAGCTATATATAGCCTGCATTTATCCCACTTAGTGTGAATACTCCTGTTTTGCTCAGAAGTACTAATGTGTGTGACTAAGGGTGCTGCAACAGACCACGAGGGTATTACATAACACACAGAGAAAGCATCTCTCTAAAATTTGAAAAATTCTGAATTCTGAAACTCACATAGGCAAAGGTTTTAGACTCTCTATGGGGTTGTATTCCAAAGTATTTTAAAAACAATTTTTCAGAATGATCCGATCAGAGGTACTTAATCTTCAGGATCTCACAGGCCAGTAAATTTTCAAAACTATTTTGAAGATAACATAGAGCTACAATTTTTAAAAACTAAGTAAGGATGATAAAAAATATCCTATCAACATCATTTTATAAAAGGATATTTTCAACACCAAAAAAATGCAGGAAGGCCTCAATTCAATGCAAAAGACGATTCTTTAAATTGAATAAATTTAACTTGATGGAAAACACTCTGTGGTCCTAATTTTTCTTATTTCACCACAGCCTGGGGAAAATTCACTGGAGACCAGCACTGTTCTGGTCAGAGGCATAGAGCCCAGCTGGCTACAAAAAAACTGCTTCAGGAAATGATCAAGAATGCAGTCCCTGGGGCTTCATCCTATGAGAAGGTCTAGTCCACATCTATATTGTATTTTAAAAAGCCTGTGGGCTGTCTCTGATGTGCAGCCAAGCTTCAGAATCACTGGTCTGGTCTGTAGGATCTAGTTCCATCTTTTTTTCCCCTCTCCTCAATTCTTTTCTAAGGGAGTAAGGAGAGCAAAATAGAAATGTTTCCAAGTAGGGAGACTGCCCAACCCATTTTTATAATACCAGTTATTCCTCCAATAGTCAATGCTGGACCAGCTCGTCAACTTGCAAACTGAGGTGGTTAGCAGTGGAACAACAGAAATTAGGTAGTAGACAAGCGAGAAAAGCCTGCTGAAGCAAAACTCCTCTATGAAAAGGTGTGGGTTCCAGAGTTTTTTTTCTCTTCAACTCAAAGATTCTATATGATGCCTAAATTCAGCACAGGTATATTTGTCTTTGCTGGAAAAAATAATAATTTAAAAAATATATGTGTGTGTGAATAAGTATTTATACGTATGTGTGTGTGTACGTCTCTATCTAATCCTTCATAGCTGTCTTCTGTGTCCAGCTGCTACGCCACATCTATGATTTTGACTTTCAATTTTCATCTTTAGCAGGATTATAAAAATCACTAATATTACCTCAAGCAATACAATGACAAATCATAAAAACAATTGAAAATCCACAGCATGGTTGATGTTTGATGCAGCAGTTTACATTCTCCAACATTCCAAAAAGAGAAAAGTTGGGCACCTGGGTGGCTCAGTCATTAAGTGTCTGCCTTCGGCTCAGGTCATGATCCCAGGGTCCTGGGATCGAGACCCACATGGGGCTCCCTGCTCTGCAGGAAGCCTGCTTCTCCCTCTCCCACTCCCCCTACTTGTGTTCCCTTTCTTGCTGTGTTCTCTCTGTAAAAAAAAAAAATCTTCGAAAAGATAAGTTAATTCCAATAATTTCTTCTTTTTTTGGCAAAAAGTTTCTATTACTCTCTTGCTATTGTTTTTAAAAATTCTTAAGAATACACATGGCTAATATCTTGAAAAACACACAAAACTTTCAATAAGCTATCAAACTTCTGTCCCAGCTAAAAAAATTAGTGGAACCTTCTAAAGCAAGGCTAAATGGTCAGTGACAGGGGAGATGAAAAGGACATATAAAGAGCTCTTATTGTCATGGGATTAATCACTAAACCCTATTTGACCAGAATCCCTTGGTCTCTAAGCTTTGCAAATGAAACAGCATCTCTTATTTGATATTCATCTAGGACTTCCAATCATGAAACAAGAATTGTTTTATGTCACTGTGATTACAGTGCTGATTACCTGAATTCAACACTATGCTAGCAGCAAGAAGGGTGAATCTTTCATGATTTGCTCCATAACCAGTTTACTTTTATACTCCCAGACCAAATTGAGCTTTCTTCTAGAGCCAGAATTCTAATATTGAGTTAGTTTACAGCAGTGGTTCTCGAAATTTAGTCCTAGGTCCAGCAGCATCAGTACTTGCTAGAAATGCAAATTCTCAAGCCCCATCCCAGACCTGTTGAATCAGAAAGTCTGGGTGGGGCCCAGCAGTCTGTGCTGTAATAAGCCCTCAGGTGATTTTGAAGCATGCTCAAGTTTGAAAACCACTGTTAGACAACAAGTAAAAAACTGTGATTCCTTTTGTTGGTCCAAAGCCAGAGGGGCCATATATTCTATCTTGATGGGAAATAAAGACATCCAATTAAAAGACATACTCTCCCCACAACTCCTACCCTCAATCGAGTGTTCTGTTTTATTTTTGTGAGCTAAAGAAGAAAACAAGCTGCAATCTGAGATTTAGTCAAAAATGTATACTTAACAGGCATCAGTTCCCTTCCAGCTTGATTTCACACAATGCCATTAACATCTTACGTCTAAATTCCAAAAAAGGATCTTCATAATGTAAGCCTTGGACACTTCAGGAATTGTAAAATAAAACATCAACTAGGTGTGAATATATCAAGCTTATTAGAGAAAAAAAGTGGAATTATTTGCTACATCTCAGAACTGTATTCAACAGGGAATTAGGGATTTCTTTTCACTTTTATACTTCCAAGTGAACAATCAAACCAGAACACCCCGTTCTTTAAAAGGTTCTAGCTAGGCAAAGTTTCACTGCATTACTTCTTGCTTTCAGTGGGGATAAAGCAGAGTCCTGGGAGGCCCATTTTGTGTATCTCCAAGGTTGCAGAATAAAACAGTCACATCTGTTCCATACTGAAACAAAGGTCCCGTAAACCCTCAGATGGTGAATGTTAATACCTCAGCACTTGCCTAGGTAATAAAAACACACCAAGAATACCACTATCACACAAAAGCAAGTACATTCTGTTCTGCTCTTGTTTCTACTAAAATCTCCATGTTAAAACTTCACTTGCCCTAATATTATTGCATTTTTAAGAAGAGGGCAAGACCAGTCTACAGTCCACGAAGCACCAACTTTCAAAAAGCAGACAGTTTCCACGCAACTGTTTCAGAGCATGAGTGAAGGGAGCCTTCTAATGATTAGTTTACAGGTAGCTCAATACATTACACAGAACAAAAATAGCATAAAAGATAAACCACAGACCAATTTCCATGCTATAGACACACACTTTCAAATAAAACAAGAGCAGATAGGGGTGCCTGGGTGGCTCAGTGGGTTAAGCCTCTGCCTTCGGCTCAGGTCATGATCTCAGGGTCCTGGGATGGAGCCCCGCATCGGACTCTCTGCTCAGCGGGAAGCCTGCTTCCCCCTCTTTCTCTGCCTGCCTCTCTGCCTACTTGTGATTTCTCTCTCTCTCTGTCGAATAAATAAATAAAATCTTAAAACAAAACAAAACAAAAACAAGAGCAAATAAAGTCAAGCAAGTCATTTAAAAACAAAACAATAACATTGATCAATAGGGTTCAGCCCAGAAACGCAAGGATAGTCTAAAATGACAAAATATAATGTATTTCTTTCATATTAACAGGCAAAGAAAAAAAACCCTACATGAGCACCTCAGTAGTTGCCAGAAATATATGTATCACGATTCTACCTTCCAAAACGTTTCTATGTATAAAAAAAGGTCTAAAAAGCAAAAAAACAGAACGTTTTGGGTAGCAAAATTACAGATCATTTTTCTTTATATTTTGTCTTCTAATTATTATAAAGAAGAATATGGCTTCTTTTATAATTAGGGAGAAATGTTTTCATTTATACATATTTAAATCTCTTTCTTATTTTCCTCATGTATGTGTGTCACACATAGACGACAGTGCTTGAATTCCTGCCTCTTGAGGTTTGAATTCCTGCCTCTTGAGGTCGATCAGCCCATTTCTGGGATGTGCACTGGACAAAGTTGCCCTATCTTCATTATATTTATTTATTTATTTATTTATTTATTTATTTATTTATTTATTTGAGAGAGAGAAGGAGCAAGGGGAGAGGCAGAGGGAGAGGGAGATGCAGACTCCTCACTGAGCAGGGAGCCCCGATGCAATCCCAGGACTCGGGGATCATGATCTGAGCTGAAGGCAGATGCTTAACCAACTGAGCCACCCACGCACCCTTATCTTCATTATTTTTAAAAGTCCTCTAGTAGCAACACAGAAAAAATATAATTAGGTAAGTTACAAAATATGAGAAATGTGATTGCAATTGAAAAGAATATGTATGCATTAAAAAATACTACAAGTAAAACATGAAAAATAAAGCAGCTACTGAAGCCATGGGGTGACCATCTGGAAACGTTGTTTTCAGTTGTTTTATTCTGTTCAAAGCATTTTTTAAATATACAGAGGAGTAAAGGAAGGAAAAAAAAAAACAAACCCTGACAAACCCTTACTAGTGAGGCCGCTCTTCCAATCTTTGCTACCATTGCTATGTATTCACCTGACATCAAAAAGATGGTCAGCCCCTCAGACTCCTTCTTTCTCACAACCCCATTTCATTCATTCATTCACTCACACATTTCTTGAAAAGGTAACAAACACAAACACATGATTCAAAATAATGTTTTATTTTATTTAAAAAAATTTTTTTTAAAGATTTTTATTTATTTATTTGAGAGAGAGAGAGAGCACAAGCAGGGAGAGGGGCAGGCAGAGAGAGGCAGGCTCCTCGCTGAGCAGGGAGCCTGATTCGGGGCTTGATCCCAGGACCCCTGGGATCATGACCTGAGCCAATGGCAGACGTCTAACGACCGAGCCACCCAGGCGCCCCCCAAAAATGTTTTAAACATATATAAAAGCATATGGAGAAATCCTATCTTCACTCCTATTTCTTCCATTGGTTTCTTATATTATCGCTTCAGAATTTCTTTTTGCAATTATAAGCAAATATAAATAAATGTATATTCTTATTCCACCCTTCTTGTGCTCTCAGCACAAAAAGTAGCATACCAAATACATGGTTGCATGCTGTGCCTCTTTTTAAAAAAAATCACAATATATCTTAGAGCTCTTTCCCATCCCATCAGTCCATAGCCTTCCTCATTCTTTTCTACAACTATGCAATAGTCCATGGTTTGCATGTACAACAGTTTACTTAACCAGTACCTGGCTGACAAACACTGGGGTCATCCCTATTATACTATTACAAACGATGCCAACCATAACCACATGCATACATCAAATTCGTTCATTAAAGTGCCTTTGATGAAGCTTCTGGAATGGCTCAAGATATTAGATGATTACAAGGTCACCCATTCACCAGGCTGAGAAGTTAGCTCCTTTTCCAGTTCTCATTATATATAGCATTATGTAGCAAAAGATGGAACGATTCCGTGAATCAAGCAATTGTACTCTTAGGGGATTCATCTCATAAAAATAAAATGATTAAAACATGCAAATGAATGCATTTCTATAAAAAATGATGAATGTAGTACATAAAAAGTGTAAAATACACCCATCAAAATATGAACCACTGCCTTAGTATGGTAGATCTATGGAGTGCTTTTGTAGCTTGCCCCCCACCTCTTTGCCCATCAGTGCTTTCTAATTTTACAAAAGTAATGTACTATTTCTGTAATATAAAATTAAAAACGGTAAGTGAAATGTTAATTCAAATTAAGCTGGATACATTTCTTTGGTCTGTCTTATATTTGTACAGTGAGTGCTTCAGATTTCCTAAAGTGTGTTTATGTGCATCATTTAATTCTTACACTAACCCTATGTATTTTCATTCTCTCAAAATGGAAAAGGAGGCAACAGATGGTTAGGCAGTTGTGCTCAAGGTCATTCTAATAGAAAGCCTGGCAGAGACAAATTTCAAACCTAGATCTTCTGAACGCAGATTCAGTGTACTTTCAAAAACATAACTGTAGCTTCCTTAATTTTAATAATACTTCAGGAGTTACTCACATAATCAGAATTTGACAGATGAATTAAAATTATACAGTATAAGGCCTCAGTTCCTAAAGATCATACAATTAGATCTTATTGAAGGGAGAATGCTAGTGTACAACTCCCAAAACTCCAGAGTTAGGAGAGGGATGTTTCTAAATAAATTACCTAACTGGTAAAATATATGTCTAATATGACCCAAAATGAATGCATAATAAAAGTAACATCCTCTTAAGTTGGAAGATTCTCATCTTTGTTTTTTTTTTTTTTTTAAAGATTTTAGTTATTTATTTGACAGAGAGGAGAGAGATCACAAGTAGGCAGAGGCAGGCAGAGAGAGAGGGGGAAGCAGGCTCCCCGCTAAGCACAGAGAGCCCAATGTGGGGCTCGATCCCAGGACCCTGAGATCATGACCTGAGCCGAAGGCAGAGGCTTTAACCCACTGAGCCACCCAGGGGCCCCAGAAGATTCTCATCTTTAAGACAGCCTTTGTCTTTGACTCCTGCTCTAGTCTGGTTTCCAAACACCTCATGGAATTTCAAAATATGAATAAGCCATACTTTCAAGGGGGTGATTATAAAAAATATATATTATATATATATATGTAAGTTTGGGACTTATTGACCAAGATGATAATAAGTTGACTAGGATGTATTCTATCTCCCCAATGTCTCTCCTTTCCTATAAAATCATACAGTGTAGGGGCGCCTAGGTGGCTCAGTCAGTTAAGCGTCTGCTTTTGGCCCAGGTCATGATCCCAGGGTCCCCAGGGCTCCCTCCTGCCAAGCAGGGAGCCCGTTTCTCCCTCTCCCACTCCCTTTGCTTATGCTCTCTCTCTCTCTCTGTCAAATAAATAAATAAAATATTTTTAAAAAATTATACAGGTTATTTTATAATGCACATGGAAACCACTGATAAATCTTGGTTTGCTAAAGTATATTTTTAAAAGGTTTTATTTTTTATTTGACGTTTATTTTTAATAGAGTGGGGGAGGGGCAAGAGGGATAGGGGGAGAGAGAATCTTAAGCAGGCTCCACGCTCAGCACAGAACCCGATGCAGGGCTCAATCTCACAACCCAGAGATCATGACCTGAGCCAAAATCAGAAGTTGGATGCCTGAGTGACTGAGCTACCCAGGCACCCCAAAATATATTTAATTCATCATTCCTCAAACTGTGTCTCATATAATTCTTCTCCAAAATATAACCAGATATGTCTCAGAGGGGTGGAAAGGAAAGACATGGTTAAATACAATGATGCACCCCTTTTGGAGATCCACAATTCACAGTGGACATCAATGTAATAAAGGCTCTAGAGAAGTCTTGTGTCACAGAAACCTTTGTTTAACCCAGTTTATTTTGACACAGAATTCTTCCACTATGGTACAACTATTTACATCTCATGTTTAGACTAACTGCTTGAATAAAAGTAGCTATTAATTGAACACCTGCAACAGACAGCACAAAAATGGGTAGTTCTTAAATCTTTCCTAACACAAAAGTATTAATTCCTTAAAAAGTTCCTAGGTTCAATCCAGTGAACTCCTTCCTCTTTACCCACCAAAGCCTTGCTCAAATATCTCATTTGACAAATCTTCTTCAGTGCTCTCTATATTACTAACTGCTCCCTCCTCTTGGTTTACACAGCATTTATTTATATCTCTATTATCTCACTTAACACATGATAAATCAGTTTATTCCTCTCCTTGCTAGATGGTGAGCTCCTTGAAAATAAGTTTGATTGTATTTTCAGCACCTTGAACACTGTAGGGCACATATGAGCTTCACGATCAACAGTAAACAAAGTCACTTCTTCAGGTATAACAGTTCCCCAGAATTCAATTCTTGTATTTCTAAACTGTTAGTGAAACCTTGCCAAGCCTGAGAATACTATACTTTCACCTTAAAACTTGCATCCATTACTGAGCAGCAGTGGTCAGAGTTAACTCAGTTGTGACATGTCCTCTAGCCAAGCCCATTCACAGTTTTTTCCTTAGCTGATTTTTGTTTGTTTAGATCTCTGTGCTTTTGTACCCACTGGTCCCTTGTTGGAATGCTGTCTCAAAGTTTTATACACCTGGAAAACATTCTTACTCATCCTTTAAAAATCAGGTTAAACAATACCTTCTTTGGGAAGCCTTCATACCTTCCCATCCTTCCAGGAAGAGTAAGGAATTTCTCAAGTCAGACATTTATGCATCTATTACTACATAAGCACCATGGACAGAAGGATAAAGATGTGGAGGGGCACCTGGGTGGCTCAGTTAACCATCCAATCTTGATTTCAGCTCAGGTCATGATCTCAGGGTCCTGGGATCAAGCCTCATGTCAGGCTCTGCTCTCAGTGTGGAGTTGGCTTATCCCTCTCCCTCTGCTCTTCCCCTTGTTTGCGCCCTCACTCTCTCTCTCTCTCTTTCTCAAATAAATAGAATCTTTAAAAAAAAAAAGAAAAGAAAGAAAATGAAGATGTGGACCCCACATTCATGGAGCTCACAGTCTAGTAAGAAAGAAGATAGCCATATAAACAAATAACCACACTGTAATAATACTAAATGTAATACCAAAAGGAAGACTTATGGAATATTTGACATACGTTTACTTTGTTACATTCTTTATTAGACATTAAAGCTCTAAGGACTGCTATACTCTCAATTGTCTTCTGAAGAAACTGTCTCCAAGTGGTTCTTTTTATATATGCTAAGATCTGTACAATAGATAATGCATGAAACCAACTCTACTTCTTGGGCCACGAGTAACTGGACTAGCACTCAAAGCCCTAACTAGAGACAATCTACAGGCTGAACTTGAGAGAGATCACCTAGGACATGTCTTGGCTCAAAATTCTGCCCAATAGGGGTCCTCTATTTTAGGTGACAAACCAATCTAATCAGGTTCTCCCTTGGGAAATACAAATGTTAGGTGAGCAAAGTAAAAGAAGGCAGGTTTCCAGGCCCAAATCCTATTCTAAATAATGCTTAGTTATTGTTTTTTAAGCTTTTGAAAGCAGTAGGGCCAAGGGACAGTATGGCTGCTGAGATGATTTCCCACTTAAATTTACATTAAACCCTCATCATCATCAAAGGCAATATGTGCATACCTCTTCCCTTCAATTGACAAGGGCTTAACATATCATATCACTATGTTTGAAATTAGGAAACAGACTTAAGAGTTCTACAACTTGACCACAGTCCCTCAGTTGGTAAGTGGCAAAGCTAGAAATCAAAGACCAAATCAGCCTGATTCTTCTAGAAAATCTGCTAGGTAAATGGCCTCAAAATCAACTGATGACACAAATTAACAAAGGTTAATGAAGAGAGGCTTAAAAGGAAGAGTTTATGCACAGAATAAAACAGAAATGTTCTGGAAGTCAGTATGCTAGGAGATGTGAAGTGAGAGGAGCACATTAGGTTTTACTTTGGTCAAATTAATTTATCATTCCAACCTGGACCTCTCCCCTGAGCTGTTAGCTGTCTGTTTCTCTTAATCAAATATAATATCAGTAAGGGCAAGAGCTTAATCTGTTTGTTCACCACAGTCTAAAACAAAGCCTACCTTACAGAAAGTACTTAATAAATATTTGTTGAGTAAGTGAACAAATTCTCGAAGAAGTTAAAGGAACATTCTACAGCGGACTCCAAGAAGGGTTATCATGAAATAGACTCCAGAGGTCATTTACAAGTACAGTTGATCCTCACTTTTTTTATGGATCCTGTATTTGTGAATTCTCCTCCTTGCTAAAATGTCTTTGCAACCACAAAACCAACACTCTCTGTGCTTTCTCAGTCATCCACAGACATGCACAAAGTGCAAAAACTGAGTCACTCCTCCAACACATTCCAAGCTAAGTAGAAAAAGGCAGTGCTCTGCATTTATGTTTCCAGTCTCATACAGGGATGACTAGAGGACACCGATGGTAGGGGGCAGTGCAGTGTAGTTCAAGAAGCTCCCGCTCAGGGGCCAATCAATCAGACAGGGTTTAAAGCCTAATTCTGGCACTTGTTAGAGGGTGGCCTCAGGTAAGTCACTTAACGCTTCCGAACCTCATTTTCTCTTTTGTAAAATAAAGAAAACAGAATTTACCAGGATGAACTGTACTTATATAAGATTATAACCTGTGTAAGATGTATATATGGACATATTTTCCCTAGGAGCAGTGACTCAGTATTTACTAATTTAGTGTTCTAGGTGATTTTATAGACCAAAATTGCTGTAAATAATGAGAACCAAAGATAGTTATTTACAATGAAATAACAGAAAGATACAGAACACAATTATTTGGATGGAGTTCAGGCCAGTGTCAGGCTTCAAGAGATTTTGAAATAGAACCTCACTAGGCATATAAGGTGTGGAAAAGGCTTTTAAGGAGAGAGAACAGCACCTACAGAGAGAGACCTAAGTGTGTAACATAAACAGGTAGGTTTAGGAAATGGCCCTGCAGAAAGTCTATAGCAGGAAATGAGGCCAGAACAACATGGGGTCACAGTGCTTCTCTGGGCCTCGCATACTACCGTGCACTGCAGAACCTCTCCCTCTTCATTTAATTCTTGGTTTACAGGTCTCTCTCCCATTAAACTGTGGGTTCCTTAAAGACAAGATCTCTAGGAAGAAATCAAAGTTACAATATTTTAAATCTGCAAACAAGTAATTACTAAGCGCAAATACACCTGAGAAGACTGTAAAAAAAATAACTTTGGTTTTCAACCACAGCCTATACCAACTCATAATAGCAACCAACTCATAGATTTGCAGTTTTTCCAGGACTTTTGTTTGATGAGTGTTAATAATTCTGTAATTAATACTTTTATTGTTCTTAATACCTAGGCATTTGTTAAAATGGCTTTAAGATCTTCCTCTTTTCACGTGATTTATTAACAGAGCTCAAACATATGGTCTATAGACAATGCAATGTGCTGCCTCTTCAGAGTAAAGATTCCTCTTAATTCACTCTACTAGACTTATTTCTCTATATACAAGGTACAGTCTTACGACAGTAAAATACCATATATATATATATATATAAAACAACTAAAGAAAACAATGAGAATTTTTCACAAAAACTTGCAAAATTCTGGCCAAAACACAGTGTACATTTGAAACTCACTGCTTACATTTCATCTCTGTGAACTGAGAAAAACAATTCCAATTTATATGAAGTCACGAAACTAAGTACTTTTAGAACCTACAAAGTTTCGTACACGAGTATTTTCTCTTGTGCACTTTCTTTCTCATACACACATAGCCTAAGGGGCCCATCACACTTAATCCAATACTTCTATTTTCTCAAAACAAAACTCTTACAGTCCAATATCTAAATAATATTTTCAAAACTCTAAAATGACTTTTTCCCATAAATTTCTTGGCATAATTTTATTTAGGCACAACATAGTTTGCACTATTATCTAGAACCAACATCATTAGAACACAAACTGATATACTATAAATGTGAATACAAATCCTCTGTGAATGGGGAAAAGAGAATATTGTCTTTAAACAGATTCAGTGCTATATTATCCATAGTCTTGGTGTGGTCAAATCACATTGTGCTACACAGCTAAACTATGTTGTATATTTTATGAATTGACAGGCCCTTACTCTGCAAACTCTGTGCCGCTGAAATTAAGCTATTTAAAATATAATGAAGAAAAAAAGAAGGAAAAAAGTATAATAAAAACTGCCTACCTAAAATAATATACTTTAAATTTCTTGCGGCCAGTAAACCCTTCTCACCTGCACTTTCAGAAACTATCACCAAAACAACTGTACTGGGACAAAGATTTCAGAGAGGATATTATGATCAAATGCCACGTTAAGGAAGGCAAGAAGAGTTTACCATTAACAACACCGATTAAAGTTTCCAGTCTTGCAAACCTCCCTGTACTGTGTATTCTGCGTCTCTTGCGTTCACCTTCCAGCTGCTTGGAAGGACCGAGTGGAAAATGTTAGTTTCCATGAGAGATGTGGATGAAATTTAGGGGGTAGGAGGGGTTAGGGACTCACTAGCAGGACGGAAGACAGCAGAAAAGTAACCAGGACTAACTCAAAATAGGTATCAAGAACGAAAGCTGGAGTAAAGTGGGAGGTGGAGGGAGTAGAAGAAACGCAGATAACGCACCCCGGCCCGCGAATGGGGGAGGGGTGAAAACGCGCAAGTCCTCCCCCTACCCGCTTGGGGAGGAGATCCGGGGACGCAACACCGGTCAGTTTGCCTCGCGGTGTTGCACTGGGTTAGTGAGGGGACTCGCAAGCCAGAGGTTTCTGTCTGAAGGAGGCTGAGGGGGCTCTGGGAAGTTGAGGGGCGGGGGAGGAATTGCGCGCCTGTGCTAGGAGAAAGGGACTTATAACCCCCTAACGCCCGCGAGAGGCACAGGGTAACCCCAGCGGACGCCCCTTCTCGCTGATGGCCACGACGTGGACCCGCCGGCTTAACCTCACCACGGGAGCCCGGACAGGCGCGCGTCGCCTCTCACTGCCCCGACGGCTGCGGAAAGGGAGGCGCAGGGCGCCCCCAGGGCGAGGAGAGCGGCGCTTCCCGCGGGTCCCCTCCCCGGCAGCCCGGGTCCCCGAGCCCACCTGGGCTGACCAGAAGCCCTTCCTTCAGAGCGTACTCGGCCACTCCTCCGAGAGCCTCAGCCGTCGCCGCAGAGGTCGCCGTCGCCAAAACAGTCTCGGCCTCCAGTACCAAAGCGTGAGCCACAGCACGGGAGAAGAGCCGCTGCCACTCGCCAGGTTACCTCTTACAGCACACTGGCTCCTTACTCCGCCCCCGAACCCAAGCCATTGGTTGCTGGGCACCGCCCCATTCGCCTATTGGACCGAAGATGATGCCGCTCAGTCACCTAGAAGGGCATGTGTGTTGCTTATTGGTCTAAATGTGAAGCAGTTCCCGCCCACTGCCTCAGAAGTTCCAGCTTCCGATTGGCATTAACATCTGTCTTTTCGCTCCCTTCCTTCTTTCTCTCAGGGTGGAGCGCCCCCTTTCGGGAGACACCGGCTCTGATTGGCTGAAAGGATATTCCGCTAGTCCAGGATAGGCATGGAGCCAAGGATGCGTCCAGCCCCCACGTGGGGGAGGAGCCCAAGGCGCCGCACTTCTGCGTTTGTTTACACAGGCTCTTGCTGGCGCTTCCTTCTATTGGCTGGGCCAGCGGCCCCTCCCGCCGGGTTGCGCCATTCAATCTAGGAAGGAGGGGCATGGGGGCGGGCCTCAGTGGGATTTCCCTAACTGTCCATTGCCAAGGGAGGAGTTTTGAGCTAGGCTGGGTAGGAGCTGGTGCTGTGCTTCACAATCGGGAAGTTGGGGAGTTGGGCTTCTTGGAGGGGCTGGAAAGAAGCAGAGGACTCTCTAACACTTCTAGAAACAAACCTAACTTCTTGAGGGCTTTTATATTTCCCCCTTAAATTAAGGGTGTCCCATTTTTGTTTGCTAAGGACTTTGAATTGTATCCCTCAGAAAGTGGGGATTTCTTTATGGAAATCTTTATAAATCTTTGCCTCTCCCCACCTCTCATGCTAACTGCACACATAACACAAAGTAGAGGCTTTGTAAGTGATTGTACAATGAGTGGATAAATGATAAAAATGAAAAGGACATGGGCGCCTGGATGGCTCAGTCCGTTAAGAGGCTGTCTTCGGGTCAGGTCATGATCTCAGGGTCCTAGGATGGAGGCCCACATCGGGCTCCCTGCTCAGCGGGGAGTCTGCTTCTCCCTCTCCCTCTGCTGCTCCCCTTGCTTGTGCACACGCACGCTCTCTCTCTGACAAATAAATTTAAAAAAAAAATGAAAAGGACAGTGAAATGAAGTCAGATTAAATAACAATAAATGTTAAATATATATTTAATATAAATAATATAATAAAGTTAATACATAAATAAATCCATTTATTCAACAAATTTTATTGGGCATATGATATGACATTCCAAGGTCTCATCTAGGCTGTGGGTATATGATATGAATAAGACAATGAAAATGCAACAATGATGCTTTTTCTCTAGTGGAGGAGAGTGACAATAAACAAGTAACCAATAAATAATAAAATGTCATGTTGTGATTGAGTACTACAAAAAAAATAAAGCATGGGTTAAAGAATGGTTGAAGAAATGGCTATTTTAGGTAGAATGGTCAGTTTAAGATCTGCTTGAAGAAATACCACTGCAAAGAGACATGAATAATGTGAAGAGTAGGAAGGAGGCTGGTAAGCAGGGCCACTACGTTGCACAACACCAGGATCACTAGTCACACTACTTCATGTATGTCCCATTTGTGTTATTAGGTATAATTTTAGGATCACCTGCTCTGGTTTTAATTTGATCTGGTTAAATAATGTAAGTGGAACCTACAAGAAATACTTATCTTCTGTAGGGGAAAAAAAAATCTGACTACAAAATAACTTTGCCACCCTTCATTGCTTCTTTTCCTAAGGTGACTTTCAGCTATTTGGTGAGAGAGGTGCTTACATGATCTCAAAACTTTGAAATACAGGGTCCTCAAGTCCATATGGTGCTCTTGTACAATCAGAAATACTCTTCAAGGATGAAGATATACTACAGGATAGCAATGGGATGTGGGGAGGCTCCAGTTGTTTCCCTTCCTACCAGGGACACTGTCTCACAACTTCATGACTGGATATCACCACCGACAAACAGAAAATCTTAAAAGTGGAGAAAAAAGGTACATTATATTCAGAGGTGGGAGAAGGAAGATAAGAATTACAGCAGACTTCGTATCTGAAACTATGGAAGTCCAAAGACAATGAAGGAGGGAGGTAGCCAGGTGGATATCTGATAATGGTATGCAGGACAAATAGGCATCCAAAGTGAGAGACAGTAGACAATAACCAGTCACAAAGTTATAGGGGATGGTGTCAGTGGAGAAAGGAAAACAAGAGGAGTCCACCAATCCTTCCCACACATCTAATTTCTGTAATGGTAATAAATCTTCATCCTCAAAGAGTATCTCTTTTATTTTTATTGTGGTAAAATACACATTACATAATTGTTTTTACCCTTTTTAAGTATACAGTGCATTATGGTTCATAAGTACATTCGCTGTTGTGTAACCATCACACTATCCATCTCCAGAAGGTTTTCATCAACCCAAACTGAAATTCTGTACCCAGTAAACAATAACTTTCTATCCTCCCTTCCCCTACCCTCTTGAAATCACCATTTTACTTGTGTCTCTATGAATTTGATGATTATAGGTACCTCATATAAGCACAATCATATAATATTTATGCTTTTGTGTCTGGCTTATTTCATTAGGCATGATGTCTTTAAGATTCATCCATGTCATAGCATATAACAGAATTTCATTCTGTTTTAAAGCTGAATACTATTCCGTTGTATATACATAACATCTTTTGTTTATCCATTTATCCATCAATGAAACTTGACTTTTGTGATTAATGCTGCTATGAACATTGGTGTACAAGTATCTGTTCAAGTCCCTGCTTTCAATTCTTTTGGGTATATACCAAGAAGCAGAATTGCTAGATCATATGGTAATTCCAGGTTTAATTTTTTGAGGAACTTCCATACTATTTTCCACAGCAGCTGCACTATTTTACAATCCCACCAACAGTACAAAAGGGTTCCAATTTCTCCACATTCTCATCAATGCTTGTTATTTTCTGCTATTCTAATGAGTGTGAAGTGGTAGCTTGCATTTTTGGTTTGCACTGTCCCAATTATTGGTCATGTTGAACATCTTTTCATATGCTTTTCTGACTAATTGGAGAAACGTCTATATAAGTCCTTTGCACATTTTTTAATGGAGTTTTTGTTTTGTTTTGTTTTCGAGTTTTAGAAGTTTTGTACATATTCTGGATATTAAGCCCTTATTCAATATAGGATTTGTAAACATTTTGTGCCATACTGTGGGTTGCCTTTTTTCTCTGTTGATAGTGTCTTTGATGCTCAGAAAGTATTTCTCATTGTGCCAGGTCTGGATGACCAAGTGGCTAGTTAAAAACCAGGGATCTACTATTAATTAAAAAGAGGAGAACGGAGGGGAACCTGGCTGGCTCAGTCAGTAGAGCATGTGACTCTTGATGTCGGGGTTGTAAGTTTGAGCCCCATGTTGGGTGTACACGACTTTAAAATAAATTTTTTTTTTTTTTTTTTAAAAGGAGAATGGACATAAAACCCACAGAAAATAAAGCTGGAAGATAAAGTTGAGGAAATGTCCCATAAAGCAAAACAAAAAGCAAATTTGATGGAAAATAGGAGACAAAGTGTGAGAAAGTTTTCAGAAGTAGAGACTGGAGGCAAGGATATGATTAAATGATACCAAAAATATGTGTCATAACTGAATTAACCTGAGTCCTTTAATTGAAAGAACTCAGCAAGTGCCCCAAACTTTAAATTAAAAAGGTTCACACCGGTAGGAACACTTGTTAAATTTTTACTATGTACCAGGCACTGCTTAAAGTCCTTAACATGGATTAATCCATTTAATCTTCAAAACAACATGAGTACTGTTATTATCCCCATTTTCAAACAGATAAACTGATATGTAATTTACCCAAATCATTCAGCTGGTTAGTGGTGGAACTACACTGTGGTCCCTCTGCAGATGATGAACAGATTTAGATGTCAATACTGATGATACCACACATGTACAAAGAGTGCATTAAGAGATTTATTATGCATATAATGAGGTCTTTCATGCCTCAGGCTCCCACGGAGGGGAGAATATGTCTTGAGAGAGTCAGGAGGAGCAACTGACTTTGGCTTTTATTGTGGTTAGTGAGTAGTGCTGTGGTAAGGGTTTTCACGTACAGGCTGGTGTGGCTCGTATGACCTGAGCTTCCCAAAGGAGGAAGCACTGGGCATATTGCTTTGCCTACAGGTGGGGCAAGAAGAGAAGAGGGACGAGTGGGGATCAAAAATTATCAGCAGTCAAATGTAAAAAATGGAGACAGATTCTCTGTTACAAGTCAAATTCAAGTCAAAGCATTTGCAAAGTAGTAAGGATAAGGAGATGATCCTAAAAGTTTCCGGAGAGAAATAGGTCACATACATAAAATTAGGAATTAAGAAAATCAAGTTTTCCATAGGTAACACAGGAGTACAGAGCCAATGAGCAATACCTTCAAAATTTGGGAGAAACTATTTCTAATCTAGATGTCTTAGTCTGTTTGGGCTACTATAACAAAATAGACCGGATGGCTTAAAAACAACAGAAATCTATTGTTTGCAGCTCTGATGGTTGGGAAGTCCAAGATCAAGGTGCCGGCAGACTCAGTATCTTGTGAAAGCCATCTTCCTGGTTCACAGATGGCAGTCTTTCCACTATATCCTCACATGGCAGAAGGGATGAAGGTTCTCTCTAGGGCTTCTTTCATAATGGCACTAATCTTATTCATGAGCTCTGCACCCTCATGACCTTCCAAAGGCCCCACCTCAAAGTACCATCACATTGGAGATTAAGTTTCAACAAAAATTTTGGGGGGGACACAGGTCTATGGCACTAGAACCTGTACCCAGCCATACCATCAATTAAGTGTGAGGGTGGAATAAAAACATTTCACACAATCAAGTTCTCAACAAATTTATCTCTCAGGTATCCCTTATCAGGGATTATTGGAGGATGTGCACCATCACAATTAGAAAGTAAATCAAGAAAGAAGGGAACACAATTCTGTCCCAGTTAAGCTGAGAGTAAAAAAAAAAAAATGAAGGAGGAAGACTCAGAATTAAGGAAAGCAGGTCTAACAGAAGAGAAGAATGAAGGGAATCCCCAGAATGACAATGGAGGGGCAGTGTGCAGCAGGCCTAGAAGGCAACATGCTTGCAGTGGAGAGAACTCCGGGCTCTAGAAGTGATGGCTCCCAGAAAAAATGGGAGTGGATATATCACCTACATATATAGCCATATGGACAGGCAATTTCACAGCTGGGAGAGTTAGTGGTAAATCACAGAAGACTCAGAGGGAATTATAAGCACCAGGAAAAGACAAAAACAAAAAACAAAAAAAAAAGGCACATGATCATATACATATGGCACTCTATGCTAGGCATTGTTCTAAATGTTTTACATCTATTAACTCATTTAATCCTCACAGCAACTCATTTTGTAGATAAGAAATCTTCGGCAAAGAGGTCACACAGTGTATTCATTTCCTCTTGTTACTTCAACAAATACCACAAACCTAATTGCATAAAACAACATAAACTTATTATCTTACAGTCCTGGCGGCTAGAAGTACCTAAATGAGTTTTGATAACTAAAGTCAAGGTGTCTGTCTGCAGGCCTGCATTCATCTGGAGGTTCTCCGGGAGAATCTACTTCCTTGCCTTTCTAGAGGTTGCTCACATTCTTTGGTTTGTGGCCCTCCATCTTCAAAGCAAGGAACTGAGCATCTTCTCTCCCTCTGATTTCTGCTTTCATCCTTCCATTGACTCTCCTTGTCTCTCTCTGACTCTGATTCTCCTGCTTTTCTCTTAAGAGAACTCTGGTGATGACACTGGACCCACCTGGTAGTCCAAGATAATCTCTCCACTTCAAAATCACTTCTACAAAGTCCCCTTTACTGTATAAGGTAACATATCCATAGGTTCTAGAGATTAAGGTGTGGGCATCTTTGAAGAGACATTGTTCAGCCTATTACACATAGCTAGCAGAGAAGCCAGGATTCAAATCTGGGTAATCTGCTTCTGAGTTCTTACTCTTAAGCATTGTGCTCTGCTGCCTCTATGACAATATTTACATAGTCATAAACATGGTAACACTAAATAATGGATTTAACAAAATTTGGGACCTAAACACACTGGGGGGACAGGGAGAAAGTAAGTATGTAGGGAGTAGTATAATCGAGCTAATTCCCCATATTTCACAGCAGAAAAGTGATAGACTAAATAGTCTGAAACTAAAAATTTCTGTGAATAAGCATATGGCCAAATTATTAACATGAGGATATATATAAAAGAAATAGGTACATACACACATACACACACACAATGGGTAAAAATGTTGAAAAAAAAGTAGCTGCAATGGACAAGGAGGGGGACTGGTGATTTTTGTTAAAAGCTTGGTTTTTAAAAAAAGCCTGATAAAACCAGCTGATTTCATAAAACATGTGTAGGCATAGCTTTGACTACAGACATTTAATTAGAAAGCCCTAAGGTGTGAATATGGGAACCTGTTGGTGGAGTTTCTATTTGCAGCATCCTCCCTGCTGGTCTCTACTCTCATGTTCCCCAGCTCCCTGACCTTGTCTTGGGATCTCGTTACTTGCCTCTGGCTCCTCGCATGATGACTAGACTGGCTGAGTTCCTCAGTGTTGGCAGCCGTCCTTGGACACAGCTTTGGTATTTGTCCTCCAGCTGCAAGTCTGGGACTCTGGGTGTCTAAACCTCTGCTGTCAGAAGGTATCTAAACCAGACAAGGGCTAATGCCAGATTAGTCAGATTAGGCTTTGGTAGGTTCCAGGCCTCATACCTCCTTCCCATGTTTACGTGGTCGGGAGCCACAGAACAGAGACCAGAATCAGGGGCAAAAGTAGACATCATACACCAGGGAGTTCATCCTAGGGACAATGCAGGGTAGGAGCCAGGTGGTAGAGCCAACATGGAATGAGTGAACATGGGGGAAGGAATGGAAGTTTCTTCCAACAACAAGGAGTGACAGAAGGAACTGAGGCACTGGAGTGGGCCCTGACTAGAGGTGACGAGCAAATGGGCCATAACAAGTGGATCCTCACTGATGAACACAGTGGCTGTGGAGGTACAGAGAGGGGCTGATATGGAAAATGTCCGATAGGAGTTTCGGTCAGAAACACATAAGGAAGCACTAGGAGGAAAGCATTAAGTCCTCGGGATTCCCAGGCACTTCTCGATGTCAGGCTGAGTCTCATATAACAGTCATGTGCAGGATGTACTTCGATTCTGCACTTTGGAGACCACATTCAGGGCTAGTTAAGGCTAGGCAAGGAACACGGTGACAGAGCATCACCCTGAGCACATGCTCCCTGAACTGCAGGGAAAGAGTTAGTCTAGCTGGCAGTTTTGGCTATCCAGAATGAACAAGGATGAAAACTCTGAACATTAAAAGAGGCAGCCTGCCTGGTGTGAAAAGGACATTCCTGCATCGTGGCAGCTGCCCGCAGGCTGACAGGATGCCTGCCCTACCCTCAGATGGAAACGGTGATTTTCCAAGCTGATTTTAGGCTGGAATTCCTATTCCCTGGGATAACATCTGACCTGCACCGAGGTCATCTTCCATGAGAAATAGGCACCGGGTTAAGGTACCAGAACTGACGTTCCTCTGGGATATAGTTAGTTGCCTCTATACCTTTGCTATAAGCTGTGAGTCTAGAGACTATAAAATGCCAGACTGGTTCAGAGAAGGTTAGATACACAAAGCCTAGAGCCTCTGGATTATAAAGATTTTATTTATTTATTTGACAGAGAGAGAGAGATCACAAGTAGGCAGAGAGGCAGGCAGAGCGAGAGGGGGAAGCAGGCTCCCCGCTGAGTAGAGAGCCAGATGTGGGGCTCGATCCCAGGACCCTGAGATCATGACCTGAGCTGAAGGCAGCAGCTTAACCCACTGAGCCACCCAGGCGCCCCCAGCCTCTGGATTGTAAAGCAACTTCTAGGGACCTCCCAAATCTCCTTGCCTTCTGAATAAGTCAAATGCGGTGCTTTCAGAGTATGAAAGGAGTAAAGGAGCATTCCTAATATTCCATGCCCCCAGATATGGTGATGAGCTTTGTTGGGGCCTCAGTAACCCTGGTAGGAGTTCTTTACCAAGGTCACTGGGGTCTCACTGGGGAATTGGTGTTGTGGTTAGTAAGAAGAGCTTCAGCTGCACGCTAGAAAAGGGAATGCAGCTGCTTGGCAAGAACTCAGGCTGAGCACCTGTTCATCCGAACACTTATACTAGGGAGAGGGAGGCGATAACAGGGCAGCTCCTAGGGGGTGTCCATCTGGCTCCAGGGGACCAAGCAATGCTGATGGGCAGCAGGCATGAGTCCTTCAAGGGATGCTTTGTTCATTGGACCTCAGTCTGGAGAGGCCAAGGAACTCAGTGCGGGCGCATGGGACTAATAGCTGGCTCTGGACATTTTGCCCCCAAGAACAGCTAGAATGAAGTGGTCCTCCGGGTCACTGACCCTCCCTCCATTTCAACCTCAGCAACATTGCTTCCTTTCTTCCTTCCAACTATTTAAAGAAGAGTGGGTCCAGTTAACTGGAAGTCTTTGTTTTCCTCAAATATGCAAGCGGTATGTGATCACCTACTGTCCTTCTCCACACCTCTCCATGTAGTGTGTAACTTTTCCTCTAAAGGAACATTGAACAGGGCGCCTCGGTGGCTCAGTGGGTTAAGCGTCTGCCTTTGGCTCAGGTCACGATCTCTGGGTGTGATCCCTGAGTCCTGGGATTGAGTCCTGCATCAGCTTCCCCACTCGGCGGGGAGTCTGTTTCTCCCTCTACCCCTGCTTCCGCTCGTGACTGATCTCTCTCTCTCTCTCTCCCTCTCAGATAAATAAATAAAGTCTTTAAAAAAAAAAGAAACATTGAACAAATATTTTTTAAGCATTGATTTAATGGTGCATCAAATCATTAGCTTCCTTGGGCACCTGTGTGTCCTGAATTAGACCTTCTCTCCCTACCCTGAGAAGGAAGACTCTACACAAGTACAACTGGAATGCAGAAAAACTCTTCTTGTAGTTGAGGCTGGAAGCACACTAGACCCACAGTTCAATGAAGCATCAAGCTGAAGATGCCAGATGGAGAGATAAGAGCAGCAATGAGGCCATGAAAGAATGGTCAGCCACAGCAAAGACAGGGCAAGATAAATCTACATGATGCTTTGAATCCCCCTCCACCCCACTCACCATGAGCTAAATGCAAAAATGTCCCATCCCCCAGACGGGGACCCCAAAAGATCTCCAAGGCATAGCTTGGCGAACGTTGGCACAAGTTTGGTCAAGTAGAGTAGAAACAGCTGAGGAAAAGAGATCCAGAGGAATGTCCAAAAACTGTCCAGGAGAGAGCCGAGGCCAAGACTATATAGGTCAATGGTGTCAGGTTGGAAGGATGGCAAAAAGCAGGTAAAACTAAAAAGTGGGGAGCCAGGTGAAAGAAAGGTGAGGAACAAAGGGAAAAGATCGGGGAAAGAGTCTAGCCAGGGCTTGTAAATTGGACTGAGATACCCAAACTTCCTTGGTGTTAGGTTTCAGCCTAATACAGGATAGGAGGGGTTATTAGGTAATTAAGAATATAAGTGATACTAACAGTAATTACTTAATGGTAATGGTGATTTCAGTGAGCTTTTAAGTAACAAGGTAAAACAGCTGTAAAATATATTTGGAATAGTTGGGAAAATATAAATGTGTACTGGATATTAGCACAAGGGAATTGTTCATTTTGTTGGTATAATTGGTAGTATTGTAGTTAATGAGGAGAATATTCTTAATTTTTTAGAGCTACAAGATAAAATATTGAAGGATGAACTGTCATGATACCTGAAATTAACTTTGAAATGGTTTAACAATGCACACATATATACATCTAGATAAAGTCAATATGACAAAATGTTAACTAGTTTTGGAATCAAGTAATGGGTATATTGCTGTTTGGTGTACTATTCTTTCTAATTTTCTGTTTATTTCAATATTTTTCTTAATAAAACTTAAAAATAAGAAAGCTAAAACATTAGATTTTATAAACAGATGAATCAGAAACTAAAATACAGCTATGTAATAAATTATTGATTATATTAGTGAGAAATCAAGACTATGTGGGTGAAAATGTTATCAATTATCAGCATTGACCAGAAACTTTTTTTAGATTATTATTTTTTAATTATTTTTTTGTTATGTTCAGTTAGCTACTGTATAAGTACATTAGTTTTTGATATAGTGTTCAATGATTCTTTATTTGCATATAACACCCAGTGCTCATCAAAACATGTGTCCTTGTTAATACCCATCACCCGACTACCTCATCCCACCGACCCCCTCTGTTACCCAGAGTCCATAGTCTCTCATGGTTCGTCTTCCTCTCTGATTTCTCCCTCTTCAGTTTTCCTTTCCTTCCTATGGTCCTCTGTGCTATTCCTTATGTTCCAAATATCAGTGAAACCATATGATAATTATCTTTCGCTGCTTGACTTATTTCACTTAGCATAATCCCCTCCAGTTTCATCCATGTCGATGCTAATGGTGTGTATTCATCCTTTCTGATGGCTGAGTAATATTCCATTGTATATATGAACCACATCTCTATCCATTTATCTGTTGAAGGGCATCTCGGCCCTTCCAGTTTGGCTATTATGGACTGACCAGAAACTTTTGGCCAAACCTCTTTAACATAGACTCTGCAGAATAAGTCTGAATCAGAGCTGGCTGATAAAATAGTTTCTTAAGTTCTCCAATAGTTTCCTAGGTGTTTCCTGATTTTAATACTCTAAATATTCATTTGCAAATTGATCTATCTTAAGGACATTGGGAGTGATGCTTTCTTTCTTCTTCTGAGTGTTTGTATCTGTGATCCTTATCATTTTTTGGCTAGCATTTTTAATTATGTCATTGTGACAGCCTAATCTATTCCTCAATAATACTGCCACTTCTTTAAGGTTCACATTTTAGAATTCTTGATTTTTCTACCCTACATGCACATATCCCCAAAATATTTATTTATGGATGGTCTTTAAAGATTCATGTTGTGAATATGTTTGGAGAACCCCTAAAACTCTACTACTATGACACAATTCCTGTTTTGCAAACCATTATTTTTATATAATAGCTTGCAGTCTGAAAGCAAAGCTCATCCACATTCCCATTGACCAGAAGGATCCCACTATACTATGGGAACCAAAATTCCAAGAATGCTTCCAAATTTGCTTCCAGGTTCCAAATTTACCCCTCCTGTAATGGAAAATCCAGCAGTGACCTCTCCTGCTGAGGTAGTAGTTTCTGATTGCACAATATTGTGTTCCCTTCTCAGGGCCACAGGAGCAAACACTCTTTTGAGAATCTCTCTCTCACTGGAAACACAGACTGTTCATTTAGCAATTAGAGCTGTCAGCACAGCAAGCTGGCGAGAGAGAGAGAGCAGCTTCTGTCCCTGGGCAAGGAGCCCTTGGCAGAGGCCAGACTTCAGGGCCTAGGAAAATAGGTAGGACAGTGACTCTAATTTGTTACTTCCCCAGAACTTACTTATTTGCATCTTGTACCCTGGCAAATGACATATGTTTTAATTGCATCTGTATGGCAGAGAGGAAACTTAGACAGGAAGTGTAGGAAGGAAGAACAGGAATGGTCTGTGGGTCTCCGATGGCTTGGGTCTAGATGACGCTGCCTCATTCACTCATCCCTCCATCCCTCCATCCAGCACCCACCTACTGACCATCTACGCTACACCAGCTACTGAGCTTTATGCCAGGGACTCACTGATGAATGTGACATGGTTCTTGTCTTTGAGGGACACACCGGGAGTGGCAAAAAACAAAATGTAAATAAGAGCATCAACAGGTTTCGGACTTTATGGAGCATAGAGAGGACATACAAATAGGAATGGAATAAACTGTGGGTCTCCAGAGTTTCCACCTGTCCCTTTGCCCTAAGGAGGCAAATTTGCTAATTGTTTCAGCACACTAATACTTTCCAAGTTCCTCTTTGGGGTTTTCCATCATCTGACCAGGAAACTCTGCAATTTCTCAAATTTTTATGGTACATGCTATTCGCATGTTTAATTTTAGCCTATAAAATGTACTGAGCCTGTGATAGCAATTTAGGTATTGCATGTATATAAATCTTGTCTCCCTGAGATCCTTTACTTGATGGTCGTGATGATCTTGTACTTTCACACAGTGGTAAGCATAGTGCTAATGATATAATAGCTACTCAGTATACATTTTTAATTGAATAGTTATGGAGTTACTAGAAGACCCTTCATCTTTCTATCTCTCAGATACTAATATGAAAAATGAAGAGAATTTCCCTGCCCTCCTTACCCCCTCCTAGAATTGATGATCAAGGACTCTGAAGAATGAATATATTCTGGCTGGATAAGGGTGAATAATTAGTGTTCTCCCGTTCACATAATTCAAGATACGGGTGTCAGGGAAGGAGCAAGGGTAGTGCCCTTTGCCAGTCAAGACTCTTTAAGTACAGCTGACAGAAACCCAACTCCAAATTCCCTTAAGCAGAAAGTGAATTTGTTGGTTCAATTAACTGAAAAGCCCTAGGATTAGTATTAGCTTCAAGCATGGCTCGATCTAGGTGTTCAAACAATGTCATTTGGCCCTATTTCTTAAACCCTCTCTTAGCTCTCTTCTGTGGTAGGAAAAAAGAACACACGCAGGTTTTGACTTTATGATTCTGACAACTTTCAATTCCAGAAAAAGATAGAGCCTTGCTCTCCATCCATGGTTCCAGCACATCTCATGTAGTGACTCGTCTATAATTGTGTCACATGACCCTTCATTTCACTACTGTGGACAGTAGGAGGAAGCATCACAACTGTCTAGCCCTAGGGCACTTTCCCACCCCTGCCCCATGATGGGGGTACAGCACTGGGATTGATAATACTACCAGAACTGCTAAGGACAGGGAAGGGAACGTTCTCCATGGAAAAAGGGATATTGGGCAGACAACAGATTTCCACAGGTTCCTCAACCATTCTTACCTAATCCAGAAGCAGGGAGAGTTCAAGTGCAGAGTTCAAGTGGAACCTGCTGAGGCACCACTATTTACCCTTTGGTGGATGACTGCATCTTGACTTCCGTTTCCAAACGCCGGTGGCCTCTAACTAGTAGAAAGTAAGGTAACTGCTCTAATTTGTTCCTTCCTAGTTCTCCTCTCCTACTCATAGATGAGGTAAGTGGGCTCTAAGCAGGTTGTACTCCTTGTTATAACTTGTGGGAAGCTGTGGTTTATTTTATAGGTGGGTTAAGGCATGATACATGGCCGGGTCACCTCAGGGTAAAGAACAAGGGGCCAAGCATGAAACTCACTGCGGGCTCCAAGTCTAGATGGGAGCTGTAGTGTCCAGTGTCGGCCTCAAGGCCCAGTTACAGACCGCGCCCATCAGGGATGCAATTTGATGGGCTCCACTCGGGCTTATCGGCAAGCATATGAGCAAAATAAGTGCCCCACATCAACTACTAGTGAACTGGGGGTTACTGATAATTTCCCCAGCCCTTCCAACTCCTCCATATCTTCCCTAGGAAAGAGAAATTTCTGATCTGATTGATTAGATTGTAAAATATTAGTCGGGTCCTGTTCATTAGTGATCAAAATCATTTGCGGTTGGAAGATTCACTTCCGTCTGTGGTAGTGGATGCGGGCTCAATTAGGACTGTCAACTGGAGTGTTTGGGCTCAACTCACATGACCTCTCCATGTGGCTTGAGCTTCTTCCACCATTGCAACTGGGTTCTAAGAAAGTATTCCAAGAAAAAAGGAGAGAGGAACCAGTTCTCTTAGGCCTGGATTCAGAAGTCCCAGAATAACATCCATTTCAATCTCTTGGTAAAATCGGTCACAAGGCCAGGCTGGATTCAGTAAGAGAGGAAATAAATTTCACCTCTTGAGCTAAGGAGCAGCATACACATAGAGGGAGAGGAAGAATTTTATTGTTGTTGGAGGCCCTCTTTGGAGACTAGCTACCACAGTTTGGGCTTTATTCTTATGCAATAACATTGCACATTTTTAATCTTTTTTTTTTTAAGATTTTTTATTTATTTGACAGAGAGAGACACAGCGGGAGAGGGAATACAAGCAGGGGAAGTGGGAGAGGGAGCAGGGAGCATGATGTAGGGCTTGATCCCAGGACCCTGGGACCATGACCTGAGCAGAAGGCAGACGCTTAACGACTGAGCCACCCAGGTGCCCCAACATTTTTGGTCTTTCTTTTTTTTCTTTTTCATTTTTGGTCTTTTAAAATATTTCCCACTTGGGGTGCCTGGGTGGCTCAGTTGGTTAAGCTGATTCAAAAAGAAAATTCAAAAAATTTTTCAATTTTTTTCTAGGAAGTGTCTTCATAACTTTGCTCATTTTCTCCCTATGATGTCTTACTGATTCACGGGAGCCATTTATATGTCATGAATACTAATCCTTTGATGTTTGTTGCAAATATTTTCTTCACATTTGTGTTTTAACTTTATTCATTTTGCTATTTGAAATTTCAAAAATATTATGTAGTCAAATCTATCAGTGTTTCCCTTCAGGTATTCTGGGTTTCGTGTACTCCTTGGGAAGGCCTTCTCTATCTTAACATCAAAAAATCCTGTCCTCCGTCTTTTTCACTGTGTATAGTTTTCAAAGATTTATCTACAGAGGTATTAGGTTTTCATATCAATTATATGAGTTGGGTATATATTAACTCCTTGTTAGTCATATTTGCTACATATATATTTCAAGTATAGGAATTTAGTGATACCATTTTGGATTGAGTACAAAATCCAAATTTTCATAGAGTTGATTTGCTGACTAGATTTATCCTACTGCATTAATGCTTAGAAGGATTTTCCTTCCAGGATCTGATATTAAATTCTGTTTTATTTCATTACTTTTTAATATATTTTACTATGTTTTAATATTTCACTTGTTCATCCATCTGGAGGTTACTTTGGACTATAAACCACTTACTACAATAATATTTATTAAGTAATCCTCACTCACTTATTTCAGTGGTGTCTCTTTTCATCATGTGCTAAATTCTGACATACTTCTGTACCATTCATCATAGTCCAATTTACATAAGGATGCTACATTATTTTGATTATAGTTGCTTTGTTGTACATTTTAACATCTAGGAGGGTGAGATTCCCTTCTGTGCTATGCTTTATGTTTTAGGATAGTCTGTATCTTTCACATAATTATTCTTACTCATGTAAAAGTTAGGCGGTATGCCAGGAGTCCAGTCAACCAGGGTTTCTAGAATGGCTCTAGTGATGAGAGAGGAGATTATGCAGTTCAACCAAAACAAAGAAGATACAATGCAGGGGCCCAAACCTATGTGTGGGGGTGGGGGTCAGCATAGGCTTGAGATACAGAGTGAGAAAAGGGAAGGGAATGCCACAATTCTAGAGGTATATGAAAATTCTGGGTCAATAGGGATGGGATATGTTTAATTATTTTTACTTACTGAGAACACTGTTTTAATATTTTAATTTTTAAAAACTAAAAACTACTTTATGGACAAAATAGTATGTTGTATTAATAAACATCCAATGATTCAAAAAATATGTAGAGGAAGGCAAATGTGTTCACAAATAACATTATCCAGAGATAACAGCTATTAATAATTCCTTCCACATACCTCTCTCTTTACTTAACCATACACACAGACAGGACCATTGTAGACATGATGTTCTCTAATCTCCTTTTTCATGTGAAAATATGTTGTGGATATCTTTTTATATTAATATATCTAGACTAACATCATTTTTAATGTGCGTGTAGAATCCCATTGTTTGTATATGTGTCATAATTTATTTAACCAGATCACTATTAATGAACTTCTATTTCATTTATATATATAATACATGTATTTCATTTACATATATAATATATAATACTGGTATTAACACTCTTGCAAATGTATCTCTAGAAATTTGTATTATTCACTCCATAGGATAATTTATAGAGGTAAAATCCTGAGTAACTTCCTCCCCAAAGGTTATCTTTATACAGAATTTTGTACTAAACATTTCTTGTTTTTCTTTATAATCTATCCCATCTGTAATGACTCCTAATTGACCACATAGAAGCTTTTTAAATTCTTGTGTAGGTCAAACTTATCTATTCTCCTTTATGATTTATGACTTTTGTTTTGTGCTTAGAAATTTCTCTCTCGGGACTCCTGGGTGGCTCAGTCGGTTAAGCGACTGCCTTCGACTCAGGTCATGATCCCAGGGTCCTGGGATCGAGTTCCACATAGAGCTCCCTGCTCAGCGGAGAGCCTGCTTCTCCCTCTCCCTCTGCCTGCTGCTCTGCCTAGTTCCGCTCTCTCTCTCTGTCAAATAAGTAAATAAAAATATTTAAAAAAAAAAAAAAGAAAAAAGAAATGTCTCTCTCATCCATATATTCACTGTATTTTCTTTTAGGACCAGTTTCAATTTTTTACATTTAAGTGCCAAAACATCTGAAATTTATCTATTTGATTTAGAAATTGAGGTAGAAAATCCAACTAATTTTTTTTTTCCCAGCTGGTTAACATGTTGTCCCAATAGTATAGGTTAGAATAATCTGTTTCTTAAGAGGATATTACAGGGGTGCCTGGGAGGCTCAGTTGTTAAACATCTGAGGTCATGATCCCAGGTCATGATCCCAGGGTCAGGTCATGATCCCAGGGTCCTGGGATCAAGCCCTAGCCTGCTTCTACCTCTACCAATGCCCCTGCTTTTGTTCCCTCTCTCACTTTCTCTCTCTCTGCCAAACAAATAAAACCTTAAAAAAAAAAAAAAAGAAGGATAATACAACCCCTTTTCCTGCTCCCTTATAGAAACCAAGGAAGATGTTGTTCTAGGCTAAGAATGTAATCCAGTCACTAAGAACATTATAGTAATCTCCACAGCCTTAGCCAAGTCTGTGCAATTGAGGAAAAACCATAAAGAGCCACTGGGCTTCCTATTCTCAGCAAGCCAGAATGAGCACAACCTTTGAGCCAAGAAAGGTGAGAGGAACTAACAGCGTTCTGCATAATAATGGGAGACTGACACAAGTGTGAGAGGCTCTAGATACACAAGTGAAGACATGCCTTTCCTCTTTAAGGATTTATACTGAATCAGGAGTCATGTGTGTCTGATTTAATAGTTCCTTGTTTTATCCATTCATTGATTTATTCAACAAATACTTATGGAGTGCATACTGTGTGTCGTGTACGGAGGCTGGATTTCAAGGCCCCATTTGTCCCTCTGGCCAGTGGCCCTGGGCAGGGAGGATATCCCTTAGGATACACTTGAACAAATGTCTGAAGGAGGTGAAGGATAACTAGGGGAAGAGCATTCTAAGTAGAGAGAATAGCAAGTGCAAAGGTCCTGAAATGGCAATGAGCCTGGTATATTTAAGGAAAAGCAAGAAAGGCTCATATGGCTGGAATGAAGTAAGAAAGAGGGAGAGTAGTGATACTGAGGTAAGTGGGAGTGTACATAGTATGGCATCTTGTAGGTCATTGTAAGAACTTTGGCTTTTACTCTGAGTGAGATGATCTGACTTCATTTTAAAAGGATTTCCTCTATGGGCAAGAATAAACTCTAGGAGAAGCAAGGAACACAAGAAGGAGACCAGTAAGGCAGTGATGATGGGCGCTTGGACTGAGATGGCAGCAGTGAAGGTGGTGAGAAGTAACTGGATTCTGGATATATTTTCAAGGCAGAACTGAGAGGACTTGCTGTTGGCTTAGATGAGAGAGGTGAACAAGAGGAGTCAAAGGTGACCCCATGGTCAAGGCATAGGAGACTGGAGGGATGAAGTTGCCCATTTACTGAGATGGGGGAAGATATTTCAGTGGGAGGACAAAGTCTGGGGAGAAGCCTAGGATTTTGGCTTTGAACATGTTAAGTTTGAAATGACCATTAGACATCCAAATGGAGACAAGTAGATAGATTTACGAGTGTGGATTCCAGGAAAGAGGTCCAGCTGGATATATAACTATGGGAGTTGAAAGTGTATAGATGGTGTTCAAACCCGCAAGACTGGATGGCATCACCAAAGGAATAAGTGAGGGCTCCACTGGCCTTCTTGCTGTATTTCAAACATTGGAACTCATTCTTGCTTCTTTACCCTTTACCGAGAATGTTCTTCTACTTAACTTCTACTAAACTCTACTAAACATTTATAGCGCTCCCTCCCTGGCTTCATTTAAGCCTCTTCCAAATATTATCTCCTCAGAGGCTCTTTCCTCTATCTAAATAGAATCCCATCCTCTTACAACCACTAATCCCTCTATCCTTTACCTTGCTTTGTTTTTCTTCATAGCACTGCTCCTTTCTTAAACTCATATATTCATTTGTTTACTTACTTATTGTTTATTGTTTACTTATTTATTGTTTATTTATTTATTGTTTATCTTCACGAGGTCAGGACTTGGCCTTTTTTAAAGTATTTCTTAACATTTCCCTTAGTTTGGGTTTCTCTAGAGGTAGACCTGAAATGAGAGTTTGGGTGTGATTGCTTCTATGAGCCACACCTCCAGGGAATACCAGCAGGAGTGTGGAGAAGTGAGGCAGAGATGAGAAGGCCCTCAATAAAGAATGCACTATCCACAAGTTCTCCACTGTGTGTAACTGCCGCTGCATCCTGCAGAGGAACCTGGGCCTCCAAGAATACACCCTGGGGGGTGTGGTTTCTGAGATCACTCATACACCAACTCCTTTAGTCACCAAAGAACAGCTGTTTCTAGGGTATGTTAATTCTTATGTACTCCTGGCCTGAGCGACCCACTCGCCCTTGGCCATGCCATGTTCTGGCTGCTGAAGAAAGTCAACAGGCAAAAAGATGCAGATCCTGCTGATTAGAAGTGGGATGGGGTGCACTATAAGACCCAAGGTATGGGGCGGGGGCATAACACCATCTGCTACATTATTCTACCCCCAGCACCTAGAACTGATACACAGAGGATACTCAATAAATACATGTTAAATAAATACTGTTCACATGTTAAATAAACATCGCAGGTGTTTTCTGGGGAAGAAAAATCTTATTTTGCACTCAGCTCTTAAGTTCCCCTCTCTACATTGTGATTTCCTGTCCTTTTCCCCAATCCCTCAGTAGAGTGGAATGCACTTGGACAGCCATCTGTGGTGATGGTGTGGACACTGAAGGAGCAGAATCTATGGGGGATGTGTCCAGGAGCCCCAGGCGGACAAGTGGCAAGCTGGGAGGAG
This sequence comes from Potos flavus, assembly GCA_028534135.1. Lineage (NCBI taxonomy): Eukaryota > Metazoa > Chordata > Mammalia > Carnivora > Procyonidae > Potos > Potos flavus. Next base: position 45,010,450 of record CM052885.1, on the reverse strand, counting down.
CATAGGCAGAGTAGATAACTCAAGGGGAGATGAGAGGGATGTCTGACAAACGTCTACTTTTCCAATGCCTACTAGGCGAAGCTGACTTTTCATGAGTGTTTGGGCATCTATCTTTTCCCTCCCACCCATATGTCAAATAAGAAATTCTAGTGTATCTTTGTGTCTATTCCTGGATTCTGTTTTGTTTGAGGGATTCTTATCTCTATTCTTTTGCCATTCCTGAAATGGGATTTAACCCTCTAAAGCCATCTGGGTTTTGTTTTTGTTTTGTTTGTTTGTTTTGCTTGCAAGCTTACAGGATTATTTCTTTTTAATTTATGCCTTCCTAAGTCTGCCTTCAGTAAGTGACCCTTGAGCTAACTCTTAAAGGAGGTGCAGGAGTGTGCAGGTAGACGAAGCCACAGGTGCCGGAGGGAGCGGCCAGAAGTTTGCGTGACCTGAGTACAGAGGTCAAGGAGAGATGGCCAGTAGGGAGGCTGGGCTTGTCGCCAGGATTTGGTATAGTTTGTATGGCAGATTGTACTTCCCATAGATGGCCACAATGCCTCCCATCTCATATGCTCCTCTACAGTGTGACCTGATACTCTTTCAATGGAGAGGTAAAGTCTATGTCCCCTCACCTTGAATCTGGACAAATTTGCCTATAACTAACAGAACTTAGACACGACACTCTGTGAACCCTCATAAGGGGTTATGTAGCTTCCCTTATTTGCTAGAGCACTTGTACTTGGAACTCTGAAATGTCATGTAAGGCAGGAGGCCACCACGCTATGAGGAAACCAAGCCAGAAGGAGAGGCTACGTAAAGGTGCTCTAGTCAGCAGGCCTAATAATCTTCTCCACATAGCCCAGGTTCCAGATGTGGGAGGGAATGAGCCTTCAAATGGTCCCAGTTACCAGTTATGGAGACACCCCCAGATAAGGCCCTAGACATCAGGAGCAGAGACAAACCAATTCTTGCTATGCCCTCTCTAAATCTCTGACCCACAGAATCCACAAGTCTAACAAAATGGTTAGTGTTTTATCCTGCTGCGTTTAGAGTCATTTGTTACATAGCCATAATAACTGGAACAGTGTGTTGGGGTTTGAGCTTTATCCTGAAGGCAACAGGGAATCATGAGAGTGGTTTCAGGCTATGGAGGAACCTAGTCATGCACAGGATTTAGAAGACATATTTCAGCAGCAGTGTGTACGAAGCCTGAGTGCCGCCCAAGGCCAGGGAGTGCCAACAATACAGGATCTGCTGTAATGACAGTCCCTACAGACACGCAGGGGAGCAGCTGCTGCCGCTGTGGATGAATTGTCAGCAGCCACAACTAGAAGAAAGTGCGCTACCAATGAGGCTTGTGTAATAATCCAGGTAGGAGAAGAGGAGGGCCTGAGCTAGGGTCAGGGACATTGCAGAATCGTTCCAGAGGTCGATCCGGAAGAACCACGGGGCAGATTCTAGGGAGGGGTGAGGTCGGAGAAGTCTGGAATGACTCCCAAGCAATCTGGCTCACAGAGAATGGTGGTGTAATTCCCTGGGTCGGAGACCACAGGGGGAGTGATCACTTCGAAGAGACAGATGATCCGTCCTAACGGATTTGCACGTGTTAAGGTCCCTGAGAAATGTCTAGGCATCATTTGGACCTATGACAGAGGGCTGGGCTGTAAGTAATGTCTTTGGGTGTCAACAGCGTATATTTAGTAATTAAAGCCAGAAAGGTAAATGATGTGGCAGTTGGAGAAGTTATAGAATGAGAAGAGAGAGGGGCCTGGGACCGAACAAGGAAGAAGGAAGATGTTTAAGGGACAGGCCAAGGAAAAGGACCTCATCAAGAATTTTCTGAAAAGAATTTACTGGAGAAGCGGCTGAGAGAAATAGAAGTATCTGGCGTCAGAATAACCAGTAGAGGCAAGAATTTGAATAAAAAAGAAAATGGTCAATAACATCCCATGTCTCAAAGAGCAAGGAGGATGAGGACTGAAAAGCGGCACTGAATCTGGTCCCCCTTAGAGAGGGCAGCTTCTGTGGAGTGGGGGGAATAATGAACAACGGGCAGTGTACAAGGACTTACTGCAGAGTGAAAAGGAATATGAGTTCCCCAAACACGCAGGGAAAGAGAAAAGAGCATTGAAATCTAAAATGGCAGGGGGAGGCAGGGCGAAGGGGTGGCTGAGTGGGATGACTCAACCCTTTGTGATTTATACTGCAAGCCTTTGTCCCTGGGAGAGGCAGGACAGTAGTGGTGAGCACAGGCCCTGGAGCCAGCCTGCCTGAGATCAGACCCCAGCTTCACCGCCACTCCTGACCTATGGAAACTTGGGCAAATTACCTCACTTCTTTGTCCTCATCTGGAAGATATAATTATAACCGCTTCTTTGGTTCTGGTGAGTGCTTAGAACAGCACAGAGTAAGCACCCAAGAAAATGCAAGCTATCGATATTATTAACAGTATTCTCATCACCAATTACTACATTTGTAAATTCTGGCTTTTTCTCTCAGGAACATCTACTGCTCCTGCTCTAGGGCACTGATTTTCAAAGTGTGGCCCGGGGATTCCCGTGGGTCCCCCGAACTCTTTCGGGGGGCCTGGGAAAACTGTTTTCATGAATGAAAACCTACTTTGTCATTCTCTCATGAGCATCGAGTGCCCTTTGCCAGAGGCGATGTGATGTGTGAGAGAGCAAGAGATCGATGCAGAAATAGATATGAAAATCCAGCTGCCTTCTATCGAACCAGACACGAAAAAGATTTTCAGAAATATAAAAGAATGCCACTCTTCTCTTATTTCTGTTGTGTTTTAGGAAATGTAGTTAATTTTCCTAAAATATGGTATTTCTATTTATAGGTTTATTATCATTATTTTAGATGCTTACAAACTAAATATTTTAAAAAGTTATCTGTTTTAATTTCTAATAGAGTAAATATTCAAAAGATATTATCCACATAAACAAAAGCTCTTTGAGGTCACCAGTCATTTTTAAGAATGTAAAGGGAAACCGACACCCAATGTCTGAGAATCACTGGTTTAGAAACTAATACAGAATCAGAATAGGAGATGTTAATAAGTTTGTACTTCTTTCTCTGATCACCCAGGACTACTTGATTTTCCCTAAGGAAATGATTTCTATTCACAGCTCTGAATCTTTGCTGTTCCCTTAGTTTGGAATGTCTGTTTACCTCTTTGCCTGTCAGAACTCTGCATGTCCTTTAAGACACCTATAACCCAATTGCACTGGCTTATGGTGACATAGGTCCTCAACTTTCCTTCTTGGAGGCTGCCCAGCATCAAATGTGCTCCTTTCCCATAGTCTCTTTTACTGCTCACCGACCACAAACATAGAAAGAGCTATGTGCCAATCTTAGGAGAAGCAGGAGGGCCTTGTCACCTCCACTGTGGCCAATGTCCCTCATGAAAACCCTTCCTCCCTGGTCCTACACTCCATGCTCCCAAGGCAGGAATCTTGAGTTGAACAACTGCAACTATCCCTTGACTTCAGTTTATAGCTGTAGCCATGCTCCAATCTGAGCAGACGTGGGAGAATGACCCTCTCCCCAGTTCTTGGTGAAACTTTGTCACCTGGGCCCCCAAGCACTGTTTCTCATTCACTGGCTCTCACAAACCTGCTACTTTAGCTCTGCTCACAAGCCCCCTTTCTATCAGAGTCAGACATGGTCTGGGCCTGATCGAGAAATAGGATATCCTGTTCTTCATATTTTCTTCTCTCTTGTACTCCTCAGGGCGCTCGAGCACTAGAAATAACTTCACGAAAGCAGCATTTCGCCAGGTTCTGAACCTTAATTTAAGCTTAGATCCCCTGGGATCCCCTGTGGTCCTCGTCATTATCATTATTATCATCCTTCTAATCCTCATATACATTCCCGATCCTCATGGTATTTCTTCAAGGAACATGTTATCCCATTGTACTAGCTATCTGTAGCTTTGTAACAAACTACCTCCCCCCCCCCCCCCAAATTTAGTGGCTTTCAACATTTATTATCTCTTAGTTTCTGTAAGGTCAAGAGTCCAGGCTGGCTTAGCCGGGTCTCCAGCTGCATAGGCTGCAGCCAAGGATAACACCGGGGCTATGGTCATGGCAAACCCCTACTGGGAGAGAATTTGCTTCCAGGCTCACTTACAGGCATGCTGGCAGGATTCAGTTTCTCGCTGGCTGTTGGCTGGAGGCCTTTCTCCATTCTTTGCCATGTGAGGCTCTCCAACATGGCAGCTTGCTTCATTAAAGCACATAAGCTAAGAAGGCAAGAGAGAAAAGCCAAGAGGACAGAAGTCAGTCTTTAGAATCCTCATCATGGAAGTCACATCCTATCACTTTTGTGGTGTTCTCTTTTTGGAAGCAAGTCACTAGGTCCAGCCCACATTTGAGGGATTATAGAAGCACATGAATATCAGGATCCCTGAGGGCCATCTTGAAAGAGAACTGCCACACTCATTTCCCTGGATGGGGACCCTGAAATTCGGTGAGGCTCAATAATTCAACCAAGGTCACTTGGTTAGGGAATAGCAGAGCTGGATTTGAACTTAAGGCTTTCTGACCTCAAAGCTTACCTCTAGCACTTATTTGTATATTCTTACATTGTGTTTGTCATGGTGGCTATCTCTGTCATACAACTGCAGCCTTATTAAGGGTAGAGGATGCTTGGGACACCTGGGTGCCTCAGTCGGATAAGCATCTGCCTTCAGCTCAAGTCATGATCCCGGGTTTCTGGGATCAAGTCCTGCATCAGGTTCCTTGCTCAGGGGGGAGACTGCTTCTCCCTCTGCCTGCCGCTCCCCCTGCTTGTGCTCTCTCTCTGACAAATAAATATTTTATTAACATATTAATAAAATATTGCCTGCAAAAGGTAGCACTTCTAATAACCCCTATTTTATCAGCAGACACTTAGATCTGTAAGATGGTTTCAGATATGATGTTATGCTATGGAAAGGGGACTGGCTTCCATCATTCTTACCAGTTAAGTGAAAGTTCTCTGAGAAATAGTGGCTGGATGTATCACCTTCTTTCTTCTACTGTACATTTAGATTTTATCTTTTTGGTCAGGGTCTTATAGAAGGAACCACTGAAGCACTGAGCTACACACTAATAGTGCAGCCTTTTATGTGAAAGGAAGGAAACTTGCAGTCAAGAAGTCCATAGTCTGTGATTGTGATATTCTCTTAGAGCTGGCCCAAAATTATTAACCAGCACAACAATCATCAAGAAGAACCTTTCTGAAAAGTGGGAATGGGATTAGCAACACTCCTGAAAACATAAATTTGTAAAGCTTTTTGTTGACTAGATCAGTACAATGTAAAAATCTACTCTAGAGAAGGGTCACCTAACAATGATACTCACTTTTGCTGTTTTTCCTAAAAATATGAGCGTAGTAGCTCAACTACAGCAGAGTAGCTAGCTAAGTAATCCCTCCATAGCCTGGGTACCCAAGAAATATAAATTTAGTGGCTAAGCCCTGGGGCTCTAACTACCTGACTACCCCACTGTACTTTCCAGTTCTGTTAATTCAGTAAGGAAACTTACAGAACATTATCGCTGAGACCTAAAATCCTACCCTTTCGGAAATCCAGAAAAATCCTACACTTCTGAAAATGTTTAGGCAGTTCTGCCAGATCCTCTAAACTTGCTGGTATTACAGTGTTAAGAGCTATCATTTGGGGGGGCGCCTGGGTGGCTCAGTTGGTTAAGCGTCTGCCTTCGGCTCAGGTCATGATCCCAGGGTCATGGGATGGAGCTTCGAGTCAGGCTCTCTGCTGGATGGGGAACCCGCTTCTCCCTCTCCCTCTGCCCCTCCACCGGCCTGTGCTCACTCTCTTGCTCTATCTCTCTCAAATAAATAAATAAATCTTAAAAAAAAAAAAGAGTTATCCTTTGGAAGTTTAGTCTTTAGAGGAAGAGGGCGACTATCACGAAAGTGTATGCATTACACAAGTAGTGGCTTCATGATCATGGAGCTGTGTATTTTCTAAATTTTGCTATTTTCAAAAAGTGATTTTTTTCCCCTGAAACTTTTGCTTAATTGTCTACATGGTCACTGTTTATAGGATTAAGTAGGTCATTTGCTGTTGTCAAGTAGCATTTGCAATTGTTGAGCAAGACTCCTTTAGCCAGAAAACTATGCTAACCTCTCCAGGACATTCATTCCTCCACTCTTTGCTGACAGTACACAAGTTATCATATAGCCTGCATGGGAGTGTGAGGTACAGTTCTATTTTTGGCTCACCCTCTGGCTTGCTCTATAACCTTGGGAAAATCACTTCTAGGCCTTCTGCCACAGACCTGCCATCTATAAATTAGGCCTGGTTAGTAAACTTTGGCTAAGTCAGGGGAAGTCACGAATTCTGGAGTTGGGCAATTAAGAACTTCAACATGCTCACTGACATTCATTTGCACGTTGGTTCTTTTGAACTTTTCCCACAGATCAGCCTTCTTGAACATTTGATCATGTTTTTGCTCTAATAACACTTTAATGCAGAACACATAGAACAATGTTTCCATAATAGGACAGCCTAACTACATCCCTTCAGGCCTTACTGCTAAGAGAGAATGGGTATAAATTTTTCTATTTTATACTCATTTCCATTCCCCCAGCCATTAGCCAGGGTGTACCTTAACATCACCCCCACTGGATTTTTCCATGACAGGGGCTTAGCCAGGATCCATTCATTCTGCTTTGGTCTTTGGATGGGGATCAATATTTTTAGAACAAATGAGAATTTTGTTATTTATTTATTACTTATTTTTTTAAGATTTTATTAATTTATTTGAGAGAGAGAAAGAGAGCATAAGCAGGGGGAGGCGGAGAGGGAGAAGGAGAAGCAGGCTCCCCACTGAGCAGGGAGCCCAACGTGGGGCTTGATCCCAGGACCCTGAGATCATGACCTGAGCTGAAGGCAGATGCTTAATTGACTGAGCCTCCCAGGTGTCCCAACTGAGAATCACAAGAAATAAATCAATAAATCATACTTTTAACCCTGCCATAAACTCAAAATACCTACATTTACTTCAGGTTACCTTCCCATTCTTTTTATAAGGCAAATGTCAGCAGCCCTTCCCTTTGAATTCTCAAGGAGATTGGCCCAAACATCCAATCCAGGTGTTCAGAGCCCTTCCCAAGATTACAGATAATTTCCCCCAGGGGGCTCCTTTTCTTGTCTTCTCTGGCCCTGAGTCTGTGTACCCTTGGCTGCTGTTTTTTCACTGTTCCAACTGTCCCATCTTCAGCCTCTTCTTCAGTTTCTACAAAACCTCATTCACACACAGCTTTAGTGAGATTTTAAGATTTGAGAAAACAACTAAAAGTTTATATATTAGACACTCCTCTCTTTAAGGTCCATTTTCCTGCCCAATCCCCATAGGTTTCCCAGTAGCCCTTCACTCCACGCAGTGACTGATTTGCCCTCCTGACTCCTCTCTCCCGCTCACCCTTCCTTGTGTGGTCCATCTCCTCTCATTGCTTCCTTCCTCTCTCTCAAGAGCAAATGTAAATTCCTCCAATGTTTATATGGAGGGCAGCTTTTCTGGTGTTGCTAGGGCTTTTAACTGCTCCCATGTTTTTTTTTAGAATCTCACCTTATACTGGAAAGAGCTTATCAGGTTATTTTTCCAAATGAAAACAGTTTCTTTCTAAGAGGAATTCTGGTGCCATTTAACATTACATTTCCTCCTCATTATACTCAACAATGTACATTTATTTATATACACTTAACAGCATTCCCAAACTCATTTGAATTCTACTTTTCTCATTATTTTGGATGTACTTTTCCATTTATGAATGCAGCCCAGGCTTCCCACTCTAACAAACACCCTCCAAATTATGAGGTACTTGAGGTATTTCCAGTTTAGTTTTGCATTATAAAGAGTGGTGCTATAAACTTTTAGTGAAAATTGGTTTTCTCGCTTGGATTGTTTTGAGGGAATATATTCCCAAATGTAGATTATGGGACAGATAAGAATAACCTCATAGATTTTGTGCTTGCCTCAGTATGTTCATCAACAGTTGTCCTAATAAGTAATTTTATCAACTTATGAGCTTAGCCATTTTGTTTAGCTCTGCCAACATTCTCCTTCGTGACTTTCAATTAACCTCTCAGCAAGGCTAATCATTTCCCCAAAATTCACTTCTCTGAGTTATTCCATGTATGGAATATTTGGTCATACACTTTGACCTCTTATCCAGTGAAATCTCGGTACTGATTTTAACACCTTGACTGAGATATAATTCACATACCATACAATCAATCCATTGAAAGTGTACAATTCAATGAATTTTAGTATATTCAGAGAGCTATGCAATCATCTCCAAATAAAGTTTAGAACATTTCATTACCCTAAAAAGAAACCCTGTACCTCTAGCCCTTTACCCCATAATCCCTCCATCCTACCCCAGACCTAGACAACCACGAATCTTTCTGTTTCTATAGGTTTGCCTATTCTGGACATTTCATATAAATGGAATCATATAATATGTGGTCCTTAATGACTGGCTTCTTTCATTTAGCATAACGTTTTCAAGGTTTACCCATCTTGTAGCATGTATCAGTCCTTTACTCCTTTTTATTGCCAAATAACATCCCATTATATTTATATCATGTTTCTTTATCCACTCATCAGTTGATGAGCACGTGGGTTTTCTTCACTTTCTGTCTATTATGAATAATTTTGCTACAGACATTCATGCACAAGTTTTTCGTGGATATATGTTTTGGGGTATATACGTAGGAGTGCAATTGCTAGGTCATACGGTCAGTAACTCTCTATTTAACTGAGTGTTTTTCAAAGTGGCTGCATCATTTTACATTCCCACCAGTAGTGTATGAGGGTTCCAATTTCTTCACATTCTTGCTGCATTAGTTTTCTAGAGCTGCCAAAACAAAATACCACAGGCTGGGAGTCTTAAACAACAGAAATTTATTTTCTCATAGTTCTGGAGGCTGCAAGTTCTGGATCAAGATGTCAACAAGTTTGGTTTCTCCTGAGGTTTCTCTCCTTGGCTTACAGATAGTCACATTATTGTTGTGTGCTCACATAGCCTTTCCTATGTGCGTCTATG
>CM052885.1:44926788-45000899 GCA_028534135.1 Potos flavus | reverse complement strand
GAGAAGCAGGTTCCCCGCCCGATGTGAGGCTCAATCCCAGGACCCTGAAATCATGACCTGAGCTGAAGGCAGATGCTTAACTGAGTGAGCCACCCAGATGCCCCAATAAAAGGTTGTTTTAAAAAAGTGGTTAGAACATAGAGAGAGTATAAAGAAAGGAGGTGGACCTTAATAAAAACAATTAAAGGAAGAGTCTTCTTCATGGTTGTTGGGTACCAGGTGCTCTTGCCGAGTGAAGAGGAAACCACTTAGTGTACTTGAACATGGCATATGGAATTGTAAAAGCTTCCAATTTAAATATCATTAAATTATTTTTTAAAAATATTTATTTATTTATTTAATTGAGAGACAGAGAGAGAGCACAAGTGGGGTGGAAGGAGAGGGGCAAGCGGATTCCACGCTGAGCATGGAACCCGACTTGGGGCTCAATCTCACCACCCTGAGATCATAACCTGAGCAGAAATGAAATCCAAAGTCCGTTGCTTAACCAACTGAGCCACCCAGGTGCCCCCAATATTTTTTTTTAATTTTACTTTAAAATCAAATATCTATATACTTGAACAAAATAGAGCAGTTCTTAAAAATTTGCCACAAAAATATGAGATACATGTTCATTCGTCTTAAGTCCTTGTTTCTCTCTGTTGAGGCAACTACTTTCAACTCTTAATTTTTTGTTCTAGTATTTACCTCCTAAAGTCTTAAAGTGAAAGTGTACTTTATAACTATTTCTTAACTTCAGTGATTTAGATATTATTTATTTTATTTTTTTAAATCGGGAATTGATACTGTATGGTGAGGATTTAACACTTTCTCTCTCTCTGTTCTACTTCCACTTCCATCCTCTCAATTGAGATTTTCTCTTGATACTTAGTTAAATTAATAGTTAGGTTTTATATTATTATGATTAGGTAAATATGACTAGCCTTTGAGCCAAAAGATAAAGATTGTTTTTTTTTCACTAATCTAATTTTCTATCAATCTATGGCTTTTTCCAAGTACTCAAATGCTGTCAAATGCTCAAACAATTACAAGAATCTGTCAACTTCATTTTTTCCATAAGACTTCCTTCCTATAGGTCTCATTCTTCACATACATTTTGTCTGTTTCTAGATTTGCAACCAACCTAAAGATTAGTATCTTTAAAGAGTTAAGAAAAGAGATGTACCCGTAAAGTAGGATTTTGATGCTATGGAAAGAAATAATCAGAGAACAAGAAAGAGTTCTATAAAATTAAACATATGATAGCCAAAATGGAATTCTGAATAGAAGGACTGAAAGATAGGAGCACCTGGGTGGTTCAGTTGGTTAAGCAACTGCCTTCGGCTCAGGTTGTGAGCCTGGAGTCCCAGGATTGAGTCCCACATCGGGCTCCCTGCTCGACAGGGAATCTGCTTCTCTCTCTGACCTCTCCCCTCTCATTCTCTCTCAAATAAATAAATAAAAATCTTTTTAAAAAATATATATAAAAAAAAAGAAGGACTGAAAGATAAAATCCTCTAGGTTTGGTGCATAGCTATAGTCCGGGTTTACCTCTCCTGGTTTGGATCCTGTTATCTAGATCTTGATTTGGTTGATTCAATCATTTTGCTCAAGGATTTAGTCTAGTTACATTCTAAGAAAAGAAATTTTCCAACTCCTTTTATGTCTTAAAATGTTTTTCTTCATGGCTGGGATGTTGAATTGTAGTTTGGCTGAGTATGAAATTCTATGTTTTTCCTCAGAATGATTAAGATTTAATTTTAGAGTGTCTGTTGTCAGTATTACTGTGAAGAAATCTGGTATTATTAAGTCTCATATCCCTTTATGGGTTGCTTTTCCTTTCTGAAAGCTTTTTAGAATCTTCTCTTTGGTATCTCAAAATTTGATGATTTGGTGACTTTGATGTCATTCTTTTTTTCATTCATCGTGCTTTGCACTTGGTAGGTTCTTTCAGCCTGATGCCTCTTGTGTTTTTTGTAGTGTGGTGAAATTTGATTTAATAATTTCTTCCTTTCCATTCATTCTGTTCTCTTTTTTCCTTAGTTGGAATTTTGGACCTCCTGGATTGATTCTTCAATTTTCCTATCTTTTCTTTTTTGTTTTTCATTTTTTTCTCTCTTTCTTTACTCCCCAACTTCTCTGGGCACGTTTTCAACACTATCTCCTAGCCATTTTACTCAGAATTTCATTTTATTATATTTTCAATTTCATATTGCTCTTTCTTGTTCCGATTGCTTCTTTTTATAGCATTCTGCTCTTTATAAATGCAGCATATTTTCTTACCTGTTTAAAGGTATTCATTGTAGCTTTATTTTGGGACCTCCCTTTGCTTTTTGCATTGTTTCTACCCTTTGCAATCCTTTTTTTCCTCTTCATTTTTCAGTTTCTTCAGAGAGAAGCCCCCATCCTTTGAAGTGTGGGATATAATCCTGGGTGTTGACATTCTGGAAACAGGGCCAATGAAAGGGACTGTGTCAAGAGTCCCCAAGTTCACCTCCAGATTCAGTGATTCACTAGGAAGATTCACAGGACTCAGCATATGGTCATACTCAGTTATGATTTATTTTCATGAAAGGCTTCAAAGCAAAATCAGCAAAAAGAAAAGGAACAGGGAGTGAAGTCCAGAGAACAAGGCAGAAACTTCCCAGAATCTTCTTCCAGTAGAGTCACACAGCATGTCCTTAATTCCTTCATTACTGAATTGTGATTACATGTATGAAGTGTTGTCTAACAAGGGAGCTCATTAGAGACTCTGCACCCAAGATTTTTACTGGGGACTGTTCATTTGGTACTAGTACGTACCAAAATCACAGACTCCCAGGGAAAGCAGGTGTTCAGCATAAACTACATTGTTTGTGCAAACTATGATTAGATATATTAAACAACTCTTATCAGTGAATGGTGAGATCCTTTCTGAAATCAAAGTTCCCAGATTCCAGCCGAGAGTTAACTTTGCAAGCAGGCCTTTCAAAGGATAGAAATCTCAGGCCTGCTATGAGAATTCTTTTCTGCACAGGGACTCAGGGTCCCGCAGTTAACTCCATTGAGTTTCACTTAACCTCCTTATCTTCTGCCTCCTGGCACGCCCTATCCTTGCCCTCGAATGATAACCTGGAGGTCAAAGCCTCTCACCTTCTCTGTGCCTGCCTGTCACAACAGGGTTGGAGAGTGGCCCTAGGGATGGGAGTATCTAAACATTTTGTATCAGTAAACCATTGCTCTTACTTATCCTGTAGCTAGATGAATGGTTAAAATGCCTCAGGAAAGGTTCCCGAGACCCTTTCCATAGAATATTGATGTGATATTTGCCTTTTTCTTTTGAGTGTACAATGGGGTTTTCCAGAGGCTATATGATATTGCAATAGCCTAAAGGCAGAAATATAAAATGGTGCCACTCTTTTCACTAATTTTTTGTTTTGGAAAATATAGTTATTTTTCCATAAAATGACGGGTTTGTTATTATTTCTAAATGGACTAATAAGGGGCACCTGGGTGGCTCAGTGGGTTAAAGCCTCTGTTTTCGGCTCAGGTCATGATCCCAGGGTCCTGGGATCAAGCCCCGCATCGGGCTTTCTGCTCAGCAGGGAGCCTGCTTCTCCCTCTCTCTCTGCCTGCCTCTCTGTCTCCTTGTGATCTCTCTCTCTGTCAAATAAATAAATAAAATCTTTAAAAAAAAATAAATGGACTAATAAATATATTTTTTGGACTAATAAATATTTTTAAATTTCTGTTTTTCTTAAGATAATGATTACTGGTAGATATAAGTCACATAAATAAAAGTTCTTTGGACTCTCAATAGTTTTTATTTATTTTTTATTAGTTTGTATGTGTTGCAATTTTTTATTATTGAATTGTAATTGATACAATATTATATTAGTTGCAGGTGTACAATATATAGATTTGACAATTCTATACATTACTCCTTGCTCACCATGATACGTGTTGTCACCATGTAACCATGCAATGTCATTACGGTATTATTGACTATATTCCCTATGATGTATTTTTCATCTCTGTGAGTTATTTATTCCATAACTGGAAGTTTGTACCTCTTAATCCCCTTTATCTATTTCACCCATCCCTCCTATTGCAGCATTATTTACAATAGCCAAGATATGGAAGGAACCCAAGTGTCCATTGATAGATGAATGGATAAAGAAGACGTAGTGTGTGTGTGTGTGTGTGTGTGTGTGTGTATACATACATACATACATACATATAATGGAATATTACTCAGCCAGAAAAAAGAATAAGAGCTTGTCGGTGCTTTTTAAATATGTAGGTCCTTGCACCAAAAAGCTGGAAAAGCCCACATCTCCCATTTTTCTGAGTCTAGAAATGTGTCTTTCTATTAGTATCAAAACTTGTGTTGTCCAATATGGTAGCCACTAGCCACATTTATTTAAATATAAGTTAATAAAAATTAGATTAAAATTAAAAATTCAGTTCCTCTGTCACACTAAATACGTTTCAAGTGCTCAATAACCACCCGTGGGGAGTAGTGACTACTGCATTGGACAGCACAGATCTAGAACATTTCCATCATTACAAAACATTCTGTTGGACAGTGCCATTAGGGGGTTTAAAGGCCATTCTTACCTCTTTCCCTTATTCATTTCTACTCCCGTGCTATGTGCTTAACTATGACAGTGAAGCACATATAGATGTTTTATTGGTTCATAAAACATCTCATCCATCACCAAGGCAAAGACAAGGGACAGGCTCTCCGCTAGGACACCACCATGCACACAGATTACTCTTGCAGAGGTAGAGGCAGTGCCATCTGGGCAGTGCAGACCTGTGCAGAGTGCTGTGCAGGGAAGCCCCGTTCATAGAAAGTGCAGTGTGAGTGGTGTGTCTCTGAAGGTCCCAAGTGCATCAGAGAGCCAGGATCTGAATCCAGATTTGTGTAATTCTGGTCCGTGCTTTTTCATTTTGGTTAAGATCACCCAACCCATCCCTCTTGTCCTATATATATGGGCTGTTGAAGGACAATTTTAAAGCCTAGGTAAAAATCGTGATTCTCAGACAGATATGAAGTTTACAAATGTTAAAGATTTTATTTAACTCATTGGTTAAATGAGATCATGATGCAAGCCAAAGGCAGATGCTTAACTGACTGAGCTACCCAGGCGCCCCTGGTACTTCTTGCCTTTAATGCAGTTTCTCAACTTTTTTTTTTTTTTATCACTGCCACGAGGAGCCTTTTCAGGCTTTTTTTCCCCCCTAATTTCCTCCATTAAATTTTAATACCACAGATACATTATAAATCTGTTTATACATTTTATATAAATATATGTGCTTTATCTACAAAACACTAACATTTTTTTGCCCTTCTACGCCTCAAGAACCAGCTTTTGCCCCCTGGAAGTTGCTATTGTCCTTGTCGAGAAAGCATGCTTTGAAAAAATTGGATTTGCTCTCCCCTCCTTCTCTTTCTTTCTGCATGTGGGCTAGAAGGCAGACTGCTAACTTCAACCAAGCAGACAAAGAGAATGTGAGCAACAAGATGGAAGGAACCTGGGGGCTTAACATCACAGAACAAAGTTAAGCCTATGTCTAGACAATTAATTGAGAAAAAAAACATACTCTGACCTTATGTGAGCCATCTTATTTTGGGGCCATTGTTATACGAGCTTAGCCTATATTCTAACAAATATGCGTCCCATTTTTTCAAAACTACTTAGAAATTTAAAAAATTTCTCTCATTTCCGCATTACCTGAGTATGTTCAGCCGTGACTATATGAATGTTATTTACCCTTTGCCATCTGCAAACATCTTACGATTACCAGTACTACAACTTGTATAAGTATGAGCATTATTTGATCCAAAATTTGGGCACCTCTAGGTGATATTGCATAATCATTGAATGAAGGTGTTACCGTGCTTTATTTCATTGCATATATTGCCAGTTTGTTGGGGTTTTTAACTATTAGTTTATAGCAATAGAGTGTACTGACTAAGAGCACACACTCCTCTAAATTCAGTTCCCTCATCTGTAAAATTGGTCTAATTGGTACCTACCTCACAGGTTTGAGGATTAAATGAGATAATGGTAGTAAATCATTGAGCATATTGCCTGCCTTGTGCTAAGTGTCAGATGGTAATTACTATTTTTACTACAAACACTAAGGTAGATTTCAGAAACTTGAAAAGACAATATTTAAGAGTTCTCAACACTTCAGTAAAATGGTAATATTAAAATTAAAATGGCAGAAGAGAATGGAATAGGAGACCAAGCAATTTTTTTTTAAAGGAGAGAGAGAGAGAGAAAGGAGGGGCAGAGAGAGAATCTTAAGCAGGCTCCACACCCAGCGCAGAGCCTGACATGGGGCTTGATCTCACAACCCTGAGATCATGAACTGAGCCACAATCAAGAGTCGGGTGCTTAACCGACTGAACCACCCAGGTGCCCCAGATACTGATACTTTTTAATAGTCATTTTTTTCCCCTTTTTATGTTCCACATCTTAGCAACGTAATTTTATATTAGCAATGTAATGTAAACAATCCTAGCATGTGTGTGTATGTAGCAATATATATTGCTATTCTTTTCTTCATGCTCACATAGTATCATATACAGATACACACATGAGTTTTTCTCTTTTATAGTGATTCATCTATTCAAATTTTCTATTACTTCTACTTCTGGAGTCAATTTTTATAATTTGTAATTTATACCTTGCTAAGAAGTCATTCATTTTCTTTTGGTTTTTTAATTTCTTGCCGTAGAGTTGCATGTGATATTCTCTTGCAGTTTACTAAAGCTCTTTGATATTTCTTTGCTTATTTCTGATCCTATGCATTTAATTCAACCCTCTTCATCCTTCTCCATTCTGCCAAAATTAGTTTTGTTTTCTTGTTCTTTCAGAGAACAAACTTTTGTATTTATAGATCCTTGCTATTATTTTTAAAGTTACTCTTAAGTTTATCTGTATTAATTCCTGCTTCCTACTGTTTTTTCCTTTTTATCCTTTTTCCTTATTTTGAATAAATAATTCCTTTACATTAAAAAAAAAACAAAACCCTATTTAATGAGGAAGACATTTAAGCCTTAAAATTTCCCCAGAGGACTATTTTAGCTCCCAGAATGGTAGTTCAATGGTCTAAGATTTTCTCCTTTTCATCATCTTTTAAATGGTTTGTAATTTCACTTCTGATTTCTTTGATACAAAGACTATTTAGTAGTATGTTAATTTCCAAGTATTTATGTTTTTTAAATCTTTTTATTATTTGAAATTTTATTGAATGATTAGAGAATATGACATGTAAAATCTCTACTTCCTTAAAAATGTTTTCATCCATTGTTTATTTTAAATGACATAGTTGCAGGATGCCTGGTGGTTCAGTCGGTTAAACACCTGACTCTTGATTCAGCTCAGGTCAGGATCTCAGGGTTGTGGGATCGAGCCCCACATGGGGTTCCATGCTCAGTGGGAAGTCTGCTTCTCCCTTCCCATCTGCCTGCCGCTCCATCTGCTTGTGCTCTCTCTTTCTGTCAAATAAATAAATAAAATCTTTAAAAAATTTTTTTTAAATAAGAGAATAAAGTAATAAATGACATAGTTCCTTCAGCATTCTTGTTCTATAGATTTTTTTCACTTTTTGTGGAGACAGATGGGAATAGCTAATTGCTTCTCAGGTAAAGAGATAGAATATGTGCCATGTATTTAAGATTTTTGACAGGAATAGGCTACAGAAACAGAACAGGAATTTCTTTTTTTAAGAACAATTTTTTTTTAAAGATTTTATTTATTTATTTGTCAGAGAGAGAGCACAAGCAGGCAGAGGCAGAGGGAGAAGCAAGCTCCCTGCTGAGCAAAGAGCCTGATGCGGGACTCGATCCCAGGACCCTGGGATCATGACCTGAGCCGAAGGCAGCCGCTTAACCAGCTCAGCCACCCAGGCATCCCCAGAACAGGAATTTCTTATCCCAGGAGTTTCTTGTTTGTTTGTTTGTTTGTTTATCTCTATGGGCATAGTTTAGAAGAGCTAGACAACTCCATTTTGAGCTCAGTTTTCATAGAACAAGAGCAGTTTGGATAACAAAAAGGAGGTAAGGACATTAAAAAAGCAAAACCAAAAAATTTAGGCTTTTTAGATGCAACTGGGAGTTCTGGGCAGTTAACAAAGGTTTGGTAGAACACTGTGAAGCTCCAGCCAAAGAGGGGAGGCCTTTTTGTGTGAAAAGACTATTGCTTGCTTTACTAAGAATAGTAAAATAGTAAAGCTTGTTTTACTAAGAATATAGATTGATGTTGGTAGGACTTAAATCTCATGATGGGTTAGCGGAGGATGGATGAAAGGGAATGTCCTCAATTAATGGGCTGTGGACATTTGTTGGAACTTCACAGTGTTTTATATATATATATATATATATATATACATATATATATGTATATATATATATATATGTTTTTGGTTTTTTTTAATTAGTTGCCAACACTTTCATATAAAGCAGCTTCATGTAAACACACAAACATGCACAAATCTGCATTTCCGGTATTTAAAGACTTGGAAGATCTGAGAACACTGACATTACATTAGCACGTGGCTGCGAGAGGCTGGAGTTGGGAAGCACCTGTCACTTTTAGAGAGACATGTGCTCTCCACTTAGACCATCCCCACCGTTCCCTCTTACTCCCAATATCTAAGGAAAGTATCCATAGTCGTTTTTTGTTTTTACTTATGCTGCCATTTGTCCCCTGTAGCTTTAAAAAGGAAAGACTGTATATTTTAGATCCACTTGTCTTTCAAAAGTAGGGAAAGAAAAAGGCCTTTTTTTTTTTTTTGAAGACCTTTTTTAAAAATTTATTTGTAAGAGAGACAGAGAGAGAGAAAGAGAAAGAGAGAGAACACAAGCAGGGGGAGGGGCAGAAGGAGAAGTAGACTTCCTACAGAGCCAGAAGCCTGATGCAGGACTCCATCCCAGAACCCTGGGATCATGACTGGAGCTGAAGGCAGACGCTTAACTGACTGAGCCACCTAGGTGTCCCTAAGATGTCATTTTAAAACCAACCCCACATAGTGAGCACTATAACTAGTATTTAGAAAAGATATAATAGGGTTTGTTTTTGACGGGAATTAAATAAGGGATGTCACTATGATATGTATTTATTTGGTAAAAAAATAAAAAAAAAATTCCTGGGTATCAATACCTTATATAGATGGTAAGTTTCTAAAGCAATGCCCTTTGAGTAGGGCAGAAATTATGTACCTCAAACAGAAAGAAATGTAAAAAATGTCAATATTATTAGAAATACTATCTCATAGCATCTTGAATATATGACTGAGAACTTAAAGGCAGATTACATTTCAAATTTAAATTATTTATGGTATTTTCAATTTAAGCTTGTGAAAGCACACATATAGATAATATATATAGATAATATCACACAGAAATATCTGTGGTGTCTGAAAACTTTAATGGGTCAAAGAACTTTTGGATTTGTCACCCATGAAAAGGCCAGTATCAAATGATTCATTTATGTGTGTTAGAAAAGTCTGTCAAAATTTAATGAAAATAGGTTAAAAATATATTAGCTTGATGATAGATAGTGCTCCTGGAATAATAAATAGTTTAGGTTGGGGGCGCCTGGGTGGCTCAGTGGGTTGAGGCCTCTGCCTTCGGCTCGGGTCAAGATCTCACGTTCCTGGGATCGAGCCCCGCATCGGGCTCTCTGCTCAGCGGGGAGCCTGCTTCCCCTTCTCTCTGCCTGCCTCTCTGCCTACTTGTGATCTCTCTCCTCTCTGTCAAATAAATAAATAAAATCTTTAAAAAAAATAAAAATAAAAATAAATAAATAAATAAATAGTTTAGGTTAACATTGGACATTTTGGTGATATGGTGAAAGGACAAGACATGAATTTAATAATTTGTTTATTGCAGGGTGCCTGGGTGGCTAAGTTGGTTAAGCGTCTGCCTTGGGCTCAGGTCACGATCCTGGGGTCCTGGGATCAGCAGGGAGTCTGCTTCTCCCTCTGCCTCTGCCCCCGCCCCCGCTTGTGCTCTCTCTCTGTCTCTCAAATAAATAAATAAAATCTTAAAAAATTACTGCTCTTAGTTTGAGGATTCAGGGATGAATACCATATTACACATTAAATGCAACTCTAACTACATTGACATTTTGGTATAAGGGAAGGGGTGTCAAATTCTTGGTTTTAGGTCTAAGGTATTGTGAGCTACAAGAAAACCTTAATAATTAAATGTTCCTATTTTTTAATTTGTATTTTGTCAGTTTCGAATTGATAATCTCTCCTGTTATAAATGCTTATAGTATCTGCCTAAATCATAGTTTGTTAAAAATAATGTTTGATTCTATATCTGGCATTTGAATTTTCTTTGATTTTGAGCACTTCAATAATTTATTATTACTCAATTCAATTATTTTCAGTTCAATATATTCAATTATCAATATATATTGTCCAATTACTATGAGTTACTGGCTCGTTCCCTATAGGTATGTGAGTTTGTGACCCTTGCCATTGGTGGAAGGTAAAATCTTAGTTATATTCTTGGGGAAGATGCCTATGAAAATATGGCGATCACATCATTCTAATTAATTTTACACTGTTACCACTTTTCCTTACCTTAGGCACTAAACATATTTTCACGGTGGCTTGTTTCATGGTGGCAGTTTTAGGGAGTAAACTGGAAAAACTCCTGCCTATTTATTTCAGCATCGTAAGTACATACTAGCCAGCGCAGCATCATATAACAAGACTTTTCCCTTCACCCTTCTCCCACCCCTGCAAAATATTCCATGAGAATTCCTTATGAAAGCTTCAAGGCAAACCATTAAAAAATAACACCATGAAATTTGATGGGATCAGAGGGTCCAGCCAGAGTCTGTTCAGACAAGTAATTGGGTTCAGGTGAGGAATCAGAGGCTATGCTGTGTTTTGTAATAACTCCTGAGTTTCTTTGTTGCCTCATTGAAATTCTTCAGTTGGGGACCAGATGACTGCTGCCTGTGAGAAGCTGCCTGGTACTCTCCTCTCCCTGGCAGTGCTACCCTCTCCCTGGCTCGGATGCAGCTAGGGCTCTGCCTGCTCAATTGCTTGCTGTTTGTTGCCTTTTCATAGAATTATAGACCTTTAAGACTCTCTAGTAAAGCTTTTGGCCACACACACAAATTTTTTTTTTTTTTTGCCAAAGTTCTCCAACCAGCTCAAGGAAAACAGAGGAAAAAAAGAACAATGGAAAATGTTTGTTTGTTTTTTAAAGATTTTATTTATTTATTTATTTATTTATTTATTTGTCAGAGAGAGAGAGAGAGCACAAGCAGGCAGAGTGGCAGGCAGAGGCAGAGAGAGAAGCAGGCTCCCCGCTGAGCAACGAGCCCGATGTGGGACTCGATCCCAGGACCCTGGGATCATGACCTGAGCTGAAGGCAGCCGCTTAACTGACTGAGCCACCCAGGCATCCTGGAAAATGTTTTTCTAAGTCCTAAATAATCGCTAGTACTGAACTGTCCCTATGAATATACAGTTTTCTTGTCCATCAAGTTCAGTGCCTAGTTGGGTGTTTAAATTTTAATTTTGCTGAATGTTTAGAAAAAAATGTATGTAAGAAATGACAGTATGACGGGGGGGGGGGGAGTGGAGAATGGCAACTTACCACCCTTCACATTTCTCCTTGCTCCCTTTGCTCCTTCTTTGGGGTCAGATAGAATTACGCTTCTGAATATGCTCTTCAGTGGTTCTCAAGTGTGGTCCCTGTGCCAGCAGTTCCCAGCACTGCCTGGGAATTTGTTGGAAATGCATATTTTGGGGCCCCAACCCAGACCTACTGGATGAGAAAGTCTTGGGGAGTAGGATGGCCAGCAACCAGTGTTTTAATGGACCTTCCAGATGATTCAGGTGTACACCAAAGTTTGAGAGCCACTCTTTTTATAATTTGAATTATGCCTGTGTTAGAATTGGATGTGGAAACCGCTAAAAGTTTTCAAACTCTTGTAGTATCTTCCTGCTTTCCTTTCATTGCTTTGGGAGTCTGGATAAAGTATATATTGTGGTGAGCTGCAGACCTTTATCCCAGCTTTGTGGACTTGGTGGTGGCTACTGTCAGCTAACTACCTTGAATGACAGCTACTAATTGTTGAGGTCACAGGTGAGATGGATCCTTGGGCACTTCCAGAAGAAGTCAGAGTGGGCATCCCAAGAATTGTTGATCAGAGGGAAAGCTAGTTATGAGACACGGCCAAGCAATTATGCTCATATGGTTACTTAATGTCAGTAAACCACTGGAGGAAAAAAAATCATTGAGTATATGACTTTGTCTGTGAAATTGTGGTTTGATTTTTTTTTTTATTATAGTAGAGTGTACGTAACATGAAATTTACCATTTTAAACATTTTTAAGTGTATATTTCAGTGGCATCAAGCACGTTCACATCATTCTGCAACCATCACCACCATCCATCCCCAGAACTTTTCCATTATCCCAAACTGCACTCAGTACCTATTAAGCAATAATTACCCATTCCTCACTCTCCATAGCCCCCGATAACCACTCTTCTGGCTTTCTCTATGAATTGACTATTCTAGGTTCTTCATCTAAGTGGAATCATATCTTCTTTATCCATTCATCTGTTTATGGACATCTAAGCTGTTTCCATAGTTTGGCTATTATGGACATTGCTGCTATAAACATTGGGGTGCATGTGCCCCTTCAGATCACTACATTTGTATCTTTAGGGTAAATACCCAGGAGTGCAATTGCTGGGTCATAGGGTAGCTCTATTTTCAACTTTTCGAGGAGCCTCCATACAGTTTTCCAGAGTGGCTGCACCAGCTTGCATTCCAACAGTGTAGGAGGGTTCCCCTTTCTCCGCATCCTCGCCAACATCTGTGGTTTCCTGACTTGTTGATTTTAGCCATTCTGACTGGTGTGAGGTGGTATCTCATTGTGGTTTTGATTTGTATTTCCCTGATGCCGAGTGATGTTGAGCACTTTTTCATGTGTCTGTTGGCCATTTTGATGTCTTCTTTGTAGAAATGTGGAGATTACTTTTTTACAAATGTTAAACTGCGGTACATCCGTGCTATGGAATACTATTCAGCAATAAAAAGGACTGAATTATTGGTACATATAACAATCTAGGTGGATCTCCAGACACTTATACTAAGTGAAAAAAAGCCAATTCCAAAAGATAACATACCATCTGATTCCATTTATATAACATTCTTGAACTGATAAAATATAGAAATGTTGAGCAAATTAGTGGTTGCCCCAGGTTACGGAAGGAGGTGATGCAAGACAGAAATGGATGTGGGTATAAAAGTGTAATAGGAGGGATCCTTGTAGTGATGGAAATACTCTATCTAGATTGTATCAATGTCAATATCCTGGTTGTGATATTGTGCTATAGTTCTACAAGATGTTACCATTAGGAAAAACTGCATAAAAAACACAGGGGACCTCTCAGTATTATTTCTTACAACTACATATGGATCTAAAATTGTGAAAAGTTTAATTTAAGATTTTTTTAGGGGCATCTACGTGGTACAGTTTGTCGAGTGTCCGACTCTTGATTTCAGCTCAGGTCATGGTTTCATGGGTCATGGGATCAAGCCCCACATGGGGCTTCTGGCTCAGTGGAGAGTCTGTTTGAAAGATTCTCTCCCTCTGCCCCTCCCTGACTGCGCTCTATCTCTCTAAAATAAGTAAATCTTTTTTTTTTTAAGATTTTATTTATTTATTTGACAGAGAGGGAGAGATCACAAGTAGGCAGAGAGGCAGGTAGAGAGAGAGGGGGAAGCAGGCTCCCCGCTGAGCAGAAAGCCCGATGCGGGGCTTGATCCCAGGACCCTGGGATCATGACCTGAGCCGAAAACAGAGGCTTTAACCCACTGAGCCACCCAGGTGCCCCTTATTAGTCCATTTAGAAATAATAACAAACCCGTCATTTCTCCCTCTACCTGCTCCTCCCCCTGCTTGTGCTCTCTCTCTCTGACAAATAAATAAATAAATAAAATCTTTTTTTAAAAAATGGTTAAGACGGGAGGCACCTGGTTGGCTCAGTCAGTTAAGCATTCAACTCTTGATCTCAGCTCAGGTGTTGATCTTAGGATTCTGAGTTCAGGCCTTGTGTTGGGCACCACGCTGGGTGTGGGGCCTACTTAAAAAAAAATGGTTAAGATGGTAAAGTTTGTCTTATGTGTATTTTACCACAATAAAAGAAAGGAAAAAAAAAACTCTGTAAAAAAGTCTTTATGCCCAGATGGCTTCACTAAGGAATTCTTCTAAACATTTAAGGAAAGAATAATACCAATATTTCGCAAACCTTCCCCCAAAATAGAAAAAAAAAAACCAGGAATACATCCCAACTAATATTATGAGGCCAGCATGACCTTGATACCAAAACCTATCAATAATATTTTGAAAAAAAATCTTTAAAAAAAAAAGGGCACCTGGGTGGCTCAGTGGGTTAAAGCCTCTGCCTTCGGCTCAGGTCGTGATCTCAAGGTCCTGGGATTGAGTCCTGCATCGGACTCTCCGCTCAGCAGGGAGCCTACTTCCCCCTCTTTCTCTGCCTGCCTCTCTGCCTACTTGTGATCTCTCTCTCTCTCTCTCTGGGTCAAATAAATAAATAAAATCTTTAAAAAAATAATATTTTGAGAAGGGAAAATTACATACATGCAAAACAAAGGAATAAAATGGAAACATTGGAACATAGCTGTATAATCTCAAATAAAATATTAACAAACCAGATCTGGGAATACATAAAATATAGAAAATAAATCACAAATTGGTATTCCAGTTAACACCAGGAATGTTAAGTTGATTTAACATTAGTAAATCAATTAGTGTTCCGCATGAACAGAGTAAGAGAGAAAAATCATATGACCATCTTGATAATCAGGAAGTGTATTTCATAACATTGAATATCTGTTGATGAAAAAGTTCTCGATAAATAAGAAATAGAACTTCGCTGATCCAATAAAAGTGATAGACAAAACAAACCCCTGCAACAAACATCATACTTAACAGTGGAAGATGAAAGATTTCATTTTGAGATTGAGAATAAAACAGTAATGTCCACTATCGCCCCTGTGTTCAGCATTGTACTTGGGACCCTAGTTTGTACAGTAAACGAACAAACAAAAACCCCTGCTAAACTATATTAAGGATTGTGAAGGAAGAAATAAACTGTAATTACTATAGATCAAATGATTGTGTAAATGTGCGAATGTGTAAATGATTGTATGTAAAAAATACTAAAGCAGCTAGGGAATTACTAAGTAAGTTCAGCAAGATTGCTGGATTCAAGGCCAGTATACAAAAATCAATTGCTTTTATATATTGCAACAACAAACACATTTTTAAAAAATATAGTATTTTCCAAAACATCAGGAATAGCAGACAGCCTCTCCTCTGCTGTCCTGCCAGCTGCTTCCTTACAGTGTATTCAATGAACTTTTATTGCCTTAAAAAAAGCATCAGAAATATTAAATACATCTAACATAATGTATATATATAGTATATGAATGCAAAAAGCCAGAAAATATTACTGTGAGAAATTAAAGAACTTTTGAAAAAATTTTAAGTAGGTTCCACGCCCAACGTGGGGTTTGAACTCACAACCCTGAGATAAAGGGTCGCATCCTCTATCTACTGAGACAGCCAGGCACCCCAAAATTAAAGAACTTCTGGCTAAATGGAAGGATATACGGTGTTTAAGGATTGGAAGTCTCAGTATTGTAAAGATTTCACTTCTTATCAAACTGATCCATTGAGCCAATGTAATCCCAACCCAAAGTTCAGTAAGTCTTTTTGAGAACTTAACAAGCTGATTCTAAAATGTACACAGAGGGGTGCCTGGATGGCTCAGTTGGTTAAGCGGCCAGCTCTTGATTTCTGCTCAGGTTATGATCTCGGGGTCCTAGGATTGAGCCCCACATTGGGTTCTGCAGTTAGCAGGGAGTGTGCTTGAGGATTCCCTTTCTCCCTACCCCTCTGCACCTCCCCCTGCTCTCTCTCGTGTGTGCACGTTCTCTCTCTTTCTCTAAAATAAATAAATAAATCAATCTTAAAAAACAAAACAAAACAAAAAATGTTTATGGATATGCAAAGGGTCAGAAAGTAGCTCAAACAATCTTCAGTAGAGGAAGGACTAGCTGTGTTGGCTGTCAAGACTTATATAAAGCTGCAGTTATGGGGCGCCTGGGTGGCTCAGTCATTAGGCATCTGCCTTGGGCTTGGGATCGAGTCCTGTGTTGGGCTTCCTGTTCAGGGTGAGCCTGCTTCTCCCTCTCCCTCTGCCAGCTGCTCCCCCTGCTGTGCTCTCTCTCTCTCTCTGTCAAATAAATAAATAAAATCTTAAAAATAAATAAATAAAGCTGCAGTTATTATGAAAGTGAAATATTAATGGAAAGATAGAAAAATTAATCAATAGAATTGAATAGAGAGCCCAGAAACAGACTCCCATATATCCAGACACTTGATACATGACAACGTTGACCCCGGAGAGAAGAAAAAGTACTAATGTTTTCAGTAAATGGTGCTGAGACAATCATATATTATTTTTTAAAGGAAGAAATAAAGAGGGGTGCCTGGGTAGCTCAGTTGGTTAAGCGTCTGCCTTCAGCTCAGGTCATTATCTGGGATTCATGGATCGAGCCCCACATTGGGCTCCCTGCTCAGTGGGGAGCCTGCTTCTCCCTCTGCCTCTGCCTGCCACTACCCCTGCTTGTGCTCCCTCTCTCTCTTTCTCTGTCAAATGAATAAATTAAAAAAAAAAACTTAAAAAAAGAAATAAAGATACAAAATTAAAAACCAAACCAAAACTTGACCCAAGTTCACACTACTAAAAAAAAAAAGTTCCAGGTAGATGGTAGTTTTAAATGTCAACAGCAAAACAATAAAGTTCCTGGATGATAATATAGGGGAAATCTTCATAACTTTTGTACAGTAAAACACTTTTTTTTTTCAAATAGGATGTAAATAACACTAATTGTAAAGAGAAAGATAAATTGGACTACATTAAAATCAAAGTATTCTATTCATCAAAAGGCACCATTAAAGACCGTGTAAAAAGACAAGTCACAGTGAGAGAGATGTTAGTATTTGGAAAACTCTAACGGAGAATACTAAACAATTAATATACAGAATATAGAAAGAAGGCTTGCAAGTCAATAAGAAAAAGGTAAACAACCCAAAAGAAAAATAGTTAAGAGACTTAAACAGGACTTCAAAAAAGCAGCTACCCAAATAGCCAGTACACATATAAAAAGGTGGTTAGTGTCTTTAGTGAGAAGGGAAATGCAAAGTAAACCTACCTTTCCTTCCTCCCTCCCTCCCTCCCTCCCTCCCTCCCTTCCTTCCTTCCTTCCTTCTCCTTCCTTCCTTCCTCTCTCCCTCCCTTCCCAGATTCAGAGCAACAATAAAAAGACATTACTCCTTACCAGGAATACTGTGGTAGTGTCCTCTCGCTGGTATCCTCATGTCAACTCTTGCAAATCTTCAAGCCCTTCTCCAGAGTGAATGATAGCTTGCAATTATCAGCCAGAATGACCTTTCCAAAATATACATTTCATTATGATACTCTTTGGCTTAAATCCTTCCACAAAGACTGGTTAAGTAAATTCTAGAAATCTCCAGAAAATGAAGTATTCTGGCGTCATTAAAAAGAATGAGCTCTTTGCACTAATATAAAATAATCTCGAAGAATTATTAAGTCAAAAACAAGGTGCAGAACAGCATGTTTAAAAATGTTTAATAATGGGGGCGCCTGGGTGGCTCAGTGGGTTAAGCCTCTGCCTTCGGCTCGGGTCATGATCTCAGGGTCCTGGGATCGAGCCCAGCATCGGGCTCTCTGCTCAGGGGGGAGCCTGTTTCTCCCTCTCTGTCTGCCTGCCTCTCTGCCTACTTGTGATTTTTTTCTCTCTGTCAAATAAATCTTTAAAAAAAAAAGTTTAATAATGGGTAGAGGAGGGCCCTGGGTGGCTCAGTCAGTCAGTTAAATGTCTAACTCTTGATTTCAGCTCAGGTCATGATCTCTTAATATTAACATTAAGTTTCTCTCCCTTTCCCTCTGCCCTTCCCCACCTACCCCCGGCCTCTCTAAAATAGAATAGAATAGAATAGAATAGAATAGAATAGAATAGAATAGAATAGAATAGAATAATAAAAAAATGGGCAGAGGAATAGATACAGTGGAATGTCATCACATGTTCACTTAAGTTACTCAAAATCAACTAAAGCATATCAGTGAAAAGCAGAGAAATACATATTACTAAAAAGGGGCCAGGGCCTGCCGTGGCCATTTTCCCCCCTTTGTTAGTATATGCTCCATCCTGTACCAGTCTATGGAAATAGTGTCCAAATAATTTTAAGGTTTTATTGACCATTTATAGAGAAGAATTATGCATAATATAGGCCAGCCAAGTGAACAGTAGTGGTTTTCTCAACTATCATGTAGGACTATTTGTTTTAAGAGGGTATCACATACATTGCAGGATTTTTAATGTATTTGCCCCTCAACCATGAAATGCCAGGAGTTCCTGAGTTATTGGGTCAAGCAAAGAACCACCCCTACACATCTTCAAACAGAAGTGGGTCAGGCAGGGGTTGGGATCATGCTGTCTCAAGTTGGGAACAGAAGAGGAAAAAAAGAAGAAATAAGGTCATAAGAAAGCTGAGTGAAGAAGTAGAGGTCTTTAGGATTGGTTATACAGAAGTGTGTACGCTGTATTTGATTAAAGAATTTAAGGACTTTTCAAAGATTAGTTTGACCATAAGAAAGGCAGAAAAGCAGGTAGAGTAGGGACCCTCAAGTTTTATCTGGAGTTTAAGTTAGCTCTCAGTTGCCAACACCAAGGAGCTGTCAAGAAATGGCCATGTGCCTACGGGACTCATCAATCTTTCCCCGGGAGCTTCACGGTGAAGTGTTCCCATGGCACTTGCCTTATTTCGCC
Organism: Potos flavus; assembly: GCA_028534135.1. Taxonomy (NCBI): domain Eukaryota; kingdom Metazoa; phylum Chordata; class Mammalia; order Carnivora; family Procyonidae; genus Potos; species Potos flavus. Next base: position 44,982,000 of record CM052885.1, on the reverse strand, counting down.
AGTGCCAGCCTGTCCCTCCTCCCTTCCAGCAAAGGGGAAGGGGAAATATCCTTGAGGGGGCAGACCAGGAGGAAAGGGGGTACTGACTAATTAAAGAATTTTGATTTGATGCAGTATGTTACTGAATTAGACCAAGGAGACCTAGAATGAATTCAGCATAAAGAACTGTCTTGCAACTGTTACAACTGTGAAAAGTCACACAGATTTCCTCCCCCCACCCCGCCTCCCCACCCAGGAGCACGGGTTTGCTGGGACAGCTTTCCTAAGAAAGGTTTTGAGCCAGCTTTGGTCTGGGACTTCATTTACAGACTGGATTGTGCCTAGTTTTGGCTACCACACATTTAAAAAGATGTAGATAAATTTAGGAATCCACAGAAGGTGATCAAAATGATCAAAAGCAGGCAAACTATCAGCCCTAAGATTGGCGTTGACATTTTTTCTGGAGCCCAGCCCAGGGGCGTTTGAAGTTTTCAGTAGCAATACTGCAAAGGACCACGAGATGGCAGAAGAGCTCTAAAATGCCTTTTTTTTTTTTTTTTTAAAGGTAGATTTGGGAGAGGCAGTTTCAGATCAGATGTTCCCTGATGAAAACGGACAAGAAAGTTTAACAATGTCTGTATTTCAAAGCTTTTATGATCAAAATACTTGCTCTAGCAAGTTTTTGCAACACTTGCTTATAAGATGAATAAGGTCTGAGGATCTAATGTAAAACATGGTGACTATAGTTGATAACACTGTATTGTATAATTGAAATTTGCCAAGATAGAACTTAAATGTTCTCATCAAAAAATATACATATGTAAAAAAGCATATATAGGTGTGTATGTATCATGTGTGTATAGTTAATTAAAACAGTCATCATATACATATATATGTATATTTAATAGACAGAGCTACATGTTGAGATGTCAGTATCACAAGAATATGGACTCAGCCAGGGAGGGACACTATGTAACTATTTGGGACAGAACCCATTTATCAATCTGCACTGGACATGCAGCACAAGCAAAAAATAAACCTCTGTTATGTTAATCTAAAAAAAATACGTACATAGTGACAGATAACCAAATGGAAGAAATCCTTTCATAATTTATATGTATGTCAAATCATCATGATATATAAATACCTTACAATTTTATCTGTAATAAAAATAAAGCTCTAACTAGAATCTAAATAAAAATTTGAGAAGAGGGACGCCTGAGTGGCTCAGTCGGTTAAGCGGCTGCCTTCCGCTCGAGTCATGATCCCAGGCTCCTGGGATCGAGTCCCACATGAGGCTCCTTGCTCAGCGGGGAGCCTGCTTCTCCCTCTGCCTGCCCCTCCCCCTGCTTGTGCTCGCTGTCTCTCTCTCTGACAAAAAAAAAAAAAAAAAAATCTAAAAAAAAATTGAGGGGTGCCTGGGTGGCTCAGTGGGTTAAGGCCTCTGCCTTCGGCTCAGATCATGATCTCAGGGTCCTGGGATCAAGCCCCGCATCGGGCTCTCTACTCAGCGGGGAGCCTGCTTCCCCCTCTCTGCCTGCCTCTTTGCCTACTTGTGGTCTCTCTCTGTCAAATAAAATAAATAAAAATCTTTAAAAAAAAAATTAAAAATTAAAAAATTAAAAAAAATTGAAAAGAAAAAAGCTAAAAAAATAATAAAGCTGAAAAAAAGAAAAAAACAATATTGGTAGATGAATTAAAAGATTTTTCAGTTGGATGTATCAGATACTTAACAGACATCAGTATTGCTTCCTTAGTTTTCTGCCGTCTTCTTTTTTTTCTTTTTTCTGACCTCTGTCCTTCTGTCTCCTTCTACCAGGACATCTTAATATGAGGAAAGCAATATAATGTGATTAAGGGTGTGGGTTATGGAGCCCTACTGTTTGAGTTCACATAGAGGCCACCAGTTATTAACTATGTGATATTCAGCAAATGACTTAACTCTGGGCCTTGGTTGTTTTTTCCATGGAACGAGAAACAGAATATTGTCCACCTCATTGAATTATTCTCAGGATTAAATGAATCGATGTGTGTAAAAACTCTCAGAACAATGCCTGGCAGATAAAAATGTTAAATTTTTATGGAATTAAAGTTTCAATTTTTTTCTATTAATTTACAGAATTACCTTGTTTTCATTTGTTAAGCAGATGAGTGAACTGTTTGAGGATTTTCTCTTGTTAAAAAAACAAAAACAAAAACATCCAAATCAAATTTAGGTGCTTTTGGCAGAGATGATACTTCATAAACTTTTTTCCGGAGTCATGTTTTCCTATTTCCCACCCTTAGATTAGTCACTGAAAAGAAGATGACAGGGGCTGTATTTATTTATACAGTGGATTTTTATTAAAGGATGTAGGGTTGTTATATTCCCAGAAAGCGAAATAAGGAAAAAAAAAAAACCAGATTCAAGCAGGATAGATTTTTATTTTTTGGATATTTTCTGTCTGAATAAAAGAAAGACCTTTTCAATAATCTGGAAGATTTTATTTTAAAGGATACTGTGCTTTACTTATTTAACCATTTCAGGATCATATTAAAACTATCTATCTACCAAGGAAATCTGACACTTGTACATTCACTCTTCAGAAAACTTCTGGGGCTCCTGGATGGCTCAGTCAGTTAAGTGTCCACCTTCCGCTGAGGTCATGGGATCAAGCTCCAGGTCCGGCTCTCTGCTCAGTGGGGAGCCTGGTTCTCCCTCTCCCTCTGCCTGCTTGTGCAAGCTCTCTCTCTCTGTCAAACAAATAAATTAAATCTGAAAAAAATAAAGAAAAGAAAACTTTTTAGGTAAAAATACTTAAAGTATCCAAAAGATATTGTATATATTCATTTATTTTTTAATATAAAATTTATTTTACTGTAATGTGTGATTTCAACTCACAACCCTGAGATCATGACCTGAGCTGAGATCAAGAGTCAAAAACTTAACCAACTAAGCCACACAGGCGCCCCCCCAAGTTAACCTCTAGAGTTCAGATTCTCTAGAAAAATTGAGGAGGAAGGTGTCTTTTTCTTAGGCTTCTGCAATGTTACTGTTCCTTGTCCTTTTTTCTTTCCGTGATTACTACTTAATCTCTTTTATTGGTTTGTCTTTGTTTGCTTTACTCCTCAGTGTTGGTGTGCATAAAATCCTGTCCTTGGCCCCCTGAGAGCTGCATGGTTGACTGCTTCACCTCCTTCTGGCTTTTACTGAATTGTGAGGCCTTCTTAGTCCATCCCTTTTGTTTGTTTATTTATTTATTATTATTTTTTTATTTTTAAGTAATCTCTACTTAACGTGGGGCTCTAGTTTATAATCCTAAGATCAAAAGTGGGGCTCTAGTTTATAATCCTAAAATCAAAAGTCGCACGCCCTACTTACTGATTGAGCTAGCCAGGAGCCCCCAAGTCCACCCCATTTAAAATTTACTGTGCCTCTCTCCCACTCCCTATCCCCCTCACTGCTTCATTTTTCTCCAGAGCCCTTATTAGTACTTCTTTTCTCCAGGGGAAGCTCACTCGACTAGGACAGGGGTTTTGTATGTTTTGCTCACTGTTGCGTCCCTAGAGGTTAGAGGGTAACTGGTATGCACTAGACTTTAATAAATATTCATTGACTGAACGGAATGAATCTCATTGAGGTTTCATTTTCATTTTCTTGATTTTTAATGAGATTGAGCAGGTTTCTGTTGGCTATTTATGCTTCCCTATCTGCGAAATGCCTCACCATATCTTTTGCTCATTTTTCTATTGCGTTGTTTAACATTTCTTTGATTTTCAGGAGTTCTTTATATATCCAGGTCGTAAGCGTTTGTTAATTACTTGTAAAATAAATATGCTTCCACTTTGTGGCTTAATTTCTAACTTTTTAAAAAATGTTGATATCTTTTAATAAAGAGTTTTAATTCTAAGTAGTGAAGTTCATTAACATTTCCTTTTACGGCTTGTGTTGTTTGTTGTGTAAGGAATTCTTTGCTATCCTGAGGGCATTGAAGCATTTACCTGTTTTTTTGTAAAAGTTTTAAGGCCTTGCTTTTTACTTTCAAGTATTTAATGTACCTGAATGGATTTTGGGGAATGTTTTGAGGTGGGAGTCCATTTGTTTTTCCATTTGGAAAGCCATCCTTTTCCCTGCTGCTCTGCATGCCTCATGTGTTTTATATAAATATAAGTATGGGGCACCTGGGTGGCTCAGTGGGGTAAGCCTGTGCCTTCAGCTCAGGTCACGATCTCAGGGTCCTGGAATCGAGCCCCTCATCGGGCTCTCTGCTCAGTGGGGAGCCTGCTTCCCCCTCTCTCTCTGCCTGCCTCTGCCTACTTCTGATCTCTCTCTGTGTCACATAAATAAATAAAATCTTAAGAAAATAAATATAAGTATAAATTGATATATAAATCTACATATACTTTCTGTCTATATTTCTGTAGTTTCTATAAATGCTTAGTTCCTTTTCTGAGCTCTCTTTTTTTGTCCTGTTAGTTTTTTGTTTATTTCTGCATAATGCTACACGTTTTTTTGTTTTTCACATATTATTAACTCTTAATGCCTCTTGATATCTGGTGAGGGAATTCTCCCCTTATTCTTCTTCCTTAAGAGAGTCTTAACTATGCTTGGCTCCTCATTCTTCCATATAGATTTTAGAATTAGCATATCAGATTGTAAAAAATGTGCAGTTGAGATTTTGATCGAAATTCAATTGAATTTATACATATCTTTAGGGCAGAATTGCTATATATACAGTATTGAATGTTACTATCTATGAACATAGTACATAGCTTACATTTATTTAGATGTTCTTTAATATCTCTCAGTAAAGTTTTATTATTTTGTCCACATGGAATCTTGAGATCTAGAGTCACATGCTCTACCAACTGAGCCAACCAGGTACCCCCGTTAAAGTATCTTATTAATTCTAGTTATTTATCTGTAGATTTCTTGGAGTTTTCTGTGTACATAGTCATATCATTTTCAAAGAGTAATAATTCTATTTCTTTTTAATCTTTAAACCATTTTTGTTGGTCTTAACTCATTAGCTAGGACCTCCAGTGTAAAGTGCCAAGAAAAAGCAGGAGTGGGGTGCCTGGGTGGCTCAGATGGTTGAGCGTCTGCCTTCGGCTCAGGTCATGATCCCAGGGTCCTGGGATCGAGCCCCACATCTGGCTCCCTGCTCCGTGGGAAGCCCACTTCTCCCTCTCCCACTCCCCCTGCTTGTGTTCCTGCTCTCGCTATCTCTCTGTCAAATAAATAAAATCTTAAAAAAAAAAAAAAAAAAGCAGGAGTAATGGGTATAATGGGTTGAATAGTGTCCCTCAAAATTCATGGCTGCTGGTAACTTTAGAATGTGACCTTATATGGAAATTGGGTCTTTGCAGCCATAACTAAGGAATGAGATGAGATTGGACTGGATTAGAGCAGGCCCTAAATCTAATGATGAAGGCCTTCTGAGAAGAGGCAGAAAAGGACACAGACAGGCACAAAAAGAAGGTGATGTGAAGGTAGACAAGAAGATTGTAGTAATGCATCTACAAACCAAGGAATGCCAAGGATTGCCAGCAACCACCTGGGGGTTGGGAGGAGAGACATGTCACTTTCTCCCTCCAAGCTTTCAGAACGAACCAACCCTGCTAACACCTTGCTTTTGGACTTCTAGCCTCCAGAAATACAAGAATAAATTTCTGTTGTTTTAAAGCCACCCAGTTTGTGGTTTTTATCCCAGTCCTAGGAAACTAATGCCATGGGCATCTTTATCTTTTTCCGGACAGTACCACCTTATTTATTTATTTAGTTTCTCTCTTCCTGTTAACTTTAAATTCGAGAGAAACTTCTTTTTTTGTTACAGTCTTTAAAAAAATTATTTTGAATAGGCAATGTATTCATATGGTTCAAATTTAAAAGGTAATATAGGATATGCTCTAGCTACCCACTCTGTACAGTGCTCTGCCTCTTATTTGTTTTCACTAAATATAGCTCAGTGATCATTCCTGATCATTATACAGATTTCTTGCTCAGTTTTACAATTTGGTAGTACTTTTTAAAAAATTTTATTTATTTATTTGAGAGAGAGAGAGAGTACAAGCAGGGGGAGGGGCAGAGGCAGAGGGAGAAGCAGACTCCCCGCTGAGCATGGAGTCCAATGTGGGGCTCGATCCCAGGACCCTGGGATCATGACCCGAGCTGAAGGCAGACATTTAATTGACTGAGCCAACTAGGCACCCTTTTTTTGTAAATCGTTTCTTTTCTTCGTGCTAGTGTATAGTTGTGATAGGTGCCAAGGGTGCCAGGCCAGAAAAAAAATACAAACTCAGTACATCCGAGGATTGTATTTTCAAAGAATCCTTAAGTGACTTTGGCAATCTATAGTCAAAACTTGAGGGAGGGTTCTTAATATAATCTTTGTGTAACCCTGACTTAATAAGAAACACTTTCACCTTTTCTCTAAGAGTTGTCAACATCTTTTTTTTATAAGTGTGGGGAAAAAAACACTTCACAGAATGATCTTTTTAAAATGAAGATATTTATAAGTAAAAGAAAAACATCAATAAACATCCTAAGTTTCAGGTAAAGTTTTAAATCTGAGAACTGTATCTTCATGTGCACATAAATTTTATTTTATTTTTTTATTTTTACTTATTTATTTGACAGAGCAAGCGAGCACAAGCAGGGGGCAGAGAAGAGGGAGAGGGGGAAGCAGGCTCTCCGCCAAGCAGAGAACCCGATGTGGGGCTCGATGTGGGGCTCGATCTCAGGACCCTGAGATCATGACCCGAGCCAAAGGCAGGGGCCTAACCATCTGAGCCACCCAGGTGCCCGCACATAACTTTATAAAGTTTGCTTTGGCATAAGGAAAAAACTGCGGTCATTGTAAAAAATAAAAGTAGAAATAAAAATGAGCAGGAAAAAAACTCTCTCAGTATTTCCCACTGTTAACACCGGGCTTTTGATGGCATCTATTTTTGGCAATATGATTACATGTATGTATATTTTTCTATTTAAAAGTGGGAACATATGACAAATACTTTAAACTTTTTCAGTTAATATTACAATCTAAAAAACTAAATTGTTGAGTGGTATTCTATTATGTGGATATAAAGCAATTGTGTAGTTTGTCCTCAGTTATTTCTGCAAGCTCATCCTTTTCTTCATAGTCATTAAAGATTGCCATTCTCAACACTTGGCCTTAACCTTCTTCTCACTCAGTGTTATCTCCCCAGGTAATCTCATCAATGGCTCACAGCTTCAGTTATTAGATACCTGCCAGGGACTTCTAAATTTACATCTCATAAGCCTCTTTGGAGACCTAGCCTAGGTATCTCATTGTCTATTTAGCATTTCTACTTGTGTCAAAGACACTCCAAACTCTACATATCCAAGCTAGATAGAACTCATGAGTCCCCCTTGTCCCCCAAACCTGGCAGTCTTCCAGGGTTGCCTAGCTAAGTGAATGGCAAGATCATCTGTTCTACCAAATAAGCAATCGACTTAGGAATCACCATTGACACATCCCTCACCTCTCCCACTTATCTGCTGTATTACCAAATTATACTGATCTTTCCTCCTAAATATGTTGTCTTTCCATTTCTTACTATCTTCATTGCCAACATTTTAGTCTATGCTATAATTCTTGGCCAAAACAACTGGTTTCTTGCACCCAAGTAGACCCCATCTTATAAATTCTCTACACCAATGCATCTCAAAGTATCCGTGGTGAAGGACCAATTTTTTAAAAATTTTCTATCACAGACTAGTATTTTTGTGAAATGTAATAAAAATAAATTACTGGAAAAAAATTAAATTAAAAACCCAAATATATACAAAATATAGCCACACATTGCTATTAGGTTTAAGACATAAAACTGCTGCGTTAAATTGGCATAATGTCTCTCGATCCCATGGAGGCCCCCAAATGTGGGCCAACAATTGGGTAGAAGCAGTGAAAGAATTCACCTGAGGCAGAACATGGGAGACAGAAGTTTATTGACTACATGGCAGGGGAGTGACAGGCGGGATAGGAGAGGAGAGGCTGGAAAAAAAAAAAAAAAGGAGACGGGAGGCAGGGGGTGGGGGTTGTTTTTAAAGGGGGAAGATGAGGAGGTGTGGTGACACACGGAATCTTCCCCTTTTTGGGAACTGTGCCTGGTTGTAAATAGCCCATTGGTCGGTCAGGGCCTATGGATAGTTTGAGGTGGGCGCCCAATGGGCCCATCTGTACCCAGCCAGGTGGTGGCTGTGGCCCCTTCTGCATTCCATTGCCCTAGCCTGTTTGCCTAAAAGCAGCCTCTACAGTTTCCGAACACTCTCCGTTTTTGCCCTTAACTTAATGTATACTGTTGTATCTCCAGTGCTTAACAGAATGGCTGACATACAGAAGACACTTAATAAATATTTGTGAAATGAAAGACAGAACTTTGGCAATTTGGGGACATTCAAGTTGCTTTCAGTGGTGGGCATTCTAAGGATTGTTATTTTTTATTTATTTACTTGAGAGAGAGAGAGAGAGAGCATAGAGGGAGAGGGAGAAGCGGACTCCCCACTGAGCAGAGAGCCTGATGTTGGGGCACAATCCTGAGGCTCAATCCCAGGACCCCGAGATCATGACCTGAGCCACCCAGGGGCCCCAAGTGGTGGCCATTTTAAACACCACATGACTATATCTGTAGTTAAGACTTTATTTCTTTAGGGGCTCCTGGGTGGTTCAGTTGGTTAAGCATCTGCCTTTGGCTTGGGTTCTGACCTGGGAGTCTTGGGATCAAGCCCCTCATCGGGCTCCCTGCTCAATGGGGAGTCTGCTTCTCCCTCTCCCTCTCCTTCTACTTCTCCCTCTCCTCCTGGTAATGCTCTCTCTCTCAAATAAATAAATAAAAATCTTTTAAAAAAGACTTTATTTCTCTAGGATTGATTCCTAGATACAGAATTGCCATATCCAGAGTAAAGACATTTTTTAAAAAAGGTTCTATTAAACCAGACGAACTTCCAGAAAGACTGTTCTCATCAATATTGAATGTGAATACTCATTTCTGTTCCTTCGGAATAGGCCTCTTTGTTCAGCTCCTTCGCTCAGTTTAACTGTTTTAGTCTTCGCCTGTCTTGGGGCATTTTTTAGGTGGGGAGGCACTGCTTATCTTCCCCTTGTCCCCAGTGTGTATTTTAGCTGGCTCATTATGATGTGGTATTCATCTCTGTCTAACCTAGAATGGGTGGGGTGAGGCAGGAGGAGGCAAGAGGGACATTGGCCCTTCGGGCTGTCCCAACTTTTTGGATCTTCCTAGACCCTGATTAGATCTCCCATTGTGTCTCCTTTACATTAGCTTGAGGCAGAACTATTGGCTTTTGTAACCTACTAAGGTTAGTAATCGTATGACCCACACCCATTTTGAAATCACTGTCTCTGGGCAATAAAGAGATTTCTTTGCAAGGCTCTAGGGTATTTTTTTTTTAATTAACATATAATGTATTATTTGTTTCAGGGGTACAGGTCTGTGAATCATCAATCTTACACAATTCGCAGCATTCACCGTAGCACATACCCTCCCCAATGTCCATCATCTAGGGTATTTTTTTTATTCGTTTTCAGATAGACCATTTTGACTGAAGCTTATTCTTTCTTTTTTTTTCTTTTGGTGTACAGTTCTTTGTATTTTTTTTAGATTTTTAAAATTTTTATTTATTTGATAGAGAGCAAGAGAGTGAGCACAAGTAAGCAGAGCAGCAGGCAAAGGGAAAGGAGAAGCAAGCTCCCTGCTGAGCAGAGATGCAGGGCTCCATCCCAGGATCCCGGATTCCTAAGTAACAGGTTTCTGATCTCCGCAAGTCCATAAAAGTATTCAAACAAAATAATCACAGCTTACTGCACAAGCCAGGTAGCAACCCACCCTATTGAAAGTACAAAGCCTATCTCCCACACGTGGTTGTTCACTTTGTTTCTGAGTATGACTCTTACAGGGCCCTATGTGATGTCCTCCTCCCCCAGGTTGTAAGTATACGTGACAATAAACTGCTAGCAATCTCATATTTTCATCATTGGGTGTTGTGTGTTCATCCATGTCAGTAATCCTAGAGTGGGAATCCCACTCTCGCTAATGGGGTGATTAGGAAGAAACTGAAACAAGGTGTTTAATAGCAGATTTGAGCAGGCAGAAGAAAGAATTAACACACTCGAAAATAGTTAATGGACTGAGCCACCCAGGTGCCCCTCAATTAAGTGTCTGCCTTTGGCTCAGGTCATGATCCCGGGGTCCTGGGACCGAACCCCACATTGAGCTCCCAGCCAGCTCCCTCTCCCTCTGCCTCTCCCTCTGCTTGTGCTCTCTCCCTCTCTCTCAAATGAATAAATTTAATCTTTAAAACAAAACGAAGAGATCCACATGAGACACAATATAGTCAAATTGTTAGAAGACAAAGAATCTTGAAGGTGGCAAGAGAGAAGGGACTTACCTTGTTCGAGAGAGCCCCAGTAACAGTGACAACTGATTTGTCTCCAGAAATCATGTTGGCCAGAAGGCAATGGATGACATATTTAAAGTGCTAAAAAAAGAAAAGTGTCAACCAAAAATTCTATATCTGATATAACTGTCTTTCAAAAATGAAAAAGAACCTTACTCCTTTGACCTCTGTTATAGCCATGCCACCACCTTCCCGGAAGAGAGGAAGTGGGAGAGGAGCTTACATTGCCTGTCACCCAAGTCATCTCTCTTTGCCCCAATAGAGTATAAGATGTTTATCTATGCCAAGCTTACCTGCACCCCTGCTCTGATCCAAGCTGGATCCAGAGTTGCATCCAGACCCATTGCCGCATTGATGCTATCTTGATAGCCAAGAGCTCTACAGTATTCAATGGGGCACAGCATGGCGCGATTTAGCTAATCCAATGGGAGTTTCAGACCAGTGCCATCATCAGAAACAGGGTTTCTGCTGTTTTTTAGTTAAAAAGCAGTTAAAAGCTGCTGCCAGTTTTACTGGTACAGGTGCTGCGGCAATAGCAGTGACAGTTTCTGGGGCCGGTATTGGACTAGTCTTTGGCCGCCTTCTCATTGGTTAGTCCAGAGCCCCTTCCCTGAATCAGCAGCTGTTCTCATACGATATCCTTGGACTTGCGTTGTCTGAAGCTTTTGTTTGATGGTTGCTTTCTTTTTTTTCTCTTTTTCTTTCTTAAATGCAATTAGCCAACCTACAGTACATCATTAGCTTCAGATGTAGTGTTCAATAATTTACCAGTTGCTTATAACACCTAGCACTCATCACATCATGTGCCCTCTTTAATGCCCATCACCCTGATGGTTGCTTTCTTAATTTTGTTTTCTATGCAACAGAAATTACTGCTTGAAATGTTATTATTTCTATTAATCATGGATGTAATTCTGTGTATTTTACTGTGACTTGAAAACATAGTGTTGGAGTCACGGAAATGCACATTACAAGTTTCCTCTACTATCTGCAAGTAGAGCAGTCTTATGAAATATTACTTTTTTGAGGAGGATTTTATTTATTTATTTGTCAGAGAGAGAGAGTACAAGCAGGGGTAGAGGCAGGCAGGCAGAGGGAGAAGCAGGCTTTCTGCTGAGCAAGGAGCCCAGTGTGGGACTTGATCCCAGGACCCTGAGATCATGACCTGAGCTGAAGGCAGCCGCTTAACCCACTGAGCCACCCAGGCACCCCTTATGAAATATTTTAAGCCAAAATGGTATAATGTGAAGAGTATCCCCCATTTTCTGAAAATTGTGTTGCACCATTTTTTTTTTTTTTTTACAAAAGACCTGTATTAGTCCCTGTTTTAGCTGAGTTTTTCTTCCGCTAGTTCAAATCTATTGTTGAACCCTTCTAATGAACTTATCATTTCAGTCATTGTATTTTTTACTTCCATAATGTCCATGTGGTTCTTTAAAAAAAATTATTCCTCTATCTTTATTGACATTCTCTATTTGTTGCAACATGTCATATATTTACTTACTTCTTTGAGCATGGATCCCTTTATTTAGTTCTTCCAATATATTTCTAATAATTATATTGAAATCTTTTTATGTTAAATCCAATATATGGGCCTTCTCACAGGCAGTAGCTGTTGTCTATCTTTTTTTCTTGTGTATAAGTCACACCTTCTTGTTTCTTTGTGTGTCTTGCAATTTTTTTGTTGCTGGAAACGGTACGTTTTAGTTACCATGTGGTAGCAAATCTAGATCCTGATTACCCTTTCTCCTGGGACTTGTTTTTGTTGTTTGTTTGTTTATTTGGTTAGTAACTTAACTGAACTATCTTAGTGAAGTCTATTGCCCCTTCCATGTGCAGAGTTCTTGCTCCTTAGAGAGTGCAGACTTGGATGCACACAGGTTACTCTTGGATGACAATGTTTTAGCAGGACTCTCTCTTTGACAGTCTTTTCCTGATCTCTCTGTTATGCTGTCTGCTTCTGTTAGTATTTCAAATTCCTTCCCTTTTGGGCTTCTCAATAGGCTGTTTGGATGTTCTCATGAACCTGACTTTTCCTGGTATAAGCCATCCAAAAAAAAAGAAGAGAAAGTCAGTGGAAGCTATCCTTGTTATGACTTAGCCTTAGAAGTCACATAGCATCTCTTCAACCGCCTTCGTTAGGAACAATAAGCTAAGTCCCATCTGCATTCACTGAGTGTGGAATTAGGCTCTACCCTGTGAAGTGAATCCTATCAAATACTCTGTGGTCCTATTTAGAAACCACCTTAACAAGAAGAGACAACCTGATTTCTAGTGATCATTGTAGAAGCTTTGATAAAAACTCAGAGAAATAATTGCTTGTTCTTTTGAGTTAGTTTCTGAACTCCTCTCTAAATGATACATGGGTACACCTTATAGTCTGTCACCAATGGGGCAAAATCGAAGGATCGGTAAGAGCCAAGTTTTGTTAATGAAATTTATTAGCAAGGCATGATATGGTTCTGGGATTTCTCAGACTTTCATCATGGCCCCGTGTCTACCTCAATCATTAGATTTGGATTCTAAAGACATATGGAGGGCAATTACTACCCGCAAATCCTATTTTTTTACTACTCTCTTACTTGAGATGAAATGCTGATGAGATCCTTTGTGTCATTGAGACAAAGCCCCATGTATGTTAACAAATCACAGGGAAAGGTTTGTGATGACTCTTCTTTTCTCTAATCCTTTCAGGCATTGAGTTGTGCTGAGTAGGCAGGAGCTGAGCTGTGGACAGAGCTGCTCAGTACTTGTCTGACGAATCAGAAAACAGAGTGGGTAAAAAAAAAGGCGGGGAGGAGGATTGTGGACAAAAGTGACCGTCAGAAGAGTGGGTGGAGTAAGATGACTTTTTTTCTGTTAAGAATATTGACATTTTTAGGTGGGAATGTGAATTTCTGCAAGTGGTCCAAGGTGGCGAGAAGATATAAAAATGTGGAGTAGTGTGGATATAGTAGATTCTAAAATTAAAAAGAAAAATTCTTAGGAATGCCATAAATATTCATGAGCATCTTTCAGTTTACAGATTTCTAGACTCACATTTATGGCCAAGAGAATCTAGTCCCTTCCCTTCCCCCTTTTTCCAGTATGAAAACTGAAATCTAGTGAGGTTAGTATCAGAGCAGGAGCTAGAAGGGAAACTCTTGTGATTCCTATTCCAGTGTATATTCAATGTTCTGTACAGCCATAAGAAGCTTATAAAGATTTGCACGATCTGATCCCTTGTACATCTCCATCCTTATCTTATCCTTTCTCTGTATCATCCCACCTCAACTGTGCCAGCCTTCTAGTTATTCCTTAAACATACCCGAAGTGCTCCTATCCCAGGGCCTTTGTACTCTCTCTGTCCTCTGTTGGAAAGCTTTTCTTCCAGATATCTGCAAGACTTAACCTCTCTCTTCCTTTATGTTTCTGTTTCACTGTCACCTTACCAGGGAGGACTTCCCTGATTATCCTATCTAAGGCATTACCCAGCCCCTCCTTCATCATTTTTCCCTTACTTGCTTTATTTCCCTTATTTTATCACATTATATATTCCTTTGTTTATTGTTTCTTTCCACTAAAATGTAAATTCTGTGAAAGCAGATTCTTGATTTTTGTCGACTACTGCATCCTCTAGTATTTAGAATAGCGACACAGAGTAAGTAGTCGATGTAATGAAAGTCTATTTATGTCGCTCCTTTGTTCAAAACCTTCCCATCTCATTCACAGGAAAAACCAAAAGGCCTTAGAAATGGCCTTTGTTACGAACTGAATCGCTCCTCCCAAATTCATATGTTGAAGTCTTTACTGCCAGTAGGCTTCAGAATAGGACTGTATTTGGAGGCGGGGGCCTTCAAGGGTGATTACAGTTAAGTGGAGTCAGGTGAGTGGGCCTATTCCAGTATGACTGGTGTCCTTATAAGAAGGGTTTAGAGACAATAGAGATATGTGTGCATAGAGAAAAGCCCATGTGAGGACACAGAAAGAAGGTTGTCAACTGCAAACCAAGGAGAGAAGCCTGAGGAGAAACCAAATGTGATCTAGACTTCTAGACTTCAAAACTGTGAGAAAATAAATCCCTTCTGGTTAAGTTGCCCAGCCAGCGATATTTTGCTAATGGCAACCATAGCAGACTAATATAGCCTGCTTCTCCTCCACCTCATCTGCTGTGTCCCCTCTTACTCATACTGTTGCAGCTTCTTTGGCCTTCTTGCAGTTTCTCTAGTATGACAAGCTGGCTTTCACCTCAGAGTTTTTGTGTTTTATGTTCACTCCTCCTGGAATACTCTTCCTCCCAGATTTTTCTACTGCTTATTCATACACTTCAGTCAGGTTTCTGCTCATATGCTGCTTTCTTAGTCATCTCTCTCTCTTTTTTAAAGAATTTTATCTATCTATTTATTTTTAAAGTAATCTCTGCACTCAAAATGGGGCTAGGACTCATGACCCTAAGATCAAGAGTTGGATGATCTACTGACTGAGCCAGTCAGACACCCCTTAGTCATGCCTTTCTTGACCACCATCCTGTTTAAATTGCAACATCTATCGCTTCCTTATTCCATGTCCTGATCTTGCTTGGTTGTTTTCCATAGCACTTACCATCCGACATACTATATATTGCCTTGTTTATTTATTTTATTCTTATTATTTTTTAAAGTGGGCACTCTTGCGTTGTTCCCAATCTTTTTTTTTTCTTTTTTAAGATTTTATTTATCCATGAGAGAGAGAAAGTGAGAGAAAGCATGAGAGGGGAGAAGGTCAGAGGGAGAAGCAAACTCCCTGTGGAGCTGGGAGCCCGATACGGGACTGGAGCCCGATACGGGACTGGAGCCCGATATGGGACTGGAGCCCGATACGGGACTCGATCCTGGGACTCTGGGATCACGACCTGAGCCGAAGGCAGTTGCTTAATCAACTGAGCCACCCAGGCGCCCCTATTGCCTTGTTTATTGTCTGTCTCCCCCATCAAGGCTGTATGTGCCATGAGGGCACGAGTCAGTGTTGCCTTCTGGTTTGCCACTGACTCTTTGTGCCAGAGGAGTTCCTGGAACAAAGTAGGCCCCTCAGATAATATTTAGTGGGTCAATTAATGAACAAACAAATGTTACTGGCACGTAGATAGACAGATAAGTAGGACAGACTAGAAGTTCCATAAATCCATTTTATGTATGGGAACTTATTTCTTTGTTGTTTGTTTTTTAAAAGGAAGGGCCATTTCAGTGAAGGGGGGAAAGCATGGTTTTTTTAGTACATGGAAACTTCATGATTGATTTCATATATTGGAAAGAAAACAAAGTTAGATCTTTACCTCATATCACAAAGAGAATAATTTTTTTTTTTAAGATTTTATTTATTTATTTGACAGAGAGACACAGCGAGAGAAGGAACACAAGCAGGGGAGTGGGAGAGGGAGAAGCAGGTTTCCTGTTGAGCAGGGAGCCCCATGTGGGGCTCCATCCCATGACCCTGGGATCATGACCTGAGCTGAAGGCAGTCGCTTAATCAACTGAGCCACCTAGGTGGCCACAAAGAGAATAAATTTTATTTTATTTAAGTTTATTTACTTATTTATTCATTTGAGAAATCTCTGCATCCAGTGCAGGTCTTGAACTCATGACCCCGAGATCAAGAGTCCCAAGTTCTTCCAACTGAGCCAGCCAGGCGCCCCAAGAATAAATTTTAGACTAAGTATGTCTAACTGTAAAAAATAAAATTATGAAATTGTAAACAAAAATTTAGCAAGTTTAGGAGAATTTTTGTGTAATTCTTAGGTGTGTATGCTTCTTGGGGGGGTGAGACTTCTTATACAAAAAAAACACTCAGAAGTCATAAGGGAAAAGACTAATTTGATTACATTTAAAATTTATAATGGCAAAAGACACTCAGAAAGAGAATATGAATGGGGAGAAACCAATTGCAATATATTTGACAAGGATTAATATTCCTTATATACTAAGAATTATCTTTTAATAAGAAAAAGACAATCTGCTTATTAGAAATATAAGCAGAAAATATTAAAAAGATTTTTTAAAGGAGGATATGTACACGGCCAGTAGATATGAAAGGAGACTCAACGATTTCATACACACATGCACACACACACACATTTTTTTACCCACCAGGGTCATTATTATTTTTTTTTTTTTATAAAATATACACTGATTTTCCTACTGTGTGCCAAGTATCATTCTACGTATTAGAGATAAAGCAGTGAAGAGAAGGGGCAAAATCCCTAACATCATGGAGCTAATGTTCTAGTGGAGAGAGAGAGATAAGAAACAATGAGAAATAAATTATATGGTATGTTAGAAGGTGATAAGTGTTGTAGAAGTAAATAAAACTATGTAAGGGGACAACATAAAAGAAAAAGGAATTTACAAGGTTAGTTTGCCCAACTCTAGGGAAATGAATTTGAAAACCCAGATGAGTGGTGTCTGGGTGACACGGTCAGTTGAGCATCTGACTGTTGGTTTCAGCTCCAGTTGTGATCTCGGGGTCATGATCTCAGGGTCATGGACTGAGCCCCACATGGGCTCCGTGCTCAGTGTGGAGTCTGCTTGGGACTCTCTCCCTCTCCTGCTGCTCCTTCTCCCCATGCTCTCTCTCTCTCTCTCAAATAAATAAGTAAATAAAACCAGATGAAATGGATGTTTTTTGAGGAGAATTAAATTACAAAAATGATTGCAGGGAAGAGAGAGAAATTCTAATCAAATTATATATCATAAAAACATCTCTGGAGAAAGTTGTTCAAGAGCCACCCCATGAAAAAGCACCAGGTGAGATATTTCAAAGGTTAATTATACCAACTTAAATTTTAATTTTTTAATTTAAAATTTTTAATTTTAAAAAAGATTTTATGTATTTATCTCAGAGAAAAAGAGAGACTGAGAGAGAGAGAGAGAGAGAGCACGAGGGGGGGAGGGGTAGAGGGAGAAGCAGACTCCCAAGGAGCAGGGAGCCCAATGAGGGACTCAATCCCAGGACCCTGGGATCATGACCTGAGCTAAATGAAGACATTTAACTAACCGAGCCACCCAGGTATCCAGTTTTTCTTTCTTTTTTTCTTTCTTTTTTTTCATTAACTAAACTCTGCCTTTAATGTGCGGCTCAAACTCATGACCTTGAGATCAAGAGTCACATGCTCTACTGACTGAGCCAGCCAGGTGTCCCTAATTATACCAACTTTTAAAGAACAGACATGTCCAATGATATTAAGTCATTTCAGAGTTTAGAGAAAGAAGTGAGGTTGTGGAGAAATGATCATTTTCCTATGCATTTGGTGGAAGTGGGAATTTGGATAAGCTTTTCGAAAAGGATTCTGACAATATCTAGTAGAATTAAATCTATCTACATATATATATATATATATATATCTTTAATGTAGAAGTCTAACTCTTGGGATTCTAGCCTTTAGAAATAAAAATATCAGTTGGTAAGACTGTTTATGTATCAGCAATGTTTAGAGTATCAAAAAGACTGAAAACAACTTCAATGTCAACAGGTCGAATAATTAATGACGGAGCCATGCTATGAATTTTGCACAACTATTTAAGAAAATGGATCTACTTGGAGAAATGTCAGTAATCAGAAAAGGAAATAGCAGGCTAATGTCTAAGTTTTTGGCAAAAAAGAAAAAGAACATTTCTCATTGCATGCAAATAACACGTTTGTGTATGTTAGTATGAATATATAGAAATGTATGGAAGGAAACACTTAAAGCTTTAACATTGGTTATGTGGAGTTGGCTTGTTGACTTTTTCTTTGTTGTTTTTGGTTTGTTGCCTCTGCAGGATTTTTAGTTTGAGATGTAAATCTGGTAAGATATATTTTATAAAAATACTTTTTGTTTTCTATGTTTATTTGAATGTGAATAAAAGAAATACATCTCTGCGAAAAAGAAAGGAAGGAAGGAAGGAAAGAAGGAAGGAAAAAAGAGAAAGAGAAAAGAAAGAATGATACACATCAGCTTGGGTGATTTTTCCCAATGATTGAGCTTTTATGTTGGTGTAGTAAACTTAAGTTACTCAAGTTCTCTCAACCCAAAGTTTTTCATCAGTAAAATGAAGGTTATGAATATCTACCACACAGGGAGGTATTTTGATTGTGAAATGACACATGAAAAGATTTTTAGAGTGTTAAGCTTTTAGGTTAATAAGTTTCAATCGACTTCTAATTTCCCAACATTTTCAGTGGCTGTGATATACATCACATCACTGCTATAGGGATGCAAAAATAGATATAAGGCGGGAGCTTAAAAGCAGGCAAACTCCTAACCACACAAAGCATTAGGATATCCAGTGCGAGATATTACTGAAGGCAAAAGTGGTCAGGGAAGACTTCACGGAGGCGGGACAACACAGGTCTTAAAGTTTGCGCACGATATGGATGGGACAGGTACAGAGCAGGCAGAGGCATTGACACGGGTGTCTGAGGACACACTGGGCTCCGGGAACGCTACACGCAAGAGCGCCCCCTTTCGGAAACAAGCTCCTCTGGCTCCGTTCTCGTGCCTCCCGGCGAGCGCGGTGCCAGCGGTACGCAGGCGCCGGGAGCAGATGAGGGCTCGCAAAGGCTCGATAGGCGCGCATGCGTGCAACTCTCTGGAGGCGGTAGCTTCTTCGGCGTCGAGACTGGAGGCTGAGTGCTAAACTGTGTGGGGCGCAAATGGGATCCGGCTGTTAGTCGGGTAGGCATAGGTAGGACCGCTGCCTTGTGGGGAGTAGGGGGTTGGAAGGCGGGATCCCAGAGCATGGGGGCCTGAGCCTTTCCTGTGTGGTCCGGGCCGACTATTGTATCTGTGTCGCAGCAGCTGCGCACAAAATGGCGGCGGGCAGGCGGCGGGGGTGGGAGGAGGTTGGGGGACCCCCGGGATGGGAAGGGAAGCGTGGCTGCCCCGCTACCGCGTCGGTTCACTTCGCTGCCCTGGAGGGCCGGGTCGGGCAACCGCGCTGGGACCTTGCTTCAGGAAGAACCGCCTGATGCCGTTGCACTGGGCCGAGGAATGAGAACAGCCCTTTGGCAACGCCGTGGCTGCCCCTTCCCCATCGGCGCAGGGCCTGCGGAGGCCGCGCCAGGCCTGACAGCCAGAGGAAGCAGTGGTGCGGGAGCACCGAGGAGGGAGTAACTATTCCCGTCGGCCCTTGATGCGAGGTGGTGGAGCTTGAGCTGAGCCTTGTGGCAATTGGCGTTTGGCAAGAAGCGTGAAGAGAAGAGCATGTTTGTGTTTGGGGAAGGGGGAGTTGGGGTGAAGGGGGGAATGTTAGATCCAGCGACTTTTGCTGGTCGCTGTCTCCTATGCCTGCCTTTTGCAATCTTGAAAGCAAAGAAAATGTCACCTCTGTGCAGGATACGGAGGTCTCATAAACGGTTCTGATACTTATTTACAAATTTCTCGGAGGAATCTCGAATACCGATCGTTAGTGGTTTGTGTGTGATTCCTAGGCTGAGCCCCGTTCTGTTAAAGGTGGGGGAGAATGTATACCGCACAGTTCAGTCCTTGAGGACGCTTGAAACAGATCTTTTGTTGTTTGAGATAATTGCGATTGAGGGAGACTTCTGTTAGTGCAAAATCTTTAATTGAACTAGACAATGACGGTTGCCTCTAGCTAATTTTTCTTAATCTTAAGATTTACTCTAAGGAGAAATTTTGTGGGGGGTGGAACCCTATTTTAATCTGAAGGCTTTTTGAAGAAAAACTTGTAACCAGGATCTGGCAACTGAAGTTGATTAAAATTCTTTTTCTAACCGGCTTTGGAATTGTGCACAAAAAAATTTCTCCGTTTCCCCCCCCCCCCATTTGTTATAAAGGGTTGACTTATTTGTTGGGGATATTTGCTGATTCAGATTTGCAATTAGTATTGATAAATTGAAAAAATTAATTTCCAAAAAATGATTAATGAGGTTTACATGGAAAAATAAACGAATAATTTACATTATTTCAACATAGCTTTAATTGTATTAGGCATTCCAGACTTAGCTTATGTTGCATCTTTTTTTTTAATTTGACATTTCATATACGTTTTATTTTGTATCCGCATACTCTTGTAATATACACTTTTAAATAATTATGTGGAATCCAACATGTTAATATAGTAAAATATGCCGGGCCATTCCCTGCTTCGTTTTGCTCTCCGGTAAGGGGAAAGATAAAACAGTTGGAAGAAGTCACAAAATCTCATTAGTTTCTATTAACTAGTTTTCAGAATGTATTTATTCATGTCACATATTTATTACCCTGAATATTGGTTATATTTTAGTACTGTAATCTTTTTTTGTCTTGGAGGGTGTATATAACAGATACTCTTGTTTAAAAAACGCTTATTACAATCAGATCACTTTGTACTTCATGGCTGTCATAAAGATTTTCTCTTGGGTCCTCTTAAGGTGATCTCTGGAAATTTTTGTGTAGTGAAAGAAAATGTGAGACAAATAGTTTAGTGAAAAGAGAATAGGCTTTGGAATCAGGAGATCTGGATTCAGATGTCTGTTTTTTTCCTTACTGAATGTCTAAGGTTTTGGGTAAGTAGCTTTAGCCTTTCTGAACTTTTGTTTCCTTATCTGTAAAATGGTGATAATACTACTTCCTGCTTGTTATTGTTGTGAGAATTGAGAGAGACAATGAATGGAAAGCCCCTATCCTTTGGCATATACTAGGTGCTTAATAAATATTAGCTGAGACTTTTATTACAAATGTTTAAGTTTCAGGCAGCATCTTTTGATAGAAGATTGTCTCTTGTGGATATTCCCTTTTAGTTAAAAAGAGGCTTAAAGGAATTCAGATTAAATTGATAGAATTTTGGAGCTGAGAAATGATCTAATATTTCATTAAAATATTTGGTGTATCTATAAATTTTATATGTACCTCTCTTGTAGCACTTATCAAAATGTATTGTAACCATTTATTTATATGATATGTTCATCTTTTATCTGTCCCAGTGCTCCATACTCCTGTGCTGAGTGAATGAACTCAGCTGGTAGTTGCCAGAGCCTGGGTAAGAACCTAGCTAGCCCTTGGAGTCCAAATTGTGCTTTTTCTACTATGACTTAATGTGTACTGGCCACAAAGTTTGAATAAATCTGTCCAAATTCTTCATAAAATGCTTTATATACTAAGAATCAGTGCTTCCAGTATGGGTACCCAGTAACATTGTTTGGGCTGTTTTGCAAGGAAAGGGGGGCTACTGGATGTTGGCGTGTGGTGGTTTAGACTTCCTCCAGATTTTGAAAGTAATTTTATTTGTGGCTAAAGCCAATAAGCCCCTGTTTGTATTCAACCATTACTTGCTCTTTTATTACTTCAACTTTATATAGTTGTAGTAGTCTGAAATTTGTGGGTGGCTGAGAATGAAAATGAAAACAGTTATTTGGAAGATAAGAGAACAATGGAAAGGAAGAAGATGAGGTGTAGAAATAAAACATAGCTATAATAATGGTCAGTGAGGGTCAAGAGCAAGGGTTTTGTCCTGAGAAAAGAGTTCAGGGAGGAGAAGAAGGTTTTAAGGTACACATATTTTGATATTTTCTTTGTGGTTACCTTGGGCATGTATATATTTTGGATTATTTTCAGTTCTTGAATCTCTTAAATACCAAAATAATTCTTGTTCCAGTCCTTTAAGGTTTTATACTTTTTTCTGCTACCTTATTTTCATAGTCTTCTTTTTATTAAACTTTCAACTAATCTCCCTGTTGTCCTGCTGTTGAGTGAATGTTGCCAACCTTATTTTCTTTTGAATGTCTTTATTTCTTTAAAAAACTTTTTATTATGGAAAATTTTAAACATATACAAAAGCAGAGAGTATTATGTAATGATTCACCCATGTACCTATCGCCCAGCTTCAGTAATCGCAAGCTAATGGTCAGTCATGTCTCTACCTTCCACCCTATTATTTTTAAACAAATCCCATATCATTCAATTTATAGTTCAGAATTTTTCTCTCCAATATTTAGAGAAAAACATGCTTATCACGCCTAAAATAATAATTCCTTAATGCCAGTGTTCAAATTTCCCCAGTTGTGTCTCATATACCACACTCATAGTGTGTATATACATATATTAATTTAATTTCTATCCCAACTACTATATTGAAATTTTCAGAAATCACTCAAGTCTTAATAAAAGAAACAGGTTATCAACCTACTTTTTTTTTTTTTTAAAGATTTTATTTATTTATTTGACAGAGAGGAGAAAGATCACAAGTAGGCAGAGAGGCAGGCAGAGAGAGAGGGGGAAGCAGTCCCCCCCCTCGAGCAGAGAGTCCGATGCGGGGCTCGATCCCAGAACCCCGAGATCATGACCTGAACCAAAGGCCGAGGCTTTAACCCACTGAGCCACCCAGGCGCCCCATATCTACCTACTTCTTAAGTAAAGCATTTTGTTTACTATCTTAACAGTTTCTGAGCACCTGTGAGTCAGGAAGTATAATTTTTTTAGAAGATCGATTTACTTATTTTGGGGGGGGCAGAGGTGGAGAGAGAGAATCTCAGGCAGACTCCATGCTGAGTGCAGAGACGCAGGGCTCTAACCCAGGACCCTGAGATCATGACCTGAGCGGAAAGCAAGAGCCAGCCTGGAACTGGCTGCTTAACCGACTGAGCCCCCCCCAAGGCCCTCCAGAGGTATAATCACCATTCTGAAGTGGGTGTTACTTTTATTCCCATTTTTCACATGAGGCTTGGGTTAACCAGCTTGCTGAGGGACACATTTTTAGCACTCGGCAGGACCAGAATTAATACACCGAATCTAAGGTCTAAGTTCTTAAAAAACACTATGCTACATTAGTGTTAAATTTTACTTACGGGAGTTAACCAATTTTGCATGAAGTAATTCATTGGCACCCCTCCTAGCAGGGTGGGTATCATCAGATTAGTTGAAATGTCCCCAAAGATGAGATTATTTTGAATTGCATAATGGGCTGACTAATAGTCAATAGGGAGTGAGCAGGATGCAGAAAAGAAAAACAAAGATGTGTTTAGGGCTGATACTCTTATTGTGTTGCATGTTTTCTGCCTATTGCCATACTTGGAGTCTTCTTTTTTTTTTTTTTTTTTTTGACTTAGTATATAAATAAGGGGTTAGTTTGGGTGTTGGACTGAAAAGGTTGGGTCATGAACTTTTGAATTAATTAAATCTCTGACAGGAATACCCTGTCTTTCCCTGCCTCCCCTCTTCTATTCTTGTACGCATAGACACGTAACTTTTTTTTTTCTTGAACTGTTTGAGAGTAAGTTTCATATTATTGTACTCCTTAACCTTAGTTTATTTTCTAAGAACAGAGTATTTTCTTTTGTAGTCATAGTTAGCAACCTCAATAAATTTAACATTGATAAAATTCTTTATCATTTTCTGATTTTGTCAGTTGACCCAGTAGTGTTCTTTATGTCACTTTATGGGGTTTTCTTTGTTTTGTTTTTGTTTTTCCAGTACAGGATCAGTCAGATAACTGTATTTTTTAAAAGATTTTTTATTTATTTATTCATCAGAGAGAGAGAGAGCACAAGCAGGCAGAGTGGCAGGCAGAGGCAGAAGCAGGCTCCCTGCAGAGCAAGGAGCCCGATGGGGGACTCGATCCCAGGACCCTGGGATCATGACCTGAGCTGAAGGCAGCTGCTTAACCAACTGAGCCACCCAGGCGTCCCAGATAACTGTATTTTTAATTGTCATGTCCTTTAGTCTTTTTCACTCTGGAACATTTCCTGTAGCCTTTGTCTTTTGTGAAGTTGACATTTCTGAAAAATACAGCCTGCTTTCTTTCTTTTTCTGTTCTTTTTACTTTCTTTCTTTCGTTTTTTTTTTTGGTAATAGAACATTTCTCATTTTGGATTTATCTAATGTTTCCTGTTGATTAGATTCAGATTATGTGTTACGTGAAAAATCACGTAGTGATGCTGGATCCCCATGGTATCAAATCCGGAGGTGCATGATATCCATCTGTTTGCCAGGAATGATAATATGTTTGATAACATACTTGGTCAAAATATTTGATTTCCTCTCCACCTCCCCGGAACTAATTGATTTGTGGAGAGACATTTTAAGACTGTGCAGGTGTCCTACTTGTTAAAATTTCCGTCTAGATTTAACATGCACAGATGATTTTTTGTCTGAACCAGTCTTTACTATTACGGTTAAAAAATGATGATTTTTCAAGTCAGCAGTCCTCTACACTTGCAGTGATTGATTGCTGTGGAGTTACAGATTCTTGGTTTTTTCAGTGGTTTATAACTTATTGTCCAGTTTTTTTTTTCTCATTTCATATTTATATATCTTGTCTTGTGCAGTGAAAGCCCTGGTTCCCACCACTATCAAAACATTTACTTATTTGCTTAATCCTATAACATATCTAAAGTAATTTAAGAATTGCTTCACCCATATCATTACCAAAAAAACTCCTCAAAACAAACTACTAAAAAGAGTAAGAATTTATTGTAGTTCTCCCCTTTTTCCTAGCTCCTCTAAAACGGAGGATATATAAAGCAAATAGTGGGTTCATAAATTATTTGCATCAATTTATTTTCTTAAGTGGGTTATAGTATGCATTTGAAAAATGAATTAGTTTCAGTTTTAGGTTTTTTACCTTCTTCCATCCTTGTTTTAATTTAAAAAAGTGTTGGTCGTTAACATGCTTCTAAAAGTCAAAACTGTATAATAAGATGTACTGCATGAAATATTCCCATTTTCTTTAAGTCCTTTCTATCCAGTATCCCATATAGGTAATCAGCTTGTTTTCTGTTATCCTACCTGTGTTTCTTTTTTGTAACATAAGCAGATATATGTGTTTTCTTATTTTCATTTCTTTATACAAAATGTAACGTGCTGGGGTGCCTGGGTGACTCAGTCCATTAAGCATCCGTCTTCCGCTCAGGTCATGATCCCTGGCTCAGTGGAGAGCCTGCTTCTCCCTCTGCCTCTGCCATTTTCCCTGCTTGTGTCCTCTTTTTCTCTGTCAAATAAATAAATAAAAGCTTCAAAAAAAAAATAACATGCTATATATGTTTTTGTTTTTTGCTATATATATGCCTATATATATTTGCTATATATGCCTTTTTTTTTTTTTAAGATTATTTAATTATTCGTCAGAGAGACAGCACAAGCAGGCAGAGTGGCAGGCAGAGGCAGAGGGAGAAGCAGGCTCCCTGCCAAGCAAGGAGCCCGATGTGGGACTTGATCCCAGGACCCTGGGATCGTGACCTGAGCTGAAGGCAGCTGCTTAACCAACTGAGCCACCCAGGCGTCCCTGCTGTATATGCTTTTTTATGCTTTGTGAAGACTTCAAGGAATTTAGCATTTTAAGGCATTTGACCAGATAGTTTAGGTATGCTTAATCAAAGATTTTGGAAACTCATTTTAGGCAGAGACAGACGCATTTTGGCCTGTACGCTTCATGAAAGCAAACTTAATTGCAGGGAAGGCAAGAATACAGTTACGCCTCAGAACAGTTGCATCTGGGTAGTGAATGTCTTCAATACTGTGTTTACTTCTTGGTCCTGCTGACCTCTGTTACATTAGCTTTATTTTGTTTCCGTGGTTGTGCTTTCTCACTGAGGCAGTAAAAATGCTGCCGGTGGCATTTGAGTTTTATCAGCATCCACCACTTTTCTCATTTCTAGTTTTAAAAACAACCCCAGGGAAGATTTCTTTATTCCAGCTTGGATCAGGCGGTTTCTCTTTGATTAATTAATGCATTACATTTCTCGAGGATAGCAAGGTAAGCAAGCCCACCAAAGCACTTCTCAGGGAGGCATCATTTGCTATCTATACAGTGTGGTCTCTCAAGATGCATTTATGTATACAGTGCTTTTAAAAAAAGTACATATAATTATATTCATCCTGTTTATCAAAAAGTTGTTTTCCTGGAAATAGTAACTATTAAATCATTGCTATATGGGATGGTTAATGCATGGTTCTTGTTGTGATCTGTTCCTGGCATTGTGCGTTAGCAAGTTGAGCTTCCTTTTTTATATATATATATATATATATATGGAATCATGATGTTTATCATTCTGCTCAAGTGACAGTGAAATTTGTGATGCCCTCCATGATACCAAATACTGTTTCTAATTGTCTGCTTATTTTTTCTTTCTGTGTTTTGTGTTTTTTTTTTGACAATTTCCTTGAGGTGTACCACATTTTGGCATTTTGTAAGTTCTAGTGATATTGTCCAGCCAAACTTGTGGCACCTTCAGAATTATGACTTATCTTTTGTGAGACTTGAAGGGACACAACTTACAGTAGAAGAGTTGGCTGAATGGATCCATCTGTATACTAGAAGAGATTAGCAGATTGAGTGACATTTAAACTGAGGAAAGCATTG
Source organism: Potos flavus (assembly GCA_028534135.1). Classification (NCBI taxonomy): domain Eukaryota; kingdom Metazoa; phylum Chordata; class Mammalia; order Carnivora; family Procyonidae; genus Potos; species Potos flavus. The sequence goes on along the minus strand of CM052885.1, from coordinate 44,955,315 downwards.
AAAGATATGTACTCTGTCTTACATTAACTGACCAGTGTAATACCTGTGTTCTTAGGTACGAAAGTGTATTTATAGCTTGTCAGTCACTCTAACAAGATATTCCCAAATGAGGCATGTGGGTATATATCTAGAAAAGTCAATGGTTGTTTTCCTTTTATGTTAAGATTGTAGAAAATTCTTCTGTGTGTCATGAGGGTGATTTTTTCTTTATTTGGGGGGGTGATAATGAACATTTATTACTTTTTTTACAATGAGAAAAAGCAAAGCTATAAAATACACATTTTATGTATCTAGAATATTGCACGGAAAAATACAGAGAGGAATTATAGGTTCTAGTTACGATCTCGCAACTTAGTTCTGAGGCTTCACTTAATCTGTAAAAACTGGGATTCCCTTGCTCACAGTGTTGTTGTGAGGTTCCAGTGAGATAATGAATATTAAAGTGCTTTGTAAAGTTCACCTTTGGGGTTTGATATAAATTTTTCATTATGACTGTAATGGAGCCATTATGATCAGGCTGACTAATTTTTGATGATGCTTTTAGATGTTTAAATTTCTGATTTCTCTAGCAGTATCTATAAAAGAAAATAAAGGACTACCTTTCTTCTGAAAGATTGCATTAGAGTAACAGGCAGTTTTTGATATTCCATGGTAGTGGATATCTCAGAAAGACTTCATGGGATCTAGTGTCATTATCTTTTTAATCCATCAAGCCATTTCTGCATGCCTGCCTGCCTCAGAGGTCAGTTTCTATTAAGTGTTTCTAAAAGAATTTTTATGTTTGACATTTTATTGAATATTTGTTGTTGCAGAGTGGCATGTTTCAGTTCTTAAAAGGGCATAGAAAAAGTTAACTGCTACTTGTCACAATAATAGAATTTTTTAAGGAGTTTACAATGTTTCATGACCAGTAAATATCCTGGTTTTGGAAAATATTAAATATAGGAAAATAAAATGTTAACTGAAAGCAGGGTATTTCTAATTTCATACAGTAAAGTTTGGTGTATTTTCCTCCCCTTCTCATTCATGTGTGTATTCACATACACAAACCTGAAGGAAATTATACCAAATACTAGTTCGTTCTAGGATCATGGTTTTAATGGTAAGGATTTAACTTACTACTTTTTTTTTTTTTTTTTAATGATTTTTTTTTTAAGATTTTATTTATTTATTTGACACAGAGAGAGAGATCACAAGTAGGCAGAGAGGCAGGCAGAGAGAGGGAGGGAAGCAGGCTCCCCACTGAGCAGAGAGCCCGATGCGGGACTCGATCCCAGGACCCTGAGATCATGACCTGAGCGGAAGGCAGAGGCTTTAACCCACTGAGCCACCCAGGCGCCCAACTTACTACTTTTTATTTTCTATAAAAAGCATATGTTACTTACATAATAGGAATAAAATTTGTTTTTCAGTATTAATATTTAGTTGTAGTTGTTTTCAAGGCAGTGTTAATAATGAAAAACTCAGATCTTAACTCCGGTTTTTCAAAGTTAGTTTAGTGATTTCATAAATTACTGTAGGTGAACCATCCTCTTTATGGCTAGAGCTCAGTTATCCAGAAAATGGCATATTCTCTAATAGTTATGGTTAATAAAGATTATATTTACTGTGTTAGGCATTTGTTCTGAGTTTTGGCTACCACTTGTTACTTTGTATAAATTCTGTGATATTACCAAAATTTACAAATAACTGTCATATCACTGAACACCACCGTTGGTGAAACCCTTTGGGTTTCTTATAGTAGCAGATTTGGAGAACAAGGATTCTCTTATACTTGCTATTTTTGGTTTAGAAACCAGCTTGATTTTAGACATATGTGACGGTAGTACTATGTATTTATATATGTAATACTATTATGTGGATATTTTATCTTTAATCAGCATTTTATGTTTTGTCCATATGCTAATTAAAAAAAATGAAAAAAACTTGAAGGGTTTTATGTACTAGTTATCCTTAGGGTATATCCTACCAAGGATATTTAATACTCCTTTTTACAGCTGCAAAATATGGTGTACCATAGTTTATTCGACCAATCTCCAGTCTTTGCAATCCCTCTTAATTGGAGAGATGTGAAAAGGGAAACATCCAGATTTTTAACTGTATTTTATCATTTTGGTTTCTCTGATTCTTATGAGACACTAACTTCATCTTAAAAACTGGTGTTAGCTTTATAAAGGAAGGGTTCTGGTCTGGCTTAATAGCCTTGCTACTTCCCCATGTAGACCAGCAGTGTTAAAGTATTTGTTAAGTGGGCGAATAAGAGTTGGGTTTGTTATTCTGACATTTATGGTAAGAAGACAGTTTCTCTAAGTTTTTAGGAGTACCTAGCAATTTTTTTTTAGGTATCTCGAAAGATCCGATAGTTGATTTTGAAATTTTATTCTTCTGAATCTGTTGAGAGGTGATAAAATCCTGTACCTCATTTGTGGTTAGCATTTGCATTGAGTAGTTGTACCCTGAGGCATTATTGGTAGGGCTGAAGTTTAAACAAAGGGGAGACAAGTTAAACAACAAAGAAAAGGACGTTGATTGGTGGGGCTTGCTTGTCTTTACATTAGAGTTGAAGAAATGAGGCTTGAAAATTATATAATTGCAAAAGAGAAGTTCGTAATACTTTCTAAATAGAAAGCTTGAACTACAAATACCAGCATCTTTTTAGTCAAGACATTTTGTTTGCAGTTAATGTGAATGATAGTTTTAAGAGAGATTAAACCATAACTTTCCTAAATGATTTTTTAATCATTTAGGAAATATGCTTACACTTACAAAATAAAAAGACAATTATGAAAATGAAATATGGGTGTACTCCTTAAATTTCATTTACAAAAAAACCCACAAAGTTACTTAACATTTTTTTAACCATGGAAGATCTGTTAATTTGGCATACGCATTGTAGGCACACTTTTTAGTGTATTTTTACAATAGTCTCTGTCAGTTCTTACTAGTGTTCAGCATTGCGTTTCATGCTTCTCATTTAACATTCATGTCATTGTAGTGAGAATAGAACTAGAGACAGCTGAGCACATGTACAGTAAAGTAATTTATCGTAATTCCTCTTTTAGTGATGTTGTTTTAATGAACTAGTTTGTCAGAAACTTTTCTACCAGGATTAAAAGTGATAGTGGTAGCATAAGAATGGGTTTGATGATTTTACATTAGTGGATCAGTGTCTGAAAATATTACTAAATGCAATTTAAAATGAAAATACACCATACTTAGGTAGGTCTTAAAATTAAAAAGAAGTCTTGGTATAAAAGAAGTGTTGGCTTAAAGTTCAGAAGGATTAAACTTGTTCTTAGAAGGGAGGTTAGTTGAAGAGACCTATTGAAAGTGACATTTGCTTATAATGATGGATTTTCCAGGATATGCATATCTGGAGAGAAACTTTCTTACCACTAGCCAGCAGCAGGTCCTGGAATCGGAATGCTTCATAAGTAACTATGACTAAATAAGCCCCTAACTTGTCTTACCAAGAGAGAAGGGAACACAGTCTCTTTGGGAGAGCCAGGACTGCTGTTAACTTATTACTTTGTCCTCATTAGATTTCACATTGGGACTAACCACATAGGACATCTCGTGTATGTGCACACGTGTGTGTTTTAAGGCTCCTTAAAAAATGCAGACAAGCCAAATCTCTGCTTACCGAGAGTTGAAATTTAATTACGGAAAGGCCTTTTAATTCTTCTCTTCATTTATATTCCATACCGTTTTATGAATCTTGAATCTTTCAGGACTAAGATTCATGACTACAACACTGATACAGATAATGGCTCTTGTTGAAGCATGGACATAACTCTGCCCTGATTAGTAAGTAGCTTTCTCCCCAAGGGAGGACTTCCACTTCCCCCACTCTTTTAGTCCCTCCCTGAGGACTGTCCCTTCTCCCCCTCCCCCCACCTTGTGCCATAGCAACTGAAAGTTTAAGGGGGATAGAGGAAGGAGGGGCTCAGGACCCTGGTTGCACACTGTAAATCACAAGTTACTGTTCTAATTGTTCCTTGCTGTGCTTTAACAGTTACTAAATATTTGAAATATCATCTCTGAGTATAAGCATGAAGAAGACTCAAGTTTAGGAAGCACAAAATGAAAGAAGTTTTTTGATAAACAACGGCATCATACAGCCTTTAATGTACAGTAGGCATCATGTCTCTCTAAGAAGGGTAGCTAGTTGTGTGTATTTTAGACTTTCTTCACCAGGGAACTTGTTTGTTGAAGACCTGCAGTCTTACAGGATATTAATTGCTGCAGAATACAGTTTGTGAAGGGCTGCTCTCTTACAGTCTATAAACGTATACATAGATCAGTGTAAGACCGTGCTAGACACATTAGGAAATATGTAGATAAGTTTTTGCCTTTAAAGAACTTAAGACTTAGATACCTCTAAATGGTACTTGTTCACAATTCCATGCAGTAATTAGATGACTGATTGAAGTCTGATCTTTTTGATTTCCTCATGGGGGAGAAACAGTATTTGGGAGAGTTTGTGTTCCTGATATTGTAGGAGGAGTCCTCACCGGTTAAGGAAAATGGTGCTGAAACAGTTTGAGTAACTAGATGACAAACTGCTTATGTAAGACAAAGTTTTCTTGGAAATATTTCTGTTTTGTAGAAAATAGACACGGTTTCATATGACTTATCTAAAAAGACCTGGAGTTTGTTATAAATGAACATTATTGACAGAGAATTTGGATATCATTTCATTGTTTACTAAACTTGTGTCTGCTGCTTGTATCTGTTGAATTAGAAGCTTGTGTAATTTTTGTTGTAGTGTTGTGTTTCCTTCTGATTTGAAAATTAATTATGTAAGTTAATGACTTTGGATGTGATCAAATAGCTTAACAAATACTTGAGGGTATTTTAAGTAGGAGTAGAGTTTATGCTTGGAAGATAAGACAGCAATAAACACATGCTTTTAATTGACAGCAGATAGTTTTAAAAAAGACCACACATATGAACACAAAAGCATAGTAAAAGGTATGAATCCCAAATAGTACAAGCAACAAATAAAGTTTGGGCCTTCATGGTCAGAAAGGTTTAATGGAGGCTGACCATTGAGTAAAATCAAGTAAGTCAGGTCCAGGGCAAAGTTGTTTTGTTTGTTTTGATTGGAAGAGATGGTTGGAAGGGAGCGTGTTAACCAGATAAAGCCCATTTCTCAGCCAAATTAACATTTCACTAACATTATGTATAAATTTAAAAAGGATGTAATGGAGTTATGGGTAAAGCTTGAATCAGAAAGTGATGATCATCAAATATGATCTGTAGTGTGGATTTTCATAGTAAGTGTAACTGTCTCAAGACCTCATGTTTCCCACCTATATCAGGTATAAAAGTAGGGACCTGATGGAAAACAGGCATAGTCTGTGTGTTTTTTTTTTTTTTTTTAAACTGAAAGAGGAAGTTAAGTTTGGTGGTTGCTGACCTTGGTCCTGAATAATAGCTAAACTACTATTTTTCTGAGACTCAGGTTGGAATGAGTTGTGCTGTGCTCTGATGACTGGACAGCAACCAGTTTAATACAGTGTCTGGGAACTGCAAAATATTCTTGCTCACATCTATTAGTGGTTAAGAGCATGCATCATGGGATTAAATTACCTTGAGTGCAAATCTTGGCCTAGTCATTTATTATCTGTGCAAGTTACTTAATTTCTGTGCCTTAGTGTCCTTGTCTGTAAAACTTACATATTTGAAGGGGTTGTGAGAATTAAATGAATCAATCCACGTAAAGTGCTTAGAACAGTCACTGGCACATGAACAGTATAAACTTAGTCTTTGTTATTATCAATATATATTTGCCTATACACTGGAGGAAATCCAAGAGAAAGGTGACTGGTGGTTGTGCTACATATTATGTTGTCTGTTACAGTCAATCCATGCTGCTGCACACTCTTTTGTCAGACTCTAGTCAAGTTATTGATGATAAGTTTTCATCTTAAAAGAAACATTTGTTTAACAACAGAAACTTAAGCATAGTCTAATTGCTATATGGAATTTGTGAGATGTGATTCCAAGGAAGACTGTGTCTTGGAGAAATGGGTCTTGTAAAATTTTAGGCTTATAGTTTCTGTTTTAATGGTTTGTACATAACGTACGTATTAAGTGTATGTGTATTTCTAAGTATTTTAATGACTTCATCTTTTTTTCCAGTAACAAAGCGTGAAATAAATCCCCAGTGTTTTTCAAGATTATTTAAAAGGATTTGTAATTACCGCTCAGCACCTAGGACAGCACCCAGTGCAACACTTTGTACATGAACTCTGGCTTGAGGTTTGGGGTTTGTGTTCTGGATTCGGGAAAGAAAAGAAGAGAACATTTTTGGGAAAGCTAACAATTCTCGTAAACACTCTAAAAGTATATGAAATGGAGGATGGTTTCATGGCTTTATTTTCAAAATGTTTTACACTGGCTGTAGAACCCACTTCATGACGTAGTTTGAGTTAAAATGATCTAATATTTGTGTTTTAACTTTCAGCTTTGTGTTATTCTTGGAAAATTTCGCACCACTTGTGAATTCCTTGAACCTGGGCATTGCAAACCCACTTCTGTTGGGCCCATCTCCTTTGCACTTTGCTCAGATTAAGACTCAGTTGGCGCTTCAGCAGCTGAATGCCGTTGCCTCACATAGTTCAACACCACCTTATACTTTATTAAATCAGGCTTTCTTGAAAATAGCCATGTCGAGACCCAGGTTTAATCCTCGAGGAAACTTTCCACTTCAGAGGCCACGAGCACCTAACCCTTCTGGGATGAGGCCTCCAGGACCATTTATGAGGCCTGGATCCATGGGTCTTCCAAGATTTTACCCAGCAGGGAGAGCCCGTGGAATTCCACACAGATTTGCTGGCCATGAATCTTATCAGAACATGGGACCACAGAGAATGAATGTTCAGGTAACGCAACACCGAACTGATCCAAGGTTGACCAAAGAAAAATTGGATTTTCATGAAGCACAACAAAAGAAGGGGAAGCCTCATGGTAGCCGGTGGGATGATGAGCCTCATATATCTGCATCAGTGGGAGTGAAGCCAAGTTCTATAACACCGGTTACAGAGCAGAGTCCTCAAGTGCAGAGCCGCTATACAAAAGAGAGTGCCTCGAGTATCTTAGCAAGTTTTGGATTATCTAATGAAGACTTAGAAGAACTCAGTCGCTACCCTGATGAACAGCTAACTCCTGAAAATATGCCATTAATTTTGAGGGATATAAGAATGCGAAAAATGGGGCGCCGATTACCCAGTTTGCCTTCTCAGAGCAGAAATAAAGAAACGCTTGGTAATGAGGCAGTTTCAAGTAATGTGATTGATTATGGGCATGCAAGCAAATATGGCTACACAGAAGATCCACTTGAAGTACGTATTTATGATCCTGAAATTCCAACAGATGAGGTCAAGAATGAATTTCGGTCACAGCAGAGCATTTCTGCGTCTGTTCCCACTCCAAATGTGATATGTAATTCTATGTTTCCTGTTGAAGATGTGTTTCGACAGATGGACTTCCCCAGTGAGTCCTCTAATAATCAGTCCTTTTTCCCAGTTGAGAGTGGAACTAAGATGTCAGGCTTACACATTTCAGGAGGACAGTCAGTCCTTGAACCAGTAAAATCTGTCGGTCAATCCATTAGCCAAACAGTTAACCAGACAATGAATCAGTCTCTTATTCCTCCATCTATGAACCAGCAACCTTTTTCATCAGAATTAATTTCAGCTGTAAGCCAGCAAGAGCGGATCCCACATGAACCTGTGATTAATTCATCTAATGTACATAGATCAGGAGGAAGTAAAAAGAATTACCAGTCAGAGGCTGACATTCCCATTCAGTCGCCCTTTGGGATTGTGAAAGCATCATGGTTACCAAAGTTTTCACATGCTGATGCCCAGAAGATGAAGAGACTTCCAACTCCCTCTATGATGAATGATTATTATGCAGCGTCTCCAAGAATATTTCCACATTTCTGTTCTCTGTGTAACGTAGAATGTAGTCATTTGAAGGTGAGTGTTTTTAAAGATCACTGTATAATGATACTCAGCGCCCAGATTTCCTCTAAATTTTTCTGTTGTGCTGGTGTTAACTAGGCATTGAGGAAATGGCAGAAATTATTTGTGATTGCAACTTCCCCGCTTAGTTGTAACCTGAGTAGCCCTGGCCTGAATACTGAATTGAGTGTTAGGCTTTCTGTATTCCCGTGACTGGGCACATGACGTAGTTTGTCCGTGTACTTTGAACTTTTGATTAGTTGTCTCAGAATATTCATGCAACATAAAATTTATATAACATACACTGTGGACTTATAAAACAACATCACATGAGTCAACTTTAAATAGAATCTGTTACTATAAAAATATAAAAAGTTGGAATAAAATATTTGTACTGCATACTTTTAAGAGACAGTATATTGTAGCCTTGAATGTATCTACCTGTCTAGGGCTAAAAGACAATTAATGTTGATTTTAATATTTTCTGACTCTAGCTAGACTAGGATTTTTAGTGTTTTATGAGAAGGAGCTTCCTAAATAACTTAATTCATAGCAAAATTGAGTCAAGAATAATTATTTTGGGGTCAGCTGTCGACTCAGAATAGTGTAAAATGGTAGAAATTTAGAGAGAAAAATCTTAAAAAAGTAAAAAAGGCCCTAGGTACCTCTATGGTCAGTATAATTAGAAGAAAGTATTTATAGAGGTGCTTAAGAGTAACATAGAATATACTTTTTGATAGTACAGTTGACTCTTGAACAGCTTGGGGTTTGGGGGTGCCAACTCCTGCACCGTTGAAAGTCCAAGTTGACTCCTTAAAAACTACTAATAGCCTGTTGACTGGAAGCCTTACCAACAGCATAAATAGTTGGTTAATACGTTTTGTATGTTAATAGTATTGTATATTGTATTCTTACGATAAAAGTAAGCTAGAGAAAAAATATTAAGAAGATCATGAGAAAATACATTTATGTGTACTGTAAAAATCTGTGTGTAAGTGGACCCGTGCACTTCAAACCTGTGTTGTTCAAGGGTCAACTGTAATCGTTGGCAGATTTGTGTAGGAATTCCCCAGTATGATTTACTTACTTACATGTATTTGGAAACCACTGTTTTTTCTGTTCACTAATGGGATTTGTAGATTTATATTATAAATGGTCAGGAAGGAATGTACTTACCATGGAATAAGCTTCAATTCAAGGCCATATCATTGGCTATATACTTTGAATAGGCGTAAAAACCTATAGGTGTTTAATTCTCTTTTTTTTTCCCCTTCCAGTGCTGCCCTTTTTTATTGTCTTTGTATTACCCACTCACCAGATTTCAGCTGATGCTTTTGTTAACTATAGCAAGGGAAAGTGGCATTCGTCCTCATTTTAGCCAAATTTGCAGAGTTCTAGTAAAATAATAGTTGCCGTCTATCAAGGGAGATAGCCAAGTCTCGAAAAGTCTCAGAATAATTCATAGTACTTAGTCTTTAAGTAGCGCTGGCCTAAGTTCTGAATTGAGTAATAGGCTGTATTCCATTTGAACTTTTAATTATGATGAATCCAAGGAAGGTATATTAAAATAAAGAACTTAAAAGTTTTTATTTTGTAGAATGGAAAAGGTATACGTTTATTCAGTAGGTATTTACTGATTACCAGTTTCATACATGGCTATATTAGATGCTGGGCAGAAATGAGAGCTGTATAAAACAAAGACATTGGTCTTAAGCAGTTTAAACAGTCTCATTGAAGAGAAAAATTACACACCTAAGGAGTTTAAAAAATTAGAGGGCATCAAATGGTTCAGTGATTGCATTTAACTTGTTCAGATGTGCTGTAGTAGAGAGAGATTTAATATTTCTATCTTGACTTCAGGCTTATATCCGTTCAGGCCAGCTTTATCACTTTATCAACACCTATTGTGTATTTAGGAGCATGTAATTAAAAAGAAGTATAAATAATGCTCACTTTGGCAGCACTTAGCTAAAATTGAATCAATACAGAGAAGATTAGCATGGCCTGTGTACAAGGATGACATGTGAATTAGTGATATGTTCCATGTTTTTTGTAATAAGTGTAGTTACCATCATCATTTCATACAGATAAAAAGAGAAAGCAAAAAAAAAAAAAAAAAAAAAAGTATAAATGTACTTTCTGACATCAAAAGACTAGTTGGATAAGATTGAGTGACAGTGACTAACTGTATTGGATCTGGCCTGGAAGGATTTGGGAGGGAAGACTTCATGGAGTTGGTTAAATATAGGTCTTGAATAATGAGTTGGCTTCAGATATACCTAGGGGAGGAGGGATGACATTTTAGATGTCAGCAGTAACAGAAGGTACCAAGGGCCTTCAAAAGATTAGCTTAAGGAGTTTAGACTTGAGGTGAGAGGCATTAGGAAGCTAATTAAGGTTTTTTGATACATGAAGTGACATGTTCAAATTGTATTTTAGGGAGATAAATCTGGCAGATGTATGCAGGGTGAATAGGAATGAGAAGAGATAATGGTAGGGCACCGAATATGAGGCTTCCCTAGTTCCTTTAAGTTTAAGATGGTGAAAGTCTGGGTTAATATGATAAAAATAAAACTTAGGAAAAGAAATCATTAGTGATTCATTAGAGTTTGCAGAGATTGCCATTTAAAACATTTTTTTAACAAAACAGCATGATGGATCTAACTAATGAATTCTTCACTACTGAATGACCACATAATAGGGATTTGTGAACATGGACTTAGATGGTACAAACTACTTCTCTTGTTTCTATGTGATATATCTTGCTGCCTTGTAAATGTACATATACATGACCTTGTAAATAATGTAGCCAATAAATATAAATTACCAAATGCAACTTTTTTTTTTGCCAAGTGTCATTTGACAGATATGTTCCCCACCGCTGAATCTTTAAAACTATAGCCTGAAAAAGGCAACAGTAGAGTGTAAAATGTATTTCTTTTCTAAATTGGGATTCAGATGTCAGAGGAGGAGCTGTGCTTGGTTTAGAAATTATGTCTTTTTGGCTGTGCTCAGTTTAGAAGCTGTCTTTCTGACTGAAATAATTCAGTTTGAGAAAATATTAATTGACATAAAAGATTTTTGAGATAGTTGGAGGATAGAGTGAACTCTTATATGGGTAGGTTTTTGGGTTTTTTTTTTTATGGGTAGGTATTTTCAGTTTGATTCTGGGCCTACTCAAGTATGCAGTCGTACAGCATTTCCTGCTTAGTAGGTAATTATCACTTTTTCTCTAGAGAGGCAGTACTGCTGTTGGACCCTTAATATCTAATTTGGATACTGTAACTAGAGAGTCTAGAAATTGAGGTGGCATAGGTATGTTTACTGAGCTTAAAGCAAGTAATATCAGTGAGTGTAGTGGGCCTGTTAAATAGTACTGTGTGTGTGTGTGTGTATACTTATACATATATATGAATGTATGTGTAGAACTGGAGAATATGCCTTAAATAGGGCAGCTATCAGCATCAGCTGATACTCGCTGTACAGAATACATGTCCAGTATTGTTTTTTAAAGAAAAGCTGGAAGTCTGGATTTGGGGGTAAAAAATCACTGAATTTTTAAATGATGGCAACTTACTCAAATAAAATGCTTTATGGTGTAAATAAATTATGCCCAACCACTATTTGCCAGTGTGTCTGTTTGATGTAAACAATGTCTAGTTAATGTCAAAGACATGGGTTCAGCAGTACTAGAGACTCTTAACTGCCAATCTCTTCTAGATTTCTATTTGTAGCATTGAGCGGGGTATGCAAACATTTCTTTTTTGCAATCCACAATCAGTTCCATGGCTTAATGAAATAGTTTAAGGTTTTTCCTAACCTGTTGCTGAGTATTATAAATAGCACGCACTTGTCTTCAGGTAGTTCTTTACAAGGCAGATTCCAAAATTAGTGTCAACTGTGGTTTTAACTGTGGAAACTTCTAGTTTGTAGCAATGACATACTGAAATGTTTTTGAAATGGTTATGAATAACATTTTCTTCAAGGAACGTTTTAAAATAGAGAAGTGTTGAGTAAGTTTTTTTACCTATCCAAATGCTGGAGAAACAATAAAACATTGAGTAATAATACACATTGCTTTTAACTGTTTCACTTGGGGGACTGTATCTTTGAAAACTGTACGTTGTCTTTTTTAAAAATTTTAATCAGATGTATCTTCCAGGAGCTATTTATGGGTACAGAATGTAATTTTAGGGCAGATTTGTAAATGAAGTAATGTATTAAAAAAGCATTTTGTTCATTGTAAAGCTCTATGTAAGGGATATTGTGTCTTTGAAATGGTGTTACTTTCCCTTAAATTCTGAAAATAAATTAGAATTAGCAGTTTTTCATATTTTTACTAATCTTATCCTTTGTCAATATAGTGGGTACCTTGTTTGGAATGGTACTGGCCTAAGAGGTAGGATTTTTTGTTGTTGATGTTGTTAGCTTGAATTTAGCGATATAAGTCGTTGACACTATATTTTGAAGATGCCATTTCAGATACCGTTTTATTTATAGAGTTTTTGGTGTTCTCTGGAGTATTTTTATATGTAAGATGAATTATTCCTGAAAAACACTTTTATTTTTTCCAAATTTAAATATATATTTGATTTCAAAATAAGTATCTATGGGTATGATTTTTTTAAATGTTTTCTATACTAAAATGTTTCAAAATGGCATCAATAAGGTCTGGTATTAAGTACCTTTGTTTGGAGGTGCTTTATTTTTGTGAAATATTATTGAGTAGTCAAATGTTAAACTACATTTGTTAATTTTTGAAAAAAAGAATCCTGTGTCATTTTTAAAAGCCTAATTTCATAGTCAGTGTGAGGAATATTCTAATTTCAGCACTTTTCTCCTTTCACAATAGGATTGGATTCAGCATCAAAATACATCTACTCATATTGAGAGTTGCCGCCAGTTACGTCAACAGTAAGAACAAGTTTTTCTTTTTTATAGGTAGCAAATTTATGAAATAGTTAATGTTCAGGTATGACTGTTTAATACCTTTACTGTGGTACTTTAGAGAAAAATATTCTTAGAAAGCTATTGCCTATTTGAAATATTTCATGAAGCATATTTAATCTTTTTCCAAAAGGAGAAAATTAAATATGTTGTTTTCTTCTGACTCTGTCCTAATTATTTATTCCCAGTAGGTAGACTTTTAATATCATGGGTTCATTCCTTGCTGGTTTGCCTTCTTTGCAGTGGTTTATCTATTTTAGAGTAGATAGTCTTCCCTTTTCCTATCTGCTCCACTTTCCCAAAGGATAAATAACTAAAAACCACCCCAAACCAAACACCAGTATTTAATTTCAGGTGTAAAGTTCTCCTCGGGTTTAGAACCTATTTTAAGAATAAACCTTAGTGGCACCTGGGTGATTCAGTCGGTTAAGCGCCTCTTGGTTTCGGCTCAAGTCATGAGATTGAGCCCCAAGGCCCGCTCAATGTGGAGTCTGCGTGGGATTCTTTCCCTCTCCCTTTCCCTCCACCTCTGCTCCTTCCCCTGCTTGCTCGCTCGTGTGTGTGTGCGCGCGCTCTCTCTCAAATAGATAAATCTTAAAAAAAAGAATAAACCTTAAGTGGGAGATAAACAAGCTAGATGTGTTGGTTCCTCAATATTGGTTCTTCAGTTCTTCAACTTTTTGCTTTTTTAAGACAGACACCTATGAAGGTGAAAAGTGTGACTTCAACGGGAATCTCTTATATATCCCTTGGAGTAACAAAATTAAATTGTATTCCCCATACTCATTAAACATGATGATACAGTTGTGTGTCAAGTTACCGGTCACTAGATTGATAATAGGAACATGTTTTGGGGCAAATGATTTTGTTACAGCTGTTTTGGGTTTTGGTTTTGTTCTTTATGAAAACATTACCAAAATATTTTGAGACTCTTCAGAACTCTTTCAGTCATAAGTGGTAAACTTAATTCAAAGTAGTTTTTATTTTTTATTTTATTTTTTTTTTATTTTTTTAAGATTTAACTAATTTATTTATTTTAGAGAGAGCCAGGAAGGGTGGGCAGGACCTTGAGCAGGGATAGGAGCATAGAGGGAGGGAGAAGGAAGGGAAAGAATCCTGACCAGACTTTACACTGAGCATGGAGCTCGATGTAGGGCTCCATCTCATGACCCTGAGATCATGACCTGAGCTGGAGCCAGGAGTCTGACACTTAAGCGACTACATCACCCAGGGACCCCAAAGTCATTTTTAAAGTAAGAAAATTTATGATTCTAGTTTCAGGAACAGCTGAATTGGATTCTGAAACAAAAATCAGAATGGTCAGAAATTGTTTCTTGGCTATTCTGTTCTCTTCTGCTTTTGCTTCGTGAGCTCCCAGGTACACTTCCCCCACAAAGCAAAATGACCCCCAAAATTCTGGACTTAAATGAACCATGTAGTTAGTAATTCCAGGAGTTCAAAACAAACACAACAAAAAAACCCTCTTTCCTCAAAACTCCTATATAAGTTCAAGGTTTGACTTTGTTTTTGGTCCACTTTGAGTTAGTTGTCCATCTGGAAATTAGTTATAATAGTTGCGAGAATTGGTACTCTACCTGTGTTGGTGTCGTGTACCTGCTTCTGCTGTTGAGTGTGATAATAAGCCCTACCTGAATCATGTAGACCATGAATAGAGATAGTTTCTTCTCTATGTAGATGCTGTATAGACAAACATTAGGTTATTATATGGAGATAACTTATTATCTGAATTAGATAGGCCTAGCTGCCACTGTAAATGGAAAACTCTCCTAAGCCACAAATTTTCTCACAGATACCCAGTAGGATGTCTAATGTTTATAAAGGTGAGGGATTTAAGTGGTAGTGAGTCATTTGGTGCAGGTAGGCATTAATGTTAATAAGATTCTAGCTACATACACTGCCATTAATTTATTAGAGCAAATGGTACATATGCCTATTAAAGCCTTCTGTGTAGATAGCCTATTTTTGTTTTTTTATGCACTTAGGCCCTGATTTTAAAGTGCTTTCTGTGCCTGCCACTTTATTACTCTAGCCTATATATTTACCTTTTTCAGGTTGTGTGCTCTTAAATAATTCCTTCTTGGCCTTCTCTGCACTGCAAAAAATGACAACAAAAAAATAGATTTGATTAGGTGCTTGGGATCATTCCATGGCAAAATATATGCTATTCTATTCTTCATTTTTTTTAAGCTACATCGTGTTCCTTTTGTTTCTATACCTTAACGTCTTTGGTTATTCACCTGCTGATGTATATTTAGGTTCTTACTCCTTTTCTTGGGGCTGATTATCTTTTCCCTCTCTTTGTCTTTGTTGGATCTTTCTGGATTATGTAGGAGTAGTTGGTTAACCTGAGAAAAGATACAGTGCATCAGAATTTTAGTATTAAACATAAATAATAATAATAGCTATATTCTTTTTTTTTTTTTTAAGATTTTATTTATTTGACAGAGAGAGAGAGCACAAGTAGTCAGAGCAGCAGGCAGAGGGAGGTGGAGAAGCAGGCTTTCCACTGAGCAGGGAGCCCGATGTGGGGCTCAATCCCAGAATGCTGGGTTCATGACCTTGAACCTTGAGCCGAAGGCAGATGCTCAACCAACTGAGCCACCCAGGTGCCACAGTAATAGCTATATTCTTGTTGTATGCTGGGCATAATTCTAAGTCCTTTACATAATTTAATTTTTTAAAACAACCTTGTGAGATGTTATGTATAATGATTTGTGTTTTTACCAGTGAGGAAACTGAGGTGTAGAGAGTCAGCTTCCTTGCTATCCCACAGCAAATAGTTGTTATAGCTAATCTGTCTAGCCCATGGATCTTTACTCCTTTTCCCCTTTTTCTGTTCAGTAGATTATTCTGAAAAATTTCTAAGCTGCAAAAGTTGAAGGGATAGTAAACATTCATATATTCATCTTTATTCACCAATTATTATCATTCGTTACATCTGTTTAATGTTTGTAGTAAGCTTTTTTGAACTATTTGAAAATAAATTGCAAACATGATAACTTCACTCCTCAATTCACCATCTCTCTCCTAAGAATAAGGAAATTTTTCGATAGTAGTTATCGAACTAATAACCACATTGAATCCCTGCCTACCCGCCAACCACACTACCAAACCAGGAGTCAGTCAAGATTCATGTACTGCAGTCTCATAAGCTAGAACAGCCCACTCTGCCTGTTTCTTCTTCCTCACCTTACCTTACTTTACCTTTCGTTCGTTCATTCGTTGATTTGAGAAGGATTCTTTCACAATGTTGACTTCTTTTGAAATGTCCAGGAAAGGAGAGTTGTCTTGTAGAATGTCCCAAAGTACATTTTGTACTTTTCTGTTTGTTTCCTTATCATTAAATACAGGTCGAACATTTTTGTCACAGAAACTATAGGTGATGTTTGTACTTACCACATTGGGACACAGATACTGTCACTTTCTTCTTACCCATTGTTCTTGCCATTATGCTGTACTGCCTGTGTGAGGGTTATCATTGCTTCTGAAGCACATTTTAAAGTAGTTAGGCAATGTACAGGCAGTCCAACCTCAACCTGCAGAATAGTATACATGCTTTCTCTTTGTGCCCTGGGCACCAGAGACAAAAACATGTATTCTAGCAGTCAAACTAGTGAGGATCCACACGAAGTCTTGAATAATAGTCCTCAAGCTCTTTTGAATTCATAAACTAGAGATTGCCAGAAATTTAATAACATCTATTTGTTGACAACCAGCATATCTCTAGCATTGTACATTTAAGAAAGCTAAGGCTTGCTCACATTAAGTAACTGGCTTTCAGATACATGGCATTAAGTGTCAGCACCTACACTCAGACCTAGCATAGCTTGATTCCAGAGGTCTTGCTTTTTTTTTTCCTAAGATTTTATTATTTGACAGAGAGACACAGCGAGAGAGGGAACAGAAGCAGAGGGAGTGGGTGAGGGAGAAGCAGGCTTCCTGCTGAACAATGAGCCCGAAGTGGGGCTCGATCCCAGGACCCCAGGATCCTGACCTGAGCAGAAGGCAGACGCTTAACGACTGAGCCACCCAGGCGCCCCCAGAGGTCTTGATTTTAAACACTATACTATAAGACTAGAAATTTATCTTTTTTAGATGGTAATAGAGTGAGGAAAGTTTTAAAAGCCTAAATGTAATGAATCAGAATTATCCATGTTTTGACAGTTATTGATGCCAGGTGATCGATACACTGGATTAAAGTTAACTTTTTTTTCTTCATAGTTTGTCACCTTCTAGTTAAAACAAGACGCTTCAGGCATCATGGCTGCTATCAAAGAAGGAAGAAGGGGGCAAGAGGCAGGAAGAATTTTGCCAGTGGTTTTGCATCTGTGTCTCACTGTTTTTTGTTTTTTGTTTTTTTTTTAATATTTTATTTAATAATTTGATATAGAACAAGAGTGAGAGAGCATATAAGCTCTGGGAATAGCAGGCAGAGGGAGAAGCAGACTTGCTGCAAAGCAGGGAGCCTGATGTGGGGCTTGATCCCAGGACTCCGGGATCATGACCTGAGCCACAGGCAGACACTTAACCAACTGAGCCACTCAGCCACTCCTGTCTCACTGTTTTGAACCTATCACTGGCTATATATTCCAAGGAGATTAGGAAAGCAAATATTTAGCTTTTTTAGCCTTTGTAGTAGAGGCAGACAAGGGAAAAGGAAGTTGAGAATTGTTGTTGTGTTAACCTGCTATAACAGTGTCTTAGACAAATAGCAACAAATAAAAACCACTTTTCCTTTACTGTGGTTTTGACCTGACTTTATTTTCTTGCCAGGTGACTTGCTGAAAGAGTTGGCTGCCTCCATTTCCTTACCTCGCTCTCCTCTTGGTTATTGAACTTGTTTTTGAATATTAGTTGACTTAATGATTTAATTTCCAATATAAAAATGTTTCTGAAATTTCTAATTAACCTTTATTTATTTATTTATTTAGAGAGTGTGTGTGTGAGCTGGAGTTGGGGGTAGGGCAGAGGAAGAGGGAGAATCACCACAGGGTTTGATTTTCATCATGACCTGAGCTGAAATCAAGAGTTGGACACTTAACTAAGCTACCCAGGTGCCCCCAAATTAATCTTTAGAGTTCAGATTCTCTAGAAAAGTTGAGGAGGAAGGTATCTTTTTTCTTAGGGTTCTGTGATGTTACTGTTCCTTGTACTTTTTCTTTCTGTGATTACTACTTAATCTCTTATTGGTTTGTCTTTGTCTGCTTTACTCTTCAGTGTTGGTGTGCATAAAATTCTGTCCTAAGCCCTTTTTTCTCCTACAAACTATATTCTGTGTTAGTCTAACACAATTTTTGTACTGTATAGGCTTCTGCATGCGTAATTCTCAAATATCTCAGTCCTAATCTTTCCCCATAATTCCAGATATTCATTTCCAATTGACCTAACAATATTCTTGTGCCCTCTTCACTTCAGAAATGTTTATTGGTTCCCTGTTACCTTTTACTTACGTGCAACCTCCTTACTTGATTTCCAAGACCTTCACAGTTTTTAACTCTGAGCTACCTTTCCAGGTTTTCCCCCCTCATAATTCCGTTTCATTATTTCCATGCTGCAGCCAGACCAGTTCCTGGAATAGAACACTTATATTGTCTCTCAATTCTTTTATGTATGGCCACTGCATGAAACCTAGCTTGAACCATGCCTATTGGTAGACTTAAAGGCTACCTGAAAAGTAGCCTTTTCTGCAAATTTTCCCCTGATTTTTCTACCAGATGTATCTCTTTGAGGACCACCTGGTACAGTATAAAGGGCACCATACATGTTGTATTCCGTAGAATGGGGTCCCCTCGAGTTCTGCAAAGTGCATGAGCTGTCTTTGTCTTTTAACCCCTAAACTTGTGTCATGTACCTATTCTAGACATCTTAACACTTGTATGTGTATGGCCTGTTTTACTTAAACAAACTTTGAAGTCTTTAATGTATTGGGAATGCATTTCTTCTCCTTGAATTGGCTACTAGAATAATGCTTCGATTAATTTATTGAATTAGACACTCAAAATATCATACTTTCAAGAAAATTTTGATACTTTAATATACTAATAAATTACTATGTAGCCTCAGGTTTTGAACAGTCCTCCTGATACATTGCAGGGAAAGATTGAGACATACAGTCTCATTTTAACTGTTCATTAATACTGTTTATTCTCAAAATAGGTATCCCGATTGGAATCCTGAGATCCTCCCATCAAGAAGGTAATTCTTTTGAGTAGTGGTATTGTTGAGACTTGATTTTCTTTTAAAAGTAAACAGGTCCTTTTTTTTTAAAGGTATTATTTTTTAATTGAGCTCCTATTTGATCATTTTTACTTTTATTTATTTTTTTTCATTTTTACTTTTAAACATCAGACAAATGCAGCAATCTCTGTGAATCTTTCTTTAATTATCCCAGCTTAAATGTGATAGCTTGCCTCTGTGAACTTCTATTTTTTGTTTTGTTTTGTTTTGTTTTTAGCCTTTCTGAAAATACTTAATGCTTTTGTTATTGTTTTGTTTGTGGGGTCTTATGTTACAGATGTCTTGAAGGCTAGGAATGGTTTTATTAAGTTTTGTGTTCCCTAGGAGGTCTTGTATTTAAATGTTTGTATACAGAGGCGCCTGTGTGGCTCAGTGGGTTAAAGCCTCTGCCTTCAGCTCAGGTCATGATCTCAGGGTCCTGGGATCGAGCTCCGCATTGGGCTCTCTGCTCGGCAGGGAGCCTGCTTCCCCCTCTCTCTCTGCCTGCCTCTCTGCCAACTTGTGATCTCTCTCTCTCTGTCAAATAAATAAATAAAATCTTTAAAAAAAAACACACACAAATGTTTGTATACAAACATTTTTTTATATATATACAAAGTGTATATAAACATTTTTTATATATGTTTTTGTATATGTATATAAACATTTTTTGTATACATACAAAATATTTGTATATGAACAATATTAAACTTGTATTTAATGTTTGTATATGCAAGTACAACAGTCAAAGAAATATTTGTAGATGGCATAATCTCTCAGGGAAAAAAATGTTGAAAAACATTTGTTTATGTAAATCATTTCTTAAATTCTTTATATAACTTAATACTTTCAATAAATAGTTGACTATAAAATGATACAGGAAAACCAAGAAATTGATAGAGGGTACTCTTCTGTATATTAGCAAAACAGGGATCCAAGCAATTTGAGGGCCGAACATCTGTTCTGATTATTTCTTATTTATCTATGAGGGTGAATTGTGTCATAACAAATAGGTTATTGTTTTAAATAAATATATACTCTCAGAGTTTGGTATTGTTTATAGTCTGTTGTTAAGGAACTTCTGTCATATAACTTAATATAACTTAAATTTACATTAAATTGCTGAATCTTGTGATTCCCCCCCGCACCTTACAGAAATGAAGGCAATAGAAAAGAAAATGAAACTCCAAGAAGACGTTCTCATTCCCCCAGTCCTAGACATTCTAGAAGATCAAGCTCAAGTCACAGATTCCGTCGATCTCGAAGCCCAATACGTTATATATACAGGCCAAGAAGTCGAAGTCCAAAAATTTGCCATCGTTTCATTTCCAGATACAGATCCAGATCCCGTTCACCATATCGAATGAAAAATCCATTTAGAGGTAGTCCAAAATGCTATCGATCAGTTAGCCCTGAAAGGACATCACGGAGATCAGTAAGATCATCAGGTACACTTATTGTTATGAATAATAATACATACTATAATACATAACATAATAAATTATTTTGACTAAATTTTTTAGATTTTGTTTGTTTGAATTTTAAAATTCTGTATTTTTAGCAAGTTTGAAATCATGACTTACCTGCTACTGTAAAGATTTAACAAAAGTTGGGGTGCCCGGATGGTTCAGTCGTTAAGCGTCTGCCTTCGGCTCGGGTCATGATCCCAGGGTCCTGGGATCGAGCCTCACATTGAGCTCCCTGCTGGGTGGGAAGCCTATTTCTCCATCTCCCACTCCCCCTGCTTGTGTTTCCTTTCTCGCTGTCTCTCTCTGTCAGATAAATAAATAAAATCTTTAAAAAAAAAAAAAAAAAAGATTTAACAAAAGTTGACATTTTGAGCTTTTTGCCTTGGCTCTTTTAATAAGATAAAAATGAAATATTCTTTTTTATTATATTTTAGAATTTCTGTGTGACATTGACCCACATCCCAACCTAGTCCATTCTTCTTCCTTTTATTAAGTATCATAAATGTGGAAGAGTATATCTATCTACCCAAAATCAAATTTAAAAACCACTGATATGCCAACATCTTAGTTTGCCCATGAATTAATCTAAAAGTTTTTTTGAAATTTCTCATCTTTTCAAAACCTGTGTCTTAATATTGCTTTAGTGACATTTCTAGAAATAGCTCATATGGGGCACCTGGGTGGCTCAGTGGGCTAAAGCCTCTGCCTTCAGCTCAGGTCATGATCTCAGGGTCCTGGGATCGAGCCCCGCATTGGGCTCTCTGCTCAGAGGGGAGCCTACTTCCCCCTCTCTCTTCTGCCTGCCTCTCTGCCTACTTGTGATCTCTCTCTCTCTCTCTCTGTCAAATAAATAAAATCTTAAAAAAAAAAAAAGAAAGAAATAGCTCATATATGTGTCCTCTGAGATCTTCTTAGAGGTCTCCACGACCAGGAAGTCTTCCAACTGTGTCTGTGAAGCTGAATTTCTTTTATACGTTTCAACCAAAGCAATGTATCCATCAGATTGGATGGAGAAGCAGATAGGAGAATTTAGGCTTTTTTTTTTAAGATTTTATTTTATTTATTTGAGAGTGAGAGAGATGGCAAGCACGAGCAGGGGGAAGGGGCAGAGGAAAAGGGAGAAGCAGGCTTCCACTGAGCAGGGAGCCCAATGTGGGGCTCAATCCCGGGATCCTGGGATTGTGACTGAAGCCAAAGGGAGACACTTAACTGACTGAGCTACCCAGATGCCCCGAGAATTCAGGTTTTAAGCCAACATTAAAGTGTATGGGAAAATACACCATGGTGCTGCTACTCATCTAATTTTTTGTTTTGGGAATTAAAGTTGTTAAAAATGTTACTTACACTCACACACGAGCTTATTATTAAATAGTAAATATTTTAAAAATTCGATTTCAATTTCTTATAGTAAATATTGATAAATTTAACACAAAATCTCTTTGGAGTCTTCAGTTTTTAAAAGTGAAGATGGATACTGAAATCAAAAATTTGAGGACCACTGGTGTAAGATAAGATCATGAGTGAAGAATTAAAGACTAAGAATTGTTTCGTGTGTATGCGATTCTTGTCTGGTTTGACAGTGGTTCTGTGTGATAAATAATTGGACAGTTAAGGAGTTATTCTTTCTTTAATAATGTGGTTAGATGGTTTTCACCTTAAGTTCTTTTCAGTTGAAGTTGCATTTATGTCCTTTTTACTAGATAGAAAAAAAGCATTAGAAGATGTAGTACAACGATCTGGGCATGGGTCAGAATTCAATAAACAGAAACATCTTGAAATAGTTGATAAAGGACCTTCACCAGCCCAAAAGCCTAAAACTGGCAGTGGATCAAAGCCATCCGTTAAATCTACAAATCCTGCAAAGAGTGATGCAAATTTGGGGGGACATTCTACTCGTTACAAAGCCAAGAATATTGAAGGTGACACCTTACCAGAATGTAAACCAGTGTCTGAAAAAACTGTTTCTCTCCAGCGTAAGGTCAGTAGTTTAATTTGTTAGTGTAAGTGTGTACATACATGTGTCATTATGATACAAAAAAGTTTGAATTTTTTATTTTCATATTTTAAAAGTTTGAAATCGTGACTTGTTAAATTATGTTGATACGAAATATTTTATTGGTTGCGCTTATGAATTTAGTAAAAGTCCATTAATTCAAAATCTTGTAGCTTACAAATCCTACAGGTTTGGCATTTGATGTATCAAAAGTGAGAATATTCTGATGGTTTCGTGTTTTTGACTAACCACACAAGCATGTTGTTGTGATGAGTTTGCTATCTGGTGGGGGAAGTAAATGTAATCACACCAGCAACATTAATGAGTTTTTGTAATCTTTGTCAGTAAGCTTTTAAAGTGAGTCTCTACTGAGAATTGATCATTTTTAATCTACTTTTTACTTTCTTGCAGTACAGTTCAGAAGTCAAATACTCTGTTGTCCAATATAGAATAGCCTATTTTCTGGTACTGATTTATTGGTGTATTTTGACTGTAACCTGCTAGTTAAAATACTGAGGTATTGTTTTATTGTATATGTTAATTACATTATTATTATAGTAAATAGTATATAAAGCATCCTGAGAACATTAGAGTAGTTGCCAGTGTTAGGGCAGATTATCAGATGTTTAATGTAATATTAACAAGTCTTTAGGTATTTAGGTATACATTACTCTTTTCATCAACTATAAATCCTTGCCTTTAAAGAACTTATATTTAGAAGGATACACTTAAAATAATCAACATGTAATTATACAATTTTGAAGAGTGTTAGGAAGAAATTTTAGTACAGGGAAAATTTTGAAGAGGCTAAATTAATCTATAATGCTCTTCATTTTGTTTCAAGACTCTAGATGGTGGCAGTGGAACTTTTTTTTTAAGTCAGTTTTTAATACAGTTGATAAATTTGGTATTACAGGGTATTCAGATTTTATACGTACTATATATGAGTTTTTTTTAAATGTTATACCTAACTAGATATCATTGCAACTATTAAAACACAAAGTGCACAAAGCTATAGTTTTATCTTTCTTAGTGATGGGCTATGTAGATTCATGTACAAAAATATTCTTCAGTAGTTTTGGACCATTCCATAGGTCTTGTTTGTTACAAAATGCTTCTAAACAGGAAAGAGCATCTATGATTGTGTTACTTGTAAACTCTGATCACTGTTAAGGGTGAGTGGTGAAATATAAAACATATCTTTTACTACTTTATTTAGCATTTAAAAATTTTTTTAATTGTGCTAAAATTTAGAAAAGTCTGTTTAAAGGACTTAGGTTAATGGTAGAAATTATATTGGGAATTATTATTTTTGTACTTCATGGCTTAATTTGGTTTATTTTTAATTTTCTTTCATTCAAAAATAGCTTCGGAAAGACCAGTCTTCGCATTATGGTTCAGTTCTTCTTGTATCTGAGTTACCAGAGGATGGCTGTACTGAAGAAGATATTAGAAAAATATTTCAGCCATTTGGAAAAGTTAATGATGTCCTCGTTGTTCCTTATAGAAAAGAAGTGAGTCATTTACTCTGTTCCAAAAATACATACAAAGTTACTGCATTATAAAGTCTGGTTATTACTTTATAAAGATCTTTTAGCACTTTTTACTACATATATAATTGTTAATTGAGAGTTAATGTAAATGCTTGGATTCCAGTGAACAAGGCCCCCAAATACCGTTTTATATTTTTTAGAACAGGAATGGCATACTTTTTCTGTAAAGGGCCAGATAGTAAATACTTTAGGCTTTGTATGCCATAAGATTGCAGCTATTCAGTTCTGCCATTGTAGTACAAAGGCAGCCATAAATAATATACTAATGAATGGGTATGGCTGTGTTCAAAAAAACCATTTGCAAAAACAGGTGGCAGGTTATAGTTTGCTTTCCAATTCTTTAGCACACCGGTAAGATTTTGCTAAAAAATGATTTTATTGTACAGTATTTTTCACATGCGGATTATATATAGTCCTATAACTCACACTGTAAAGTTCATCAAAATTATGAACAACTCCATACTAAGCAGAACATAAAATTGTGAGACAAAACGGGAACGTAGTTGGTAGTGTTCTTTATTGCAAGAAGCCTTAAAAATGTTAGACTTACAGCAGCTAGGCCAGATCCCGCCTTTTCTCCATTTATTCCATGAGCCCTGCCTTCCTATTTCTCATTGTTCCATGAGCCTGCCATGGGCCCCTGTTTCCCCTCTTCTTATCTTGGTAATGGTATAGAAATTCTGTAAGGTTAAATGTCCATTTCATGTGTGAAAATACCTTAGAGATCAAATGACATGTACAAAACGAAAAGAGGTAAAAGCAACCAGGACTTGAGGTAATTTCGTAGTTTCATGTTGCACAAAAAGTACTAAGGCATGCAGAGAGTTTCGAGTTAGATTTTTGACTAAAAATGTAATACATTTTATTTAGGCTTACTTGGAAATGGAATTTAGAGAGGCAGTTACTGCAGTCATGAAGTACGTTGAAACAACACCTCTTCTGATAAAAGGGAAAAGTGTGAAAATATGTGTTCCAGGAAAGAAAAAACAGGTAAACTGGATTTAGATCATACATGTCTCATTGTTAATTAAGTTTGACTTTTTAAAGTATGATACATACAGAAAAATGCATAGAACATAAATGTTCACTCAGTAGATTGTATGTGTATGGATTGAAACACGTTGAAATTAACAACATAATATCTACATAAATAGCACTGTAAACTGTTAAATAGCAAGCAATAGACTAGGAGAAAATACTTAACAAAATTAGCAAACATCTCTGAAACCTACCTAGGTCACAGACTAACATTGACAACATCCTGGAAGCCCCTTGCATACTTCTTCCGAATCCTTACACCCTCCCTTCTGCCCAAAAGTAACCCTAACTTGATTTCTAATAACCATAGTTGAGTTTCGCCTTTTTGGAACTCCAAATAAACAGAATTATAGAGTGTATATATTCTTTTGGGCCTTTTGCTTCCTTAGAAATATTACTGTTTATGAATTTAGTCTTTCTAGATCATTTTTTATGCTTTAGTATATAAACTTATTGATAATGTCTATAGAAATACTTAAATATCAGTAAGTCTACTTTGTGTATAGTATTTTCATGTAATTATTGTATTTGCTGAAGAATGTCTACTTTAAAGGGGCTTCGTAGTACACATTTTTCAATCAACAATTTGATTTGGAGATCTAACCATGTTTGTACATATAGCTTTTCCTCATTCTTCCTAACTCCTGTGTGGTATCACTTTGTATGAATATACCACAGTTATTTTACCAGTTCCGTATGGATTTGATATTTAGGTTTATTTCTCATTTTTCACTACTATAACAGGACTTTATGTTAACTTCTTTGTATTGATTTTTACAGGCCTTTTTTATGCATTTATGGTACTGTTTTTAAGGTGATATCTGTAGTGGAATTGCTGGGTTACAGAATATGCAGTAATACCAGATCTCCTGTTAAATAGCTATAATAATGTACAGTCTGATAATAATGAGAGTACTAGTGTTTTTGTGTTATCCACAATGTCTTAGTATTTGCAGTTTAAAAATCCAGTATGTAAAATATGTTATCGAGCTTTAATTTGCATTTTCCTGATTATTATTAAATTTCAGTATCTTAATATAATAGCTATTACTATGTTAATGAGTTGTAAAGCTTTTCCCATCTTTCTATTGGGTTATTTGCCTTTTTCAGAAAACTTAATTTGAAGGTGTTCATGATTTTGGATACCAATTTTGTATTACTTATGAGAAGTATTTTCTTCCAGTATGTTGTTTATATGTATGTCCATATATAAAGTTTTTAATTTCAGTGTACTCAAGTTGGTTTTTTCCTCTCTTAATGGCTTCTGCTTTTTTTCTTTTGTCTTGTTTTAGAAGACCTTCTCTATACCAGTGCTAAAAAGATATAATTTCATTATTATTTTAATCTATAAGTTGTGGTTAATGTGTTTATTGGGATCAATACTATTTCTAAAATGGATAACCAGCTGGCAGAACACCATTTATACCTAATTGGTTCTTCCTCATTGATTGCAAAAGCTATCTTTATGTGTATAAATTACCCTACACACATAGATCTCTATCAGACTATTGTTAGATCAATCTGTTTATTTCTGTTATAATACTATGTAATTTCAGTTATTATAAGTTATTGTAATTTTACATAATTGCCTATCTTTCCAGTAGAATCCTTTTTCTTTGTTCTTTATTTAAAATTTATTTTGAAAAAATAAAATTTATTTGGGGCACCTGGGTGGCTCAGTTGGTTAAGCATCTGACTCTCAGTTTCAGCTCAGGTTCTGATCTCAGGGTCCTGAGATTGAGCCCCACGTTGGGCTCCATGCTCATCGTGGAGTCTGCTTAGAATTATTTCCCCCTCCCTCTCCCCCCTCCTATGCTCCTCCTCCTGCTCATGTTCTCACACGCACACACATGCATTCTCTCTCTCTCTCTAAAATAAATAGATAAAATCTTTTTTAAAAATTTTATTTTGGTTAATTGTGAACATTTACTCCTGCTATTGGTTTTAGAATCTGTTTAAGTTCTCTGAAAAATCTTATTGGGAGTTTAATATTGTATTAAATTTGTATTGATAATTTATAATACTCTTTCTGTTCGGAAACAGGGCTTGTCTCCATTTATTTAGATTTCATTTAGTGTCTTTTCATAACATTCTTTTGTAATGTTTCCATAGTGTACATTTTGGAGGAGATGTTAAGTTTATTATATATTTGTGTATATCATAATTATTACTTAAATTGCTATTCCATAAAGGATCTATATTTTTTTATTGAATTTGTGTTCTCTGAGTAGTTACTACTAGAGTAACCCATGATCCTAGGTTATATCTGTTACATGCCATCTATTTATTTCCATTGTCCTGATTTGAATAATGAATTTTATGGTAACCCTAGTTATTAACAATTTTATCACTTGGGATTTCTTATATTTTCAATTAACAGAAAACTTCACCGGTGGTTTATGAAAGAAATAAGAGGTTTATTTAGATCATAACAGAAAATCTATAGGTAGGTGGCCCATGGCTGGTGAAGCAGCTCCATAATATCATCGGGAACCCAGGCTTTTTGTTTTTTTGGTTCACCACCTTTAGCGTGTACTTTTCACTCTCAGTTGTAAGATGATTGCTGTACCTTCTGACGTCATTTTTATCTTCCAAGCAGAAAGAAAGGAATAAAGGAAATAAAATCAAAAGCAAAAAGGGTTTTGATTTTTAAAAAAATTTTTTATTAATTTTTTTGTGGAAGAATGAGTTCCTCAGCAACTTTACCTACATTTGATTTACCAGAACAGTGAGAAGTTAGGGAGAAGGAAGAATTGAATGTATAATTTAAGAATGTAAACTTTATCCTGTAGACGGTTAAATGTTGTTCAAGGTTTTGAACAGAGCTATGATGCAAAATGGATGGATTAGATAAATTTGGGAGTGAGCTGCAGAATGAATTAGGCAAATGACTGAAGAAGGCAAAGAAAGCAAGTTTAGCAGAGTGATTAAAGGGGAGAAGAGAAAAAAACCCACCGAAGTCCATTTAGAAGACTCATCTAGCCAGCCAGCTTATTGTAATGATAGTAATGGTTTCAGGTAGATTAGTAAACTTGAGATAGGAAGGAGAAATAGTTTAAACCAGTTACTTTCAAGCAAGACCTGGCCAATCATTAAATTTTGGGAACTGGGGAGAAAATCATTCTTCTTTAACACTAAAAGTTTAATCTGGGAAAATGGATGAGTAAGGATACATCTAGGTTATTAGAATATTTCAGTAAGATTAAAATAATTCTCTTTGATAACATTTTGGTAAGGTAGCAACAGAAGTCCTGGAAGAGCCCAACCATATTTACTATTCTGATTTTCATAGTAATGAACAGGGGAAGCTATCAGCA